>OY720681.1:112216361-113416361 GCA_963170755.1 Amphimallon solstitiale | reverse complement strand
ATACAGCCCATCTCAAAAATGTTGACTGTACTTTTCAATATCTTTTTCCGGCCTTAATAGCAAACATTCATATACAACATTTTTGCCCATTACTTTGTAATTATTGTGAAGACCAAACACAGTGTATATTTATTACTGCAAATCTAGAAAACGCGATGCTCTTTTTTGCCTTCTTACATTTTCATGAGCATTAAAAATTTGACTAGCTTACTATTTCCAACAATTTTATATCTCTAATAATAACAAAGTTACCAATGGCGGGTACTTAATTGGGATCAGCCTGTATACATCAAATTATATTTCATATGACACATACATATTCGGAATTTGTCAATGTGGTTCTAGTTCAATAGTACGTACATGGCGTTTGGATTAATTATTTATTTCTTCTAAATTATATCCTTCCGTTTTTAATAAATGGTAGACCACAATTACATAAAAGCTTTCTACACCAACCTATAAAAATTCTCGGCTTTTGATTTGACCATTCATAATTGACGTTCCTTCATTCGGCATCTTGTGTACTTATCATACAATTTTCCTCTTAGCTCCATCTCTCTCTTTCTTATTGCATTCGTACCGTATACTTTCCGAATTTAAATTTTAATTACGGCAATTACATTTAATTCCTCCTTAATATGGACTCCATAATGAATAATAATAATTTTCTCCCGGAGCTGAAATGTTCCGGCGGCCCCCATCGTCTTAATTGCATTACCGTAATTATATTTCGGGTTTCTCCCGTACTGCACAACATGTATATAAGGATCTCGTCGTCCCTTTTTGTTTATTGTTTCCTATTGGGCGGTTTTAATTGACCCGCGATGTTACGACCGTATATACAATGATTGACCAAAATATAGGTACGGGTTAATATACATCAATGATGGGATACGCTTTTTGGATTTACTGTTGATTGTTCCAAGAATTTGTCGAAATAATTTTTTTTCGAAAACATATTCCCCATCACTATTTTTTTAATTTCAGGAAGCACTTGCGACGTATAAGTTATTTAAGAAAGAGCTTTTTCCCTATGTATTTCATTACTACAACAAGACCCATTTTTATGAGCTGCTCTGTTTTTGTTTCTGTGATGCATCCCGCTCATGGGACTTAAGTAAGTCTCATCAAGACACTTATAGTCATCTAGTGTTACTATTGTGCGTGTACAATAAATAACATCTTTGTTATTAGAAATCGCCACCCTTAAAGAAGAAGTAATGCTGATCAAATCCGCAAGAGCGAAAGAATAGGCTGTCTTTTTACAAAGCCACTAACCTTCTCGATGGTTAGTTTAATACATGTATTTGTGGATGTATCTCTTCACATTAAAACTACATAAAAGCTCTTACTTCAGTTATTCCTTTGAAGTAGTGTTATTATTACCTTGATAGCAAAAGAGAAAATAGGAACATCGCTATTAGCAATTTAAACACATCAAATTGTTTAAGCCAGCTACTACTACTACTACTAAGTTTACTCAGCTGAAAAGGTTGGAACAATGTTTATTCAAAATATCGAAATAGAATTCGAAAATTATGTGAAAAGAGAATAAAAGCCCAATGAATAAATCATATACTTAGAAATGTTCGATTGTGTAATTTATGTTAATGTTCTTTCAGTTTCTTTTTTTTATGTAGTTCATAGGCACGTCTTTCTTATGTTGCTATGCTATGAGTTGTCCATTCACTTCCAACATGAATTAAATCAATTGTTCTTTCCTCTAACGGCGCAGAGGTAAAGTAACAAAACCACAGAACACTACATATAAACTATTAACTATACATCAGATGGCATAATGATTCTGAAAAAGATGAAAGCTTAAGCAGAAGAATAATCTTATTGTAGATGATCTGGCTCGTAGTAAAGAAGTACAAATTTTAACATGTTAAAATGTTTTCCAAAAAACTGTCATAATCACCATAAAATCAACTATTCATCAAGAATATCCATAGGTTGGTGTCACTCTACAATAATTTTATGAAGCTATGAGAGCACACCGTAGAAATAAAGTGGAAAAATGGAAAATATATAATAACTAAAAAAATTGAGAAACATTATGGGACAACCAAGGCAAGTATTGCTCTTAGTTACTGTCAAAAAAATAAACATCTATTGAATGTATAAAAAAGTCAATAAGGTATGATACTGGGAGTATATAGTATGGGGTCAATCCACTATTTTTTTAAGATATGAAATGTTTTGCAAGCATTTATACCCACACATACAGAATATAATATGTTTCTACTTAGACATATCACGATTCAACAAAATGAAGTGTGAGCACTACACTACTTTATTTTAAGGTTAGGACCAAATTTTGTATACAAAAGTTGCTTCAAAATAAGTTCTAAGTATTGAATAGTTTTACGGTTTGGATAAATCTATGTGGAATGCAAAATATTTGCAAAAAAAAAATTTTTTGGTCAAAATAAAAGCAGTACTAATATTACTTGATTTCCAAAATTTTCTAATACAAAAATTATTCAAAATTTTGTTCTAAGTACTTTTATTCTCTTAATAAATCTCTATAAAATGCATATTTTGTAAGAAGATATTCGCAAAAAATCTGTTTTTCGGCAAGAATAAAAGATCCTGATCTACCAATTTGACTGAAAATCTTATCGAACCTTGAAAAAAGATTATATTCTTAAATATAAAGTTTAGTATTCAGAGCTTTAACAGATTGGCGGCAAAAATTGTTCTTTGCTATGTGTAAGAAAGTAAAAAATTCGAGTTCTCATTTTGGATTGCGATTGCATCAACTGCTCGATATAAACACTTTTTGAGGTAGTTAAAAGTATGTTTAGAATTATCAGAATCTGTTTTTCACGAATTCTAAATCTTGAAAAGTTGAAAAATAACAAAGAATTATTTGTCGAAGAGAAGCAAAGAAATTGGTAGTTATTTCTAAAAAGTCAATATTCATGAGTTCCATGACCAGAACATATGAAGGAAAAGAGTATGTCTAGAGTAATAATAATAACTACTATATTTAATAATTATCGCACATATTATTCTAACATTTCTTTTCATTTGATTAAACGCGTTCCCTAGTGCATTTTTTGTGTTCACCACTGTATAGGTCGTCTCAGCCTGCAGGCAAACAGTTTGGATTTCATGGCTTCCATATACGGACTCTACGGTCGGGATTTCAGAACATTTTTCAATCTCTTTTTAGTGCTGCACACGTTTTGTCTCTATATATACATACATACACATATGCGTACGTTAATTATAGGCTATTACGATCTTTTTTTTTTGTTCGATTAACCGCATATCAAATACGACGAGACAGTTCGGAAGATTTAAACATTCCGATGAATTAATGTCCTGGCTTAGTCCGTGAGTACCCAGGGCAAAAACAGAATTGAGCGTTCACAATCGACGACGACTACAATAAGCGCATGTACATATAAAGATGATAATAATTAGCTACGATTACGTCAGAAAAAAAATACTCTTGTCCTGCTCGAATGATTCTCCAAATTACTTCGATTCGAATACAATAATTTTATAAGTCACGAAATACTGATGGTGTGTTTTATGTTTCGTAGATTATTTTGGTTTGATGTGTTGACATCCCAAGATATTATATCTTGATATGACTTGTCATGGAGTTAGTATGGACTTCTAATCAAATTTACATATTTACAGTTTGAGTCGATCTCAGTTAGTTCATTGAAATTAACGCTTTAGAATTACATGCTTCAATCAACAATAGAGATGTCATCTCGATATGGCAAATGCAATTCTGAACCGAATATTTCGTATCTGCTGTTTCTGAGATATGACAGGAAATGGGAAATCCTTGTTTCTCTCGTATAAGAAATATCGCAAAATTGTAAACAGTTTCTGAATTCTATTTGCTCGTTTTCGTAATATGACATATGTACATCTTTTGTTTTCTTCTTTGGATGAATACCATAACAGGTCACGATGGCATTGAAAGTAACCTATCTCAAATACTACTGGTGCTGGAATATTGCAAATAAAATCATGTGGAATTTATGTAGTAAAAAAACCAATACCACTTTATATCTCTGCGAAGTGTACGGAAAATTATTTCTCTTGGTGTACATATACATGTTGATGTCCATAAATCACAATGGAGGTTTATAATCCCAACAGAAAAAAGTTATTATGAAATGGTGTCATTTAGATTATTCTATCAAAAGAATTATTGATCTATTTGAGGAATTACATATGTCAAAATCTGAACAAACAACACTGAAGGATACAACGAAAGAATGTAGAGCTTCATTTAAAAACTGTTGACAACGTATTAAAAATAAATAAAATATCGTAGCTACAAAATCCAGACAACGAATGAAATTTTTCCGGAAGACAAGGAAAATCGAATAGAATTTTAAAAAAGAATACATTTTTATTCACAATATGCTATGTACATACATCGACGTTTCCCCCCGCACACGGCTATCATAACTCCTATCTCGTTGGTACAAAGAAAATCGGCATATAAGAAATAATGCTAGAACGCTGTACTCATTATGTGCCCTAGTAAATAAAATCTGTGGGCTGGATTATTAGGCAATCATATTATAGCCCAATATTTCATAGACGAAAATTTAAATGCCGATAAGGATCTCGTACCTTTACAAATCTATGTTGTGCCGTTTCAAGATAAAAATAATAACGTATATATGGTTTCAACATGATAGTTGTCCAAGACATAATTCTACAACCATAACTCATTATGTACACAATGTCTTTTCCAAGAGAGTAAAACGTTATATACAATAACAAACTATGCAAAACACACGATTAACCATAAAACATAAATAAACAATTTCTTCCAACATCAAATTTGACATTAATGTATCTGTCACTGACGTTGACACGAACAATGTCATCCACGTGCGTGTGTAGGGAAAACAAAGTCTGCCATGTGTTGCGGTTGCGGTGGTGGGGAATGTTCCCATTATGAATCGTTTTGGCAACCGACACGTCAAGATACGAACTAAAGACGATGATTCAATGTCAATAGAAATTTTCATAGAGCGTAACAATTTTGGAAGAATAGAATTAAACGTTTTAATTAATATTTCAGGATGTATAGCTTTCTCTAGTAAAATATTATTACAAGAAAGGCAATTACAAAATGAATATTATAAATAAAGTTATTGAATATTACTTTTCTATAACTGTTTTCTTTAATAATTGGCTATTCTGTGTAGTAGGCAAGCATTGGTGTATGAATATTATTATTTATGACACTTTCTCTAGGTTATATTACCTGACAAGTAACATTTTACAACATTTCAAATTTGACGCCAAATATAAGATTTGTGTACATGTGAACAATATAATTAAATAGCTACACACCAAAGTAGTTATGCACTGTTACTTCATTATTTAGTTTATTTATTTCCAAGCATTTATAGAGCTCCAGGAATTCCAGGCAGAATTTGTTGCACATATCTTGTACGGGATATGCAATTGAATAAAACAATGAATGGCAAAACATGTTACATAGAATATATCGCATCTACTATACGGTTTTGACACATAATGTTGTCTTACATTGTACATATTGCAGTGATCTTGAATAAATAATAATATGTAAATAAATAAGTATAATCAAGATCACTTCAAGATTTTATTTAAATTAATTTTATTTTATTCATTTTTATCATAATGTGTATATAAATATTCACTATATCAATAATTTACGAAAACTTTATTTTTATTTAAGTAAAACAGTAAAAGAATCTTAATAAATTTTTATAAGGTTATAATTTTAAGACATATTAAATGTTACGGGTAAAGGATCGAGCAGGTGTTTCTCGCACAAACATGTCTGGCTTTGGCAGGGATCGACCGGGCGGACCGGCACAAAAAGTATTGTTTATCAGGTGCATGGCTGAATCATAAAAGTATAGACGGATTTATAGTCACATGTTTGTTTACCTTTTTCAAGGATTATTAATACGCTGTTTCCCCATGCAACCGATAGGAGCGGCACCGTCGACATACAATTTTGGAGGTGGATTCGTGTTTAACGAAAGTTGCCGTATGTTTTTATAAAGAGATTTACGAATAAAAGCGCGGACAGATAAAATTTCCGGGATTGCTGGTGAAAACCGCAATATTAGCAAGTCTAAAAGTAGGTGAAAACCACTTCCTCCCTCTTCTTTAATAGGATTATTTTAAAATCCGGACTTAGAATAATTTTTGAGATTTTCAATACTTATAAAATTTTTACAAGATTCTACACTTATAGTAATTTTATTTTAAACATGCAGCGCGTATTACATTAAAATGTCTAGATGTATTTGAATAACCACCTATGTATGAAATACTTTTATTTTATGAACTCGGTTTTTGAATTTACTTAATTTCATTTTATTTTCTTCTTTCTAGAGAGTTTTGTTTTGCATGTAGGGTACTATGCCGTACGTTATGACAAAACCTTCTAGCATTTGTAATGATAACTTTGAATAGCATAATCATTTTCTTTTCCGTATAATTTATTTTTCTTTTAAATTTATTCATCCTACAAAGGATATTTGAAATTAATAATTTTGTTTTATGTGTATATAGGTTATATATTAAGTGAATAAAATTTTCATTGAGAATTATGGAAGAGTTTAATACGATGTATGAAGAGTTAAGGTGATTAAACAATATTTGTTATAAATGTGTGTATAGTGGCGTCTCAAAGTTCTTTATTTGTAGTGGTGTTTTGTATTGGAATTTCGTGAAAAAGGTAAAGTTTATTTTCTTTTAATGTATATATATTATTTCTTTTTGATATGAGAATTAAGTATGTTTTGTTGTATTTGGGTGTTCAATATTAACGTGTTGGATAATACATCAGGGATGTGTGAAATGAATTATGTCATTATTTAATTCATAGCATGGAGTCCTGGTGAATTTGAAATACACGAATTGGTCTTGGTGGTACTGCGTTTGGGAGCGAGAAAAGGCACCAGGCAGAACTAATCAGGGCTGAGTTAATTTATTGAATACGCAGAGACATTATTTTATTTCATTTTATTTATTTAATTTAAAATTTATATATATTCCTTAAGGAATGTGCGCATGGTGATGTATGTTCGGGTTGCGTCCGACGAGCTGAAAATGACATGCTCGTAGGTTGGAACTTTGGGATACTCATCTGTGTGAATTTGTTATCTGATGGTACTGTGTTGGGAGCGAGAAAAGGCGCCGGACAGGACTAATTAGGGCAAAGCCATTTCCTTAATGTCTATATTTTTGTTAGCAAACAGTAGACCGTACAAATTTTATTTTATTTATATTCCAGTACAATTCATCATGGTTAATTTATTTTAAAATTTTTGATTGTTTACATGTATCTATGACAAATATTAATAATAATAATCACGTTCACATTTTAGATATAAGCTTGCACGACATGATGATTTCATTTATTCTTTATTTCTTGTAGTATTTTATTGATTATGATGTATAAATTTGGGATTATGACTGAATATTGATTTCTGATGTGTAAATATTTGTAGATTAAAACTTTTGAATTCATTTAAGATTATTTTATTTTAATAAATTAGATGGTAAGATTTATTTTGTATTTTATTTCTTTACCTGACCTGGAGATGATTAAAGAGAAGGAGAATCAAGTCATATTTTCTGCCCCTGAGTGAACTATTTATTCTCAAGCTGAGCTAGTTACATGTAGAATGTTTTGCTTAACCTACTTTTCAGCAGAAAGTTCACCGTATCGTAGTCTAGCATAAGGCCTAGCACTAGGATGCGTGCTTGACTCTCGGTTACGCATTAATTAAGTAAACTAAATTCATTTTATTTATATATAAATTTGAAAGAGTCACAGCATATATATGGCACCCAACGTAGTGGGGCAAAACTTTTGCATTTACATTTCATATATATTTACAATTTACTAGCAATTTCACATTTCCATATTATTCATATGATGTCCAATGTTCATGGTGTAAAAATTTTGCCGTTCCATAATAATTATATGGCGACCAACGTAGTGGGGCAAAGCTTCTACATTTTAAACTATTTAGATAAAAATTAATTGATTATTTAATATTCGAGTAGCTGTGTAATTAAAGGGAGGTATTTTCACCTCTAAGTGCATTTGAATAATTAATAAATATAATTCACAAATAAAATTTTGTCAAGTTTTGATTTATTTTTCTCCACAAATAAGTCTCTTTAAGTGCCAGGACAGATAAAGTAAATATGTCTGAGTATAAAGGTGAGGGTGAAAATCCTGAAAGTGGTATGGATACCAAATATTTATTTGAAACGTACAGGGAACCACAAGGCATTTCCTCTGTGACAGATTCAGAGAAGACGCTACCTCTTGATGAGGATGAAAATGTAACTGAAAATGTAAAAATTGAAACGAAAGAAATGCCAGGTGGAGACAGATTTGATTTTCTATTTGAAAAACTTTTCTGTAAGTTGGAATGTGACAAGATAGAGATGAATAAAAAGTTTGATGAGAATAAAACTGAAATGAATAAGAAGTTTGATGAGAATAAAACTGAAATGAATAAGAAGTTTGATGAGAAGTTTAAAGAAAATAAAGAAGAGATGAAAAGGAACAAAAGGGAAATGGATAAGAAATTAGACGAAAACAAAGCTGAGATGAAAGAAGAGATGAATAGAAATAAAATAGAGATACAAACTGTGGTAAAGTCGATGAATGAGAAGATTGATGAAAGGATTAAAGCCTGTAGAATGGAGATGTCAGCAATGAATGAGAAATTAAAAGAAGATGTGAAACAAAGCATGACACAGATCAATAAAAAAATTGAAGCAAATGAAAAGAAGTGCAAGGATAGCAGTAATTTTTTAATAGATGAAATGAATCAGAGGGCCGGTGTAGCAAGAGAAAATTTTAGACTGATAGAAGAAAGGATTGGAGGACAAGATGAAAAAATACAATCCTTGGATCTGAATTTAACAAATAAATTTGAGGACTGTAGGGTTAAATATGGTGCATGCACAGACTCTCTTTTAAAGCTACAGGATATGACATTAAATTGTCAAGATACAATTAAGAATTTGAAAACGAGAGTTGAACAAGGTACAATTACACCTTGTGTTGTACCACAACAGATATCAATTGGTACGGAAAATATACCAAAATTTTCTGGGTATAATAAAGACAACCCAATGGCATTTCTTAAAACCATTAAGACATATATTCGTGGTATCAATGATGATATGTCAAAATTACATTTCATGAGGGGGTGTCTTAGAGATTATGCATTATTATGGTATGATATGGTAATTGATGAGGTACAGACGTACGAAGAATTAGAGAATATGTTTATTAGGCAGTACTGGGGACAAACTCAGCAAAGACGCATTAGACATGACCTTACCTTTGGAAAATATCGTTCTATTACGTCTAGAGAGAATTATGTCATTCGGAAATACTCTTTCTTGAAACATATACAACCTATGATCCAGGAGTGTGACATTGTTACCCAATTGGCTAATCACTTCGAGCATGAGGTAGTACAAGCAGTTGCTTTACAGGGTATAGACACCGTTGAGCAACTCTTGGAGTTGGTAAAGCGTCTGGACGACGTGGAAGATAGGAGTGTACCTCAGAATAAGAATGGGTATAAAACAGGTAACAATGGTAACTATTATAATCCTCAGCAAAGATATAATGGTAATAACCACAATCACCAACAAAGGTACAATGGTAATCGGTATCAGAATAATAGTTACCAGGGAGGAAGGGTGGAGAATGGTAACAACAAGAACATGGGTAATAATAATAATAATAATTGGAGACAGGAGGGTCATGTAACAAGAAAATATGGGAAAAATGAAACAGAAGATACCCGAGGATGTAATAACATAATTATAGAAAATAAAGAAAATAAAACAGAAGCCGTAATGAAAGATGCGTCAAGAGGAGCAATAAAGAAGGACCTGGATTTTTGGTAGGTCCAACCAAAGGGAGAAAGAAGAAACAACGAGGCAAGAGAAACGTCGTAGATTTAAGTAATATAACCACTAAATTTCCACTGGTAGATGTTAAAGTAGGGGATGTATATGGTGTAGCTGTAATAAATAGTGAATTAGAATTGTCACTTTTAGATGGGGGATTATTTGATAAAAGGTTTAAAAAATTAGGTTTTTACAAGCAAGATAATGTATTTTGTATAAATATAGAGATGGGTGATGTAGAACTTGTAACACAATTTATTGTTACACCAAGATTAAAATATTGCTGCGTACTTGGGATGGATTTTTTGAGTCTATATACATCGAAATTGGAAAGGGAAAATAGAACCTTCCACAATAATAAAGTAAACATGTCTTGGGACAAAGGTGCCCAAGATGATAAAATTTTAGTTAATAATTCAATCATTGATAATTTTGATAGGGACCTCACTTTAAAAATAAATAATGATAGTTTGATTGACAAGGATAAAAGTTCACACCATGTGGATGATCTTCAAAGGGAAGAGTCCATGTTTGCCACGGGTGACATAAATAATAAATGTACACACCATGTGGAGGGTCTTCAAAAGAAAGACGCCACGAAATATATGGGTGACATAATAAATAAATGTTCACACCGGGAAATAAATATGGGTGACAAAAATTTGATTTGCAACAAACAGATTAATAATGATAATGTGAGTGATCCTTTGACAAAAGATGTTAAATTATTTAATGGTAATGTAGATTTAGCAGTAGACTATGATAATTGTTTTAAAACAGAAACGACTCATCCATCTTCCCATAAGCAGAAATTAAGTGTTCAATTTAAAATTAAAAGTTTGTTAAAAGATGAAATTATTGAAAATTTAGTATATAACTTAATCAACCCCATCGCAATAGTAATTAAGGAATATTTAGATTATTTAGAAAACATTGAGAATAATAAATTAAGTTTATGTTTATTTCAATCAATAAAACAACAGCTACAACTCCCCAAATTATTAGAAACATTATTGTCAATAAGTACTAATGCAAAGTGGTTTGTAAACGTTAATTCTCTTTGGTTGGTACAGCTATATAAATGTTTCATGAAATTATATCCAATAGTGGTAAATTTATTAGTGAATTTAAATAAAATTGTTCATAAGGAACAAAATATTTTACATTATGGGTATGTAAAGCCCGTACAGCATATATTAAACCCACATGATGAAAATGTGTCACATCATGTGAATGATAAAATGATTTTACAAGAGGGTGTGAAATTTATATGGACCCATGCGAGAATAGAGGTTTTGGATGCAGTTGAAAAGTACCCACAGCCCAGATACTTAAAAATGTTAAGAAGTTTTCCCAAAATAGTGGACTACAATTGCCACTTCATTTTAAGGGAACTCGATGATGCAATTACAATATTTGTAATACCTATGAAAGGTGTAAAATTTAAAGAATTTAAGTACACTTTTGTATATATAGTTATAAGTAGTTTAATTAATTTAGGTGTTTTAAATGTTATTTGTTTAAACTTTCTCGTCATGAAAGGAGTAAAGTTTAAAATAAACTCCAAGAGTTTTGCATATTTACTTCTGACTTGTATATAGATAGAATAAGCATATTATAGGGAAATTTCATGTCTCTATGCTTTATATCAATAATATGATAAGCAATCTATAAGTATATTAACTGGTATTTATGGGAAATCTTGAATTTATACCATTGACATTAGCGATTCTCGCTTATAAATAGCAGATATTCCCATAGGGATATTTATGCAGTGATCTTGAATAAATAATAATATGTAAATAAATAAGTATAATCAAGATCACTTCAAGATTTTATTTAAATTAATTTTATTTTATTCATTTTTATCATAATGTGTATATAAATATTCACTATATCAATAATTTACGAAAACTTTATTTTTATTTAAGTAAAACAGTAAAAGAATCTTAATAAATTTTTATAAGGTTATAATTTTAAGACATATTAAATGTTACGGGTAAAGGATCGAGCAGGTGTTTCTCGCACAAACATGTCTGGCTTTGGCAGGGATCGACCGGGCGGACCGGCACAAAAAGTATTGTTTATCAGGTGCATGGCTGAATCATAAAAGTATAGACGGATTTATAGTCACATGTTTGTTTACCTTTTTCAAGGATTATTAATACGCTGTTTCCCCATGCAACCGATAGGAGCGGCACCGTCGACATACAATTTTGGAGGTGGATTCGTGTTTAACGAAAGTTGCCGTATGTTTTTATAAAGAGATTTACGAATAAAAGCGCGGACAGATAAAATTTCCGGGATTGCTGGTGAAAACCGCAATATTAGCAAGTCTAAAAGTAGGTGAAAACCACTTCCTCCCTCTTCTTTAATAGGATTATTTTAAAATCCGGACTTAGAATAATTTTTGAGATTTTCAATACTTATAAAATTTTTACAAGATTCTACACTTATAGTAATTTTATTTTAAACATGCAGCGCGTATTACATTAAAATGTCTAGATGTATTTGAATAACCACCTATGTATGAAATACTTTTATTTTATGAACTCGGTTTTTGAATTTACTTAATTTCATTTTATTTTCTTCTTTCTAGAGAGTTTTGTTTTGCATGTAGGGTACTATGCCGTACGTTATGACAAAACCTTCTAGCATTTGTAATGATAACTTTGAATAGCATAATCATTTTCTTTTCCGTATAATTTATTTTTCTTTTAAATTTATTCATCCTACAAAGGATATTTGAAATTAATAATTTTGTTTTATGTGTATATAGGTTATATATTAAGTGAATAAAATTTTCATTGAGAATTATGGAAGAGTTTAATACGATGTATGAAGAGTTAAGGTGATTAAACAATATTTGTTATAAATGTGTGTATAGTGGCGTCTCAAAGTTCTTTATTTGTAGTGGTGTTTTGTATTGGAATTTCGTGAAAAAGGTAAAGTTTATTTTCTTTTAATGTATATATATTATTTCTTTTTGATATGAGAATTAAGTATGTTTTGTTGTATTTGGGTGTTCAATATTAACGTGTTGGATAATACATCAGGGATGTGTGAAATGAATTATGTCATTATTTAATTCATAGCATGGAGTCCTGGTGAATTTGAAATACACGAATTGGTCTTGGTGGTACTGCGTTTGGGAGCGAGAAAAGGCACCAGGCAGAACTAATCAGGGCTGAGTTAATTTATTGAATACGCAGAGACATTATTTTATTTCATTTTATTTATTTAATTTAAAATTTATATATATTCCTTAAGGAATGTGCGCATGGTGATGTATGTTCGGGTTGCGTCCGACGAGCTGAAAATGACATGCTCGTAGGTTGGAACTTTGGGATACTCATCTGTGTGAATTTGTTATCTGATGGTACTGTGTTGGGAGCGAGAAAAGGCGCCGGACAGGACTAATTAGGGCAAAGCCATTTCCTTAATGTCTATATTTTTGTTAGCAAACAGTAGACCGTACAAATTTTATTTTATTTATATTCCAGTACAATTCATCATGGTTAATTTATTTTAAAATTTTTGATTGTTTACATGTATCTATGACAAATATTAATAATAATAATCACGTTCACATTTTAGATATAAGCTTGCACGACATGATGATTTCATTTATTCTTTATTTCTTGTAGTATTTTATTGATTATGATGTATAAATTTGGGATTATGACTGAATATTGATTTCTGATGTGTAAATATTTGTAGATTAAAACTTTTGAATTCATTTAAGATTATTTTATTTTAATAAATTAGATGGTAAGATTTATTTTGTATTTTATTTCTTTACCTGACCTGGAGATGATTAAAGAGAAGGAGAATCAAGTCATATTTTCTGCCCCTGAGTGAACTATTTATTCTCAAGCTGAGCTAGTTACATGTAGAATGTTTTGCTTAACCTACTTTTCAGCAGAAAGTTCACCGTATCGTAGTCTAGCATAAGGCCTAGCACTAGGATGCGTGCTTGACTCTCGGTTACGCATTAATTAAGTAAACTAAATTCATTTTATTTATATATAAATTTGAAAGAGTCACAGCAATATGTTGCGTTAACATTCCAGACGATTATGCAACAGTGCAATTAACAAACAAAATTTTTGGTGTCAAGGACGTATTAACGAAACTGGTAAACAAGAAAGCTTCTCTAATTTTCTACGTGTCCTGAATTCATTATTATCTACCTGCACGTAGTGCGCCCACATGTGTTCTAAATAAAATACAACTCTGAACTATTTTACCATAATAAACAGGTACATCACCTGCAAAAATCCCAACACAAATATTTAATTTCCAGTGACATCAATGTTAACAACTTCGATTGTCTGTGGCATATTTTATGCAAGAATGAATGGTAAATAATTTTTATTGAAAAACATATCTACTAATATATTAATGTTGTTGGTTTTTGTAATATTTGTTTAATTAAATGTATTTTTAAACGTGATTGTATATGTAACGAGAATAATTTAAGTATTAATAATATGATGAAGAAAATGCAATTCTTCGACTTTCTACACATGCTTTGGTACTGTAAGGATTATTACAAATAAGTGATGCATATTATAGTCCTGTAAAATATATATAAAAATGAGGTGTGGCCACCACACGACTTTCTGATACGTATGTGCGTTTCAAATTATACAGAAGTTACAATTAAGTTTTAAATACATACTTTTATACTCATAATGTGTCTGCCTAGAGAAAGCATAACTTGCGCCATATTCCCAAAAAGCTGATTTTCGATAAGATCTACTTCCGGTAGGAATTTCGAAAAACTTTTTTAATAAAAATATTCTCAAATTCAGTTTTGAGTACATCTGATTTTTTTATAAATTTATTTAAAGTTAGTAATTGACAAAATATTATTAAAATTTAATTTTTTCACTGAAGTAAAAACTACTGCTTCCGGTTCTCCGATTATACCGAAAATCCAAGACAGATACACAGAGCAATATTTCTTTAAAACCACTTTTTCGGTACCGGAAGATTTCAAAATATAGACTGATCTGCAACAACCTTGAGGTCGAAAATTTTCAGCATCACAATATGTACTTCCTTAGAAGCTGAAGATAAACTAGCATGTTACGGCTTTAAGCTGTTGACCTGATAAAATAGTTATAAGCAAATATTTTGGATCGAGGTCTATAAAAAATACGGTTACAGGTGATGGTCAATTGTAAAATCACAGAATATATAAGATCATGAGGAAGTGGTTCATGTTTTTCTGGTAAGTACTTATTTAATGTCAAAATGTCAAACAGCTATATTATTATATAACATAGTTGTGAAGATATCGAATTTGTTTTGTTATTTACTTTTTACAAACCCTAAATTACAATTTGAAATTCGAAAATTGTTTATTTTAATAATTGACTATTATAATTAAATACTATACCTAAATTTCTGTTCATATATTTGCCCTAAATAAATATTCCATTTTTCTCTTTGCTTTTAAGGAATAATAATTACAAGCCTAATAAAACTATATATACTGTATAGTTGTAATCTCACATAACAATAACTAAATAACAAACTTTTGAATATGTTAGAATTCCATTAGAATCTAATGTCAATATTAAAATACTATAAATTTGCTACGAGTCATTATTATCCCCATAATACATTTATTTATTTACCAATGAACAGGTAACTTTATTTCAGCAAAATTAAAAATTAAATAAATATCCTGTAATTAAAGAACCAGTTAACTTCGAACACATATTTATTAAGACTTTTTACTTGGAACAATATAAAGTGAACGCCCATAAGTTCTTTAGGAAATTAAAAACTCACCTGTATAGTAGAGTGATAATTTTTATATTTTTATCGGGAAATTATACCTACGTATTTTTTATATTTGATAATTTTTGATTTGATACTTCTACGGCATAATTTCTTGTCCCTTTATTTTTGGAAATCCGTGTACATTCTTTTGAAATATTTTTTTAACTCGGATCTTAAACATTTGTATATATTAACTAATCGTAATTTAATTTCATTTAATTGTTTATAATATATACTTTCACGTCTCATACTGTTACATTAATGATATCTCTTTTTTAAATAAATCTAGTTATTGCTGTGATTCTGACTTGTGGTAGAACACCTTCAAATCTCATTCATTACCTCCTCTCGGGTGAGAATACAATCAGGGGATTCGTCAATTATGCGAATGAGGTATCGCAATTTTCGATCGTAGATCTAATAGATACTTTCAAACCACCCCTTCTCCGCAGCTACCATAGCGGCAGCGAGCTATCCTATATTTTCATTCGACAAGAGTGAGAATCGTGTAATATTCACATGTAAGGTATAATCATGGCACAAAACTTCAGTAATGTTAAGACGATCGTTTTACGAAGCGCCATAGCCCTTGCTTACAGTGAGGGGGTAGTACTGAACAAGGATATAGTAATAATTATATCATTTAATTAAGCATACATGGATTTAATTTTACTTCATCAAAGCAATTCGCTTGAAAAATTGTCATAATAAACCAACAAAATGAGATTTATGTGTTAAACAGATCATTAAAAATCATACAATGGCGTATAAATACTGTTTTTAAAACACTTTTAATCGCTATGCAGCACGTACAAACACATTGTGCTCATTTGTTGTCATTGTTCAGTATGTTTGTGTGTGTTTTATAATTGCATGCGACCTCTAAACGTCCATCAAATTAATTTATCAGAGTTAAATGAGTCACGGCTCGCGAAACAGCTGGGCGGCTCCTTGACGAAGCTTCGAGCACCGCGCAATGTTCATTTTAAAATACCATACTTACGTATTACATACGACCAGTCGTCTCGTCCTGGGTTATATATGTGACTCAACATAAATTAAGACCTTTACTGGACAAAAGAACGGGCACAATGTTGCACAACGGCCGACACTGAATCCGATATCGACGCGATAAAATAACGACAATGCCCAAGACGAAGACGACGACAACGACGGCCGTTGAATGTTTATTTTGATGTTTAACCCTTTGCCTGTCCTGTGCAGCATATGTGATACACAGTATATATAATTATGGCGTTCGTGTATCTCATATGATACACAAACGTTAGAATTTCCATGCTTGTGTAATTCTTTGGAACGTATGAAATATAGCTTGCTACTGCCTTAAACGTGTAGATTTGAACATATATTTGTAACCTAGCGCATGTACAACGTGTATGTACTGTAAAATTTTCAATTAAAATGTAAACTTATGGAAGCAAAGGTACCTACCTACCTATTTGTTATTTGGAAAAGTATTCTATGTTTGTTGAATTGTAAAATCGATTAGACTGTTTTTAAAGACTTTATTGATATAGAAATGTACAGTTACTGTGAAATTAAACATTAAACAACGTTTTTAAATGTAAAAAAAGAGTTATTTTTTATTTTCGTGAGTTTCATTGAAACAGACAAGGCAGAAAGCTTTCTCACAAATCACACACTCAGTAGACACTTGTTTAGTTTCCGCCAAGGCCCTCTTTCGATTATGTTGTGCACTAATTTTCTTGTAACATTCATGACACCTCTTGCGCACAATTTTGCCATTTTCTTTGCGTGCAATATTTGTTAGTTCATGAGCCTTACGAATGGGCTTTCCTATATTTGCCTTTTCAGGTAGCTCAAGTAAAGATGCTGCTAAGCATTTGGTAAACTGAGCCAGGTGCATTGTTTTATCGTCATAAAACTTATTATATAACACCCAACTGTTAACTACTGCAATACTAATGCATTCAAAAAGTACTTTTCGATACCATTTGATACTTTTTCGAGCTGGACTGTAATAAGAAATCATTTGATCTGAGAGATCTATGCCACCTTTTACTCTGTTGTAATCCAGTACTGCAGTGGGCTTTTTAACTTTTTCGCCTTGGCGATTTTTTTTGTTAGTTTCTGTCAGGTCAGCCCCATGGAAAGTTGAAATGATATATATTGCTTTCTTATCTTGATATTTGATTATTCTAATTCCGTCATTATTTACTGCTCCAACAAGTTGTCCTTTGCTTAGCTTCTTTGCTTTCATTTCATTCGGAATACCACTTCGATTCATTCTCATTGTTCCACAGTATTCTGTATTCTTATTCTTTAAAAAAGTTGCCAAGGGAATACTACTGTACCAATTGTCCGCAACAAGAACCCTTCCCTCATTGAGCAAAGGTTCAGACAACGAAATAACAACGGATCCGGAATGGTCTAATCCAGGTAATATATCGGACGTTCCCTGTCCGCAATATATGGAAAAATTCCAAATAAATCCTGACATCTCGCATAATTTAAACAATTTAATGCCATATTTATGGGCCTTACCAGGGTTGTATTGACGAAAGATCAGTCTTCCTCTGTGAGAGATCATCGTTTCGTCAACAGATATTTCCTCTCCTGGAGTATAAACTTCTTGAATGTTTGAAATTAACACCTTAATGAAATTTGCTACTTTATGCAATCTGTCGTGAGGTAGGGCTGCTTCGTTATTACAAACATGCCAATTTTTTAATATTAAAGAAAATCTGTTATAGCTCATTCCAATTTGGTGAAACATGGGATGGTAAAACATACTGTCCCGTCGCCAGTAGTCTTCTATATTTGGATACTGGATAAGTCCAGTTACCAAGAGTAGTCCCAAAAATTTACGCATTTCGCAGTAAGTAACATCGACCCACTTGTTCATCCTGGAGGAACGTCGAAGTGTATGCGTTGATATATATTGTTGAGCATAACGGTTTGTTTCTTCTACCATCAAGTTGACGATTTCTTCATCAAAGAATTGTTGGAATATGTCAAGAGGTATTACATTTCCATTTCGAATCCTTTTCTTCAAACCAGAATTGCCAGTAAAATTTAACTTCTCTCTCTGCTGAAAGTTCGAACTCCATTGGGAAAGAGGAGACGATGGATATGGTGTCGCTGGCAATTGATTGTCTTGAACATCGTCTTCGTTGGAAGATGTATACAAACTTATTGATGTGGAATCAGATTCGGAGGGTATGTATTCGTCACTTGAATCACCAAAATCTGCTGTAATATCTTCATTGTTGTCACTTGTATGAGACTGGTTATCAATTCTTTTTTTCTTGTTACGACCATAGAACAACGCTGGATCCATTTTTAGGGACTAAAAAGAAAATAAACCTAGCAGCAAATATAAAATAAAAATAATAAATTTTTACTCATGTGTAACACATGTGATGCACAACCGTAACAGAAATATATACTTACGAAATTGTCCCGTGTATCACATGTGATACACAACAATTTATACGCGCTATTTGTTGACTGTCACTGACAATACTGCCCCTGAAAATCTTTTCCATGTTAGTAACTCCCATATCCCCTCCACGCCGTAGACGTATAGAAGTGCGCGCGCAATGTGGTTAGACAGGCAAAGGGTTAAGATCAATTCTGATTCAGGGAACATAGACGGAATAAATGAATATTGTGTTAAAGGGTCGTCTTTCCAGATATGCGGAGGCAGTATAATCGATCGAAATGTGTTGTTGTTTGGACGTGACACTAAATTAATTTATAATGAACAACCGTGGCTATTTTTAAAATCCTGTCGAACATAATATATTAATCCTTCCGTGACTGAAATGAACGCTAACACGTTCCTATATGGATATTTTCGATGTGAATTATATGCTGAAATAACACGCTTTTGTGTTAATAAAATCATATCGATAAATTTAAATGAAATATGGATATCACTTGTTTATATAAGCAGATGGAACATATCATAACTCATAATTACAGACAAAAAAAGAGATTAAGTGACAAACTACAGGTTTATGACGTATTTTTACTGATTATTATCATTTAGATTTGCCAAAACCAAACAGCATACCTCGACTATCACTAATTATACAGCGCGAGCTAGAAGTCCCCCCCCTCCGTGTCTTTTAAACGAAGTAGAATAAAACATTAAAACAAAAATAAAACAAAACCACTATAGAAATACTAACTTGGCCATGTGTCATTTTAAAATTTTAGTAGATGCGTTGTAGGCAATATCATCTTAAACGGAAATAGCCTTTATTACTTTCTTATACGTAGTATAAGGAAGCATTGTGATGATGAAGATTTTCGACCTCGAGATTTTTGCAGATGTCCACGTTTTGAAGCTCCCTGATACCGAAAAAGTGGTTTTTAAAAAATGTCTGTGTGTCTGTCTGTGACCACGATAGCGGTCAAACCGCTATAGCTATCAATTCCAAATTTTACATTTAGTAGTATAATCTCCCTCTTGAGAACTGATTAGATTTTCAGTATAATCGGCAGACCGGAAGTAGTAGTTTATTTCAGTGAAAAAATCGAATTTTGCCAATATTTCGTCAACTACTAAGTTTAAACAAATTTATAAAGAATTCATATGTACGAAAAATTGAAATTGTGAACAAATTTATTAAAAAAGTTTTTCGAAATTCCTTCTTATCGAAAATCAGTTTTTTGCAAATATTTTGCAAGCCATGCTTCTTAGACAGATACGTTACGAGTATAAAAGTATTTAGAAATTAATTTTCAATACCTTTTGTATAAAAAAAAAATCAAAATTCGGACCGGAACTAACACTTACTCTTACCGAATAACGATTTTTTGCAAACATGTCGTAAATTATGCATTCTATATACATTTATCAAGAGTGCAAAAATTTAGAGTTGGATTTGGAATATTTTATGTATAAATGAAATATCAAAATTCGTACCGGAAGTAACACTTTTACTCTTAGCGAGTAATGCTTTGTTTCGAATATCTCGCAAAGTATGCATTCTATAGGGATTTATTAAGAGAATAGAAGTATTTATAATAGGATTTTGAATAATTTTTATATAAAAAAATTCTAAAAATTCTATAATCTGAAACTTTCATACGTATAAGAAGTGTGGTGGCCACACCTCATTTTTTATAATATTTCGATAGATATTTATCGGCTCTTTCATTTTTGTTAACCAAAACTAACTGTTAGGATTTAGTAGATATTTCGAATTAATAATAAAAATAGTTTTTCTTTTAATTTTAGTAAGTACCAAGTTACACGTTGTGCGTTATCGATAAAAGAAAAAAAAGTATATTAAGCTATAGAATAGTATATCAAAATGGGGTTTAGGTAGTAACCCTGTGAGATTAGCAAAAAATGTTGCATCAGTATGCAGAGATTCGTACAGAACGCGTCATTAGCTCTCACCACTTATTGGCCGGCTACTGTTTCCTGAAATAAAATAAGTTTAAATATAACATTGCAGTAATATAACCTAAGTTAGGAATAGGAAATGGTTGACAAAAATGAAAGAGCCTATAAATATCTATCAAAACATCATAAAAATAAAGAGTATTCCATTTAAATTTAATGACAAAATTCAGGATCAGAGTTTTACTCAGCCTGTATACAAGATATTTCTTTTTTATTATCTTCACAAACCAACGAAAATAGACGACGTACCCAAAGCCGTTATAAAACACCCTGTATATGTATCTAATTTTAAAATATGAAGCTTAAGAATACCTACACCTTTCCTTAATAAACTTTTTTCATAACGTTTATAATGTCAAATAAATCGGGCTGCGTCACACAATTGCGCCTCCCTGTATACCGGGTGTCCACACGAAAACTTTATATTGAATTATTTCTGGTGTTTCTGAAGACAAAAACTTGAAATTTTGGGTGGTTGTTCAGGATATAGGGGGACAATGGATAGTGTATTTCATACCGCCCCATCGGGTCACCCGCCGCCGCCGGCCACCCCCACTCCAATATTTTAAATGACACCCTGTATTTTTTTTTGGTGGTTTTGAAAGAACACAATTTTCTTGATATTCCTATGTGAAAAAACTAGTAACACACATTATGACATTTATGAGATATTTAAATTTAAAAGTTTCAGATATCAGAAATTATTAACTCCGAAAAATCATAAGTTAGTCATGGAAATAGTTTGCTTTAAATTAGAATTGTCAAAATTGTGACTTTTGTGTTTCATTAATATTAATACTTGTAAAATTGTTCTTAAAGTTTCGGCTTTTTCGCTGAAATGGTTTATACTCTTGAAGAGAGAACTGAAATAGTGATTTTGTATGGGATTGCAAACAAAAATTATTCCCAAGCGGCGACGTTATTCAATGAAAACCATCCAAACAGAAACGTATCTGTTGCTTATGTCAGAACGCTAATAGAAAAATTTTTGCAAACTGGATCTGTAAATAATAAAAAACGGAATACGAATAATTGTGGTGTACTAAATGAAGCTATGCAACTAGCAGTTCTTGGGCATATTAATTTAGACCCAGAGCTTTCGTTGAGAAAATTTTCCGAAGTTTCGGGAGTGCCAAAATCAACCTGCCATAAGATATTAAAATTAAACAAAATGCACCCTTATAAAATTCAACTTCACCAAGAGTTGGGTGACGGTGATTTCGACAGAAGAGTCGAATTTTGTGAAATAATGACAGATATGATTCGGCAAAATGGAAATGTTTTGCGAAGTATTTGCTTTAGTGATGAAAGTTGCTTTTACTTAAATGGTCTTGTGAATAGACACAACTGTCGATATTGGAGCGACGTAAAACCCCATTTTTTCAGAGAAGGCAACACACAATATCCCCAAAAAATTAATGTATGGGCTGAAATTCTTAATAACCAAGTAATTGGCCCGATATTCTTCCAGGAAAATTTAAATGGACCTAAGTACTTACAATTTTTGGAAGAGCTAATACATCCTCTTATCATACAGTGTCTAGAAGAAAACTTGAATGAAATAGAGGAGGAGCAATTATATTTTCAACAAGATGGAGCTGGGCCACATTACTGTTTAGACGTTAGGAATTATTTGGATAATATTTTCCCAGGACATTGGATTGGACGTAGGGGCTCTATTGAATGGCCAGCTCGCTCCCCCGATTTAACTCCCCTAGATTTCTTTTTGTGGGGACATTTGAAGTCTGTTGTTTATAAGACACCGCCACAATCAATAGCTGATTTACGTAATAGAATAACAGAGGAATGTCGAAATTTAACGCCACAAGTGTTCGAAAATGTTAGAAATGCTTTTGAAAATAGACTTTATTTATGTTTAAATGTAAACGGTGAAAAATTTGAGCATTTAATTTAACTAAAATGTTGTGAATAAATCTTGTTTTAAGTATTTCCATGACTAACTTATGATTTTTCGGAGTTAATAATTTCTGATATCTGAAACTTTTAAATTTAAATATCTCATAAATGTCATAATGTGTGTTACTAGTTTTTTCACATAGGAATATCAAGAAAATTGTGTTCTTTCAAAACCACCAAAAAAAAATACAGGGTGTCATTTAAAATATTGGAGTGGGGGTGGCCGGCGGCGGCGGGTGACCCGATGGGGCGGTATGAAATACACTATTCATTGTCCCCCTATATCCTGAACAACCACCCAAAATTTCAAGTTTTTGTCTTCAAAAACACCAGAAATAATTCAATATAAAGTTTTCGTGTGGACACCCGGTATACCGGGTGTCTGTTTCCGCTCGGTCACCGGCCATATCTCGGCAACCGTTTATCGTACAACTAAGCGGATAAAATTTTGATAATAAAATGGACCATGGGAATTTCAACAAAAATATTTTTAAGTTTCCAAAATAATCGCAAGGGGGCGCAATTCTCAAGATGTATTAAAAATTCGATAATTTTTCATTAAATTCTAGATTAAGATAGATTAAAATTTTTACTTGCAACATTTTTATACAATTTTCATTTGGAACTTTTTGATCTAAGTCCCATACGAAAGGGGAAGGTGGAGGGTTATGTCGGTTGGTCTCAATGGATTTTAATCTTCCTGGACTCATTAGAAAGAGAATTTTTCAAAGAATTGAAGGATAATATATGTAATACGAAATTACGTGGTTGTCAAAAAAATAACAGGTCGCTGGTCCCAATGTATATATATTACTTGTTTTTTCTTTAAAATTTTAAATGGAACGGTATATTTTTAATATCATAATATTGAAGCACATAAAAAAC
This sequence comes from Amphimallon solstitiale, assembly GCA_963170755.1. Classification (NCBI taxonomy): domain Eukaryota; kingdom Metazoa; phylum Arthropoda; class Insecta; order Coleoptera; family Scarabaeidae; genus Amphimallon; species Amphimallon solstitiale. The sequence continues at coordinate 113,392,414 of OY720681.1, read as the reverse complement.
TGAATGGAATGATGAAAACCGGAAGTTGTTTAAATATAAATTTATTTATTTATTGCCAGTAATAATTATATTTTAATTTTAAGAGGGTTACTAGACAGACGTTTTCTCTTTAATTTGCATCATACTCTTCCATAAATGTATTCATTTCAATCTTTTCACCGATATTTTAAATTCATTGCTAGGGAGCGGACGTCCCAGGTTTAAACTACGACGGAGTTACAACGGAGCAAAGAAATAATGTAAACAACACGCAATTACTGAATAGCATTATTCATAGGGTGAACTGCAACATCTGTTGTTTACTTGAAAACAACAACAAAAAATGGCCATTAAGAAAGGAATTTATGAGTAAAATCCTTTCTACATCGGCATAGGTAGAAGGGCCAGGGGTTTTTAAAATTTATTATATTTTCCTTATATTTCCTAAGATAAATAAAGTTACATATGTATATACCTATTCATGCTTACGTTAATTTCGTTTTTTCATTGTTTTGACTGTTAATTACGTACTTCGTCATTTTTGTAATAGTTCCTGTTTAATACCGTTTCATTGAATCTATTTCTCCCAATTATCTCGACGTAAGTGTGCATTGGATTTTGTTAAGCTTCAATAACATACGCATACATTTTTAGTTATCATTTATTTAGATCTTGAACATTGTTTATGTTACTATGATATGGAAGAACGTCGAGAATGGCATCGTAAAACAATGACCTACTTTTGTAGACAGACATCCCCCCCCCCTCGTATGGGAGTCAGATCAAAAAGTTTTAAATGAAAATTGTATAAAAACATCTGAATATGTTGCTACTAAAACTTTTAATCTATCTTAATCTAGAATTTAATGAAAAATTATCGAATTTTTTATTCATCTTGAGAATTGCGCCCCCTTGCGATCATTAAATAATAAAAACCCCTATTCTTTGCTTTTAATGTCTACAGCTGCTAACAAAAAATAATAACAGTAAGAAAAAGAGAACACTTAGACGTAAAGGAGAAATCTCGTGCAATTCTAGTCTAATTAATTCGAAAAGTATATACATATTTCGATCGCAAGGTGACAGACATCCAAAACGGACAAAGATTTTTCGATCCATCTTCAAGCTTAATTAAAAAATTAACCGGGTTATGCATATGTGGCATACATGCAAATCCAACGGAGCGACAAGCTGGCGTATATGTATTAATTAACGACAGCTAACAATGTCTAACGAACATGTCACCGTTAATTAATCGTTTTAGTATACACGTTCGTGTACGCGGCGTCATCGAGCGGCGAAAATCCGAACCAATTAACCAGTGCACTCAGAATAATTAAACCCCCGTTCGTGTAATAACAGACGACAATGACGAGGACTACTACTAACTACTGCGATGACACCAGTAACAAAGGTAAGAGGTAAATTGGTGTTAAGAAGTAACAATAAAAACTAATTAATATTGTGTAAAGCAGAACGGAAATGCGAGGTATGAAATAGCAGCTGTAAAATTACATAATGCTTGTTAAAAACCATTATTTTACCTAATTTTTCATTGTCATCTTAAAATACGAAATATACGAAGTGCATTTAAAAAGTCAATGAGTTACAATTATGATTTGAAGTGTAGGTCTTTTTAGTTGTCCTAAGAAACTAAATAATGCGTGTTCATCAAAGTATTTTTTAAATTCAATTTTGCAATTTTAATTTAAAAAATGAGGTGTGGCCACCGCACGACTTTCTTATACGTATGAGCGTTTCAAACTAAACAATTTTAAGAATTTTTTTATACAAAACTTATTCAAAATCCTATTCTAAGTACTTTCATTCTCTAAACAAATCGCTATAGAATGCATACTTTGCAAGATATTATCAAAAAAGTGCTACTCGCTAAGAGTAAAAGTGTTACTTCCGGTCCGAATTTTGAAATTTCATATATACAAAAAATATTGCAAATCCAGTTCTAAATACTTTTGTACTCTTGATAAATATATATAGAATGCACGACATATTTGCAAAAAATCGCTATTCGATAAGAGTAAAAGTGGTACTTCCGGTATGAATTTTGAATTTTTTTTTATACAAAAGGTATTGAAAATTATATTCAAATACTTTTATACTCGTAACGTACTTGTCTAAAAAGCATGACTTGCGAGATATTCGCAAAAAACTGATTTTCGATAAGAGTGAAAGACCTACTTCCGGTTGGAATTTCGAAAAACTTTTTTAAGATAATTTGTCTCAAACTTAATTTTAAGTACATATGAATTCTTTATAAATTTGTTTGAACTTAGTAGTTGACGAATTATTGGCAAAATTCGATTTTAGTAAACTACTACTTTCGGTCTACCGATTTTACTGAAAAACTAATCAGATCTCAAGAGGGAGATTATACACGTAAATACAAAATTTGGAATTGATAGCTATAGCGGTTTGACCGCTATCGTGGTCACAGACAGACGGGCAGACACACAGACATTTTTTAAACACCACTTTTTCGGTATCAGGGGACATCAAAATGTGGACATCTACAAAAATCTCGAGGTCGAAAATTTTCATCATCACAATACTTCCTTATACTACGTATAAGAAAGTAAAAGATGGAATAGGAAAGAAAGAAAACGTTACAAAGAATATCAATATACATGAACAACCATTAATGCGTGGTTGAAGACAGACAGACAAAACAAAGGACGACAATAAGTAACTTAATCTTAAGTTATCTTTCTAGTTATATGTACTAAGTAGTATAATGTTACTTAAATACTATGAAACTATTATCAAATTCATAAATAAATTGAATTAAAATAAATGGAATGCATGTAATAGGTAACTTCATAAATAAAAATAAAAAATTGTATCATGGCCTACTATGGTCTGCCTCAAATAGAAAGTTATAACACTATATTTTTTTAACACAATGGCACCATTTTTATAATTTCATTATAGACATTATGTGAATGAAATTATTTTTGTTTTGATAACGTTTTTAACTCCCCTCTTTTCTTCTATATTCAATAGAAACGAGATAATTCTCAATGCCATTTAAGAGTTCGAATAAGAGTCATTATACTGGGCTAGTACAACACATGCTGCTATTATTCATTACTGTCAGTTAATTTTTAAAAGACATTGACAGTACATGTTATCTTCTTCGTTTTCCTTTTACTTTCTTATACGTAGTATAAGGAAGTATTGTGATGATGAAAATTTTCGATCTCGAGATTTTTGCAGATGTCCACGTTTTGAGGTCCCCTGATACCAAAAAAGTGGTTTTTAAAAAATGTATGTGTGTCTGTGTGTGTGTGTGTGTGTGACCACGATAGCGGTCAAACCGCTGTAGATATCAATTCCAACTTTTGTATTTACGAATATAATCTCCCTCTTGAGAACTGATTAGATTTTGAGCAAAATCGCCAGACCGGAAGTAGTAGTTTACTTCAGTGAAAAAATCGAATTTTGCAAATATTTCGTCAATTACTAAGTTTAAACAAATTTATAAAGGATTCAAATGTACTCAAAATTAAATTTAAGAAAAATTGTATTAATAAAGTTTTTCGAAATTCCTACCGGAAGTAGGTCTTTTAGTCTTATCGAAAATCAGTTTTTTGCGAATATCTCGCAAGTCATGCTTTCTAGGCAGGTACATTACGAGTATAAAAGTATTTAGAATGTACGTTAAAATATCTTTTGTATAAAAAAAATTTCAAAATTCAGACCGGAAGTACCACTTTTACTCTTATCGAATAGCGATTTTTTGCAAATATGTCGTAAATTATGCATTCTATATATATTTATGAAGAGTACAAAAGTATTTAGAGTTTGATTTGGAATATTTTTTGTATAAATGAAATTTCAAAATTCGGACCGGAAGTAACACTTTCATACGTATAAGAAAGTCGTGTGGTGGCCACACCTCATTTTTTCTTAAGACTTAGTCTTGTTTCTTCTACACTTCTTAATTTTGTTCAGCCCCTTGGGAATCAGATGTCCAGCTCTCGCACAATCTTCTGGGGATCTTTCTGAACTCGGCTTTTCATCCTTTGCCCATTTTGCCCATCGATCCTCTGTCATTATGTCAACATGGTCTCTCCAATATCTCGTCTCGATCTCGTAAACTGCACCACATCTTGAATTTTCAGATCTGCTCTTATATCTTTGCTTCTTATCTGGTCTCTCAAGCTTACTCCCTTAATATTCCTCAATGGCTTCATCTCTGCTGCCCTCGTCATGCTCTTCGCTTTTGTTATATCCGCTCGAGTTTCCACTGCATATGTGAGTACAGGTCTCACGGCTGTTTTATATATGCGGAACTTGCTTTCAGTGGACAAGTATATGTTCCTCCATATGAGGTCCTTCAGATAGCCAGAGATTCTTGCGGCTTTATTCAATTGGGTTCTGATTTCCTGTTGTAAGTTTTTGGAGCTCGTTATCTCAACTCCTAAGTACGTACATTGCATACATTGGTGGATGGGTTTGTCGATTGCAGTCAGTTTACATCTAGTGGGTTTTTTTGCTATGACCATTGATTCTGTCTTTTCTATAGATATCTGCATACTAAAGTTCTCCGCTCTTGTTTGAAACATATGTAGTAGTCGCTGTAGATGTTATGTATTACGTTATTCATAGTGTCACAAGAACCTCATTAAGGATATAGAAAATTATGCCGAGTAAAACATAAGGAATATCAAGTTTACAAACGAGAAAATATTTGTGTAAGAGGACTTCAACTTGTCTTGTGAATTATAGAAAGCACTGCCAGCGTCAAAACACTGATGGATTACAATTAATACAGGTAGCAAGATTACTTAATGTGGTGTCTGATGAGGTGGCAGATACTCCCATATTGAATGCATTTAAAAGTAGACTACAGGCAGTCTGTTTTCACAATTTATGTATATGTGTTTTCCATTTCGACAACGTTTTTCCTTTATGTGATGCACTATGTTTTACTCGAAATAAACTGACAAGCTTGGAAGAAAATGCTTTTTTTATATATTAAAAACCACAAAACATTCGGACAATATTTTAAATTTAAGGAGAGGTTATGAATCTCTTTTGCCGTTTCCTAACTACAAACTCAGTCTATTTACTCTAGATATAGAACTGATGAATTGTACTGACTTTTGATTCTCCAGTCTTCCTCCCTTCTTTTAATACTTTTTCAAGCTTCTCGATCTATCCAATCTTTAACTTATCATCAGCTAGATGGCATTTACATTTAGACCATTCGCTTTTTATGAATTATACTTTAACCCTTTCCCATATTTCTCGATTGGGATTATATTCTTCTTCCATCTCGAAAATAATAATGGCAATTTCAAATTCGCTTCAGGACTTCGAATTTTCAAGTAAAATATACTTTAAAATGCAATATATTCCGTGCATTTCTCCCCTTATCAATTGCAATACATCGAAGTGACGTTTTGATACATAGAGACAATTTATTTTGCCGTCAAGAAGATACATATGGATATTCTATTTTCGGCGAGGGCGAATAGAAAATACTCAAACGCCGAAATCATCCGCCCGACCGTGTATATGACACCAAAGACGACGAAACGATACAACAATACACGCTACATCTGTGGCTATGCATTCCATTTCTACAATACAGGCGACTCCCGATTTCGGAAAAGAAAAAGAGAGAAGGAAACAGTACGAGATTTTTATCTATTTCGATCAAATTCTATTTATGTTACATATATACAACATGGAGGTTAGTTGAGGAAGGGATCGCGTATTTCTTTACACAAAACCGCCCCCCGTCCGTTTTCTCCCGCGAATATATTTATGGCTTTCGGCATTCCATTGCGACAAAATAGATACACATTCTGACACTTTTTTACTTGCTTTTTTTTTATTTCGCCTCCATTTTTTCCTGCTCTGTCCTGATCTGTATTTATATCCAGCGCGCGGCTTGCCAGGCAACGGCAGCAGTCGTTTTTCAGTGCGAAATTATCTCACGGAACGGACGGGAATATAATTCCGGGTTCACCATTTCGTCGAACAGATGTCGGTGATGATGGAACGAAACGATACGCAGAAAAAATCCAAGGATAAAAAGAGGAGCCGGATGGAATGACGTGAAATTGGATACGAGCGGTAAATTAACAAAAAAAAAACAGGCATTCGACGCAAAAAATTATACAAGTGACGCTTACTTTTTTTCATCAAAGAAGGAACTACTTTATTTAGGTCTTTTTATGTTACCGATAACTGAAATAAAATAATCATGGTAGGCGCTAATTTCTCTCAGTATTAAATCTTACGATATTTCATTTTAAATTTTAGAAAGATCAGTAAGAATGGAGCAGAGAAAATGTAAAATTAAATGTGAGGTCGGTAGAAATTCCGCTACCAACGCAGCAAGAAATTCGTTTAGCGATTCTCTACGCTCTACGGCTTTCGGTGTCAACTTAAGCCAGTGTAAATTTCCCTAGAATTCCAAACTGCATATGGAGCAAATGCAACATCTCTTTATGATTGTTTCCAAGCGGTTTCGAGTATTTAAGACTGAACATTTCTCTGTGGAGCACGAACCTCACAATACACAAGAAATAATAACTGATGAATTGAGATTGAATTCCTTGACTGTATCACTAATATTGCAAAATGATCTGTTATAAACGAACAAATCTACTTCATCTTAAATGGTGGTCAAAAAGAAGAACGAGCTCGTTTTGCCGAACATTTCCTAAGCAAATTCGAAAACGAAGAGTTTAGCAATTTTAATAAAATCGTAACAAGTCATGAGGAAGCTTGGTTTGAAATATACGACCCGGTCAGCAGCAAATATGAGCCCAGAAAGTGCAAATCGACCAATTAAAGCAAGGCAATAAAAGTCAGCAACAACAGTATAATGTGCATTTGCTTCACCAGAGCAAAAATTGTTGCTGTCATTCCACTGGGTAATGGTGAGGTAGTTACAGATAAATGGTATAGTAAAGACAGCCAAAAATTTTCGTAAATTGTTGGAGAACCGGAAAGAAAAAAGAACTGCGTCGGTATCTTCTGCATAACGATAATGCGCCATCACCTCAAAGACATTTTTAAACTCACCATGAGGACACTATGCGAAAGTCATTGAATTTAATGTTTCTATTTAGTTTCGTCGATAGTTTAACCTAATCAGTACGATGAAGAGTGGTAGAAGTGTCATCAGGGAATTTGTCTCGTATTTTTTTTTAGAATAACCCTGTAAATCGCCGACATAGAAAAGCAATAGTGGTCTCAAAATAGAACCTTGAGGGACTCCGACATTTAAATACTTCTGGTTCTGCACACATGTGTAGTCGTTCTCCTGAACTACATGTTTATTTTCGATCTTCAAAGTATGAAGCAATCTTCATAGAAAAAGTCATGACTAACAATATGAACAGTTTGGACAAATTAAAATTAACCATTCTCAAACAAGTTGTAATTATTCTGTAAGATCTGAGATTGGTTCTTATAATAGATTATTATAAGACCCCATATCTTAATTAAGCAAGACAATTGCTAGTAAAATTATACAAGTAATATAGGAGGGTATGTGCTGGAAAAAGTTTCAAGTAAATACTTCAGGATTTTCTGATTTTTAAATGTATAATATCTATACATTGAATCAGAATATGTACAAGTTAAAAACAATTACTAGCTTTATACGAAATTTATCTGAGTCGCCCACATCAGTTTATAATTCTGTTTCGTTGTTCTAAAAACAAAGAACAATCACCTTGTCTGGCATGTGGGAGAGACACGTCGACAAATTATATTTGCACAGTCGTGTTCACAAGAGTCTTTATCTCGGTTTGTTAACACTTTCCCGTTTACTACTACCGAGGCGGTCTCGCCCGTTTCCCTGCTGCCGGAGACATAAATTGGATTCCCGTGTTTGCACAGTGTCTATACTGCTTCTGGAATTAGGATTCGACTTACTGGGAGCTATTGTGAACTCCAAATTCAGCCGCAAACTTATTGCTCTAACGGCAATAACATGAGCTTGCAGAAGAGTAGTCTGTATCTACATCTTTTTATTGTACGCTATTATGTATTTAATGGAATTATCTGTAAAATTCAAGGATCCAATAATAATTTTTATTGCATTGTTTTAATAGATAATTCGAATTATTAGTTAAAATGAGAAGAGATATTTTATTCTTTGGATTTGACTGATTTTTTCATTATGGAAGACCGATGCCTATGTATATCTTAATTTTTAGGATTAATTTGGAATTCAAGTTTTAATAAAATAATAATATATTTAACAAAACAGTCACTTATTTCTCTAATTCCAGTAAAATGATGTAATTTAGTTACTGCTATCATAATAGATATAACATTAGTAACGTCTATCTTAATGCACCAATTCTCTCAATAATGATAAAAAGATAAAGATATTTTATTTTAGTAATAGTAATTTAGCAGAATTTTTTTTATATATACTGCTTATTTCAATTTTTTATTCGCCACAGCACAGCGGTGAGGCAGACGGTTCTTTCAGTCTTTATAGCAGTGCTGGAACTCTGATATTTGAATAGCCTTTAGCTAGTCGGTTAGATCCATTTGAATATTTTCCAGTCTCATTTGAGGTGATTTTTCAATCTTTGGACAAGGACTTAAATCGCGCGAACAAGAAGGCTGAAGGATCACAGAAATCTCTCTACTTGCTCATTTATTAAAACTGCTATATGACAAGGTACATTGTCGTGATGCAATACTCAGTTGTTCCTGATGTTTGGTCTCACTCGCATTACCCTTTTTTGAAGTTCTTAAAGAACCTCTCGGTAGATGTGTTGATTGTCCGCTTGGCCTTGAGACACAATCGATTTTAGGACAATTCTCTGGGTTATCAAAAAAAAAACAAATCCGCACGCATAAGACCTTTCACTTGGTCATTATTTCTTTTTTGGGCCTTGCAGAAGTTGAAGTGTGCCATTCCATGCGATTGGTTTATGAGTCGTATTCAAACACCAATGACTCGCCACACCAATTCCTGAAAGGAGGAATAATTTTTAATCGATTCCAAAAAGTCAATGCACCCTCCTGTAGTTCTTTGAAAGGCTTTTTGAACCATTTTGCACAGATTTTTCTTATCGCCAATTGACTGATAAAATCTGATGAACAATGGTGTGAATTAAATTCAATTGTCGACATTTTCTTGAAGATGAAGACCTCCGCTGCGTGGGTTCACCTTCAATCGACTCTTTTTCCCTGAAAATGCATTAAATCACTGAAAAACCTAGGCCCTAACAAAACATTGTCTCCGTAGGCTTGCTGACGTTTTGCAAAAGCTTCCGTTGCAATGTGCACAAAGCCTGAAAGCACATCGTTGCTCGAGACTGATGCCACTCATATTTAGAACACACTATAAAAAACTGATTCACAAAAAAATCACTACTAATCTGATACACCAATTCCATTATTAGTCCCCAGCCACTGCTTCAAGCGAAAATATTGAAAGCATATCGACTTTCGAATTTCATATTGTTCACTAGAATATATGCTGTCTTCTGACTTACTTGATCCAAATTTATTTTGTTAATATTTCACTGAAGTATATGTTACACCATTTTAAGTAGACGTCATTTTGATGACTTCGATACAGAAACAATTACTTTAAAGCTTTTTGTATTATAGTACATGGTCGTATTTCAACCACACACATAGAAACATAACAAAAAATGCTCTTTATTTTTTGCGTGCAAATAAAAAAGTCAATCATCTAAAATGGATTTGAATTAAGATTGGACTAACATGGTTATTTTTCAAAATATCCTAATAAAAAGTAAATAGGAGCAGAAAGAAGATACGCTAACGTTGTAATAAAATTTTCTCTTGATTTCATCTTCCTCTTTTAATAACGTTCCTAAAAAGAAGTTCCCCGACAAAAAATATATATCTTATATCCTTATATCTATATAACTATTAGATAAAAGAGGGCAAAAAAGAAGGTTTAAGAAAACGAGATGCTCGATGCTTTTACTGTGGAATAGGGTTCGCCGCTTCGAAACCTGCCACCAAAGCGAAGAGATTCTATCGTGGGCAGGTCCTACGATGATGTCGTAAGGCGACAAATGGATCAAATTATCTTTTATGGGAAGACCGCTGTATCGTGTTATTATATTCGGGCCGTTTTATTGCCGACGTAAATCTTCATTTCCTCTTCTGAGAGAAGGGAGAAATCACTTTACGTTATAAATGAAGCAAAAAAAAAAGTACAAAATATAAGGCGCTATATAAGAACAACGAAAATACATCAGATGCGAGAAAGAAAAAATTTGCCAGTGAAATGATTTATTTAATGTCTGACATAGTAAAATAGTACAGAACAGACTAAATAATAAAACAAAACGTCTTATACGTGGTGCAATTAAAAAGTTTTCAAGACCGTTTATTAAGAAAGTAATGTATTTAACTTTACCGTCATCTTCAAAAAGTCTCATTGAAAACCAATATCGCTTCTCAAAACTTTCCAGTCTCAAACAATCAAAATAACGATTTTAAAGCCCAGATCTGCAACAATAACATAATAAGCACGACCACTATCCATGCATAATATATTTGTGTGTTCGACAAATACTGAAAGACAATAGTGTACTCGCTCAATAGAGAACTCAATAAGAATATTTAAAATATATATTGGAATATTTGGTCGAGTAAATTTATTTGAAATTTGCAGGAAGGGAGACCAAACCAAGCAGACTTATCCTAAGCTAGAACACCCGAATGAAAAGTATCGACGCATATTGCTCTTAATATATGGACGCAGAACCATCATATCCATGATCTATAAGGTCATGGATATGATGGACTTTCCAGTGTGAATGTTGTTGGTTCGTAATAGAAACGTACCCGTATACCCAAGTTCCTCCAGTTATCTTCACATATAGTGCAAATGCTTAAATCCTCACACAAAAATATGAAGATTTAGTGATTTAGTTCGAGAAGTAGATTCTGAGAACTATATATACAGCCAAATATTATAAAAGAAATTATCAAAATAAGCAGAGTAAGATGGATGTGGGTCATGTGATTAGAGCAAAAGGCAAAGACCTAAAAGCAATTATTGAAAAGTCTACATGACAAAGAATATGCAAAAGACCAAAAACATCAGTTATGTAATAATAACAATAATAATAATAGTAATAATAAATCATTTATTGTCCAAAAGATGATTCTGTAGAAAGGACAACCAAAATAAATATCATGGAAACGTTGAATTTAGCTAATTTTAATGTAGAGCTATAAGGACAACGAATGGTACTCCACAAAAAGGGCGGGTCATTCACGATGATGAAGTTTCTTGGCACGGATCCTGTAGATGAACTTAGTAACTGCACAGCGTATGTTCAAATCTGATGTAAGGATCGCCTCGAGCACATACACTCTTCACATGATACAGAGAGCAGCATTATTTTGAATTGATCTTCAATAATGACTCTGGACAATTTATATAATGGTTTCGACATTTATAATGATTCATATGATCTACAATCATCCAGTAATGTTTGTCCGCTCATGAAATATGTGGGCTATTTGAGTCACGTCAAATTATCATAAATTTGTAGAATCATGTGTAAATGCAGAATTTCACGATGCAATCGCAGATTTGTTGCTAACTGTTGAGGTGCAGGAAACCATTGTCGATACATTTTGATACTACTTCCTACATTGAATTAATTGTGAAAAACTAAGCTTACAGGTAATATACAGTTCTAAGTTAACTGAAATAAGAAGTCGTTGAATTTATTTTTGAAGAGATGCCTGTCATGAGATTTGAAACGAAGAGTCTCATGTTATTATGCGCATACGTAATCATTTCATGTTGGATGCATGTAACATATAGAGGATTATTATTATTAGGGATCGGCTATCAGGTTTACATTGCCGTACTTAAAATTGCGCACAATCACAGTGATTATATAACTATTACTCTTACCAATTTTCAATGAGAATATTCATTTAATTTCAGACCTGCAATGTAAACTTGATTGCCGATCCTTAATTATTATATACGAAGCTAAACGATATTTTTTTTCTACCAATACAACAATCTGTCTAATAAATTATTTGAATTACAAACGCTATCAGAAAATAATATTTGATACTGGTACTACTAGTGCTTAGTGTTTGTAGAACAAGATTTTATTTATATACTCTCACAATCATATAAACCTTGCCTAAAATGCCATTACAAGGAAGAGAAATAAGTACAAAATGTTTAAGAAATTTTCATGACGCACTTTATATATGTAAAGGAATAAACTAACAAAATGAAGCTTTTTGAAGCGAAATAACTCGAATTAAGAATTGTGTTGGACTCATTATTACTCCCTGCGGCAAACCTTTTCTCCCTAATTTCAACGTATTCACCGTATTACTCCGGGAGAAAAAAAAACGTTTCTCTCGCGCCTGGGTGTCATTTGTTGTCGTATTTCATTTGGAGCTTCGTTTTTCGGTGGTACTTCGCCGAAAAGTGTGCACAGCAGAAAAGGATAAAAATTAATGTAATAAAAGCGAGACGACCGAAAAACGACAGACACGAAAACATCTCCAATTCGAAAGCAATTCAATTTACATTCTGTACGGAGCGAGAGAGAAGACCGTAGGTGAAACTGCGCGCACGGTTGTATGAAATAATGAAATTGGATAATTTAATTAAAACTGGGAAACTGCTTGGCGTTGCTCTTCTGCTCCTCCGCGACTGACTATCTATTTCCCTTTCTCTCTGATACGTTTTGGATTATTTGGTGCTCCTTTCTCATCGGTGTCATCCCCGCTAATTTTGACGCTCATAGTTCGTGTTAAATCCTCGGAATACAATTTTAGAGCCTTTTCCCTTGCTTATTGAATAAAATACTACGATGTGACTTCGATTTAGTCTTTTTTGTTTGGCATTTTGCGCTAGTGTTATCTTGAATTGTGAACTATTTTATTTATGTCTATTGACGCGGCTAGAAATGTTCCAAAGAAGTTAAATAAATTATTCAAAAACATAAAGCCGCTTAAGTTCTAGGAAACACACATTCAATAGCATTATATACCGTATGTGTCAATTTTCATTAGGTATAGGGATTCAATGTTTACGTGCGATTTATACATATACAAGTAATGCGTGGCAACATGGCACCCCTACTGTCCGTCACCAATCCCGGCAACAATCGACATCATAACGATTTTCTCCGATCTTCCCATTTCTCTCCACCAGATTTTACATTCAATGTTTAGCTGCGAACACGTTGCGATCTAGTCTGCAATAAAAGCCGTCTTATTACTGGAACGGGAAACATCAAATGGCCGCCGCGATCTCCTGATCTAGTAATTTATTATTATTTTCAGAATCCTTTTTTATTTACCTTATTTTTAATTTTATTGGAATTACGCTTTTGTTTACGTTATTTTCAGAATCCTTTTTTATTTACCTTATTTTTAATTTTATTGGAATTACGCTTTTGTTTATGTCATGCAGCGTGAACGCAGCTTAATAATTCTCTGCATTTACTGAAAGGAAAAAGAAAAACAAATCCTTGCAACTCGTAAATATTATTTCTGAACGCATTACAAACACCCAAGCCGGTGGTCGAATAGCTATTGCTAACCACGCTAACTTGTATTTGTATTTACGAGTATGCATCGGTCTTGCTGGCATTGGAAAGGAAAGAAGGGGTACTATGTTGCCACGTACTGTATGGATTAATCGTCTATGGCTAATGAAAATTGACACATGCTGTATACAGAAATGCTTTAAGGAAACACCAAGGCACGGAAAGTATGGACGGAGGAAAGGCGGATTAAATTCGAAAAAGAGAAACTGTTAAAATAACTTCTTCCTATTAATTTATGCCAATTCCAGGATTGCTTCAACATGATTTATTATTACTCTAAAACCTTTGCTGCAAGGATGTGAAAAACCGCAGATAATCCATCACTCAGAATAGAGTAAAAGAGCCTCGAGCTCAAAATTTGAATATAGCTTCATCATGGTGACTTTTAAATGGCATACGTAGCAATACTTAAACTCTTGGTGTTTAAAAAGTTAGAGTCGGGCTGTCTTCAAATCCAATATTTTGTGCAAGTATTTTATCCATAAGTGACTGATTACACTGGGCAACAAATTTTCGAAAAGTTCATGCTTCCAAGCTGAAAATAGTCATTTCTTAATGAATTCAATGTGCTGAACACGAAAATGACTAAGAAAAAGCTGAATCGGCTACGGGTTTTCTGTTATATGTACGCATATTTCAGAAAAAGTGTACTTATGTCAATATTATAATACTTGGTAAGAAAACATTTACGCATATTTCAGAAAAAGTGTACTTATGTCAATATTATAATACATGGTAAGAAAACATTTACGCATATTTCAGAAAAAGTGTACTTATGTCAATATTATAATACATGGTAAGAAAACATTTACGCATATTTCAGAAAAAGTGTAAAAGCGTTCGCCCTGCTCATCGCTGACCTGCCCGCAGTTATCAGGAAAGAAATCTAAGTGGGAATCAAGAAAGTGGATCTTTAAGGGCATATTGCAGCCGAATTCATGAAACAAAGCCAACATATCCTCAACCAGACACTTGTAATTTTCTGCCTTGTCATTCCCCAGGAAGTTTGCTGCCACTTGATAGAATGCATCCCAAACCTGTTTTTCTTTACCTTGAAGAAGTTCCTCAAACTTGGGGTCTCGGAAGAGCTGTCTAATTTGAGGCCCCACAAAGATGCCCTCTTTAATTTTGGCTTCACTGAGTCGAGGGAATTTGTCATGCAGGTACTTGAATGCTGGTCCATTCTTATCCATGGCTTTTACCAAGTTTTTGACAAGACCGAGTTTGATGTGTAAAGGAGGAATGATGATTTTGTGTGGCTGTGACAATGGTGGGTGCTGTACATTCGTTTCTCCAGGCTTAAAAAATGCTCTCGGAGGCCAGTCTTTCTTGATGTAGTGCAAATCGATTGCTCTGCTGTCCCACAGACAAAGAAAACAGCAGTACTTTGTATATCCCTGCTGCAAACCCATCAACAGAGATACTACCTTCAGGTCAGAACATATCTGCCAGCCATACTTGCTGTAGTTAATCGTCTCCAGTAGCTGCTTTAGATTGCCGTAAGTCTCCTTCATGTAGACCGCATGTGCAATAGGTATGGATGGAAGCTGGTTCCCATTATTCAACAAAACCGCCTTTAGGCTCAGTTTTGAAGCGTCTATAAACAGCCGCCATTCGTGGGGATCATGTGCAATACCGAGAGCTTGTAGTAGACCATCAATATCGCAGCAGAACACAAGGCTTTCTTCTTTCTTAAAGAAAGATTCGAAGAGCTGATGGCGAGTGCGAAATGAAGTCACTCGGACATTCTGTTCCAGAAGATTCCACTGTCGAAGTCTTGAGGCCAGTATCTCCGCTTTGCTTTTCGACAGATCCAAATCGCGAACAAGATCGTTCATTTCATCCTGGGTAATTTTATGTGGTGCAGATGTTTCGTCAAAGCACGAAAAGTCATCATCCTTACTGCCACGTTGACGAGAACTCGCCGACGCATGGCCATCCTCATCGTCTGAACTGATAGAAAAATCTGTAGGAGGTTCTGGAATTGGGAGTCCTTCGCCATGAGAGACAGGTCGCAGAGCAGATGGTATGTTAGGGTATTCAACTGTCCACTTCTTCTTCTTGGTGATGCCTCCAGAAGCTGGTCGTACCATACAGAAATAACAGTCGTCAACGTGATTGGTGGGCTCCCTCCAAATCATGGGCACAGCAAATGGCATTGCCTTTCTTTTGCCATTAAGCCACTGTGAAAGATTTACGGCACAAGTGCGGCAGCATACGTGTGGGGCCCAGTCTTTGTCCTGGTCGCCTATCTTGCAACCAAAATACAAATGATACGCTTTCTTAACTGTTGCACTGATGTTCTTTTTCTGTGCAGCAAATGTCACTTCTCCGCAAATATAACAGAAGTTATTTGCACTATTAACACAGTTACGAGGCATTGCTACTGTTTAGTTACTTTACGCTATAGCAATCACTTATGTATGCTAGAGCTTCGAAAAATATGCGCGAATGAACGGACATTGCACGAGTTAACTGTCACGTCGGCCATTTATAAATAAACTATAATTAGCTATTGCTTGATATTGCGCAATCAATTTCGCAACACTCTCAATGGAAACTTACAGTAAATGCTGCATTAACTTCTTTGCATGAAGGGGTGATGCAATATGACGCAAAATTTCGTAATTTCTCACTAAATTGCATTACATTATGCAATAGCATCTATACAATGGACAAAACGTCAATATCTCTTGAACGTGAGCCAATCAACTTTTTTCAATGTGATATTCGTGTTCAGCACGTTGAATTCATTCGGGATTGGGTACTTTCACCTAAGAAGCAATTTCACTGTTGACCAGTGTTATTGCAAATTGGAACACAAAAAACCCAGAAAAAATTCTTTCGACCGGTATTTGGTCATTATTTAACGTTCGTCTTGACCCTCTCAGTCACTCCTATGTCATTCTTGTCATATAGCTCAGCAATGTTTTAAAAGCTTTTGACAAATTTTATGGAAAGAATAACTTCCAACAACTGTTATCCATTAAACTGTCAATAGCATTCTTGCGATCCCGCTAACACTTTTATTGTAAGAAATAATTCCTAAGGAAGATATCATCCTATATAATACTTCCTCTATCGCAAAATAGGTGCTGTTTTGAAATGAAAACCAAGTCGCTTGGACGAGCTTGATGTCATGTCATACATGTTTAAAAACGACTACGCCCATTCGACTCGACGTTCACGTAAGAGAGCAGAAAGAAGTCGCGGTACCCATCTAGCACTAATTTTATTCATACCCAAATGGTCATGGAGAATTCGGCGAACACTTGCTTCGGAAATGTTTGTTATCACTGCTAATTCCTTCACTTTCAAACGGCGATCTTCTAGCACTAAATGTTGAATAATTGAAAATTTTTTGAGGCGTTATCACTTCAATTGGTCGACCCGACCGATCAGCATCTTCCAGGGATTCTTGTCCCAAACGGAAACATTTCGTCCACTTTTTTACAGTTGAATACGAAGGAAATGAATCACCGTAAACGCCGTCTAAACGTTGTTTCATGTGGTAAGGTGTATGCCCTTCTTTTGTTAAAAATGTAATGACCGCGAGGTACTCAATTTTCATTACTTCAGACATTTTCCTGCGCTAGTCACGTTGGTTGGCTGGTGTAATGTTATATTTGTTAAGTATATATATATATAAAGTTTAGTCATTTGATGTTCATTAATAGTGGCATAATAAAAAGAAATAACAACAGTAAAATATATTCATGATGATTAATATTTATTTAAGATGTCAAAGTAAACACATATTTAATACACATATATGGAATCTATATGGTTGGAAATTAATTATATATATTGCATATTTATATTTGTAATAAGAAAGCCTTGATATGATTTTGGTCAATCGCTTTGGCAACGAAGAACAGAGAATTATGATTGATTTGGAAAAATGAAAAAAAAACGTGAATAGAATTTTGAAACGTGAATAAAATTATTGTATTATCTATGAATATCATATAAAAGATGGTGAAAGGAGAGGAGCAGTAATAGCAGTCACAGGTTGAAGAGTAACAATAAATTAACAGTTGTACAAAAAATAATCACAACAGTTATCGAAAAAGAAGAAGAATTAGTATTTGGATTGCACAACACTTTAAATTAAATATAATAAGAAGAGGACCACTGAAGAAACAGTTTTAAGAAGGGAAGACACATCAACAGAGGAAGGAGGAATAAAGGAGAGAAATTTCATACACATTACACATAAAATTCACATTACAAGGTTAGTTACTTAAATTATATAAGACATTGGGGAGGGAAATTATTGTCAATGTAAAATAGTCATGAACATGAAACTAAATTTCAAAGTAAATTAACATAAACTTTATATAATAATGTATATCTACATATAAATACTTGTTTGTATATTGCTTTTTATATTCTGGAAAAGAAATAAAACGACAATTTTGGCGCCCAACGTGGGGCATTTTTTATTTCGAACCTAGTTGTTAATGAATTTAAGAAGTGGTAAAAGAAGTATGCAGGAGAGATCTGATACAAATATGAATACTATTAATACTGACACAAATAAAACTAGGGAAATTATTGTCAATGTAAAATAGTCATGAATATGAAACTAAATTTCAAAGTAAATTAACATAAACTTTATATATATATATATATGTATATCTAAAAGGAATTATCGCGGATACATGAAATACAGGAAAGAGAAAATTATTGGGTAAATTCCGCTGTAGAGCAACCGTAGACACGTGTTTCTGACTCATTGGTCGACATCGGTACGGTGTAGCCAAGGAATAACGTGGGATAACCTTGGAGATGTATGCTATCCTTTTATTTATCTTTCCTGGGTTCTCGGATGGCACGCAGGTTGACATTGTCTTCCTCGTGGCGACGTTAGTTGTTGTCCTCAAAACTGAGGATCTTCTAACTGAAGCTACAAATGGTGGTCTGTCTCCTGATGGTCTTCCGTATAGCATACATCTCCAAGGTTATCCCACCTTATTCCTTGGCTACACCGTACCGATGACGACCAATGAGTCAGAAACACGTGTCTACGGATGCTCTACAGCGGAATTTACCCAATAATTTTCTCTTTCCTGTATATGTATATCTACATATAAATACTTGTTTGTATATTGCTTTTTATATTCTGGAAAACAAATAAAACGACACTGGTTACTAAAAACTACTAGGCTTCGAACCGTCATATTTATAGTATACACCTCGCGTATGTGCATGCATGGAGTTTTAACACGTTTGAACCTGTATAAGCCTGTCCGGCCGAGAATTTATGGCGCCTACCTCGTAAATCAGGAAACACTAATCAAATAATGTACTGCATTTGACTAAAATTATAGGTTTATGTACATTAGTGTTAGTGATGGGCCATCAACCACCTCCCCTTTCCGTCATGATTATCGACGTTGCTATTTTGATTTTGACTGATGTGTCAGAACCACCGCACGTCGAACCTATTAATTGCGACAAAATTCGCGTGAAATACTCCATCCCATCATAGCGAACGATGGTAATGCTCCTGCGTTTCCAATCATTATCGATACCCACTAACTGATGTATCTGTATGTGTGTGTCGCCAGCCAACGAACAAACGTCAAAATGTAATTTTAAATTTACATTGTGTGTCATTTAAATGCGCACCACTACGTGCCCGAGTATGTATATTGTATATGATGAAAATCAATAACGACACTCTCGCTATGTGTGTGACGACGGATTTAACAACGGCAATAACAACAACAACGACAATACAATAGGGATTGCAGTTATTCACGACTGTGAATAAAACACCCCTGCAGCAGATAATAAGGCAAGCGGGTACGCGTTATTTCCTATGTGATGTTTCATACAATGCTGGCTATACAGAATGGCTTTCATTTATGTGTTGTCTTTCTTCTTATTATTATTATCATCATCATTTAATAATGAGTTACATTCAAAATAAACAAACGTTATTACCTGTTGTGAAAGGTGAGGTAACTATGTAAAATTGTAAATGATTTTAATAATTAATAGAAGTTATTGTGTCGGTTATTATCGAGTTCTGCGTTGAATTACTAGTAATAGAAGAACCATGAATATTTCATGTTTTTCACCACTTTTCTTTACCTTGTTTATTCATTCCATTTATTATGAATGTCGGAGTTCTATTGTTTAGTTATTTTTACTACTATTACAGTATTCGTTTTGGATCAATATCACTACAAAAGCAATTTAATTAATAATTTAAAGTTTTCATAATGAAAACGTTAACAAATTCGTACATAAAAATATTCACTACAGCATCTGGCTATACAAGTCACAAAAAAAAAACATTTCTGTTTCTAATCGCATTTAGCCTCAATCGGATATACCGAGTGATTTTTACTCGTGAGAAAGGGTTTTATGAAACGGTGTTAAAGTGTAAAAGATCAGTATATGACTATTTATAATATTGCGTCTACAATTTATACCTTTTTAAGTGTAAATTTTAAAATTGTAAAATATTTGCATATTGTTTCAATGTGTATGACGTGTTCCTTATTATAACGACAATTTTATTAAGCAAATAAATTATCTATCGAAGTTGTAGGCTTCCGCGGGTGTTGTTGTTATCTTCCTGGTTTCAACTCAGAACCGAGAATATAAATTACGTACCTGTCTAAAAGCTTACACTCCAGTATCCTACCACTGTATATTATATGCCTGTCAAATGCAAATAAAATGAGGTGAATCTTTATAGAATGCATACTTTACGAGATATTAGAAAGATTGCTACCCGCTAAGAGTAAAAGTGTTACTTCTAGTCCGAATTTTGAAATTTCATTTATTCAAAAGATATTACAAATATATATAGAATCCATAATTTACGACATATTTGCAAAAAATCGCTGTTCCATAAAAGTAAAAGTGTTCCGGTTCGAATTTTGCAATTTTTTTTCAAAAGGTATTTAAAATTAAGTTCTAAATACTTTCATACTCGTAACGTACCTGTCTAAAAAGCATGACTTCCGAAATATTGGCAAAAACTTATTTTCGATAATAGTAAAAGAGACCTACTCCGGAGGAATTTCGAAAAACTTTCATAATAAAATTCTTCTCAAATTTGATTCTAAATTTATGTGAATTCTTTATAAATTTGTTCGATCTTAGTAGTTAACCGAAACATTGGCAAAATTCTATTTTTTCACCGAAGTAAACTACTATTTCCGGTCTGCCGATTTTACTGAAAATCTAATCAGATCTCAAGAGGGAGACTAGTAAATACATAATTTGAAATTGATAGCTATAGCGGTTTGACCGCTATCGTGGTCACACACAGAGAGAGACAAACATTTTTTGAAAACCACTTTTTTGGTACTTCAAAACATCTGTAAAAATCTCAAGGTCGAAAATTTTCATCATCACAATACTTCCTTATACTACGTATAAGAAAGTAAAAAAAATGTTAATCAAAATAAATACTATCTAACTAAATGACTTACAACCACTTTTCAACATAATATGCAACAATACAAATATCTGATTTATATGACAATTTATCTAAGATCAATGATCAAATGGCGTTAACATTACTATTACAAACGCCCGCGTAGAATGAAGAATAGCTTTTGTGAGCACGATAGTGAAATAAAATACACGACTTTTCCGAGAGCGCTCCATTCTTTCTAATCGATCGACCGACGACCCGTTTTTCTTCGCGCTCCTTCCTCCGTTACTCTAACGTGTCTGAGAGTACCGACTGTTATTTGATATATATCCGACATCACCCCTTTTATCGGAAAACGATATATTCTAGAGACGTTTTCGGCTTTTCCTTTACTCCTTTCGTATAGGCCCTTTCCATATAGATGTGTACGCCGCGCGATTTTCAATATAACGGTGGTCGAATATATTTTTTTTCTT
Organism: Amphimallon solstitiale; assembly: GCA_963170755.1. Lineage (NCBI taxonomy): Eukaryota > Metazoa > Arthropoda > Insecta > Coleoptera > Scarabaeidae > Amphimallon > Amphimallon solstitiale. Next base: position 113,370,968 of record OY720681.1, on the reverse strand, counting down.
CGCTGCTTCGAAGTTGAAGTTTATGTGTTGATTGTATTTTCTTTGCCACCACCGCAGGCAATATATTCTTTTTTCGAAAACAAAAAGCTTCTAAAGAAAATTCACGGCGTGTAAAAAGACATAAAATAACAGTGACAAGAAAGAGGGCAAACTTACACGACAACGTGTTTTTATACATTTTATTAGATCTACTTTGACATTTGAGAAAGCTTTTTTTATTTTTAATAATGTGTCAAAATCGGAGAAACAATTGAACATCAAATAAGTCATCTAAAGCAAATAAATTTAATATTTTAAATAGAAAGTACCCAGTATTATTGTATATTCTGAAACTACATGAATTTATCTTTACAACGGTATATCACATGTTGTATTTATTTCAGTAATTCGTTCAAAACGACAGTTTAAAGAAAATATTTTCCATTCTAAAAAAACCATAAAACGACCCCATATAAAATTAAATCGACTTACAGTTTAACCGCTGGTGATTCTGATAGGAGGTTCATATTTTGTAATGGGCTTAACAATAATCAATATTTATAACTATAAGAAAATGTAGAAATAAATTAATGAAATACGTACATGTAATATACCGTTGTAAAATAATTTCATGTACGTTCCATTGTTCTTCCGATTTTGATACATTATTAAAAATAACTTTCTTATGTCATTTTTTTAATCGAAAATCTAACATACTGTATACATCTTCCAAAATACTTTCAGCTTATATAGGGTTATAAATATAGGGTCCGAACACTTAGTTGGATAGTATAATCATTTAATATTGTTGCGGTCAACTCCTTGTTATAAATTTAATTGCATTACTATTCTCTATATCTATCACGATTATGAGATACTTAACATATCTTCCCGAATTTGCTTAGTAAAAGTTCTCATTGAATTTAGATGACCAAAACTAGTAGTTTAACATTTTGGGCTTGCTTACTAATAGCAATACATTCGGCGGTATCTGAACTACATAAATAAAGTTTATAATTTACATAATATGTCTTAAAATTAGCATCAAACTAAAAACTTTTATATAACACTTCTCCGATATTTTAAATGCAACACCCTGTATATTAATGCGCCAAGTTAGTATTTCCTTTTCAATGACTAATCTATTCGTAAATCTCGTGGTTTTTGAATTATCATAGTTTAATTCAAACTTTTATTCAAATACTGTTAATAAGTATTTTTATTAAATCATTTTGCCAAATGCTAGTGTAAAATATTACATATAAATTGGATGTTAGTGTGTGGTGGTGTGTGTATATGTTCCCTACAGACTCCAAAACCGTTAAACCGATTTTAATGAAATTTTCAGGAAAACTTTAGCATAATCTGAAACGTTTTCCATCATTTAATTTTATTGATATCGGATCATATGTGATTATTCCGTGGTTAGATTAGTTCTAACCCTTGAAGTTGCACTAATGATCTTATTTACATTGAATCACCTCTGATTATTTATTATGAATAATAATCTGGATATAATTAATAGCACCTATCGATAGCGATGGTCGATAGCTACTGTTGACAGTTACTATCGATAGTATTCGATGATGCCCAACCTTAACTAATGTTAGAAATGTTAAAGCTAGGCCTTCCGCAGGAAGAAATCCTGCTGACGCTGGATACTTTCAACAAATATTATTATACTTTTTATTCTCAATAATTTATGTAATAATGAACAAATTACTATTGCTTATAATTCACTTGACGCCATGATTACTAGTAATAATACGTTTAATCAAACATATCTGTGCAATAACAGATTTCTGAAATAAGTTCAAGAATATCTCTTGTTTGTTTTTATCGCAGAGTCATGTATTCCCAGAAATTTTGAAACAGCCTGTATAAGTGCTCATGAATTCCGCATTAAAATTGAGATAAAAATATATACTTAAAATCCATTTAACTACGACTGAAATAATGGAGGTTTTCACGTCGTAAACATTAACCATTCCGTGAGATTCCCATAAAATGCCCTTGTAAATTAGCACTTCAAGCACGACTCCGGGTGCCACTCACCTCAGTTCCGAAAGGCTAATTCAATTTGTCCACAGTTTAGTGTAGAGCGTGGAGCGCGGTGGTGAGACAGTCTAATCCGGAAGAATTTAGAATTCTGGTCGTCACAGATGAGGGCGTTCTGTTTTATGCGAGTACGGCGACTAGATTAAATAACGTACTAACTCGAAGGTATTGCAGAAAAGTGACTTACCTTGGGGTCGAAGTTGAAGACTTTGTCGCACTTCAGAGGACATTCCAGACCGCACTTGCACGTGCCCGGGGTCAACAGGTACTCTCTCACTTGATCTAGCGAACTCAGTGCCGTATTGCTGGGACTGTAATGAAAAGAACAAAACAATGGTGATTAGATATTCAGTCGGATCGTAAAAACAATTGAATTAGTTATGTTTCTATGGTGAATTAAATAGATTTTTTTTTTAATTAGAATTTTCAATATAGTAGCTGTAAATTAAGATAAACAAGCAGAAATAAATTACAATAATATCTCACTGGTCCCCAAATTTTAACTGTTTAATCATCCGATATAAAATATACTTTTTTAGAGTTTGTAATTCCTTTTACATAGAGGAAGTACTACATTTCACATACTTAGCTATTAATTATTGTGTTAAAAAACACACCCAAATTTCTAATTATTACTGCTGAAAGAGTGATTCGAATTATTTGTTTTTGACACTTTATTTAAGGAATTTATCGAGATCGTTAATATAAATGTCGCTGTGATCTCTCATTGACATATGCTATACAAGTCTACATATATGCTGCATGACATGGAAAGTGCAACACCAAGAATGGGTGCGAATTTTTTGACCAAACTTGGTAGAAACGTATAACTAGTCAAAAGCAATAATTGATTAAAATTTTGTTGCGATAGATCAAGTGGTCATGACACATCTGACACTTCATTCAGTTTTCGCTGACATTAATGTGTGGTGTATTAATTCTTTGTTTGAAATTAATTTCAACGGTTTTGTCTTATTATACCTTTGTTTAACGTGTTTAAAGAGTTTTATTATGCCTAGAGTGCGGCAACGTGGAAATTATCGCCAATTAAGCGAATTCGACAGAGGTCGAATTGTTGGTTTGCGAGAAGGTGGTTTTTCATACAGGGAAATTGCAAATCGCCTTAACCGGAACCAATCCACCATTATGCGCTGTTATCAATCATGGACTAGGGAAGGTCAGGAAAGACGCCAAAGAGGAACCGGAGGCCGAAGAAGAACTAATGAGATACAGGACCGCCGCCTTCGCTTAATGGCACTAAGAGACAGGTTTTCCAGTACCAGATCAATTGCTGACGTGTGGTTAGGTAATATTGGTCGTCCTGTAACCCTTCGAACCGTTTATCGTCGAATTAGGGGTTTCGGCTTACAATCTTATCGTCCACATCTTGTGTTACCACTTACGGCTCAACACCGACAGCAACGTTTGGAGTGGTGTAGATTGCGACTGCACTGGAACGTGGAGTGGCACAGGGTGGTATTCAGTGATGAATCTCGATTTTGTCTAGGGATGCATGATGGCCGTATGAGGGTCAGACGAAGACGTGGGGAACGTCGTGATATTCAGTTTTCCGTTGAAAGGCATGTGCATCGAGCAGTGGGTGTTATGGTATGGGGTGCTATAGCATATGGGAGTAGGTCTCAATTGGTGTTCATCCAAACCACCATGAACGCCCAGCGCTACATTGATGAGGTGGTAGAACCCCATATTCTACCATATCTTCAAACGCTCGAAGACCCATTCTTCCAGCAGGATAATGCCCCTCCCCATGTAGCGAGAATTTCTATAAATCGCTTGGAAGAGGCTCATGTCAATATCTTGCCATGGCCACCCAAATCCCCCGACCTCTCGCCAATAGAACATGTGTGGGACATTATGGGACGAAAACTTATGAATTTAGCCAATCTCCCGCAGACACTAATAGCTCTCCGGCATGAATTACAGGTTGCTTGGGACACCATACCCCAAGAGGATATCGACCACCTAGTCGAATCAATGCCACGAAGAGTGAGGGAGTGTGACACTAATAGGGGCGGTTCAACACATTATTAATAATAATAATTATGTTAAATTGTGTTAGTCTTTTGTTTTTTTTCTTTGAAATTTTAATCAATTATTGCCTTTGACTAGTTATACGTTTCTACCAAGTTTGGTCAAAAAATCCGCACCCCTTCTTGGTGTTGCAGTTTCCATGTCATACAGTATACACGTTGGACAACCCAGGTTCTCGGCATGATCTAAATATGGTATAGGAAATAGTCGTGCGGTGTTGCCATAGCAGTTTTTATATTCACCCGTCCAGTGTTTAATATTTCTAATATTTCAGTACGGATCGAGACGCTGTGGAGTATGTTGTTGCCCATTAAGTAAATAGGTATTACGTAAATGCTAATCAATAATAATGCATGAAGCAATATTTCTCATATTAGTAAAATATTTTTGTAGATATTTACAATATGTAATACTGAGTGCTTTCAAATTTTAAAAATTTAAAGAGCGTTTTGTCATATAAGAAAATGTATTCTAAAGAAAATAAATACAAGCTAAATTCTAAACAGTAAACAAAAGAAATGGATTCTAAAAAATGTGAAAAAGTAATAAAAAATTCTAATATTATTTAATGAAGCGCTCAAAAATCCCTCCATTTTCCACTTCACAGTAACCTAGCCTATCATAAAATTCTCGACGTTCATTATTTAGAGTTTGGGATGGAATGAGGTTATATATTTGTGTAATTCGCATTCGTAACTCTGGTAATGTTTTAGGCCTTTCGTGTTGATGTCCGTAGATCATTTGTTTTAAAAATCCCCACAAAAAAAATCGTTGGGTGTTAAGTCAGGAGATCTAGGTGGCCAGCGTATATTGCCCCTGGTGCAAATGAGGCGTTGAGGAAAATTTAAATTAAGAAATTCCAATACTATTCTGGCGTTATGGGCCGGACACCCATCTTGTTGGAACCAAATTTCCTCAAGATTACCAGTCACATTGCGTACAGCAGGTATAATATCATGATGCAGTAATTGCAAGTATGTCTGGGCGTTTAAAGTGCGATTTATGAAAAACGGTTTCTGCGTTTTTGCTGTTAAATTGATATGTTTATTTTTCCGAGACCAATATCGGACGATGGACGGATTGTGGCGACCATAAAGCAAAAAAGAGGATTCATCCGTGAACAAGATATTTCAGACAAAATTATCATCCTCGTCGCATTTTTTCCTCATAGCCTCACAAAAGTCAAGGCGATTAAGTTGATCATGTTGGAAAATTTTCTGACTCTTTTGTGTCTTAAAGCACTTATATTTATGTCGCTTCAAAATATTCCTAACTGCAGTTCTTGGAATGTTCACGTTTTCGGATATTTGACGGCTCGAACACGGTTCATTTGCTTCAACAAGTGCACATACTTGCACCTCCCGCTCCATTCTTTCGTCAGAAAAAGGACGTTCCTGCCGATCGCTATTGTTGCATTTAGAACAGACAGTAATACAACCGCACTTTTCGAAACGATGGACGATATTTAAAACTGTTTGACGGTTTGGAACTGGTCGATCGGGATACGAAAACACAAAACGCCCAACGACTGCTTATGCACTTGGAGAAGAATAATACCATTTAATGATACTTATTCGCTCCTGTGTTGTATAAGTAGGCATCACAAAGAAATGTGAAACTCAATATTTTAAATTGTTACGTGTAATAGCTCGTCTGACACGATCATTTTTAATGTACAATTTATCTGTCAATTATTGAAGTAATGACAAATTGACAGAAAAATGTACATAAAAACTTTGTCACTATTACACATTCTAAAAAACTACACTACAGAGATATTGATTAGCATTTACGTAATATTTACTTAATCGGCAACAACATACTCTACAGCGTCTCGATCCGTACTGAAATATTACAAATATTAAACACGGGACGGGTGAATTAAGAACTGCGATGGCAACACCGCACGACTATTTCCTATACCATTTCCATATACGATATGTAGATCATGCCGAGAACCTGGGTTGTCCAACGTGTATACTGGTAGCCTAAGCTTAGCGGATATAGTGATAACATGTCGCACGCTGACGAAGCGTCTACGAGCTGAAACACGTGTACGTGCATTTTTGCTTATTTCATTTTTAACCTTTTATTAATTGTAATGGGTGAAATTTTCTTGTATGAAATAAAAATGGACCTGGATAAACATTAAATCTTATGGCACATTAAGTATCAGAAATACACAATTATACTAAATTTGTTAAAATATCCTTGGTAAAACAATAAATAATAACTAAGAGATACCTTTATACAATATTTTAATATTTAATCTATTAACATTGTAGTGTGACAGATGAAATACAATATGTTGTTATATTTAAATCCAAGCTTTGACTGCTATACACAATAAAAACTAATTTTTAAATATTTATTTACACTGTTACACTTCTTCGTTTACATAAATAGCAATAAAAAGAGAATTAGTGAAAATCTTGACATTATTATCTTCATTTTCATTTAATCTTGGAACTATGCCAAATCGTACAAGAAATACTATCGATTTCATTAGAGGAAATTGCCAGAAGAATTATGTCAAAATGTCGATAAACTTAAAGTTAATTTGTAACAAGAAAAGCAAAAAGAGCAAAACTGTTATTCCGTCGGGACAAAGACATTCAATAGGAAAACGCTTAGCTAGGAATACGATAAAATTTTATATCATTTAACCGGTGGCAGTTAAAATAAGAGAAACACGAAAACTAGGTCGTCCCATTTTCTCTAACGTTCGAACATAAAATCGCAATAAAATTCGCAAAATTTGCAACAATGTTCCGAAACTTTTGCATCACTCGATCTCTTGCAATGTTGTCGTTTCAATTGCATCTAGACGTAAACATTCCGCCTTTATTGCAACATCTGTAGCAATCCCGCGTATTCATTCAATAAGTTTACACAGAGGAAATAGATATAAAGTTCTCGTTTAGAGGACAGCACGGCCATTAGAATCAAATTAACGACGTCTTCTCGTATAATAGGGAAAAATTCGCAATTTCCAAAGTAACGCAAACGTTGTTTACACAAAGCTTACCCGTTATGAATAGGAGGGAAAGAGAGAGAGAGAGAGAGAGAGAGAGAGAGAGAGAGAGTGAGTTCAGCATGTCCACCTTCATAAACGCCAGGACGGCAAGATAAATAGAATCATTCTGACGACATCAAGAAATAATGAACTCTCTCTCCTTGGTAGTCGTAGCCGGCAGTAAACATTTACGGCTTATGGGAATCGGAGCAAAATTTTCTATGCAAATACGGGGTGAATGAGGGTAATTTAGAGGACGGTTCGGGTTACGACTCCTAAAGCTATTTCCTACTCGCCATCTAGGGTCACCCCCGCGTGCCTGCGACACTCCCAGTATACGGTAAAGATGGCCGTATATATCGAGGTGTACAAATACATTTATGCAGAATCCCGGGAATATTGTGCAAAAGTTAAATTTCATGACGTCTGGCACGGATTATTGATGATGGTCGCATATTAAATTGAAATAGTCTGGAAGGAAGCAGCTGCATTGATGTAATTGAAACAGACAATTAAATATCGATTTTTAACAGTATTGGCCTCCATCAAAATAATTATGCACATTAATAATACGTGACAATTAGCTAATTTAATATCTCTGTACACTCATAATTACATTGGCGCATATTTTATGTAAAGCTCATTGTCGGCGCATCATAAATTCTCATTGTTCGTTCTCCTAATTCTATCGTATGGCATTATGGTTACAAATTTGTAGTAGTAAATCCTCTTGTTTCTCATTTGTTCAAATAGCTTTCCAATTTCCACAATGTTTAACAAAATATCAATTCCTAAACAGGGTTATTATTTGCGATAGTAGAGATTTGCATATTATTTAGTTAGAGCACTACAACTTCCTTCAAAAAATCTACTAATCGATGCCCCAAAGTTGTTTTGGTAATTCTCAATAATAAACATTCTCTGATCTATGATGTATTTCTAACAGATGTCAGGATATTTCCATGAAAAAATGGAAAAAAAGTTTCAAATGCAAATGTTGAGAACAAATAATTTACTTATCAAATATTTACAACCGTTTCCGATATGTATGTGTTTATTCATAGCAGATTAATAATACACGCAAACACTGCAACGTGTAATTTGACAACATTTTCAAGTGGTATGTGGAGAAATTAATTTTGATAATTTTTATACTGACAGGTGTAATGAAAGTAAATATCTACGGCAACAATAACTACTTATGCAATTTATATTAGTTTAAAACCTAAGAAAAGAGAAGGAATATAAAATATGTTAACACAGTCTCGCCAGAGATATTATACAATTATTGAGCTAAATTTTAGACAAAAATTTGCAATTCGCTATAATATCAAATCTTTTATATAGCTATTAAATTATTTAACACATGGTGTATAGCAATATCGTTTCATTCCTTTTAATTATAGATAATTGATGTATTTAGGAAATCTAGTCCATGGCCATTTGCAATGGCTTACCGTGACCAATTTATACATTTTTTCCTTCCTTAGTTGGCTTTTCATACAATTTACTATCTCTGGGTTATTGGAAAACTTCCTTTTGTTTTGTGCTACAATAAGTACAACAACATTGACAAATTTCGATTTCAAAGTATTTCATCAAGATTCTGACAATAAATATATTACTGTCAGAATCTATATAATCGTTGGTACGTCTGTTAGTGATCGTTTTAACTTTTGAAAGACTTGAGCGATTGAGGCCGCATTCGCACAATATATTTGTTTCGTAGAGACGATGGGTTTATGACTATGCTAGGATCTGACACGTGGCGCTATAATCAAGTTATTACACATTCTATATTTGAAGGCCAAAATTACTTATATTTATGATTTTAACCAAATCAAACTCATCACGCCATCTACCGGAAAGGGCAGAACAACGTCTTCCACGCCAGTTGGTATTTTATAAAACATTAATTGGGGCTCTCCATACTGCATATAATCAAGACCGTCAAATTTCTATTTCGCCTACAAAAGATGATTTATGTAGTGTTTGTCAACTCATGTTTTTAGAAAAGTTTCAGTAGGACTCGCATGTAATTGTACATATTTTGTTTGCTAGGCAAACTCATCACAGATAAACAATGCTAGTAGGTTCGAGCAGCTTCTTGGAAAACATATTAAATACATACTACAAAATTAACAGTTATTTTTTCGCGAACAGAAAAAACTGTAAACCAAGCAATATTAAAAATATGCGTTTGTAAAAATTATTTATAAACTGACAGAGATAGGGAAACAAATACTTTGAAGTACATATATTGCTAAAATCAATGAACACTGTGGATATTTTTGTTTAATTTTATTTATTTTAATTAATCTTTTTTCTTATTTTATAGTGGTAGAGTAAATTTACATTAATGTAGGTACTTTGTTCTTGTATTTTTCCTAACTTTCTTCTATTATTTATGTATATATTCATGTATGCTTATATGTTCTTATTGCAATAACCATAATAATATTGTTCTTTATGAAATGTAAATTGTATATATTTTGACTTTTAAATCATTCTATGATACTTCTAATGTAGAAGGATTTAAAAAGAAAATAGTTCGTAAAGTGACTGAAGCTGAGAAATCTATATTTCATATCTATTTTTCTTCTATGACGCAGCCCAGCCCTTAAACCTAAATAAGACTACGACAGCCACCTAACGGGTAATAATTACGTGTGTATAAAGTGTTCTACAGCTCTGTTACTCCTTTTCAATGCCGTTAGAGAAAATATATGGCCACCAGACCACAACGAACAGCAGGTACCGATCTTCCAGATAATAGATTTAAAAAATCTGACTGCAAAGCTACTAAACCGAATAACGCTCTCTCAAGACCTCTTCTTATTTTTGGCCTATATTAGCACGTGGCCATTCTGCCCGACAAACTTTATATTTAATATTCATACTTGAGTCTTGGCACTTGTAATCAATATCCTTTTCTGATAATAAATACAAAACACGCATATTTTATTAATTTCAATAAGCAACGTCCAAACATTTTTCAAATGCAACGGTTTTGTACCTAGGTATTTTACTACAAATCAAAGTGAAGTGATAACAACAAATAATTTGATTGAAGTTTCTCAATATCAATTTCGATTATAATACGATACCATAAATCTCATTTAACCCCAATCGTGTATACTATCACAACAAAATTTATCCTATCGATGAAGCTTGCTCATTAGTCCGCCTAAACTGAAAGGCAACACCGGTCGATTAATCGAATTAGTACCCGCACTCTGATCGCACCGTCGCGTCGCGCAACGCCCGCGTCCACCAGATTCGCTTTTCACCGTGCACATACGTATGAGTATGTATGTATATATATACATACATACATATATACATACATATGTATATACAAAGAGAGCGTTCGAATTGCAAATACCCGAGAGCACCGGCGGTTCGTAGTCTACTCAAATAGACGGACTCGCATTAATGAAGCGATTCTGTTTACCGGCAGTCGGATTAATTTGATGCTTTGTTTGTCGACTGCGAGCCCGGGACTGCCTTCGATAAAGTGGTGTTCAGTGCCGTCTCTCTTTGTTGTTGACTGGTTGACTAGCCGGTATTAGTAACTCGATACATATTATTTATACAAGTATACAATGTGAGATACTAAGCTATAACTTAATAATTTTATTATGCCGTATATTCCATTGCAGATCCATATAAATACATTATTCAATTGATCGCACTATACCATAAACATGGGTATGGTGTGATATACCGTGTGCTTATTCGAAGTTCACCTGCGAATACATAAATGTCAGTTAGTAAGAGATAGCTGGTCAACAGGATGGAAATACCGCCCGCCATGTTTGCTTTTTTCAAAAACTTTTTTGGAAGGATGGAAATAATTTTATTTTCTCTTTATAGCATTTCGTTTTAATTATAATTAAAATTTGGATATATAGTTTATGGTAGGTATTATTTTTCCAGCACCAATCAATTGCTTAGTAACACTGATTACTTTTTACACGACATAAGATCGGTGAGATTCCATATTTTCTTATTCTACAATGGTAAGCTTTGATGTCTTCCTGTACTTTTAAATACTAGAAGATTAGACTAGATTACCTTTTCTCTTACTTCAGTTGAAGACAAGTACAAAGAAATGATCATAAATACATCATAACGCCAAAGCCTTTTACATTGCGCATCACAAAAAAGACTATGCAGTACTACAACACAGTTCGTTAACAGTTGCTTTATTTAAAAGCTGCGCCAAACCACTAAAGAATTCTTTACACGGCGGCCTTGTTATATATATTCCACCGGGGGAAAGTGCTGAATTCGTACAATGGAAAGTCATGGTTTTTCTCGAAATGAATGAGCTCTACGAATAACCGTAATGCAATTTTTTAAACGCCTTAAACAACTGTTTAGAAAAGTGCCAAATATCGGACTGGGAATGCCTTTTCCATATTTAACATTCTGATTTTGAATTAAGCTCGATTTTTTTCCATATGCTTTTTCCTTTGTTATTGTTTTCTGCTTTCTTTTCCTCAAATGTCTTTTTATTTGGTGATCTTTTGACTCTCAATTACACTACATCCCCTTCTATTTCTTCGTCCTTCTTACCTCATAACTTCTTCCAATTGCTCTATTCTCGTTGATTTCTGAATGTGCCCCGTCCGTGTGTCTTTGATACATCTGCTATTCTCAGTTGTTACTACACACTTCGTTTCGTAGTATCATCTCTTGTTCTGTCTTTGATTTTTCTTGAAGATTCTAATGTCAGCAGCATTTAATTTACATATCTGTCTCTACGTGGTGGTCCATGTCTCACAGCCGAAGAAGAATAATATGATGGGTTTAAGTATATTTTTGACAACTTCTATTTTAGTAGTTTTTGGGAAATCTTTTTTCCCGAGGAAACTTTATCTCGTCTTTTAGGTTATCTTTATTGTTCATAATTGCTCTTAAGTATGAAAATATATCCACCTGTCCACTCTTTCTCTGAATCTCTATATCTACCACATACTCACTAAATATTGCTATGTCATGGACGTAGCATACTTTTGTAGCTGGTTAATATGTTATTGAAATATTAAATGATGGTCAAAGATGATAGCCAAATCTATAGAAGTATCGCCAAATGCTGTTCTCTAAATGATACACCAACATATTAGCTCTCCTGGTGTATGAACGTTAAGATAATGATTGTTGCTTTTGTAGCATCGGCTCATCTTCACCAATACGTAATTTAAAATTAAAAATCCTCACGGGATGCGTAATTAAAATGAGGCAAGAGCGAGTATTCATGTCAAACGGACGGCAAGTCCTTCTATCATAAAATTTCAGTTTTTAGTAAGTGGACTTTTAGGTTTCAACTATCTCAGGCTTGGTGTATTGTCTATAAAAGCTGTATGCATTCGATATTGATGTAATTAAAATGAATTATTTTGTAGGTGGTGTAAAATACAGCATTGAGCCTTACACAAGGGAATACCTAGACCTCCAATCTAATTTAGGAAACTGGATACGCCATCTGTTTGGTTTAACATTTTTACTACCAGATGTCGGAGAATCGTTTGTGGAAGATTTTAAGCCAGAAAACCCATAAAATGAAAAAAACCAACGATTTCTTAGATTAGTTGGTAAACACACATATTGATGAGGACTCTACCTTCCTATCAACGACAAATGCTTGCGAGTCTTTTCACTCAAAATTTAGTAATGTAGTAATCCTCGCCAAAATAATAATGTTTTCGTTAACTCTTTAAGGAATAAGCAAACAGATACTTATGTCATATTAACAGAATTTTATTTGATGAAAACGAAAAATAAAAGGTGAAGTTTTATGGAAAACTGAATTTATAAAATAAAAAAATTAAGCAATTACGGAATGGCAATATATGTAGATACGACTTCGTAAAATGTGTATCACAAATTTTGTTTGACAAATTGATAGAATTTGTAGTAAAACCATTTTTTAAAATACTTTTACCTTATAAATAAATGTGTAATAGAATGCATTTCAATTTAACCCTTAACCCTTGTCGAGCTAAGGATAATGAGTTGTGCCAGGCAGACTTTTTTTGTGTACTTCGGGTGGACGGATACTAATATGCTGTAACAAAAACAAGTCAACAAAAAAATAGAAGAGTAAACATTGGCGCGACGCACCGTAAATCAGTCATAAATCATCCACATATATGTGATGTGTGGGCGACAGAAAGTCTGTCGTATGTTCTACAAGCGTCGAGAGGAACAGAGAATTTTCGCGCATATTTCCAGAATCTTATATGCCGATATAAAAAAGCGGCCGGTGTCCAGAAAGAATTCATTCATTCATCCATTTAGTAGTATTCGGACAATACAAAATAAATATAGTGGTGCAGTGTTATATAAATAGAAGTGATAGAAATAAATACGAGTGTTTATTTGTAGTAGTTATAAGTGCGATACATTTATTTTATATTTTTATATTGTGATTAGTTTTAAGTGTGTAAATATACAGACAGTTTTAAAACATTTGCACGAGTTGTTTTATTGCGAACCCGAAAACGCAACAATACGAATTACGTTCTTCCTTTTAGAAACTTCTATTAAAAAAGATTAGATAACGTTTCGTTTACAGATACGGTTTTCGCACTTTTTAACTATAACGTACGCTATATTCCAGATAATGTCTATGTATGCAGGTTCATTATAGACATCCTATATAATGCACAGAGATAACCATCTAATTAATGATAATAGTATATACGTGTTATGGCTATCTACAATTCCATCAATATATACACATTAACACCGCATTATTCACATTATCCAGAACCATGGATATTGGTAATACATCTCACCTAATTAGGTATTAATTATATATAAACTCTAGCTATGCGTGGAATTACTGTGACACTACTATTATAACTATTACTAGCAAATACTGTATTACAAGCGTTACCAATTTATATGTATGGCCTGTTGGTAAACGTGTAATAGATGCAATATAAAGAATGTGAAGAAATCTAGACGGATGACACTAATAAGTGAAGAAAATAATACATGATATTTATTATTTGTATATTAAGAAACGCATGACTAATTGTATATGTAATCTTTAAGCGAAGATCTCTGATTTCTCTCACACATCTTTGTATTTCATTAATCGTTTTCCGGTTCAAATAAAAACAGAGAATTAATGGCTATTAAATGTCTCTTGTAACGCAAATGGTGGTTATCCATTAATGAAGCAACAACAAAAGGTAATGGGATTGTTAAGAATGCAATTAAGAAAATCTAGACGACCGATGCAATTAAATTTATATTACATGTCATTCATGCAAACAATAACATCTGTACGTATACATACTTAGGTTTCTCTTAAAAGAAATCTCCTTGCCTATTGTGGATAATGTTAGTTGTAATGTCTACGCATCTAATACTTAAGATAAGTTGAAATGACAACTTACGATGTGTGCATTCAATGTTCAAATATGTTTTTGTTAAAGGTAACCAACAGTGTGCGGAGCAAGTAATTAGCAATCTCCAAAGAAGTATTTATGTTCAAGCAGTTTTTGATAGTTCAATATATTTCCCTCTCCCTTTCAAAACGACAGATATAAATCAGTAGTATAGTGTTATAATAACTTAATATAAAGAGCACTATCCTCTGTTATAATACCAAGATCTCTTGAAGATGTGGGAAAAGTATTGTCTTAAGTCTTACTTTACCATTTAATTGCGTAGTTCTCATGTTTACAATTGTAATTAACCATCGATCTTCCTAATAAATAAAAAACTAACTATAACTATTGCTGATTTTCTTCGTAGAGTTTTAGCTGTAATGAATCAATAAATTATGTGACAATAGTGGAAAAAAACAGTTTGCAAACCAACAGCCAACTGAAAAAAGAAATCCATGTCGTCTCCTTTGTATTATACCTATAATACGTGCATTCTACCAACTGCATCACTGAGGTGAGATGAATGTTTAAATCTTGATTATCATAAGATTATAATTTTGAAATAATTTTTTCACACTAAGAAAATTGAGATACACCTCTAATAGAGCACCCTCCTATCATAAAAAGTAAGAATTGGCAATAAAATTATTGTCTACCCTTAAATAATGTACCCCATCGCTGTAAGCAGGGTGGAGTAAGGGATTTCGCAAATCGATCGTCTTAAATTACTAAAATTCTTGGGCCACGATCTCTATATATACACCTTACATGAGTAACTTACACACAGAATTGCTAAAAATGGCGCTAATTAAATAACGATTAGCTACATTTACATAATCTTAGATGCTGCAGGACTCCAAACGGAAGCGTTCTTCCATGCGATAACACAAATTCACCCAATAATCGCTAATTACCTCGCCTCGAAATGGTGATCGGGCACTAGAGAATAAAACATTAAGAAAGAGACGACAATTAGTACAAGAAAAGGTACACACCCACAAAGAGTAATTAAACAGTAGCTTACCCAATGAACGTTAACTGAACGCCACTCAAATAATGATGCAAAACACATCAATCAATGTATTCAAACAAAATCAAATTCAATACGATAAATATTTAAATCAGTTTCTAATCCCATTTACTAAGCATGCCTCCTAAAATCAACTATGCAAGAAGTAAATGGTGCACGCAAAATTTATAGGACTATATCTGGTGACAAAGTGATAATTAAACACTAGCCGATTTAATTCAATTGCCATGCATGGACAATGATACTTGCGCAAGACCGCAACAGGTCAAAATTACACAATTAATTCAAAAAGAAAACATTGAAGATTAAATAACGTACAATATTTAAAAGTTAACCAAACTAATTTAGAAACAAAGACTAAGCAATAAAACAATTAAATAAGAAAGTACATATATAAAACAGAAAACTACTATATGTCGATAAGAAGAACGATCAACTAAAGGATATCACGCAAGATGGCTCTGTATGGCCATAAAATAAAATTCAAAGAACTAATATGGAATTCTAACTAAAAATTAGGCTTCTAAATTCAAATTAACGAACACGGGTTTCTAAAAATAAAAGGACAAGAAATACCAAATCAAAGTTTAAAATGTAACAAATTATCGACATAAACTAATCAGTTTAACATAATATAAATTTAAAATCACATATTAATAATGCTGTTTTATCATACTGGCAATGTTATAGTTCTGTCAACATAATGCTATTGATTATAAATTGATGATTATTTTGTAAATTAACTCTAGTGATAAAACAAATGACGGAAGACGTTAACAAGTTATTTGCCGAAAGTTTCTAAATCGGAAAGCGTAAATTAATTACAGGCATCCGTTAGTAATGTAATTTGTCATAGTTCCATATCCCAACCATTTTTAGTTTCAATAATTTTGTAACGAAATATTTTTACAAAGAAAATATTACATATATTCATAATGTGACACCAAGCCAAAAACAGGATCAATTTTAAATCAGGCAAATACATTTATCCAGATCTACTATAAACTAACAAGTGGATAAATTTCCCGTGAAAACTGACACGAATGGTAGAAGCTATAGTTAGTTGTAGGGTCACTATCAAAAATATATTAGCCACACAAAACCTTGCTATTTGGTAGAAATATGAAGTGATTCTCTAGACGAATATTAATAAGATGTTTTGCACAATTGCTAAAAACACAAAACATCAAGTTTTATAAATCGCATTCTAATCATGAGCGAAGCGTAGCGGAGCGAGTGTTTAGTAAAATAATGTACTAACGAGTTTATAAAACGATGTTCATACTATAGTTTTTCTACGACAGCAAATAATCAAAATAATACACCATTAAGTGTCTGTTGTCGAGACACGTTGGGTTATTTTGCCAGATGGTGACAATACAACTATTAATATTATCTGATTTTGAACAAAAGTTAGAAAAAGTTGAATTAAGTTTATAAAATATATAGCTTTACTTTTACAATTAATCTTAACTTTGTACTAAATTATAGTAGCCATAACTTTATAATAATAAATTATAAAAGATGCTGCGTCAGTATGTATTTCCTTTGAAAGTCATCCAAAAACGTATATATATAAATATA
Source organism: Amphimallon solstitiale (assembly GCA_963170755.1). Taxonomy (NCBI): domain Eukaryota; kingdom Metazoa; phylum Arthropoda; class Insecta; order Coleoptera; family Scarabaeidae; genus Amphimallon; species Amphimallon solstitiale. Next base: position 113,353,840 of record OY720681.1, on the reverse strand, counting down.
CATATTTCTAAAATGAGATTGTCGGTAAATACATACAACAACAAAAGCCACATTTTCGAATACCTATTAGGCCATAGAATCCTTATCTTTAACATGATTTACCATTGCCATTACATGTTAACTACACGATTCTTCTAAAAGGAAAACATTTTTCTCCTAAAAGCGCGCTATTTCCGTTCACTTTTTCCTTGAAACTCGCAGAAAATATGAAGACAGAATCTGCCCGCCAAGAGATAAAAGGGAAATATAATAGATAAACCGATACTCCCGCAATGTGTAAACAGAAGACAGAGGCGACATTCAGAATCGTTAGAAGCTCGCGAGCGCGAACAAAACCCAACTCAGTCAATATTTATTTATCATTTTTATTATGCGGAACCCCAGCCAGCCAGCAACGACGGCACGAGAAAAAATCTATTCCCTATCTCTCCACGGTAATTTCCTGCCTGGAAACGTTGGATAAGAAAAATTGATTCCGTCGTCTGGGGAGCAAATGAAAAACTGATAACACTGGTGGCATAAAACATGGGGGGAGCTCTGGATATCCGTGGCATTATTAAAAAATACCTTTATGGTAATTATGATCGATTTGATTACTGAAAAGTTGTTAATAGAAGGAATTCGATTTTTCTTCTTTTATTAAAATAGCAATCATATTAGGATTTTAATCAATTTATTACCTACTATCAATTTTATAATAATAATGCATTTCTTGTAATTGAAAATTAAATTTAATTGTCTAAATGTTAAAACGAATAATTAATAGGAGGAGTATTTCTTTGGCAAATAGGTACTGCTCGCGGATTTACAAATATGCTTCAGTAGTGAAAGAACAGGATCGTGACATAACTAAAATAACTAATAAGTGAAAGTAAATAATAGTCAAATTGAACTTGTCAAGTTTATACAAACACACGGCTGAACATTATTACTCTGTGGATCATCATATACGAGCACATTGGAAAAATAATTAAACTCGATATTCGAAACAAATAAACATATACATAAATATTTTTTAAATCGGATCAGTTCCCAATAGTATATATGTTATATTTAGAAGACATTCAATATGTTTGGATAATTGGTGAAAAAATTTGGTCAATCAATCACGATGTGTACCTGTGTTTTGGTTCTTAAATACTGGATATGTTAAAGCACAGATTGGCAAAGGAAAACATAACAAGATTACGCATGAAGATATTACACGCGTAAAACTATTTCCCACTATTAAATTGACTAAATCTCGTATACTATAGTCTATTTTTTAATTAGGACGAGTGTTTTTAAATTGAAGCGCTAAAAAGTAGGCTTGCTATTTGTCTGTTTTCGGGAAGAATTACAATATGGAAATTTTACGTGTTTACGGCCGCCATACTGTTACAACAGCTGTTATTGTATACATCGGTAATTTTGTCAGTGCGTTTCTGTTCAATTTTTTATGTTCAATTTGCGTTATAATAGTAAAATAGTTCTTTTAAGAACTGAATCGACTGATATACTCTCCGTGTAAATTATTTTCATAGCGTTTTTCTTGGATATGGAGGAAGTAGCAAGCACTTCTGGATCGCAAATTTCCCCGTTGAGAATGCGAAAATTTGTGATCTTAGGACATCTATCTGTTGTTGAGAAGCTGAATATAGTAAATATATTCAAAAAATTACGTGCTGATAACCCCAGAATGAGGATTACTGCTATTGTCGCAAGAATATCGAGTATGATAGGTTAGTGTTATAATACATTACCATCATTAGGTATATATTACAGTAGAACCCCGATTATCCGTGCTCCACGGGACCGGACGAGGCACGGAAAATTGAAAAGCACGGATAATCCGAACATTTATTTCTTATATGTATGTATGCATACATACTAAAAAGATAACAGAATAAAAACCAGAATTTTACATAAGTAAACTTTTACACTAAATAAGAAAAAATAAACTCTACATAGGCACGTTAACTTGCATTTATGTACATAAAGCAGATGAAAAGCGAATAATTCCCAGGGATTCCCCTAATACACTGCTGGCGATATCGATATTGCGTCATCATGCGTATGACACGGATAATCCGCACACGGATAACCGGGGTTCTACTGTATTATGTTATCTTGTTTTTAGGAGTGGCACGGTCTACTGTCTATCGTACCATAAAAGAATATAAGCAGAAAGGACAAGTTATCCCACCCAAGCAAAGTTCTGGAAGACACTCTTTAATTACTGATTATAGTGAAACCGTCAAGAATTCTATAAGGCAAATAATTCACAATTTTTTTTATAAAAATGGGCTTCCTACACTTGATAAAGTGCTGAATGAAATCAAACAGCGTGATGATTTGCCACAGATGAGCTGTTCAACATTATACAAATTGATGAAAATGATAAACTTTAGGTCAGCGCCAATGTTCTAATTAATATGCAAAAAAAATGAGTATATAAGTACTCAAATTTATATTTTACATGCTTTGATATGTTAGAATAAATATGATATATTATTGTAGGTATATGAAGAGAAATCGAAAGAGTGTTTTGATAGAACGTGATGATATAATTAGGTGGAGAAGAAGATATTTGATGACAATTAAAGATTATCGTCGTCAAAATCGGCCAATTTATTATTTAGATGAAACACGGCTAAACGAAGGTCATACCAAACAAAGAGTTTGGGTAGATGGCAATATAAGAAGTCGACGACAGGCATTTAATGAAGGACTGACTACAGGCTTACGTAATCTTGCAGGGAAAGGAAGACGTCTCATTATTTTGCATATAGGATCTGAGGCTGGATTTGTGGAGAATGGTTTATTGATTTTCGAAGGAAAAAAGACAACCGATTATCATGAAGAAATGAATGCAGAGATGTTTGAAAGATGGTTTCATAAAATATTAACAGTGCTGCCAGACAATGCTGTTATTGTTATGGATAATGCTACATATCATAGTCGTAAAATTGAAAAAATCCCCACAACAAATTCTAGAAAACTCGATATGCAGGCTTGGTTGAATTCAAAAAATATTGAGTGCAATGAAGAGATGGTTCGATCTGAACTTCTTCACCTAATTCGTCTCAATAAGGAGCAATATAATATACATGTGACAGATGAGATGGCCAAAAGTTGTAACAAAACTGTTTTGAGGTTACCACCCTATCACTGTGAACTAAACCCAATCGAGTTGGTGTGGGCTCAAATAAAAAATGAGGTGGCAACTAAGAATACTACATTTAAATTAGCTGATGTGAGGATACTTTTACTAAAAGCAATCCAGAATATCACTACGGACAATTGGAAGAAATGTGTAGGCCATGTGATTAATGAAGAAAGAAGAATGTGTGAGTTAGATGGGTTGGTCGATGATATAATCGAGCCATTTATTATATCAGTGGGTGAAGATAGTTCAAGTGAAATGGAAAGTGATAGTGAATAATTATAAATTGTTACTGTTTCATATGTATATGCTATAATTAACATTTGTCTAAATTGTTGTTCACTTGTATATAATAATAAAAAATTGTGAATAATTATATGTTTTATATGTATATGCTATAATTAATATTTGTCTAAATTTTTGCTCGCTTGTAAATAATCATATAAGAATAAGAACCATCTGTGTTTTCTTTTTAAATTTGAAAATATACAAATCACCTTCAAAACTTTTGATTTAAGCATTTCACTTACGATGATGATTCCTTTTTATTTCAAATTAAAATTATCTAATTTTTTAAATAAATTTTTACTTAATTACTTGACGACAATTTATATAAAATCGTCGCTAGTTTTAAAACGGCCGCCAAAAATGAATTTTCCAAAATTCCATTGTGTAAACGCGCCTTTTTATTTTACTCCTCCGAATTATAAAATAGACTATAGTTACCTTGTCACTGATATAAGAATGTTGGTCATATTAATTTCTCTTTGTAATTTTCAAGAAATAACGAATATAATCCTGGTTTAATAGTTGCATCTACTACTTCATTAAATTTATTAATAATAATCCTTTTAGGTGTAATTAATTGGGTTAACACCATTGAGGTGTATATAGCAGAATTTATATGTTATAGTTACATTGTAACTATTTATAACCTATAAATTCTGTCACTGTACCCCTGCCTGCCGATCTCTAGTTATGAATACGATGAAGCGTGCATTAAATTGCTAAAGTTATTGACAGCTTGGTGAGTTTAGAATCCCTAGATCACTCGTAACATACTTGTCCTTGTTCTAATTTAGCTGCCTTGAATAAACGGTATGTAAACACATGTTTTATTAAGTCATTAATGCGAATAAAATCAATGACGAGCCTAGAATTCAATAAATTGGTTTTTAACGCAGTATGTATTTCAAACTTTACACTTTCTACACTGATATTCAGAAGTTTTAAAACAAAATTTACTCTCACTATAATATTATAGCGCTTTTATACAGTATATATTAAAAGTATCTGTATATTAAAATGAAAAATGTGTCTCCAATTTTAAAAAATGAGGTGTGGCCACCACACGACTTTCTTATACGTATGAGCGTTTCAAATTATAGAATTTTAAGAATTTTTTTATACAAAAATTATTCAAAATCTTATTCTAAGTAATTCTATTCTCTTAATAAATCGCTATAGAATGCATACTTTGCAAAATATTATCAAAAAAGTGCTACTCGCTAAGAGTAAAAGTGCTACTTCCGGTCCGAATTTTGAAATTTCATATACAGAGTGCGTTCATGATGAAAGGAACAAATTCGTTTAAAATTCAAGTAATTATTTTGCAGAAAAGCGCTCGGACAGGTCGATTAGTATTTTTAGTTGTGAATTTTTTGACATAAGAAAATTATATACAGGGTGTCTAAAGAAGAACATATGTAGCAATCATTGTTTTTTTTAAATGAAACATTGTATATTATGTCATATTTGAATTGTATGATAAATTCTCAACACTTTTTGTGTAACATTCCATATCCCCAAAATCAGCGGTTTTTGGAATGACGTTTGAAATGTGATAAATTAAAAAAAATACATGAAAATCGATTAATTTAAAGTAGCGTTTTTTTGTTGAAGATAAAATTTGCAATACCAGGTTGTTTTTGTTGGCTTTTAAAAAAATGTTCAAGGTGTCCTTGTTCAATTTAAACATTTTATTTCATTACCTATGTGTATTTTAATTTATCACAAAACTCATTATTCCGAAATCCGCTGATTTTGGGGATATGGTATGTTACACAAAAATGTGTTTAATGAGTTTAGAATTTACTCTACAATTCAAAAATGGCATAATATACAGGGTGTTCCATTAAAAAAAAACAATGATTGCTGCATATGTTCTTCTTTAGACACCCTGTATATAATTTTCTTATTTCAAAACATTTTAAACTAAAAATACTAATCGACCTGTCCGAGCGTTTTTCTGCAAAATAATTACCTGAATTTTAAACGAATTTGTTGTTCCTTTCATCATGAACGCACTGTATACAAAAAATATTGCAAATCCAGTTCTAAATACTTTTGTACACTTGATAAATATATATAGAATGCATAACTGAACACATATTTGCAAAAAATCGCTATTCGATAAGAGTAAAAGTGGTACTACTTCCGGTCTGAATTTTGAAATTTCTTTTATACAAAAGATATTGAAAATTATGTTTTAAATACTTTTATACTCGTATTGTATTTGTCTAAAAAGCATGACTTGCGAAATATTCGCAAAAAACTGATTTTCGATAAGAGTAAAAGACTTGGCAAAATTCGATTTTTTCACTGAAGTAAACTGCTACTTCCGGTCTACCGATTTGACTGAAAAACTAATCAGATCTCAAGATGGAGATTATACACGTAAATATAAAATTTGGAATTGATATCTCCAGCGGTTTGACCGCTATCGTGGTCACAGACAGACAGACACACAGACATTTTTTATAAACCACTTTTTCGGTATCTGGGGACCTCAAAACGTGGACATTGCAAAAATCTCGAGGTAGAAAATTTTCATCATCACAATACTTCCTTATACTACGTATAAGAAAGTAAAAGCAGTTATAAGATAAAAAAAATAAACAACATGGTATTCACAGGTAATCGTGCAAACAGAAAAAAAAACAATAATAAAAATCAAATTAAATACATTTTCTGCCTGCTATTTTTTTAAAATAAAATAATACTTTACAAACGTTGCATGCGTGAGATATTATCTAATTAAGAACATCTCGCTACTTCGGCAGATAAATCAGTATATAGTAGTGCGTACCTACCTGTAGAAGGGAATAGCATTTCTGCAATTGCATGTGTAAACGGATATTTTATTAATTTCCATCTCATGTATACAACCTTCCTAACACTTCCTATACATGCAAAGAGATTAAAAATTGTGTCTGTGTGTCCTGCGCTAATCTGATGAGCACCAAAAAGTGCAAAACCGGTTATTGGTTCGGCATATAGTAAGAAATCATTATATTCAAAACAATACCTTCTCATTTATGCTACCATCTAACTGCATGAAACATAATAATGCCCTCGCTAAAAAATGGTAAACAAAAAGTTTTTAACAAGGGCTTCTAGAAACTTGAAAATTATAAAGAAATGAAGAAATTTTCACATAAAACGTATATAAATGTCCTAGACGACTCAGAGGCTGCAAGTCACATCTTTCCAAAAGAGGTGCGTAGTACATTTTCAACACCGGACACGTTGCATCAATCCTGAATGAGAGACATTTGAGAAATCGTCGATAAGTCTTCTCAAGTTGATGACAGATATAATGTGGTGACCATACAAGAGAACAGTATTAGCTCGCTTACAATGGAACAGAAAAATACTTGGCAAATCCCAGTGTTCAAGAAGCAAAATAGCAAACCTTAGTTGTATGCGGAACGAAGCTCAACTGTGAATTGAAGATTACACCGACATCTATGGAGTAATGCCAACTGTGTGTAACAATTCATTATTAATTGAATGAGTCGTCAAGTTCGTATAAGGTTTTTTGTGTAAAAAGCAAAACAATATTTGCTGCAATTTAGCGACAGCTTAGAGACGAGACACCAACCAGTAATAATGGACTCATTTTACTGAATCATTCCATGTTCTTATAAATAAGTATATCTAGTTAATGATGTAAATGATTTATAAAAATAGTGAATAGAATTGAGCCTAAGTTGGAACACTGAAGCGCTCCAGAAGTAGGAAATCCCAAAGGACCTGTAACCATTACAAAATACACAATTGAAGTTTTCAGAAGAGATAAAAACAGAAACAGATGTGATAGTGTATAAAATAGTAGCAATATGTTTCAAATAAACATTTTTATAGTAATCAAAATTTCGTAATGTAAGTACAAAACAAAATTAATTAGTTCAAAGCATAAATTACACAGATCGGAATCGCTTCATACTTAACTATTCTGTTGGAAAATTGTATAAAACTCTTTGTAATTAACATTATGAAATTATGAAAGGTACAATTACCATTTCTCAATACTGAAATATTTTAAACCTAAGTATATAATCATATGCGCATTTGCGCTAAAGACATTCTTATGCGTGGTGTTGAAATAATCTACTTTCAAACTTAAATTACACCAATTGAGTAAATATAACGATCTGTCAGAAGACATTAACGTCAGTATGTATTATAAATTATAAGCCTTATGATAAAACAGATGTAATTATTTACCTAGTTTAGATAGATATGCTAGTAAATTATCATACTCGAGGTATAATTTCCATCTACAGTTTACTCAATAAGTCAAGGCGGTATTGGCAATTAAGAGCTTTTCAAAAATAAAATTAGATAAATCAATTTAATAAAAAATTCTTGAGACTGTAATAGTTTTTCTTTATACGACAAAAGTGAGGTAAATGAACTTAAAACGAATTTGGCATTCTAAGATTAGTAGAATGGCTTGCAATTAATTAATTTTATTCGAGGTACATTAAAGTAAAATTAAAATTTATTTTATAACTTTTGTGAGATTATCTTTCTCCATAAATAAATATTAATCATATCTTAACGTAAAATTTCCCTTAATTGTGTTTATATTATAAATTAATTTTAGTTGGCACGCTAATGTCTCTAATGTGCCAATATTGGACGTTGGAATGTTCCGCAGCATAATAATTTATCACACTCACTGGTTGTTTTAGTCTTTATTTTCAAGGATTAATTCTTCGTAAACTTCCTAAAATATTTTATTTCATTCGAAAAATAAAAGAAGGTTCAATCTTTTATAAAATTTCTATATACACATAACATGAACATCAATTACGACCTAACAAATAGTTATATTTAAATGACTTGTCGTGTGGGATGGATTTTGGCCGGTTGCCTTCCATAACATTTTCTGACTCGAAAGATTTACAATCTGAGAAACTTCTTGAAACATATTAATATCAACACGACAATTAGTAACATGCTCTAAAAATTTGTCGCACGCAATTATCTTATTCCGATTTTTTGTTTAGAATAACTTACTTTCCTTTATTTTTTACTATATGCCGTAAAAAAGTGACTGGAATAGTAACATTTTGTGCAGTTGATAGGTATTTCTGTTTATAACTGATAAAGTAATTAAAATTAATGATATTTTATCATATATCTTCAGTTACTTACACCAATCATTAAAATAGATGATATCGTAGTATATAGGTAACTATATGATCATATTTATATTACGTCCCCACAAAATAGAATCCATAATATTTTTATGTGTTGGGTTCTGGAAATTCGAGGTAGGACAAAAAAGTATACAAAAGTTTTTCTAAATTAAGTCAAATACTTTTATCTTAAGAAGAAACCTTGTGAGTAAATGTGTTACTTCAAGTTCTTTTTGGAGAATTTCTATATACTAAAATTATTCCAAATCAAGCTCTAAATACTTTTGTACTCTTGATAAATCCATATAGAATGTATTATTTGAGATATTCCTAAAAAATCGCTTTTCGATAAAAGTGTTACTTCCGGTCCGAATTTTGAAAATTCTTACAAAAGGTATTGAAAATCAAGGTATAAATACCTTTACAGCCATAATGTATCTGCTTGGAAAGCATGACTTGCGAGATTTTTGCAAAAAAACTGGCTTTCGATAAGAGTAAAAGAAAGAAATTTCGAAACATTTTTTGATACAATTTTTATCAAGTTGATTTCTGAATGCATTTGAATTTTTTATAAATTTGTTTAAACTTATTAGTTGACGAAATATTAGTAAAATTCGGTTTTTTCATTGAACTAAACTACTTCCGGTCTACCGATTTTACTGCAAATCTAATCAAATCTCAAGAGGGAAGATTATACTCGTAATATAAAATTTGGAATTGATAGCTGTAGGCGTTTGACCACTATGGTAGTCACACACAGAGAGAGAGGCAGACAGACATATACACAGAAAGAGAAATTTTTTAAAAAACAATTTTTCGGTATCAGGAGACTTCAAAACGTCGATATCTGCAAAAATCTCGAAGTCGAAAATTTTCGTCATCACAATACCTCCTTATAGTACGTAAAAGGAGACAAAGAGTGTTTTAGTTAACTCAAACAACTATCATTTAAATATGAGTAATGCTCGTACAAAAAAAATTCATGTTTCTTTCCTCAAGTCCGAGCCTGTCGCAGTTAATATACAGGGTGTTTCATCGGTTGGGGTATCGCGAATTAAAGTGCCTAAATATAAAAATATCGACTTCAAATTTTAACCACTTATAGAGCTTTTAAACCGCTACCAGCAGGTTAGGTTGTTTTTGATAATATTATTTTAATTAATGCGTAAATTTAAAAAAAACGTATTATCAAAAATTAAAAGTGCTCAAAAAATGTTCAAATTTGAATGGTGATACGTGGAAATATCACCCATATTAACTTCACAATCAGAATTTTTATAAACGAAACCGTTTGTCAAATAAAGTCAATATTAAATAATGTCGTTTTTCTTACGACAGATTTATGGTACTTAACTTTCTAATTGTGCTGTCCGCAAACAGGTAGTCCTTTTAAATTTATGACGGATAATAAATAAAAATTTATGACGGATAATATTCAACCCTGAATGTAGAGCTTCCCCATAAACAAGTATCATGTCAACTTTTTCGTCGGCAGAGAAAGTGAACGGCATTTTGAAAACAGAAAACACTAGCAAAACACAGCTTAAACAAATGAAGTTGACTCCGTGAAAATAGAATCACAACTAACATCACAAAGTACCTAAATGTAAGTTCAGAATGCCCTTGGAAACGCTTCCCGATTAGTAGAACTACAACAACAACTGAAGGCTTCAGGGTTGAATATTATCCGTCATAAATTTTTATTTATTATCCGTCATAAATTTAAAAGGACTACCTGTTTGCGGACAGCACAATTAGAAAGTTAAGTACCATAAATCTGTCGTAAGAAAAACGACATTATTTAATATTGACTTTATTTGACAAACGGTTTCGTTTATAAAAATTCTGATTGTGAAGTTAATATGGGTGATATTTCCACGTATCACCATTCAAATTTGAACATTTTTTGAGCACTTTTAATTTTTGATAATACGTTTTTTTTTAATTTACGCATTAATTAAAATAATATTATCAAAAACAACCTAACCTGCTGGTAGCGGTTTAAAAGCTCTATAAGTGGTTAAAATTTGAAGTCGATATTTTTATATTTAGGCACTTTAATTCGCGATACCCCAACCGATGAAACACCCTGTTCAAACATAATAATTTTCTGTAGAGGAATTTAAGTTTCAAAATAATATACTTCTATATATTTAACGAAAAAAAATATGGTAATGCACCGAGGTTGTCCACCTTTTTTCTACATAAAGGCGTGCTATTCACAAAGAAAAACATCGCTATAGAAAATCTATTCAATTGCCAGCCATTCTCTAACAAAAAGGTTGTAACTATTTGCATTTTACGTTTTTTTAGAAGAACCTTAAACTAGAATTACTGGTGGTGGTGGTATTTAACTAAATGCATATAAGATATACTACATGGGCGAGATAGGGAATACGGTTGGTTCACTCAGACTAGACCGACTCGTGTTTTGTCGGCTTTCGGGCAAACCAGTAGATAATACGGTGCCCGAGAGCCAACAAAACACGAGTCGGTCTAGTCTGAGTGAAACTGAACCGTATTCCCCTATGTCGCCCATGTATAATATAGGATAAACAAAGTTATGGACAGACATTAACTACATTTTGGCCCTAAAAATTTAGAAATGTTGGATGAGTTACAAATAAATTTCTTTTTTGATTTCCAGTTAGGCATTTAGACGTATTCTCCAGATTCGCATAGCCTGGTGCCTATTTAGCGGTAACCCTATATAAAAAAATAATAACTTTATGTCTTAACTTGGATATGCAGAACTTTATAGTAAAGCTAACTACGCCACTGCAGTCTTATCGAAAGACTATGTCAACTATGGAAGATAAAGCCGTACGTACATTTTGGTCCTCGTCATTAATTTACAGGGAAAAAAATCGAGGATGCAAGGTCAATTTTATAGATATCGAAATTCTCTATGACATCATGTGCTTGCCTGTGCTTGAAACAAATTACACACGAGAATGCTCTTACTCTGTAATGAAGATGATAATTACAAAAAAATATGCCTTCTGGAAAGGAGCCACTTACATACCGAAAATCAGCATCAAAAATATTTTGAAATACTATTCTATTCGAAACAAATTTGCAGTTGATTTGACACTTTTAAAAGATGGAATATTGATCCAATATGATTTAAATGGTTTTCTGCAGTATAACAGATTTTGATCACAATGTCTTATACAGTTTCTTTATTGGAAGGGTAACAAAATATCCAGAGTTAATGCGAAGAATACTTTTTCCTAATAAACTCCTTATTAGAGATTGCTAGTGCCAAATTTTTACATGGTTGAGTATATATAAGGATTGACTGTCCCTATCTGTTGGGACTGATTCATTTCAAGATGCTACGGCTTTGGTCCAGAAATCAAGTTACGTTTTTTGCTTCCGCATGCTGGATAAATGTCATAAATAAGTATTTTAGTGATGTGTTTATCATAATGTTTTGCTTCTTCTCGAGCATATGAACACTGTATGTCCTTTCCATTTTCATAGAAGTACTCCTGCAATCTGTTGACTCTGTCATTCGTATATCATTATGGTTTGGAATTCAGGTTTAAATGATTTTAATGTATTTTATTGTAAATTACAGTGTTCTCCTTGTTGGTTTTTTACTCTCGGGTAAACAATAAAGTATTATTATTATTATTATTAGAAAAATATATCGAAATTTTACCATATACACGTACTAAATTAACTAAGTCTGGGCGTAAAATGAGAGCGACTGTTCCTCTATTATAACTGGCCTGCGTGTTGGAAAATTGTTTGGTGATTAAAGAGCTGGCCCGGAAAATCAGAAATTGTAGATTCCAATATTGCCTTGCAATGAAGTCTTCGAAATAATAATATCTTCAAATTGAATTAGTATTACAGCAGATAAATGTATACATATATTAAGAAAAGTATATCTAGAATCCGATATTTTAAAAAGAATAAAGCACTACCCCTTCACACCATATGTATATGCGAACATATGCATACATATATTCTACAAACCTCTCTTTCAATATCAAGCCAGTTTAACAAACAGTAGGGTGGAAAGGCATGCAATAACGAAAAGGAAAAATCGACTGATGCGACATCTATTCACCTCTTTAAAATTAAATAAACGCCAAGCAAAAAATGTTGGCATCGTGATCTCGCCTTCAGAGCAAACACAACGGAACCGTCTTGCTGTCGTCGTTGTAGCCGGGAGGGTGCGGAATCGTATAAAAAAATGAAGATAGGGGGCGCTGCGTGTTATCGAACGGGGAACGTCGAAAAGAAGAAAGGCGATCACTCAAGGGCCGTGAATCGTAGATCCATATATGAATGCGGCACGATGTAGGTATTTGTTAAAGGCCGTGGTGTGATGACGCAGGAAATTTTCTTTAAGCTCGCTGACCCAGATTTAATGGACGCACGGGATACCTCGTGTGCTCTTTTCATTTCTACGTCATTTTCCTTTTTCTCGGGGGGTCGTTAAGTCTTAATGGCAAATATACCTACACACACAACAATTTATGCGTCTGTGTGTCTATACAAACCTGTTTCGACATTTATTTATCCCTTGTTTGATTAAATCGCAGCATATAAAAACAGAACACCGTATATACACGTATTTTACCGTGTCTGAATATTGTAGAGTAACGGGGGAGGTAGTAAAGAAAAACGACAAATATAATGATGGATTTTTAGAATGTTTCGACTGAACATAAAGATATCGGAATATCTGAAATATTCATGGACTAAATCGAATTCTATTTTTGACGTACTTTTGATGTTTTACGCAGGAACATTTTAGTTATAGATTCGTAAGTGTGTGCGTGCTTTTTCTTACATATACAGTAGCACAATTCAATATGTTGCTCACTATTGGTCGATTTTTGCGACAACTACGTGAGTTTCGACATTTCATGACGTCTTAAACGTCTTTTTTCGATATTTTGATTTATATTTTTTACTGCTAGTTATAATTTAATAGCTAAATGTATCTTTAGATCTGGTGAATTTGTTTCGCGAGTTATTGCTTTGTAAGACGTATAAATATCGCAATATATTAATATGTACGTTAATTATTATAAAGGAATAGTCCGACAATAGAAGGCATATACCGCATGTGTAAAATCATATTGGGGATAGGATATATGTATACTAGGCACACCGGCAACAACGCCCAATCGTGGCCGTAGTCATGATATAAGGAAACAAGGTATACTTTTGCGTATCTCCTGGATGACGCGCATTCAACCTCTAGTACTACCAGTTCAATAAAGTTGTGAATTCACAGGACACTATTTCAATAAAGTCCTTTTTAACAGAAATACAATACAACACAGTAAGAAAATAAAAGCACAATTCTAATTAAACATTAATTCTTAGTAAAATATTATATAAATTTATTAAGAACGGAATTCTAATGAAAATGAAAAATATACTCTAAACAATACTAAAAAATAAAATGTTATTGCATAGGTTCAAAAATGCCTCCTTCAGCAGCAAGGCATTGTCCGAGCCTATCATAAAAATTTTCTCGCACATTACGAATCACATCGACTGTTGCGGATTCAAAAGCCTCTATGATTAGCCTTCTCAAAATATCTAAGTTTTCTAGCCTACCAGCTTGTGCACTGTATATGTTATATATTTTTGATGTATACAAGATAGATCAGGAGATCGCGGAGGTCAACGAATGTTTCCTGTTCCACTAATGAGACGATCAGGAAAAGTATTCATTAAAAAATGCTTTACTCTGATCGCATTATGTGCAGGACAACCGTCTTGTTGGAACCAAATAATATCCCGATCTATTCCGGTATTATCAATAGCATACCTTGTTTCCTTGTACCATGACTACAGCCACGAATGGGCGTTGTTGCCGGTGTGCCTAGTATACATATATCCTATCCCCAATATAATTTTACACATGCGGTATACGTATATAGAAGATGGGGCAAAAGTAATGTCATAATGTGAATTGGCTGGTATTTTATTAAAAATTAAAAAAATTGGGCTGTTTTGAAGGTGTAAATTTGATGACATTTAGTTGAAAAAATCATATCGGTCAAACGAACACCTCCTGATTTGATGCATATTTGTGTTCGTTTTACGGCATTTTGAATTGTTGCTCGTAAAACATCTGGTTCCAAATTGGTGATTTCTTTTTCATTGTTGGCTTTTAAGACTTGTCAGGTTTCTGGTTTGTTCTGGTAAACGGTAAAATTTCAAAAAGTCCCAAAGAAGGAAGTCTGCCCACAGTCAGATCTGTGGATATGGCCGGGCAGGTCAAATCGCCAAAATGGGAGAGATCAGACGGCCCGGAAATTGGTATTTCAAAATCTCCATCTTTGCCCAAGCTGTATGAGCGGTTGATCCGACCTGCTGGAACCAACGATGCTCGAAATAAAATTCAACAATTTGCGAAAAAAACTCGTTAAACATCTGTCTGTAGCGCTCACCAGCTACGGTGGTGCCGTCGGCGTCCTCAAAAAATAAGAGCCAATCACTTTTACCCTGCAAATGACGCATCAAACAGTCACTTTGAGGAGATGTAATGGTTGTTCGTGCATTTTATGTGGATTATCCGTGCCTAGAAACGTAAATTTGTGTTTATTCACATAATCACTTAAGTAGAAACTGGTTTCGTTGCTCGTTATGATTTTGGATACAGAATCATCCTCTTCTTGCACCAGGTTTTGACAACGCATGGGAGTAAGTTAACCTTACTTGGCCGTCGTCAGGCAACAATTGGTGAACGGTTTGCACTTTTTAAGGAATTATCTTCAAGTCTTCGACGCAACGAACGTGTACTGATGCTAAATTGTGTGCATCGTTGTCTTGTCGATGTTTGCGGACTCTCTCATAGTAATCTATCTGGTTATGACGATAACAATTTTTTTTTCTGTCAAACTGCTGTCGCATTTTGATGTTTACTGACGGAATTTGCTTTACATCCAGATAGTTTTGCAATTTTTGTGTAGCTTTAATTAACAAATTCTTGACGTGGTATGGAAATGAACCCAACAACATTCAGATTAGTTGATAGGAAAATCAGGAAGAAACGGTTTTTATAAAGTTGTTTGTTTCTAAAATTCATTGAGGATGATAATTAATGCGTACAAGAATGCGTTAAATGTTGGTCCAAACAATTTCGATTGAGTAGGAAATCAATCGAAGATGACCCAAGATGCGAAGAAGCAAGAACCAACGTAAATATCAAAAAAAAACTGGGGTTCTGGTGTTAGAAAATCCAAGAATAAGAATTTCAATGATGGCCGATTACATAGGATATCGAAAGCTACAGACTTAAATATGCTGCACGAAGATTTCGGAATGAATAAGATGCAGCACGTTGGATTCCGAAATTGCTTACTCACGAATAAAAACGGTGCTGACAACAAATTTCCAACAAAACTCTGTGGTTTTGTCTAACGACGAAGGATTCACAAACAAAAGATCTCGGCGGTCAAAACAGACAAGAAAGCAGAATTTTTTAGTATAGTTAATGGCAACTCTTTTTATATATGGTATATATGTAGTAGAAAGAATCTTAATGATGGAATGTATGAAAAAAGGTCTGCATAATAACACAAGTATTTAAGGAAACAAGAAGTTGTAAACTGCCATACAGCAAAAAAAGCCTCAAAACTAGCATCGAAAGATTATGCCATTTCATGACAATTCACAAAAGTCAGTGTGTCTTTTTAGAGGTGGAACATCGATCCCAGAGCACAGATTCGGTACCGTGTGACTCTTCTGTCTTTCCTAAATTAGAAATGAGGTGTGGCCACCACACGACTTTCTTATACGTATGAGCGTTTCAAATTATAGAATTTTAAGAATTTTTTTTATACAAAAATTATTCAAAATCCTATTCTAAGTACTTCTATTCTCTTAATAAATCTCTATAGAATGCATACTTTGCAAGATATTATCAAAAAAGTGCTACTCGCTAAGAGTAAAAGTGCTACTTCCGGTCCGAATTTTGAAATTTCATATATACAAAAAATATTGCAAATTCAGTTCTAAATACTTTTGTACTCTTGATAAATATACCGTATATGTCAATTTTCATTAGGTATATGGATTCAATGTTTACATGCCATTTATACGTATACAAATAATATGTGGCAACGTGTGTCACCCCTACTATCCGTCACCAATCCCGACAACAATCGACATCACAACGACTTTCTCCGATCTTCCCACTTCTACATTAAATGTTTAGCTGCGAACACGTTGCGATCTAGTCTGCAATAAAAGCCGTCATCATCAAATGGCCGCCGCGATCTAGTAGTTTATTATTATTTTCAGAATCCTTTTTTATTTACCTTATTTTTAATTTTATTAGAATTACGCTTTTGTTTGTGACATGCAGCGTGAACGCAGCTTAATAATTCTCTGCATTTACTGAAAGGAAAAAGAAAAATCCTTGCAATGCGTAAATATTATTTCTGAGCGCAGTACAAACACCCTAGTCAATAGTCCAACAGCTACTGCTAACTTGAGCTTGTATCGGTCTCGCGCTCGCATTGAAGAGGAAAGGCGGGGTGCCATGTTGTCACGTATTGCATGAATTAATCGCCTATGGCTAATGAAAATTGACACGTGCTGTATATAGAATGCATAACTTACGACATATTTGCAAAAACTCGTTATTCGATAAGAGTAAAAGTGGTACTTCCGGTCTGAATTTTGAAATTTCTTTTATATAAAAGATATTGAAAATTATGTTTTAAATACTTTTATACCCGTAACGTACTTGTTTAAAAAGCATGACTTGCGAAATATTCGCAAAAAACTGATTTTCGATAAGAGTAAAAGACCTACTTCCGGTAGGAATTTCGAAAAACTTTTTAAGTAAAATTATTTTCAATTTCAATTCTAAGTATATATGAATTCTTTATAAATTTGTTTAAACTTAATAGTTGACGAAATATTGTCAAAATTCGATTTTTTCGCTGAAGTAAACTGCTACTTCCGGTCTACCGATTTTACTGAAAAACTAATCAGATCTCAAGAGGAAGATTATACACGTAAATACAAAATTTGGAATTGATATCTACAGCGGTTTGACCGCTATCGTGGTCACACACACACAGAGAGAGAGAGAGACAGACAGACACACACAGAGAGAGACACAGACATTTTTTAAAAACCACTTTTTCGGTATCAGGGGTCTTCAAAACGTGGACATCTGCAAAAATCTCGAGGTCGAAAATTTTCATCATCACAATACTTCCTTATACTACGTATAAGAAAGTAAAAAATGAGGTGTGGCCACCACACGACTTTCTCATACGTATGAGCGTTTCAAATTATAGAATGTTAAGAATTTTTTTATACAAAAATTATTCAAAATCCTATTCTAAGTACTTCTATTCTCTTAATAAATCTCTATAGAATGCATACTTTGCAAGATATTATCAAAAAAGTGCTATTCGCTAAGAGTAAAAGTGCTACTTCCGGTCCGAATTTTTAAATTTCTTTTATACAAAAGATATTGAAAATTATGTTTTAAATACTTTTATACCTGTAACGTACTTGTCTAAAAAGCATGACTTGCGAAATATTCGCAAAAAACTGATTTTCGATAAGAGTAAAAGACCTACTTCCGGTAGGAATTTCGAAAAACTTTTTAAATAAAATTATTTTCAATTTCAATTTTAAGTATATATGAATTCTTTATAAATTTGTTTAAACTTAGTAGTTGATGAAATATTGTCAAAATTTGATTTTTTCGCTGAAGTATACTGCTACTTCCGGTCTACCGATTTTACTGAAAAACTAATCAGATCTCAAGAGGGAGATTATACACGTAAATACAAAATTTGGAATTGATATCTACAGCGGTTTGGCCGCTATCGTGGTCACACACACACAGAGAGAGAGACAGACACACAGACATTTTTTAAAAACCACTTTTTTGGTATCAGGGGACTTCAAAACGTGGACATCTGCAAAAATCTCGAGGTCGAAAATTTTCATCATCACAATACTTCCTTATACTACGTATAAGAAAGTAAAAGAGAGGACGTTGTTCTTCTTAAAATAAACACTCGAAACAAGCTGTGGAGAAATTTTTTGAAAACGAATCAAAAGATTGTTTTGATGAAGGATAAGGCTTGTTGAAAAACTCGTATACAGAAAAGTAATTTCAAAATAATATATAAATATAGTCTATGTCCTGAAAACATCATCTTCATAATCGACAACAATGTTTAATAAGTAAATATTTATAAAATAATATTTACGTATTTGCACAGTATTTACTTCCTATATAGATAGACTCGAGTAGTGAAACACCTTTATGAAACACCGGTTTAAAATAAGCAGCTGTCAAGTTATTAATATCACATAATAATACGCATTCCGTTAAAAAAAAACCAAGAAAACACACAAACCACCCCCCTTTTTCAAACCAAGAACATGTATTTAGGAATACCAGCGAAATTCCCGAACGTAAAAAGGGTCAAATTAATAATTAACCAGTGGCCTCGAGCCAGGCCGCAAGCCTAATATATTCGTGCGATATACACCACCATCGTCCCGTGTTACACGCCCTCGGTACCCCTTCCCGAAAACCGTGAAACTCGACCGCAAATGTGCCGCAAAATTATCAAACGAAACGTAAGGAAAATGCGGCATTATATACACGACCCCGAAAATGTTTGACCTCGGCCCGCCCGTTCGTTCGCCCGAAAAGCCAAGCTGACGATGACGACCCTCTTTCTGTATATATTATATATATGTACACACGCACAGGAGATAAATACATGTGTATTTGAACTTACACGTGTATCTCTTCTGCTCTTTACCTAACTCTAGAGCGACTGTAATATGTTATCTGCATTTCCTGACTCTGGGAAACCTTGTGCCGTATTTACATAAGGAGGAGGAAAAAGACGGGCTGTATTGTAGTCAATTGTCGGTTTCCTGGGAGATTTTGCGAGTTTATACTTAGGGATGAAAAGGCGTGTACGATGTTCATAAAATTGTTAGAACTACGATGTG
Source organism: Amphimallon solstitiale (assembly GCA_963170755.1). Lineage (NCBI taxonomy): Eukaryota > Metazoa > Arthropoda > Insecta > Coleoptera > Scarabaeidae > Amphimallon > Amphimallon solstitiale. The sequence continues at coordinate 113,334,283 of OY720681.1, read as the reverse complement.
TAAATGTTTTTTCCGTGTTTTGGGTAAATAAAAATTTTGTTACAGAGTCTATGTAAATCACATAATTTCTTAACAATGATCGAGTGTGAAAATAAAGGTGGAAATTGATCTTTCTAATTAATCCTTTACTGAACTACTTACCTTTAGCGATGGTAATATTACGATTTAAAAACATTTTTATTACACATTTATGAAAAAAATAGTAACTAACGATATGCGCTGTATAATATATCAAAATTCTAATACCATGATAAATAGGTCCAACGGTTCCATAAGGCCCAGATTTATAAATCATGCTCAAGGCGCTGCAGATGCTCAAGTACGTAAATACGACACATTTGCGTTTTATAAAACAACCTCAAGCACCGGCCGGTGCTCAAGACGACGAAAACAAGACCTCAGCCGTAAGGTTGTGTTCGACCAGGCTTGAGCACGCGATTGACAGATTCATTTGAAAAGATAACCTTCCTACAAATATACGTTTGAAGATTTACATAGTTTATGGAGTATTAAATAATGACATCTATTATGAAATTGTGATTATATTTAAAACAAAATATTTCATCAATATGAATTCTTAATTTTTTATCGTTTCCATGATATTTGATTGCAGTACTTTTAAAAATAATGCTAAAAATATGCTTACTAATAAAGGGCTGGTATGTGCATGTTGAAATTAAATATGTCCAGTATTACAAGTAGGTATAGTTGTTATTCATAGCAACTTATAATTGGCCAAACATGTGTTACAGTATAAACAAAAAATATGATTTAAAGTGAGACATACAAGAACATGCAATGTTATTAATATATTATTTGTAACCTCGAAGGAAGAATATCTAATGTTTATGAACATCACCAAAAACTATACCTGTGATGCTGAAAGGACATTTTTGAAAGCATTTAAATGATATTTTACATATGTAATAGTTATTCAGTATGTTCTTGTAATATCAACAATTACATTATATTTATACCTAAACAATAAATAAAAACCTCAGAAAGAGAATGTTTTTACTAATCATGACTGCATTTTATTTTATTTGACGGTTACTTTTTAATGAAAAATATTTTAATAATTTGTTATGATCAATATTAGCACATTAAAAACAGTAAGCTTACAAATCTATTAGTACAATAATTACACACACATTAAAAGAAAATTTTATTCTTTTTTTTACAATTACAAATTGTAATAAAGTAGTTCAGGTATTAGTAAATAATTAAAGTATGTGAATAATATTTTCACTCAACCATATAAGTAACTTAATGGAGAAAACCTACATATATGCTTGAAAGACAATTGATCGTATTTTTAAAACTTAAATATGTACACATATTGTTGCTGATATGTCAATTTTCTTTGAATACATTCGTTAAAAAAGTAAATGAACATTTTGTTATATGTAAATTAATATTTTCCTTTGGTTTCTCTATTTCCAATTAAACTATGTCCTGAGAATAAAATTATAAATTTCTGTTCTTCATATTTTTCTATAGTAAAAGTAATAACTGAAATTAATATTTATAAATTATACATCCCTACAGAATGGATATGAAGAAATCAACATTCCTAAATATTCGTTTACCATGTGCTTCAATATGCAAACATGTATACTTACTTGGAGGTAGAATGCCATATGTGTTTAGTAATCCCTCGGAATTCCATGTGTCTATAGATTTTTACCAAATTTTAAATGACCCCAATTAACTGGTTTTGGTAAGACACAGAAATGGATAATGCATTCATTTCATCTTCAAAAGCAACTGTTTCATATTCAACTGGCTATAATATACTCCAGATATTGCATTTACCTTAATTTAGAAATACTTTCCACGTAATAACTAAACATTTTCTCTCAAAAAAAAACGTCTTATTAGGCTATTGTTATTAATTAGTATAGTTTCAGTTTTATTATTTCCATTGCATTTATCTGAAAATACAAATTATTTAATTATTTACGTGCAGATGTATAGATTTGAATGTTAAGCAATAACTCGTAAAAATAGCTATAATTCAATATTGCATTTAAGATGTTTCATTTTCAACTTACTTTAAAAAAATAAATACTATTACTACTACTAATTATTTCTCGGTTTTACTCATATTTTTCTTTTTAAAATTGTTGGTTATAACAGCTGATCGATGTTTGCAACCAAAAGTTACTAAAATTCCCTAACGTTGCGTGCTCAAGGTCCCCCGTTCACGAGAATTCCCGAAGTATGTTTTATAGAATCAAACGCCTACTTGAGACGACGATACCGAAATCCCGTGCTTACGTGAGTTTGCGGATTACATGAGCTGAGCGCCATCTATAAATACAGGCATAAAGTACATGTTCAAATATCTAACTTTGAGTTCAGCGGTCAAATTTTCTCAAAAAAAAAAAATTAAATTAAATTATATTTCGCAAACGCTTCGAGATTAATATAGGGAAGTAAATGGAGAAGATGTATACAGTTTGATAAGGAACCAACTATGACAACAAATATAGAATGTTCCATTGAAAATATAAATTTTAAGGGTCCTATATAGTGGATCGGAAATGTAATATTGGTTGCATAGCACATAATTTAGTAAGCCAAGGATGTCCGAGTACTTATTACACATAGGGAATATATAATAAATATTTGAAATAATAACTCAATATCTAAGCGAATAAAAATTCATTTATGACCAAATATTTACACATTTGTAACCGCAGAAAAGATTTTTACCAGAATAACAATTCATTGTAATGTGGGTTGCCTAATTTTAATTTATTTTATATTCATTTAAAACAAAGTAAAAAATAGTCGAACAAAAAATAAGTGCAGAGCGGGGTAGCTTTTTATTCAATTTATATCGTGAACTAAAGCAAACAAATCTGCTACAAAGAATTTTTGAGAAAACTTGTTTTTAATATTTTGACATATTAATTAATTTTCTTTAATCTGATCATTTTTTTCTAAATTTGATTATTCAGCGGGGTAGATTACTAAATTCTTCATAAGTTGAAGTTGAAAGGCTTTCTCCAAATTTAAAATCAACAAAAATATCTTGCATCAAAAATCTCCTACTTTTCAACTATTCACATATCCACTATATAGCATGAACATATTTTACAAACATACTTCACCTCCAATTTCCATCATGTGCAAAATTTGAAGTAATTGTGATAGTAAGTTCATCATATGCTTCTAATGCATCATCCACCTTGGGTCACGCGGTATAGCTAGAAGATATAACAAGATGGAAGAAAATAACAAAACAGTTAGCTTCGATAATAGGTTTTCAATATTTTTAATTATTAAATAAGAATAAGAATCATTCAAGCATACTTAACTCCTAAATTAATTTTTCTGTGTCCCTTAATAAATGCAAGTGAAAATGTACTTCTTCTGAAATATTACAAAACTTTCTATGGTTCTTATTGCTCACTAACTTTGGCAGCAAGGGAATTTAATGCACTACCTATATCACATAGCATACCTGACTAAAGTAGATGTGGTCGATAATATTGAACTGTCAAATGTCATTAAGTGTACATTTTGCGATACGGTTATTTTCCATTGGCTTTATTAAATGTTAATAATTGCAAAACGTAATTATTTAAATGTTGTGGCATTGGACCCCATCTTGTCGATATGTTATAGACATGTTTCATGAAAAATTCCCGAAAAGTACGCTAGCGCAGGAAGCACTGTGCTAACATGTAAATAAATTCGATTTAATTGGAACTGTAATGATTGTTAAGGAACTCAAGAAAATACAATGAAGACGATACGGCTACACTTTTAGTAATAGATTCAATGACAGAAAACAAAAATTACCTTAATCATAAAGATTGGATATTAGTAAAACTCCGATATAGCTTGAACTTGGAAATGTAGAATAGCGATTGGACTTTTATATATGGATTGGTGAGAATTACTTCGTAGATAATTTTCATAGCATGATCACTGATGAAGCAACCTTCTGCACCAATGGTCACGTTTCATCAGAAAACCGTTGCTATTGGGTTTTCCACAGTCCAAATTATATCATTCAAAAACAAAGTCAATGCTATAAAAAAGTGAACGTTGGGTAAGGATTTTTTTATGATCGAATCGTTGGTCCATATTGTATTGACGAAAATTTGAATCAATATGTTATGTGTGTCTTTTCGAAACTTACAGTGATTGACAGATTAGTTCGAAACCGATCAATAATTTTCCTGCTAGATCGCCTGAGCTTACATCTATTGATTTTGTCTTGTGGAGTATTTTAAAGCAAATAGTTTGTGCAGATGACCCGCCGAATGATCGAGAAATACAAAAAGCACGAATAACAGGACGCGGTGAATGAAATAAAGTAATCATAAACCATACGTAAAGTCGATGGTGGATTTCTTAAAAGAACAAAGAACTGCTTGGAAGTTCGAGGCGGTCATTTGTAATATTTTTTGACCTTCTTTATTGATTAAAATTTTGTATTTAAACTAATAATATGCAAGATATTGTTATTTCTTTCGTGAAGCATTTTTATGTTTTCTTATTTTATCAAGACCCTGTATATCTAATGTAATTCAATTTATTTTATTAATTTTTTTTATTAATAACTATCCTAAAATTGAAAATAAATTGTTTGTTCTCTTGACAACTCCATTCAGGGATACCATATACAGGGCGAGGAAAAACTATGGATACAGCTAAATATTTTGAAAACGGTTAAGTGGAACTCGCTGAAATTCGGCACACTGATTTAAACTCAATCATTTGAGATTTTGTTTAGTTGTACGTCATTTGTTTTCGATATACAAGGCTAACTTGATGATTTTTCACGTGAGTCAAAAGTAACTTTTTTGATAACAGTGTTCTTTCACCTATTCAGTGATGTAAGACATGCCTGTCTTAATTTGCACTTGATTTTGTGGGATGATTTAAGAAATCGACCATTAAATATCGCATATTTGCAAGAACGTATAGGAAATGAGATTGCCATGATTTCTCCTCATACTTTGTCAAAGGTTAATGGTGAGCGATTTAATCATATTATGCAATATAAAATATTTATACAATTGAAATGCTTTTTTTCATGTTTCTTAAAATGTCTAAAAGTTAAAATATTTTTGGTCGAGGTGAGGTTGCGAAGTAATTGACGATAGATTAAAAACATCTTTTCAAAAGCTAACTTGATTTTAATTTTCTTCAAAATTGAATTCGTAAAAAAAATTATTTCTGTTTTTATGCAAATTAAGATAGACATGTGTAACATTAGTGAATAGAGAAAAAAACACTCTTTTTAAAAATGTTACATTTGACCTCGCGTGCTATTTAAAAAAAACATCACGTTAGCCTTGTATTTCAAACTAATACTTTTTGCCCATCCTGTATATATTTTTTAAGAAATCAAATGTTTGGAAACCACTGGTTTAAAACAATTAAAAACATAAAATACTCACAAAACGCAACATGGTCTTATCAAATTTCAATATAACAGTACATACAACAAGACCTACATGCCAAGTGCAAGCACGCGAAACACCCATGTTTTATTCATAAAATACACTATCAATAAGTAAATATAACTATGTTAAATAGAAATTATCATAATATTAACTTGTTCTTGTTGCAGGACGTTGAATTGCAGAACAGATAATACATAATACAAGCCAGGTATCCCAACATTAGGTTGCAGATGTTTCATTATCCCAACGTACACAAAGAAACACGATCAAAAGTGTATTGTTGCGAGCCTTTACTTCGCTGGACCAGTTCCTCGGCGAACCCTATTATTGTATAGAGTTGAGCACCCTTATTACGTTGCGCTTGTTTCTCTTCAGGACGTCACACGTCTAGGGTGAACTTAAAGTTCAACATTATCGCTAACAGTTAATGGGCATTCAAGGGGCAAACCGACAACAGACTTGTTTTTACTTCAGATGTTTCGCAAGTGGTTATACCCCGATATATGACGAATAACAGAAACACGTTGACGGTCTCATCTATGTGTAATATCTATTTATAAATGCGATCGTTTGAAAAGCCAGGTATTTATTCCAGATTAGAAAGAACAGCTAAAATGTCTTTTGTGATTAGATACACATAAAGTGATGGACATAAACAAGTGAGGCAGGCAGTTAACGTTCGGGTGTTGGTTGCATAAGAAATGGCCGCATTATAAAACGTTTTGTATTCAGTTGGATTCCGTGTGACAAAAGACCATGAGATGTGGTATTATTACGACAACATTTTACGACGTTATGCATGTGTTCGTAAACTGTGTCATGTATAGGAATTGTGGAGAGAAGTTGTGCATGGTCTGGCCCGGTACAATGCCAGGAAACATATTTGAGAAATTCATGCATATAAATTAAATGCCGCACGGTACATACCATACATACATTTTATATTGCTATGAGGTATTCACGAATAGTATACATGTATTATGAATTTCAAATGTATACAATTTGCTGTTGTTGTAATGTATTTAGAACTTGACAAATTTCCCGTTTACTTATGACAAATTGTTGGACGAAAAACCCATGTACTTACTATACATCTATATGCATATGTTAATGTATTGCACAGACTGTTTAATGCCTTTACAACTATTTAAAGACACCCATGGGTCTTATTAAATATGAGTGTCTAAGAAGTTATAAGTTGTTAATTCTTAGCATGTGTAAAATATCTCGATTTATTATATTCCTTCAGAGTTTTGATATTTATTTTATTTATTAAAAACTCGTTAAATAAAAGTAGCAGTAACTTATGATTTTCATATTTTGAAAGTATCAAGTAGTTTCTTTCATCACATTGCTTTCATTCAGCAGGCGGATCGGGAACTGATCCCGCTCCAACCGATCACTTCACAACAGTTTGAGTGTTCGCTGGACAGGACTGCTCACCTTTATGTCACCGTCTGTCATCTGGTACTTTTCATTGCTGCCATTTGTTAAAATTACAGAGATTAATGCCCGATCTCACCGACCTATCTTAAATTTTAAGCAACACTTAAAGTACTAAGTTCTACTTATTCTGTTGCACGGTACGTTTAAGGAGTACTTAAATATAAAATGGAATCTTAAATTTAAGCCGACGATATCGGAGGCTTAAAGCTTACTTAACCTATAAGTTTTGGTTGACAACGTACCTACACAAGAACATAATTGTGGTTATATTTTCATTAAAAAGATGGAACGGGAATATTTTAATTTAATGCAAATGAATAATGATATTATAGATATAATTGTGTTAGATTTAGTGGTTAATGGAATTCCACGGCAAAAATTAATAATGAAACGATCATTTTAATAGTATGCCCGACTTAATTTTTTTAATTATATTCGTCTGCGAAAAGAAACCGTACTAGATTTATTACCCCGATTAGAACCTACATACAAATCCAAATGATGGCAATAATGAAATGTTCGAGCAACTCATACAAAATGGCGATATCCTTTAGGCATTAATGCTTTTAATAATAATGACAAAGGTTTTCAAGTTAGGAATTGATAAATTATATTTGATGTAGATAGAAACTATAATATGCATTAGCAGTTTTAATAAATTATTATCATGTCTTTTTATTTAAAATAAGTTTTAATTCAAATACAAACGAAAAAAATTCTACATTTATTTATTGGCATATTAAATATGCATATTTAAATATGTACACATATTTTTGAAAAGTACATTTTATTAGAGTTAACAAAATTGTCCACCCAATTTGGGTTTATTTTCTTCAATTCCTCTAATTTTAATTGTAATTCAACTTGTAGAACTTGTACATTTGACAAACATGTGCAGCAAACGTGTGTTGAGGGTAGGTATTCGTTGCTGTAACCCAACTTTTACTACTATACGTTTTCTATAGAGCGGAGACTGAATACACTATTGTCATTGCTAGCTTCTATGGTAAAAATCTTTTTCCGCTCGATATGCATGTTTTCAGTACGTATAAGTTTAAGCCGGGACTTAAATCAAACGGTGCAACTAAATGGGAAAATAAGTAACACTTATATTTAAGCAGTACTTAAATTTTTTATAGTTTAAGATTTGTCGGTGAGATCGGGCATAAACCGAATAAACAGTAATAATAAATTCTTTTTCTGCATTAAGGTTTGACGTAGTTTTTAGTGGAAGGGCTGATTTTTCCAACCCCAAATAAAATACTGAGTGAACTCCAATATTATAATACATTTATTACTGCACAATACCTTTAATTTGCTGTATCTTACTTTTCTAGTAACTTTCTTCAGAAGTATGTATTAGGTTGGTCTTGGAATGAATCAATGGCGCATGCGTACAGAATACGCTCACCAAGTGAGCATAGAATTTTTTCGCTCACAAAAATGGCGACCGCTCCTGAACATGTTCAGAGTGAGCGCTCGTCTACTGGACATGATCACTGAACAGTTGCGCAACTGTTGTGTCTGCTGAATGAAAGCATTAGTTCCTTTGTTTAATAAAATTTGCAACAGTATATTAAAATTTAAGTTTCATAAGACAAAGGTTTTGTGCAAAATATCTTATGAAACGTGTACTTTATACTATTTTTTCTATTTCGTGTATTAAACGTTCAAAAAAGCTTAAAAAGAATGTTCGAACATTTTAGAAATTTGTTTTTTTTAAGTTGGTTACTTTTTAAATATTTTAATAACAGTGAAAATAATATGGCGAGTATTACCGAAAATGTAATAATTGTTTATTTTGATAAAAATAGGAAGATAAAAAGGCATCGTCCTTGTGGTTTACATATTCAATGTTACGATGTTGTTTACATATTTAGAAAAGTATAGATATCTCAAAATTTTCTAGGCTTTTTCCATATTTAAAAAGATTACCTGAAAGCTATGAGCCTTAAAAATGCAAGATTTTAGAAGTAGATCATATCAACCATTTTATAATAGAAGCTGACGATAAAACATATTTAGCGATGAAAGTAAGTAATAAAAACATCATTGTAGTAGTAATTTATATAATTTTCTGCATTATTTTGCTAAAATAGTCATATTAATATTTTAGGTTATCCCTATAATAGGCTATAATGGAGCTTGTCATGAAGAAAAAACGAACATGATTTTAGATGATATGCAGTTTAAAAATGATGTCACAATGGTTGGAGTGCCCAAAAACTAAAACCTATATGCCAACACAATTTATTATAACACAAAGACTATAGATTGATTTGGTTAAAAAATATTATTCACTTCGTCCCAGTCATATTACAAATAAACGCTTCTTCCAGCAATACAGAAATGTTTTTGCGTGTATAGTCCAAATTGTATTAGTACTAAAGTACCAAAAACATTGCTATTTTCTTAAGTTTACCTAATCCTGAGCTATTTACTTGACATTGCTTTAGACGTTCCAGTGTGACACACTAATTCCACCAAGAAAAAAGTTGAGGTTGCTTAAATACTGTCTAGTGCACCTAATACATCAACTAAAATCATTCAGAATCCATCTACTTATTGTATAATAGGGAGTGATGTGTCAGTCAATGCGAATCAACAAGAAAGCAGACAAAACATAATGTGTTGCAAAAAATCTGCCTGGAATCACCACTAATGCACATGAATCTTTTAGTGTTACAGTAAACGTTTATAATAGTTGTACCATTCAACAAAGAGTAGTAGCATCAGAAGACTTATCATTCAATTCTTCTTTACAATTTATATTGTTAATTAGTGTAAATGACACGTTAGCAAATGTGTTTTTTTATTCTTTGTACAGCTTCTATTGCATGTTTGGTACATTAAAAGCTTATATTTGACATTTAAATGAACTGGTTCCATTTTTTTTGTCGCCAACCTCAAAAAAAAAAAAATCAGCGTGCGATAAAATAGTACTTTCTGTAACCAAAACGGTTGTCGTAAAGTGAGCTTCAGCACCCCAAATAGAAAAACATTATTTTCAGTTTAAATGGAGTCGTATTAATAAAAATATTTTAAGTAACATGATTTTTTCGTTAAGGAATTCCTTAATTTAGTAATTTTAATAAGTTTTCGGCAAATATCATTGAATAAACCCCATCAACATTTTATGAACAAAAATAAGTTCAGAACTTAAGTTTCTGTTAATCAAAGCCACGAATTGATATTCTCTGAATAAATTTAGTTATTAATGAAAGTTGGTGTTGAGTCGATTTGCTATATACAATAAACATTTTCTGAATCAATCGTAATGTTTCCTGGGAATAAGTTTGCATAATTACCTCTCATGTATTGTTTATTATTTTAAAATACTATAGAGATTAACGGAAATTGCCGACGAATAATTCGAATATTTCGACCGTTCTGTTTCCGCTCAATTTCCACATATTCAGAACACATGTTTCGCATTAGTCATCCCAAAAGGAAGAGAGAACTAAAGTGGAACAAAACGCAGTCGTTAAATTTAAAAATATATTTTCTGCAATCCCATCTTCTTCCCGAGTTGATAAATATTTGACGGAATTACGAACAGAAACGACGAAAGTAGGTCATCGTTCTTTCATATGAGTATTGGTATACCGAGGTCGTCATATTTTAATTTCTGATAGGAAAGTAGTAAGTGGAAAAGAGCGCGACGAATTAAACTAAAGATAGACATAAGCGAGGCTGCCACACTGGACATTTGTAAGGCGTGGGGGTCCCCCGCCACTCCGTTGCTCTCCCTCCACTGTTAGCAAGCAGGCATCGCTGCATATGAAAAGATGATCTTCTGCATATGATAGAAGTGCAAACCGAAATTAAAATTTGACGCTTACGGTATGTTTGTGTAATGTGCGTGTGTATGTGTGTGTTTTTCTTACTACACCTCTAATTTATTTAATGTCATTTCGTACATGAGATTATTGAGTGATCAGAACCCAGGAAGCGCATATTTTGTAACTGCGACAGATCTATTAATTAAAGCTATTAAGCGGATTACATTAAAGAATAAAATATTTATGCAAATCTTTAAATTCACTACTAATACTACAGGATGTACGTAATTAAAGAGAAAAACGAAAATTATCATGGATACAAACATGCATTTGTACGTACGGCATAATAACACGTTTAATAAATCAGATTTCACCGGGGATAAACAACATTAGCATTAAATGCCTGTCTTTATTGGAATCTATAAACACTAATGACAGACAACACAAAGTATAGTATAAATTTTATTGCGTTGCTTTAATGTTATGTAAAAAAGAGTAACACGACGTGTCCCGTCTACTAACAAATTGTTTAAAATAAAAATTTAATTATTAGCTGCCTGAGAACGCGCGGCCCGAATAATTGAAGGTCATTTGGAACGGCTCATTATCATATAGGCCTGGATTTACGTACACATAATATGGAAATGTGATTTTATTCGAATCATTATCGTTTTAGAGAGACGTTATTATTTTTAATAAGGCTTTTCCCGTCGGTTACATTATTTATTGATGTGCCTAACATATACATATACGTTACGTCAAATAGTATAATTAGTGTTATTATAGATTCGGCGGTTGAGAGTCTGATGACCTATATTATCGGAAAGTGTTGTGGACAGTTTAAAAGTCAAGTTGAAACTAAAACGTAAATCGTGTTTTTTTCTTTGGTCTTATATAAAATGATTAAACTCAGTGGAATTTTTAAAGTATATGATATCTTATTTACACTAATTTTAGCATTAAAAAATTAAAGCACATAAAAAGTAGCGAAGGATCTGGACATATGGTCGAGGCGCGTTAAGTTCAGTTGCACGTCATCGATGACGTTTACATGTTGTCATAACTGTATTAGAGAAACTAAAAAAGTCACTTTGTTAAATTATACTTGAGGGCATTTATTTCATTAGCTCAAATAGAAGATTTATAAATTGATCGTAATATACGCATTCATGGCAAATAAACACATAATTTCCTTTTCAATATTAAATTTCTTTATTACATATTTTTAATAGACTAATAGTTCAATTCGATGTTGACAGATAAATCATATCTGTCAAAAAGACGTGCGTTGTGCATATTCTTCCTGTCAAATTTTTCATGTTTATTTTTACGTTGATATAAATTGTTTAAAAACAGTGCTTCTTCGAAGTGTATTTATTATTTATTTGCGTCCATTGAATATAATGCCGAAAGGTTTCTGTAAACAGTCGAAGCTTTTTGCAAACTTTTCTATAATCATCTGATTAACGAAAATAGCGTAAGTAATGTTTATTTTAAATTTTATTATGGATACGTTATGAAACATTTAAGGGTTTTCGACAATCTAAATCAATATAATAAATAAGTTGAGAAAGACTGAAGTCTTAGAGCATTTCAATTACTAAATATATTACGTTATAGTTATTGTATTGTGAATAATTTTTTTCTTTGGTTATATCAAATGTCACTGACAGAAATAAAAATAGATCCGGCAACATATACAAGGCGAGTCGTCATGGATCTAGTATGACGTGCAACGGAACTTAACGCGCCTCGATCATAGGTATGGGTCGATTACCCAAACAGACGATACACGTCATAAAGAATAATTTCGGTCCAAGTAACATTAAAGTACAATAATACCTACTAATCCTAATATTATTCTAGCTTCCTGTAACGTTTTATGTTACCAGAACTGTACGCCGTTGCAACATATAAAATGGTAACATTTTATTCTGTCAAATGTCATGCTGTCATAGTTGTTTACATTTTTCAGTCACTTCATTATCATACGTATTTCTTCCATTTTTACTATATTTATACGCCGATTTCATTTTTAACAATCAGTTGTTTTCACAACTAAATCATGCCTAAACCGTTAGGTAAGCAAGCAAAAGAAATAATTCTCTCTTTAATCGGGTATTTCGAAAAAGAACGCGATAATAATGCGCCATTGCTACCCCTAACAGCAGTTCGAGAGGTAATATTTTCTGTTATTTATAGTTTATACAATAAACGTTTTAATAATAATATTTTTCATTTAGAGAGTAGCAAGTGCTTTAAATATTCACATTGCAACTGTAAATAAAATATCATCTACATCAAAACGGGTTGGACCATCTAGCCCAAAGCGAAAACGGCCTAGAAGTAAGCCTGTTGTAAATGTTGATGACTTTACTCAGTGTGCAATAAGAAATACAGTATATGACATGTATAGAAACAGTAAGTTCTTAAGGATTTACGTTTATAAAATTAATATTTGAGTTTTTTACAGAACAACATATCACGCTTCATTCACTGCATATTACTCTTAAAGAAAAGGAACTCTTTTCTGGTGGCAAGTCATCTTTACGGACAGTATTACACAATATTGGTTTTAATTGCAAGAAGGATGATCCTAAACGAGCTTTAATGGAACTACCACAAATTGTATTAAAACGTGTTACATTCTTGCAACAATATGTTCGCATGAAACATGAAAATGTTCGCCAGTTTGTGTTCCTTGATGAAACCTGGGTTTTCCAAGATGGAACAATTCGTAAATCTTGGCAAAATGAATCTATAGAAACCACAAAAGCTTCAAAAGTAGGTGGAAAAAGGTACATTATATTTCTAAGAATAACATATTCTTATCTTATGTATATTTATTATATTATCTTGTTTTAGATATATTGTATTACATGCAGGTAGTTCTAATGGATTTATTCCTGGAGCAGACCTAATATTTCCGACAAATAGTCAGTATTTAGATTATCACGGTGATATGAACAGAGGCAACATTTTATACTGGTTTGAACACCAACTTCTTATAAGTTTAAAAGAGCCAACCATAATTGTTTTGGATAATGCCAGTTACCACAGTACTGTTAAAAATAAAAGTCCAACATCATCTGCCACTAAAAATGAAATTCAGACATGGCTCACCAATAATAACATTGACTATGACAGAGCTGCTTTAAAAATACAATTACTGGATTTAGTTAAACGGTTAGTACATATATATTTAATTATTTTATTCAATAATTTCATTTATATCTTTACGTAAAGGCATAAACCACCAACTATATATGAAACCGATGATTTAGCAGAGAAGTATGGGCACGTAGTTCTTCGACTTCCACCCTACCATTGTATATTTAACCCCATAGAATTAGTGTGGGGAATAACAAAAACATACTATAACAATCACATTGGAAAATATGGTAGAAAAGTGGACGAATGCATAAAACTGTGGAAAGAGGCATTAACACAAGTAACCCCAGACATTTGGGCAAATAGCGTTAACCACTGTGAAACTGAAATTCAAAAATGGTGGGATAGAGAAGTAGGTTTTGAGAGACAAGATATATTACCTTTTATAATTAATGTACATGATTCCGATTCAGAAGACAGTGTTAAAGGATGAAGAAAACTAGCGTTTCAACTTAATATTATTTTCTTTTTATCATATGCTTATCGCAATGTTACGAGTTTTTTAATCACTAATATGTATAATAATATATAGATTTTGTGTATATTATTTTTGTGAATGTAGTTTAAAATAAATAAACTCACATGTATTTAGAATTTGTTTATGTTTTTTGTAGACATAGTCGAATAATTTAAAACATATTAATAGTATTTGCTAATATTTTAAAATGTCAACCTAATCTTAACCACAGATTATTTTCAAAGTACAGCTTGCTCAAAGCAACGTTATTTGTCAACACTGTTATGACATCACAGTGACGTTTCATATGACGTGTATCGCCTGTTTGGGTAATTGACCTATACCTCAATAACTACATAACCAACACTAACACCACATCACAAATTATATATTAAAAATGCAAAACTATAGTAGCTAATGATTGCATTGAATGTTGAGCATAACAAAACCGAATGAAATTATGAATTCTTTTACACTTTTGTAAATAACTTATTTATAATGATAATAAACTAGACCTAGTAAAGCGACAATAGTATCTGTAAAAAGTAAAATTATATATAACGGCTAGGTTTCTAAAGAGTTCGTAATGGAAAATGACTAAAACAGGGAGATGTATTATCCACAATTATTTTCAACCTTGTGAAATTGCTAGTAAGAAAAAGAACAAGCACACAGAAATTTAAGGAACATCGGATGTTGCCTATGCTGTTGATGTAGTAATAGTATCTACTATGCGCAAAACAGATTGAAGGAAATAAAAAAGATGCTTACAAATACAGGTAAAAGAATAAATCTATACGACGCCGACGTGTCCCAAAGTTCGCGGAACACCTGGATGGTACGTGACGTGAGGACCAAGGGTTATGAGAAAAAATGAAAAAAACTCCATCGCTGTTAATTTCAAAGAAATTAATACTCAAAGTTAACACTTTTGATGTCGTTTGTTTAAATTACAGTAAAACATTTTAAAGATTGGATAACAATTTTAAACAACTATAACCAGGTTTGTAATTAATCACTGCTCCATTTCCAGAAAATCATTTTACGCTAATTTTATATGAAAAGTCATATGGCAACGTTGTCCTGAATTTACACTTCTATTCTCTTTTATTCCCATGAATACGGGCAACTCTAGTACCTTATCCATTATTAGGATAAATCAAACGTATTGCCCAATTTACCTTTACAAAAAGGCCAATATCTTCTAGCATGAACAATGTGGAATTTTTTAAATATTTTTTCCGTGTTCCTTTATCGCTACGTCAAACCGTAGTGTGGAGATGTTTCGCGAATTTTGGGACACGGTGTATATAATGACAAACAGAAGGTCATGCATGTCTTAATTCTGCTATCGACGGTTAATCTCTATGGAGATGAACCTACTATTGCGATTACCTGAAACTCTGTTCACATTATCGCAGTAATAGAAGCATTAGGCATCAACCTGAAACAGTCTGTAGAGGTTATCACAAGAGTAATAGAAAAAGAAGAAGGATACTGAACGAAGCGTCGATAGCAGAAGTACAGATGCAAATGTGGTTTTAACCCGGAAACCAAAAAGATTTCCGAATTGGTTATGGGGCTTCCATAAACCACAGTAATTGTTAGATGGTGTTATCCAAGATTTTTGTAGCCTCGTGGATAGATTCCCTTAGTATCGCCATACTTGCTTTCTTCAGGATGTTCTTGGTTTGTCTGGTGTTTCTATGGAACTTCAGTTTCAATGTCTGTGGCACGACGTCTTCCACTCAGCAACGTTGTAGAAATATCAGGTCACAAAGCAGTTTGCTTCTTCTTGGTCTTTCGGTGTAAAGTATTTGCCTCGAAAAGACGTAATATGTTATCTTTCAGGTTTCCGCGGATAGTAGTATGTGTTATCACTGGATTCCGGGTCTTTGAAAAAAACTGGTACTGGTTTCTGGTCGACCTTTCGGCAAAATCACACTTGCCATCTTCAGGTCTGCGATAACTGAATACTCACTTTCTAAAATTACTGTCAAAACTGATGTACATAATATTAATACTAGGAATAAGGGCCTTATTACACCGCCGTGGCACAAAACATCACTTTGTGAACGATCCTCTTCATATCATATATACAGAGTATACAGTGCCATGGCTTCGCATATCAAGAAACTGTCGTCAGCTACTTTTCGGAAATTGCTAGGTCGCTTTCTATGTGATAAGCAACCCATTTATGAGTATCTTATTGAAATGTAAATGTGTAAGAGAATTTTCTGTCTTCCTTTTTTATTTGTAATGTTCTTACTCTTCTTTACTGTCTATAATGAACACACAATTTGAAGTTAAGGTAGATATAGGCATCAAATTATTAAATCTAGTATTGATTGGTCGATAGGTTAAGTGGTGGATTGGTGATGGGATGGCACCCAGAGCTAAACTTCGCCTAGAAATTTTCATTTAAAGTTTTCTCTGTGTCCACATTGTATTTTCTTATTCATTCCTGTTATAAAAATAAAGATTATATTATTATTATTATTATTATTATACAATTGGTTGTCGCAGGATATTTACAAATCTTACGACTGTGATAATCAGTCGACTGTTACTACTACTATTATTAAATTAAAATAACTATTAATCACTGGAACCAAAATATTTTTATATACTTATAGGATTTTTTTTTAAAGACGTCAACAAAAGTTGCAGGATGGACAAATTTTATTATACACAAACATTAATTACTACTTCATGTTTCAAAAATGTTGTTTGTAGCTGTCGTGCTTTAATAAATTAGAATAGACAAAAAATAGCAGCGACTCCGTGTTACATAAGCTACAAAATTAATCCAAAGCGAGCAAGAAGTGAACACTGAACCCGACCGATGCGACAGGCTAAATTAATTTTAAAACTCATTTAAATTTTTTTATTCGACCAAGAAGACCGGAGGACGAAGAAAAAGGGGGACAGAAGGAAAAAATCATCATTTCATAAATTGTATTTACATATTTTTCCATTCAACGCCCACGTCTACACAACCGAGATACCAATTAATAATATTTTATTTGACAAAGATTTGGACGTGCATGAATAAGACGGAAAAAATTTAAAGGCACACTTCGTGTGTGTGCGTCAGTGAGTGTTGGATATCTTATTGTATGTGTACATGTAAGTTGGAAATAGAAATGGATACGACATTCAAGGTCCTTCAGTGGTCACGGTCATCATCATATTAAGTTTATTTACTCTTGACGAGCCTTTAAAAACGTCTCCCGTCTCGCTCACGTCCGTACTTGAGGGGAACACTCCTTTACTTACTACCAACAAATCATACATGGGCATTAGTGATTAATTGTGTTGTACTAACATGTTCTTTTCTTACCTTCTTGTCCCTGAGAACAAGTCTGGTCGCATTTAATTAAAGTAAATATAGATGTATATACAGTCATCTGAGATCGCATTATTTCGCTCTATTTTTTGATAATTGCCGTATACTGGTTTCACTAAAGTGGTCATTTTGCCAATGTAGTACCGAGAATAAAATAAAAGAGCAGAGTTGTATCTCTTTTGTATGTACATACAAGTATAGCTAAACTAGCAGACAAGGGTAAACTTAATTATTTCCATGTTATAAATCAATCCCACGTAACGGTTCAAAAATCACCGGCTTAAATACCTTTATTTTCATTAACTATTATTATTATTCTTAGTATTAGTACAATTTTGACTCGTTTAAAAATTAGTAATTTTCTCTATAGTATATTTTGGTATAGTAGAGTCATCTATTGCTTAAGTACGTTCTCTTTTAAGTCAATAACCTGTTTTTGCAGTTACCTGTTGTAAGTTAGATAGTGACGATTTGAAGATGTTCTCAAAAAAGGAACTGCCTGTCTATTGTCTTAATTCACAGAGGAACTTTGGAATTATTTACTACATTATCTCTGATATCAAGAAAAATAGGTAAACATGATATGATCTATAATTATTCGTGGCTTAGACCATCATTTCTATACCCTGATGAACTAATACTAAAGATTTAGATGCTTTATTTGACTCCTTTATAAAACTTGTCAACCATACTGTCTTGTGTCTTCTACATGTCGAACACTAAGCTTTCTGATATTTTGCACGTTAGTTCATCCAGAATTAGAATGTGTATCTATAATATGGTTATACTTGTTA
This sequence comes from Amphimallon solstitiale, assembly GCA_963170755.1. Taxonomy (NCBI): domain Eukaryota; kingdom Metazoa; phylum Arthropoda; class Insecta; order Coleoptera; family Scarabaeidae; genus Amphimallon; species Amphimallon solstitiale. The sequence goes on along the minus strand of OY720681.1, from coordinate 113,315,855 downwards.
GGTATGCCAAATAACTCGCATTCACCAAAAGCATGAAAAAGTTCATTTACTAGTTAGATAGATAGTCAACTGGATATTCAATAATGAAAATCTTTTACGTACGTCAATATTTCGCTATATTTTATAGCTTCTTCAATGTGTCCTCATACAGCTTGAGAAATTATTAATTTCCTCTCTTAGGCATTCTATTCTTCACTTACAATGCCTCTAATGAAGCATTAGAATAAAACGAAATCTTGGCCAACTAATTTATAAACAATTTCATTCTTTTTAAGATCGACTCATCTACTTTGCCTGCAGAAGGTAATTTTCGAGTACGTCGTTACTACACTAGACCATTTAATCTATGTCAAAAATATACTTTAAAGCTCTTAACCCAATAATGTAACTGGTAAATAGATGATTTAAACAAACCTGTATTAGAAAGCAAAACATAAATTACAAGCAGAACCAACAAAATGTGTGAATATCAATTTATTAAAAGAGAATATTACAATAATGAAATGCAAATTATAAAATTCATATTCTCTACCAATTCCATCCACATCAAAGGCGGTGATTTTGACACTACTGCGTTGATTCAATGTATATCACATATATACCACGAAGAAATGACTGAAACGCTGCATTCCAGAAGGATTATTTTGAACGTGATAAATATTTTCTTGTGAACAGAATTGAGTTTCGAAACTTTCCAATTCCACCTCGTATACTAAAAGTCACTGCTCTAAAGACGAGATTTCTGTAACTCTGCCACTACGATAGTATTCATTTCCAGCGCAATTGAAAAAGTTTCGCGACGGCATTCACGCTGAAACGAGTTGATTAATGACACTGTCGCATGACATCGCAGCTGCATTCATAATTTTCATTTCGATTTTCATCCATGTATGCACTAACGTATGAATGTCACCAGAGGAATGCGACAGTCTATTTCATCTGGCAATGATTGATATCAAATGAGACTCTTTATAATGAATTATGCATTAGCAGAGCTTTTATCCAGCAATATATTTATGTATGTATCTAAAAGTGAACTACATCTCTTATTTTATACAGGTAAGTAGCACCGCAAAAACTAGACATTGAATATTTGATTAATAACCTCTGGTAGCAGATAATCTTCTTATAAGTAATTAGTATAAGATTATGGAAGGTATACGGTTGTAGGCATGACATTTATATGGGACTAAGTGAATTGAACATAATTATATTTAGTTGTTCGTTAAGCACTTTAGTATATCTTAACAAAAAAGATTGATTATACTCTAAAAATGTATCACTTTTTCTATTTTTCCTTAGTATGTATATACAAGGCTGGCATAATAACTGTGGTGTTTATAAAAATAAACACAGGGCATGTTGATTGCTATTCTTGTTAAATGGTTCAAGTGGAATACACGCAACCGCCAATTATGTATTTCAAAAACAATGATCATTCAAATTGCAATTTTATTGATAATATAAGAAAATGACAAGATCCGACAAACACCAGTCAGTGCATGCTCCACATGCACTGATTGGTCTCTACAAGTTCGAATCATGCCATGGCATATTGTACAAAAAATCGGTTTTTCGAGGTCGATATTCTCTAAAGTCACTTTTATCTTATGAAAAGTAATAAGTGAAGGAAATTCAGTGAATGTGGGAATTTACTATTGATGAAAACCGGTTTTTAAAAGTCATTTCAAAACCGGTTATATAGAGTGATTCCTCAACAGGTTTCAAATTCCAGTTTTTATAAACCGATTTGTAGGACTTCCTTCAAAATTTAAAAAAGACAGATTTTGAAGACCACTACCACCCGTTTGAAAACATAATTCTATTTCAGCTTTAAAGGCGGTTTTCAGACAATTTTTAAACCGGTTCAGGATAATTTCTAAAGACTAGTATTATGGTTAACCCATATAAAAGTGATTTTGGTTACCAAGCCCAACAGAAAATTTTTCTTCAATTCTACAGTCTTTAGAACTTGTTTTGATATCGGTCATCAGAACTGGTACACAACACAGTATTTGCAATTTATTTTCAAAATCAATCTTCAGAACTTGTTTAAAAATCAATCTTTAAAGCGGCTATAATATTAGTCTTTAAATTTAAATTTTAAAAATAGTATTTCAAACCAATTTTGAAATCAGTTAAGAGGTTTTACAATCAGCTATTGAAACCTGCTGAGACTATTAACCTATTTAGGTTTGCGTTTAAAACACGGATATAATCATTGGTAAGTATCATGTAACATCTAAAAATATATATCGTGATGTTTATGGCTTGGTATATATCCATCAATTTGCTGTTTCTGACTTGCAAAAATCTCATCGCGCCTGAGAACTATTATTGTGACTACACTTCCTCATAATAGTTTCCCTGTCATTTTACTTAGTCATTAAGTGTAGGCCAGAACTGCAGTTCGCACCACGCGTGGATTACTGGTTTAAATTTCTTCCCTTATTCAATGTGCCAAAACGCCAAAGTTTAGTGTGAGAAAAATTTGATTGCGTAACAAAAAACTGAGGTAATTTGGTAAATGCAAAGTATGCAAGGACATGCAGGACAATCTATCACGAATGCAAAACATGTAGATTCTTGTAACAGCAACTCGACAGGACATAGTGATAACGCTACTGAAAAAAGAAACACGTGTCTCATCTGTTGCTCAGTGTCAGGCGTCCACTACTAAAATAGATCAGTATGCTGAATAGATAGACATATGGGTATAAGTATACATTATTCAGACTATTTTATTTTCCATTAAAAATGCAGTTTACGTATAATCACATCACAAACTTGATTGGTATTAATCTTGATTCGTACTAATCTTGTGGTTGTCGTAATTTCTGTTTTTGAAGACTCTGCAAACTCAGCGTAAAGAACAAAAAAACTGGAAGAGAAAGTGAAATATGCCTATCAAAGACGATTTTATTGTAACGTTTAAATAATACTCCCTCAAGATTAACATGCAAGTTGGTAGATATTTCTGCGTTCAGTCATGCAGATCACCCAGAATTTAAAGGTGACTTAGGAATAAATCCCCATCTGCTTATCAAATTGGGAATCCTATTTGGACAACGTGCACACAGAAGTTTTGAGAGAGTTCAACAGAGAAAATTAAAAATAAAACCGTCTACATGTCTTGACTAATGGAGATTCTATTTTGGGGGACAATGTGGATACGGGTGCTAATCCTCACACTACTACAAATTTGTAAGCTATAGCTTTGGATGCAATTAAACGCACAGACGAAAAGTAGAAACGTTTCAGGTGAAAGTAACGAAGTATGTGACAGACAATGCTGCTAACGTCCAAACAAATAAGAAGTGATCTTGCCAATGAGATTCATATAATTCAGGATATGGATACTGGCGCATTTACTTAATATACTGGGGCAAATCTTATAATCCTGGGCGTTAGTCAACGTATAATTTAAGTAATTAAATATTTCCGAAACAAGCATGTTTTCTTTCTGCATTACACACACCAAGTAGAGGAAAAACTCGTATTGCCTGTGGAGGTAAGATGAACGATTCCATTAGATCATACCTAGATAACAGAGGTGTCATAGTACAAGTGCGTGAATAAATAAATAAATAAAAGAGACATCGACGACCAGATCATAAGAATAGTGAACGACGTTGCTAAATCGAACGGCACCAATTACAATAGCACTTGACCGGATGTAATGAACATCGATCGACAACACTTTCACTAGCCGTGGAAATATGAAAAAAGTTATAGGTAGATTTAAAAGATCAGCTATTAAATGTAAGAAAACAATATCTTAAAGGAAGAAATATAGCGTTAGGAGAAGTTCATTATCCAGGTAATACCTTAAACCACAGATTCCTTGGATAACCCTTGGGCAGTCGGCAAACAGAAGAAGCTTTTGATACCATCTATGAAAGAATTCAGAATTTGTGCCATTTATTACAGCATTAACTTCCAAATGTAAACTATTTCCCAAGTATATGTACGGGCCATATTTTAGAAAAACATCACCATTAGTATGAAAATCAGACTGCTAACTTGTGTTGAAAACAAGCGTTAATGGGTTTAAGGCATTTTTGTAAACTCGTTTCAAAACCGGTTTTAAAATTCATTTGAATATCGGATTCACGCGAAAATTTAAAGATCATAGAGGTAACCAAAAAAATATAATAACAACTTTCTTTAAAGTAAATTGTACGACATTACCATATCAGGAACATTATGTTTTTTAAAACGAATACTTTCCAGTTAAATTCTACTATAATACAGCAATCCTATATTTAGCTTCAATTATTATAGCTATTAGAATTAATGACACACACTATCTTCTAAGAACTCTTTGGAATTTAGAATATGAATTATAACGTTTTAACATCAACCTGCAATGATAAATTGTCTTATCGCCATTAAACACCAAATTTCCTTAAATTTACGACAACAAGACATCAAAAAGTGGAGAAATTTATCGCCCTCAAAAAACTTCAGACCATTTCAAAACGCATTTTTACGGCGTAAATTTCCCATTCAAACCCGACGATTTACGACCACTTAATTCGTCCATAAACTCTCGTAAAAGGCGACCACCGATAATCAAGCGATCATCCAGTACATTTGACTAGATAATTCCAAATGTAGCTAATACATCTATCTTCATATACATGCGGTTATGAAGTTCACACATAATATGTACTGGATATATGTATGTAATATATACTATAGATACAATAAATACGAAGGCAGAGTATAAATGCAGCGAGCGGATAGTACGTTACGTTACTTTAACCACAGGCGTTTATTATTATCATCATTGAAAGACCATCGACATCGACATCTACAACACCCATCCATCGTAATCATCATTACCATTACCACCGTCTCTATCTATCCTCCTATTCACGAGAGAGGCATCATCATTATCGAGGCAACAGCGGCGAACTGACACGGCAAAGGACTGGAATTTACGTAGAAAAATCATTAAATGCCTCATATAATTTTCAAATGGTTATAGGAAAAGTGCGGAGGAAGAAGTGATTGGTGGAGAGATGTATGGGAGAAATATATGTACGCCAGCCAACAAGCATACCGATAAATAATTCATAATCTATTGACTTAAGGAATGCATTATGGAACGACTGCGACAGAACTTTCTATGTGGATATGCTGTCTGCATGTGTTATATATGTACACGTACAGACCGTGTATTATTCATTTAGACGAACCCGACATTTTTCTAGAACAACGAAAAAGAGACAGATCGTGGAGCTTTTGCACACGCTCGCAAGGGTTACAATCTAAAACCGGCAAATTCGTTTTTCTTATGATGGATGGTTTATTCAACAACTTCCAGAACGTAATATTTTTTTCAACGTGAATGCCTTTAATCAAGAGAGGAAAACCGTTCTGAAATGCTGACTGCTTTTTTCTCGAATTCCATCGCTATTGTTTTATGATATATTACATAAATACTATGCATAATTTTTATTCCAGATAGGTGCATTAAAAAATATATATGGTGTGTCACATTGCAAAATAACAGAATAAAGATTATATAAAATGATATTCTTCGTATTTTCAAAGGATTCTGAAGTAGGTATACTGGTTGTTCCAATTCCATTTCAGTTTGTTTTTAGTAGAATACTGCTGCATTATTGAATTATTTTTTTAATGTGAAAGAATTTTCGAAATTTTATAATATTTTGTCACTACGCAAAATGCGAAATTAATAACAGATGCAATTATCGAAGAATATTAAAACTTCAAATAAATGAAGTCAAACTATAGGGAAGCGGAAAATGATCCCGGAATATGAATTTAACCAGTTGCCAAAATTGATATAATAGAAAATATATGGCCATGAATCATTTGCAATTAAAAGAAAGAAATTCATCAAAAAGTTATTTAGAATAGAAATTAGTTATTTAAAAATAGATATTAAAACAAACACATAACAACAACATAAAGTATTAAAAATATATTTGTAATTAGGTAGGCATTTATTTTAAATGCCTCTTGCATCTCTATATACATTTATCATAATCTACAATAACTTACAATTTTTCAAGACGATCACATATTCAGAGCGAGAATTTTCCAAATTTTAGTATTCAAATATTTATTTTGATAAATATTTAAATATCGAATTATTTGTTTTTTGGTATACAACATCCCAAGAATATATATCGACTTCATTGGCACAATCAACTTGTTCATTGGAGGACAAAATATCTAAAAGGTTTTCTTATTTGCTTAATTCATGGCACTTTCATCAAATTCAACTGCTGACTCTCCTTCGTTTTCCAAGATATCTTTTAGGTGTTTTAAGCAGAGATGCAAAAAAATCTTTCCTTCTCTTTATAAACTATGGATCTGGAAATGTACTAAAGTCAAATATTTCACTTGATGAAGCATCGCTAACCAAAAGATTTTCTTGAAAAAACTTTTGTGAGCTCTGAATGCACAGTTTTCATTTGTTTTCTTATCAATCTTTGAAATGAATTCTCCAAAAAGATTGCAAAATGGGCATCACTATTGAAGTCATCGGTTGATATTCTTCTGACAATAAAGTTGTAACCAATTCAAAGGATTCCAATAATTTAACATATTTTCAATGATCGTTCAGTCATAAACGATTGTTTTTCCTTTTTACCGCTTGGGCAAGCAAATTTAGATATGTTATAAAGTACAATAATATGAATTATAAGCTTTATTACTTGACCGCGCTAAAGTATCATATAATATAATGATACCATTTATGATAATAAATGATATATTTATGAAAAAATCAGGCTGTAAATACAGTAAAAACTTTGCGCTCTTGATAAATCTGTAGAGAATGCATAATTTGGGATATATTTGCAAAAAAAAAGCTGTTATTAGATAAAACTGAAAGTCCCAACTTCCTGCACAAATTTCGAAAAAAATTTTATATAAAAATTCTTCAAAATCTATTTCTAAACACTTTTATACTCTAAATTAGTCTTAATATGTGCTGTATAGAACTATGACTTGTGAGATGTTTGCGAAAAATTATTTTTCGATAAGAGTAAAAGACCTACTTCCGGTAGAAATTTCGAAAAATGCTTTATATAAAAATTTGGAAACCCACACAATCTCGTGATCGAAAATTTTCATCGTACAATACAGGTCTAAAGCAATATCTATTTGTTACATTTTTGAAAATTGGATATGACTTAATTTCAAATATATGAATAATTTCGTTTTGAAATTAGTCGAGTTGAATATTCGATTAATTGAATTATTCGTATTCGATTCCCGACCTTAATATATATTAGCGGCTACGTCGGATCAAAATCCATTACAATAAAACATACATTCCTGAAGCTTATGATGTAGTGAGTGTGCCTATGTCTAATGTTTGATGATTTTCATATATGATGGGAGTAGTTCATGTACAGTTGAGGTGAACACATGCAATTGATTGCGGTCTCGACTGTCGGTAGCATTAAACATTATTATGTGAACATGTCGTGTCTACTTTCTTCTTTCTTTCGCTTTTTTTTGTATCAAAATGAGTGCAAAGAAGTGTTGTACGTGTAAAAACGATTTAAAAAGAATAGACAAATACGTAAGTTGTTTTGTGTGTAGAAAGGATTTTCACTTGAAGTGTCTAGGATACAAGTCATCAGAAGAACTTCTGAAATCAATATTTGATTCAAGGGGTATAAAATACTTGTGTACAGAGTGTGAGAATAATAAAATGCAAGTTCAAATGGATGAATTAAACAAAAAGTTTGAAGCATGCATTAATATGATATCAGAACAGAGTGATGTTATTCATCAGATGGATATAATGATACAGAGTTTGGTAAAAGGAGAAAATATTTCTAAAAGTAAATTATATAGTGATACGGTAAAAAATAAAAAGGAAGTACTGGTGATTAAACCTAAGAATGATAAGCAACAATGCGAACAAACACAAGAAGATCTTAAAACGAAAATTAATCCCTGTAAATTGGCAGTAGCTATGAATACGGTTAAGAATACAAGTAATGGAGGAATTGTTATTAACTGCAATAATAGTAGTTTTCAAGAAAAATTAAAAGACTCACTAACAAAGGAGTTGGGAAGTAAATATGATGTAATTGAACCTGTATTAAAAAAACCCGAATTGATCATAGTTGGTATTGAAGCAGAAACTTTGGACCAAGCAGATGATGATATATTACACAGTATTATTGATCAGAATGAACTGGAATTGACCAATGTAAATGCTCTTGAAAGTATGAAGATCAAAAGAAAATTCTCCGTTATGAACAAGAAAAACTATGGCAATAGGTATAGTTTTACAAGTTGAAGCACACATATATAAAAGAATATTTGGCAAAGAAAAAATTAACATAGGATGGAGAAAATGTAATGTATATGAATATGATAACGTGTTAAGGTGTTACAAATGTGGAGGATACAATCATATGACAAAGGATTGTAAAAATGAGGAAAGATGTACTAATTGTGCTGGTACTCATACAACAAGAGAATGTAATGTGATATTGAAAGAGTAAATAGGTCATCAACGGCTAATAATGTTTGTGTTAATGGGATTAAAATGTTTAACAGCCTCTCGTATGACATACAACACTGTAGTAATTTAAATAGGTTTAAGAGACAACTGTCATTGTATATTTTAGAGAAATTTATATTAATAATGTAAGTGTATGTAAATAGCGTATTGCTAATAAAGATATATTATTATTATTATTATTACATTTGCATATTTTCTTTAATAGCATGTAATCGCAACAATAGCTAAAATTCAATTCCATAATTCCTCATTTTGTTCTACAAGTATTACGTGCCAATGTTCTTATACAGTGTATTTTGTCCTTGATAGAAGTTATAAGAAAAAATTTGCGCGACGGTTGTAGAACGTACATCACAGTACATATCCGCATACTGGCGCATTCCTCCTTCGAGAAAGTGTATTTTGTTCGCTCTGACCGTAAATAAGTAGCATGTCCTTGAATTCATTATTATTAAACGTCATAACAATAATTAACAACGATAATCAACAGAAAACTAAATTATTCACTTAACTAAACACAACGCCAGCGACAATAACACAGTCGTATCTTTGGCCGACTGACCTAAAATTGTGATAAGTACTTCAAATACAGTTCTAGAAATAGGAAACATAGGTACTAAAGGGATTCATGGCGCTAGGGGAGGTAGCTGTGACTAAATTATGGCATATGAGAAGTGCAACTCTCGTTCCAAATGTAAACAAACATACAGCCCATCTCAAAAATATTGACTGCACTTTTCAATATTTTTTCCGGCCTTAATTGCAAACATTGATACACAAAATGTATGTCCATTACTTTGTAATTATTGTGAAGTATGTCACCTTAAAATCCTATCGATCTTTGACCAAGCACAGTGTACATAAGTTCCATTAGGCAATATAAATATTTCCATAGCTTATTGATACTAAAGTTTTTTTTTCTTTTCAGATAATGAAGTTAATAGATAGGAATGCAGGCTGACAAATTTAAACCTCTATATTAAGAAAGTACATAGAAAAACTGCAATATTCTTCTTGCGTATCCAATTGAGACTACCTTGCAAGTGTGAATTATAATCTTGTGAAAAAAAGAGAAATAGTCATGTGCGCAGTAATTACTGGTCTATCCATCGGGATCTTTTCTCTTTGCCCAGAAAGGTTAGATGGCATCCGACGATAAAAGAACAAATTGCAACGCGAGGTATTTTAACAGCGGCAATCAAAGGCAATAAAGATGACACAGGGAGAAAATAAAGCGGATGCAAAAAGACGATACGAGGAACGGGCGTCGTAATCAACATATTCGGAGTGCCAGGAGCCAACAGCACCGATTCCATGCGTGCGACAGACGAAGACGACGATGGACCAGACGAGAAGAAGTATCATTATGTGACCTGTGTGTATTGCTGGCGTTCGGGACACGTGAACACGTGCTAAATAGGCGGTGAAAATGATGAGACGAGGCGCATTCCGGGATTGCATCAGACTTGCGGAGACGTTAAACAGACTTTCGTGTCTGGATGGAAGACAGAAGGAGGGTAATTTGAGGAGAAAGAAACCAAAAGTGGTCGGTTGCTTCAAGTGACAGGGCGGCATTGGTCGGTCGTTTCTGGAGACTAAGAATTCTTAAATTTAAATTGCACTTAAATGGGTTGCCGATCTATCGTGTCTTGGAAAGGAAAAAGTGAAATACTTAAAAAAAAAGAGAGAATTGTACCCAACCATGTAGTTAAAGGAAATTACAGTGTTTTTTTGCATGACATATTACATTAACTTTTAAACTGGTGTTAAAAGATGTGAGCTAGAAAAAAATAACTTTACGTACAGCTGCATAATTTCTGTTTACTCATTATTCATTGAACTAACTTTAACGAAAAAATACATATTGAATAGGTGCAGACTTGGGTGTATGAAGCAGATAGTCTCCTGTATACGTAAAGTTCTTTCCGAATGAAGAGACACATATGCTCGGTTGTAGAGATTAAGAATTGTTAGAAATGCATCTTCGGCATTTCCTATACAAAAATATAAATCACAAATATATGTGTGGTCTGTAGTGTTACCCGCTCGAATTCTCTGTATATGTTATGCTCATTAAAATGTCAGCACTCTATTGTGTATCAGTATATTTCTTTATATAAGATGCACTGGAGAAATGCGATATATGTACAAGATTATTTTTCTCTTGAGTTAGTTCTACAGACACGTTAATATCGAATATACACATATTCAAGCACACTGCGTTTTATTTTAATACCCATTCCCAATAGGTTATGGGCCCAGTTTACGCGATTAAACCTGTAATTAATTCCAATACACATCGTGTGATATCTATCTCAATTTTTTTTTAATTAACTATCAGTTGTGTACATATATATTGTGTTTAAAATTGAAAACATTACTACAAACGGAATATTGAACAATTTAGTGGTGAACATTATAGTGTATGGAAATTCCGTGTCAAGACATTGCTTGTGGAATTAAATGTTTTAAATGTGATCGAAGAAGAAATACCAGATGAATAACCTGCAGAATTAAAGAAGGTCTTGTCAAAGAAAATGTTGCGAAACAGATTTTGGCAAATCCTGATAAAATTTATTAAAGACGTAGTTTAGCTACCTGCACTATGAAAGAAGCTCTTAATATTGAAATTAAAAGATGATGTAAGCTTAATCCATCATTTCACCGATTTTGAGGACACCATTACTGAAATTATTTCGTTGGAGCAAAATTGGATGAAATGGATAAAGTATCCCATCTATTATTAACCTTGCCTCTACCCTATGATGGAGTAATAACAGCGTACGAGACATTTAATGATGATTTAAATATAAGTTTTGTAAAAACAAGTCTACTAGATCATGAAGTTAAACTTCAAACTAATACTGACACAAGTCATGCTTCAATAAGTTTGCAAATTTGAAAAACATTCATCATTGTGAAGGAAATAAGCTTGAAAGAAACCATGTATCAGGAAAGAAAAACAAATTTTTTTTGTAAAATCAAGAAAAGGTATTCCAGGCAAGATACAAAGTTTCACATATTAAATGTGAACATTGTGGTCGACGTGATCTTCTTAAAAAGGATTGCTATTATTATAAGGAAGTGATAGGCATAAATAATGATCGCCCACGTATACTAAACACAATTCAACAAGCCAACATTGATAATAGTTTTGTTTTCAAGTTACAAAATCAAAATTGCATAAATCTCAGTCCAAACGAAATAACTTTTCTTCTTGATTCTGGTGTTACGGATCATATAGTAAAAACCAGCATGGTATTTTTACAACATGCTACGATTTACCTACAACTATAAATATTGGAGTGGCAAAATTTGGTGCAACCGTTGCAGCAACGAAGAAGGGTACAATATTACAACAAATTATGAAATTCAAGGCTGCTCTGAAGTTCCCTACAACTGTGGCAATCACATGACTTTCTTATACGTATATACGAGCGTTTCAAATTATAGAATTTTAAGATTTTTTTATATAAAAATTATTAAAAATCCCATTCTAACTACTCATATTCTCTTAATAAATCTCTATATAATGCAATAATTTGCAAGATATTCGAAAAAAATGCTACTCGCTAAGAGTAAAAGTGTTACTTCCGGTCCGAATGTGTTGATAAATATATATAGAATGCATAATTTATGACATATTTGCAAAAAAATCGCTATTCGATGAAAGTAAAAGTGTTACTTCTAGTCCGTATTTTGAATTTTTTTTATGCAAAAGGTATGGAAAATTATGTTTTAAATACTTTTATACTGGAAAATGTACCTGCCTAGAAAGCATGACTTGCGAGATATTCTCACAAAAACTGATTTTCGATAAAAGATGTACCTACTTACGGAAGTAATTTCGAAAAACGATTTTCTCAAATTTAATTTTGAGTACATTTGAATTTTTTTAACAAATTCGTTAAAACTTAGTAATTGACGAAATATTGGCAAAATTTGATTTTTCCCCTGAAGTAAACTACTACTTCTGGTCTATTGATTTTATTGAAAAGCTAATCAGATCAAGAGATCTCAGGAGGGAGAGAGAGGACAGAGAGAATTTTTTTTTAAAACCACATTTTCGGTATCAGGGGACTTCAAAACGTGGACGTCTGAAAAAATCTCGAGGTGGAAAATTTTCATCATCACAATATTTCCTTATAACTATCTATAAGAAAGTAAAAATATGCGAATATGTGCTACTATGTAGATAGTACACCCTTAATATCGGATGGTAGACTCGGACAAACACAAATTTCTTGGTTGTACACGGTGACCAACTAAAAATGGCCGCTGGCTATACCTGAGAAATAAGTAGGGATATGGCTATCCGGACATTTTTCTTCAAGTAAAATTGTCTAGGAAAAAATGCCATAAATTATTTTAAAGTTTGTAAAATAATTTCTTGATTTTATTTAGTCTTGATTAAGAGTTTGAGTTTCATTAGATATAAAACAGCTTGGAGTGTGGCAAATATCTATATTAAAACGTTCACACATAGCTGATTAAAATTTAAAAGACAGTCACTTTAGAGCCAAATTAAATTAAACAATTCATCACAGATCTATATGATTATGGATACAGCTGGAACATAGCCTATAAAACATCTGTAAAAATACTATAAATAGGCAGCACCAGCCTTTTCGACTAAAACTAAAGACGTTTACAAGGTTTCAATATATTTATAAACTTCTCGAACATTGATTACCAGGATAGGTGTTGATCTACTAAAAACACGATTGTCAAAAAGCGTCTAGTTGTCAATATGTCTACATCACATCTATTATTTGGTGCTGTCATAACGCTGCTGCTACTGTATCAATTTTTGGTCCATAAGCTAAAGTAAAGGCAAAAGGCATTAAAGAATTTCTTAATCTAACATGCAAATAATCAAAATGAACATAATCGGAAAATAATAAACCATAACAATACTAATAATAATAATAACAACAATAATAAAATTATTTGTGCCCAGAACTTATATACAAAAAATAAGAGATAATACATAATAAAAAAAATTACGCAATCTTCTTGGGAACGTTCAGATCAACCCTAAAGACGGTATATGTTCTGCCACATAACAAAACAATAAAAAGTAGAAACAAAAGCAATACAACAATTACTAAAAACTAACCATCGTCGGAGACTTTTATATCACAGACTTTGAATATTCAAGTCACAGACTTTGAATATTCAACCATCTAACATCGCACAACCACCATCATATACGTTTTCCTTATTTCAAATATCAGCCTTAGGCAGTAGTTCTGTAGTACTTAAATTCTCTGTGTGCTCGTAGAACCAATGTAATAAACTATAACTTAGATACACTCCGTTAGCAGCATTTTGGCCTTTCTATTGACAAATATTCTATTCTTGTATGACACTTTTAGTATGACAACTCTCTGAATCTGAGATTACAATCAAGTAGGATCAATAGGAGAAACAATCTGGTCGCCATATTGATCCAAAGCCTATCGAAAACGTATCGGCTGTTACCTTTCTATTAAATTGGAATAAAATAAACGGTTAGCTGGATTAATTTTGAAGCAGTGTTGCTGTGTAAAGATCAATAGCGAAGCCAGATAATCATTAATATTTTGTGGTGTAGCCCGGTCATAAGTCTTAAATCAGCCAGCCAAAGCTACTGGAGTTATCTAATGTGATAATGTGTGTTTATAACGGGTTGCATGAATTTCTTATTTTATCTCAACGCCATTAGCTGGAAATAATGATGAATACTCAGGAGGACTAAGTAGAACAAGTGATGCACCGATCTTCGAATAAAAGGATTGAGCAGATAAATAAACCTTCGAAAAAAGGCATTTTGGTAAGTGTTATAGCTTTGTGGTAAGTGGTTCATTTAATGGCAAAAAAAGAAACTTGTAATCACTTACGACTGTAGAAGCACTACCAATTTATATCCTATAAACAGAAATGATTTCCAGTTATAAAACGTATATCTCATTCTGTATTATCAGAAAATTCATTCAATTCATTTCATGCTTCGTACACGACTTTAAGGGTGTTGTATAGCAAACTAAAAATTTCGACGTCTTCGCTGCGGGTATAGGGGGGTTCTACTCAGGGGTGGAGCTTGCTAATACCCCACTACCACGTACTGTCTTGCTAAATGCTATAGTAAAAATCTAAATTGTATAGTTCCCAGTTTATAAGTACCGCCCTTATGGAGCCATGCATTCGAAATGACATACGTCTGATGCGTTAAGTGCTAATTGTCTCTTTTCAGGCTACACATGCTCTACGTAACGTAGGTGCTAGTAATTTTTTTTTATGATTTATTTAGTCTGGTGTCTAGGCGCCACAGGAATGTAGATTGTAAGTTTTTTTAGTCTGACATGTGTTAAAGAAGTTAATATGTATGTAAGATGGAATTCTGATTAAAAGAAATATTACTTAGTGCCTATGAATACTATATAATAATAATAATATTTTGTTGAAAGGCACTAATGTCATCGTCTTGATTATCTTTTCCATTGGCCGTATTGAAAATCACAGGATAATTATTTATATCTATAGGTACTATTATAATACGAGGTGGCCGGCAAGGTATCCGAGAAACCTCGTACATGAATTCAATGACTAAAGGGGCGCCCACACACTGCGGTTTTGTTCGACAGACTTGTTCGTCGAACTAACGATTTATCAAATAAAATAGTCTCGCATATTTTTTTCCAAAAAAAGATGCAGAATGACTGTACTTATAATATCATGTATTGAATGAAATTTCATTGTTTTATTATTATATATAAATTATTTAAAGTTTAATGTTTATTCATTATTATTATGTAACTACATCTGTAAAATAATAAGTCCTTTTTATGTCGGTTCTTTATTTACCATATCACAAAGAGTAATGTAGTTAAATTTTTAAAATAAAAGATATCCTTTCCGAGCAATTTCTGGTTTACTTCAAATCTTTTTATAACTGTCCGAACACTGAATCGTTTGAGAGTAATTTTTTGCTAGGTCGTAAACTACTCTTTTGACCGTCTACCGGTCTGGTACAATATTGACGATCTGTACAGAGGAAGTAGGCACCATCTATATCCATCTCATTTTCTATATTAGTTTTACATTATTTTTAACTCACTTATAAATGTCAGTAGTATTTTATCTTGATAAATGTAAAATAGTGGAAGACCTAAAAAAGCTAGTATTATTTATGAATCATATGTAATGTTTTTGTTTAAGTTTGTATTTATGTAAAAGTTATAAAAGCCTGCCAGAGAATGTGTACAATTTTATGAAATGTAAAATAATATAAAAAAATGTTTAATCAAATACCTACTCAAAACCGTAACAACGATTTCTGTATTCCGAATATGGCTCGTAAAGTGAATCCCCACCTAAACAAAGTAACTCCGCCCTGTCTTGGATTGCAAGGATATATCAAATATTTGACTGCAGGTGGCGTATTAAAGCAGTGCCAAAAATGCATTTCCTTCTTATCAAATTACACATTTATCTTAATAAATATGAAAAAATGTTGCTAGAAATTAATGTTCACAATAATATGTTATACGTCGGTACGCATTTTATTTTTCGATTATCTATTTATATTTAATTTTTTATAACAATTAATAAAAAATTGAAAAAACAAAATGCCTAGGGACGTGTATATAAACATTATAAGTATATTTCATCTAAATCATTTTTGCATAAAGTTTAAATATAGCCTGTAATCTGTAAATATTTGAAAATGTACCTATACAACACCCTTAAATACATATCATATCCCCTATTAAGAATCTCGTGGGTGGTAAGTACAATGCGATCATCTTCGTCCTCCTTGTTCCCTCCTCATTTTTCTCTTTCCCACTTCGGAAGAAGAGAGAAGGGAAAAAGGCAAATTTAATTTTAAAAATGTCCTTAAATTGCAGAAATTCAAACCGGAAAGAGAAGCGTAAGCGTTACCCAGATTAGAACCGGTCCTGAGACTCACACCCGCAGGGAACGAAGCAATTATCTTTTCTTCGTCCTTTTTTTTTGTGACGGTCGGTTATTTATTTCACACCCGTCAGCGTTGGTGGTGAAAAACCGACAGCAACGTCATCAACATCACTATATCGTTAAAAGGCGAAAAGGAAGAAAGTATTTAGATTGGTTCCGGGTTCGTATCTTGGTATGAGAAAATGGAGGGCGAACGGTGAAAAACTGTGTCAGAGGCATGCTGCTGTAGAGTTTTATTGCATAATCAAGTTTGTCCTGGACGCGTTTACGTTCACCGTCGTGGGCGTGTAACGATGACAACAACAGTGCGACGGCAAAGTCAGCTGGAGAGGTCGATATGAAGGAGGCAGGAAGAACTTTACAGCCTCTTTCGCAGCGAATTCTCCACTTTATGACCAGATTTTACGAGGTGTGTGTTTTGCGATAAAAGAAGAACGTGTAAATATGAAGGATATGTTTGTGTTTGCAATAAAGAATGTAATAAACAATAAAGTTTTTAGGTAAATATATTTTTGCTGAACAGTGACCTTTAATCTGTATACATTTCATATAATAGCAGCGGAGATTTAAAAGCGATATTTTAATTTTAGCAAACATTAATAAAACTACGTAAACAGGGTATTAGTAAGGTCGCAGAAGAATTAATATTGGGGATAACCCTGAGAAGTTTTTTTCAAACGTATCTAAAAAATCTTTTTATAAGATTTCTGCCTATAACATTCTATAACTTCTGCAATATCGCCCACAGATAAATAAAAAAAGGTAGCATTTTTAAATAGGAAATTTCTAGTACTTTTCAGTGTCATGCAAAAAAGCTTCCTACTTATTTTGTTTAGAATTGATTAATTTTAACGAATGGTAATTCTAAAGAACATGCGTTGACATGTCAAAAGAAACATTAAATTTACGCACCGAAATGTTGTCTTTACTAATTGCGTCATTAATAGGCCTCTCATCATTAATCGTTATTTCCTAATAATTTTTCAAAAGTTGTACAATTTTTGACGAAAAATTGCAATATCTCAGAAACAGTTGAAAATTGACTATAGAAACTGTAGAGGTTAATCAGCTCTGAAAGAGAGCTATCATGAAATGTAAGAAAATGCATAGATTCTATGAAAAAATGAGGTGTGGATACCACACGATTTTCTTAATACGTATGTGCGTTTCAAATTATAAAAACGTTCTTCTTAATTAAGTTTTAAATACTCTATTCTTAAAAAATAAACCAACTTCAGGTTCGGATTTTGACCAAAATTATTCAAAATTCTGTTTCGAAAAACTTTTTCAATAAAATTTTCTCAAGTTCATTTTTGAGTACATTTGAATTCTTTATAAATTTGTCTAAACGTAGTAGTTGATAAAATTTTGATAAAACTCGATTTTTTCATTGAAGTAAACTTCTACTTCCGGTCTACCGATTTTACTAAAAATCTAATGAGATCTCCCGAGAAAGAGAAAGTCAAGAAGAGGGAGATTATACTAGTAAATATAAAATTTGGTTTTAGCCGTTTGACCGATATCGTGGTCACACAGAGAGATAGAGGGGGGGGGGAGAAGGAGAGATTTTTAAAAACCATTTTTTCGGTATCAGGGTACTTCAAAACATGAACATTTGCAAAAAGTTCGAGGTCGAAAATTTTCGTTATCAAGTTTGCTTGATCGTTGACAAACACTTTGTATATATGCACATGTTTTTAAATCGTTCATGATTATCTGCAATGTTTGTACCGCGATATCAAAAATTATATTGATAAAGGTTTGCCATGGAACGTAAAACGTTTGTCTTAAGTTATATCATTAAGTGTCATACTGTCATTAATATTTGTGAATATGACACTTAAGGGGTCCTCGCTAGTGAATCGGAAATGTAATATTGGTTGCATATCACATAATTTAATAAGTCAAGGATGTCTGAATACCTATTACCCCTCTACTAATATTTCTCCTATAAGGGGCGTAACCTACTTAAGAAATAGTTTTACTTATACCAGAAAATTCATTTACACATTTGTACCCGCCCTCTAGACAAACTATTGGCTGGAAAATAAAACGAAAGAGAACTTTACCAGATTGTAATGTGGGTTGCCTATTTTATATTCATTTTAAACAAAGTAACGAATAGTTAAACGAAAAACAAGTGCAAAGCGGAGTAGTTTTTTGTTCAATTTTTAAAGTGACCTAAAGCAAAAAAATCTGCTGCAAACGATTTTTGAGAAAAATGGTTTCAAATATTTTTAATCAGATAATTTTTTCGAAGTTTGATTATTCAGCGGGGTAGATTAGTAAATTCTTCATAAGTTGACGATGCAAGGTTGTCTCCACATTTAAAATCAACCAAAACATCTTGCATCAAAAATCTACTATTTTTCAACTATTCACAGATCTACTATCGAGGAGCCTTAATGATATAAATTAATACAGACGTTTTACATTCCATGGTAAACCTTTATCAATATAATTTTTGATCTCGCGGTGTAAAATGTTGTCTCTCTTTACATTACAAACAGATACCAATAATGAACTATTCAATACCCCGACATATATATTATTACAAAGAAACAAAAAGTTTTTCAAATATTCTAAACGATTTTTTTAAATATAATTCATGCATTACACATGAAATGTACATTAGATACATTGACAGGGGAAGTCATTTCATATAATCCCTCAATACTTTTCAACTCTACAAAAAAAAAATATTAGTAAAATAGCACGTGCAGTTTGTGTGCATCCTGTCACATACTATTTGATCAATGCGCGTGCTTTGTTAATCCCCTTTGTTCTGTTTCAATACGATAATGAAAGCATTCCGTTCTTTTTCGCTTAAAATCTCTGACGTTACGTGTCATAGACGCGTTCATGCGTACATTTTTCCCTTTAAATATACATATGGGATAATACAGATAACTGTACACGGTGAAAATATAGTAGCTATCATATACATACATATTGTCATGAAAAAGAATAGTACAGATGTGAAATTTGTATTAAGTTTATATGTTTAAATTAAATGCTAAAAATGCAACAGAGAAGATAATGATCCCAAGCTGCCAACCACAGTATGTGAGCAGTATTTAGGGCAGCAAGACGAAAACGACAATATGAACATAAATCACTAACTTTTTTAATCTTGTGACTTATCGCCTGATGACAGACGAAAAGTATTGTTACGGGTTAAATTCCATTCAGTATATTATTATTTTATATTTTTAATATTTAGTTTTGATTGCACCGCTCATGAGCTTATTCATTTCGTTTTCCTTAATGCAATAATTTTCATTAATAAATTCGTTCATTTCCTATGAGCATGCATTGTATATAGTGTTGTAATTTTATTTCCATGATTCCCATTTTTATTAAGCATTTATGTTTAGTTTGTCCCGCTGTCGACATTTACAGGGTAACGGCGTAACTATCTTCTTACTTTGCTTTAAGGCACATGTTATTTACAAATTTCTATTCCCTTGTAATTAGTTTTTAATGTACTTATTAAACCTGCTTTTTCGGAGTTATTTCTTTTGTTTGTCAAAATTTGTTGAATTTTTTTATTTATTAATAGCTCTTACAGACAATTATAATGTATACTTTTTTATAAAAATTATTAAGAATAACCGTGTAAACCAGAAAACAGCAGTCTAGAAAATGTATTGTAGAAACCTTGGTTACTTAATAAAATCAAACGCAACTCTTGGCATATTTAGGTTCTGAAGGTGAACTTTATAACTCCGTTTGACTCCATTTTTCTTTTCTGAAGTAACTCAACTGGAGTTTAAAATAAAAATAATTAGATTTTAGTTCACTCTAGAATGAATATGTATAATACTTATTATTTATTGTAGTATAAAGCTCTATTTAACATTTTCTTAGTCTATTTCATGGTAAATATTATTATATTATTGATTCAAAAGAAGTTTGGATTAAAATTTTAAAGACAAAATAGACTACAAGATGTGATCCGGTGAATGCAAATATCTGCAAGATCAAAATTCAAAAATACAATCGAAAATTTCAAAGTGCTGGATTTCATTTATTTGCCAAAAGCAGAATAAGTTCTTGCATATCTTCTGTGCAATGTTTAAAGCAATAGTAGTAGTATTCTCTATTTATGTGTTACTACGCTTTATATATTTCTTTTCTATTTACTCCTTATTACATGCAGGTATAGATATATGAACGATAAGACACGTGATCTTAAGTGTCTGCAAGGAAGGCATGGTCCTAAGGGCAATATCGAACAGACAAGTTCGTTAACGCTTCTCTTCATCTCTTTCCGCCAGCTCTGTCCTATAACCGACTGGGAGGGAGGGCATTTGTGCCGTCGTCGTTCGTGTCTAGCTCATGAGATTTGATTCGGGAAAATGCGTTGTTAAATTTCCATTTGTATTCCGGTGTGTGTCTTCGCGATCTCGTTACGTTGGCAAACCTTTTAGCCATTATTGGATTACGTAATGCGGTTTCTGTTCAGTTACGACATCGTTATTTAACTCATTGCATCAACGGGGTCTCGATCTTGGTTTTCCTTCTCTCTCTTTCAATATTTCCGTCTTTCTCTGTCTCCTTTTTGCGCTCATTCCCTCTATCACCTTCGTTCTCCTAGCGCCTTCCACTCGGGTAAAACAATCAGAAACGTCGGCATCGGCGGCGACAACATTAGAAATCTTTGTGCGCCAATCTGAAATTCTTAACGCTCTTATGTATTGGAATGAATGTTGAAGCCGGATTTTCCGTTTTACCCCGCGATCTTATTTAAATTAATTCAATTAAGACCTGATTTATTTGTCAAATATCGAAAGAAATAGTTTACGAGTATGAAAGATTGATTACGCTTAAGAACTATGGGTGGGCCGCACAACAGAAGAAAAGCTTTTGATGAATTTTCGAAAGTCACCATCATGAAATGATTAATTAATGTCAACAAATTATCGTCTGTTTGAAGATGTGGTTAAAAAACAAACAAATCGCGGTTAAAAACCAATTTCAATTAGAAATATTTCATATAAATTTCATTTCAATGAAATATTTCAGACCCCTTGAAATATTTCATAAATTTCATAAAATATTTTTGAATTTCGCGGTCAAAAATTTCGATGGCACACATAAAAATACAACTAACATAACCCTAAAAATGTTGTTTTTGTTTTGGTCAGTTTTGGTTGAATACTTTGTTTTTGTTTCCTTTTTATATTTTATTTTTTTGCATCCGCTATTCGCTCTCTAAAATGAATATTTGCAAAAAATGTCTTTAGGGAAGTCAGTCATGGCAACTATTTTGCGGACTTATCCCCTAAAAGCCCATTCTTCGTACTTGATACATAAATATGTATTAGAAAATTGTGTTATTCTTTATTGTATTGTTTATGTTTAACTGGTTTTTTTAATGATTTATAAAAAATGCATTTTTTGTTGTTTGTTGCTTTTATATAAAGAGTTTTTGGGTTTTTGTTTCTCGATATTTTCCTCAATATTATTACTTAAATTTATGTGGTATTAACATTTAACAATTGGCATAGAATATCGAAGTGAGATTAACATTAACATAACCTGTGATTGTTGAAATATTTCAAAAAAAAAATAGATTTCATGAAGCTTTACAACACTATGCACACGTTATTAATTATGTATTATCTTTTTTAAAAAGCCCATTTACTAAAAACGTAATCGATAATTTTACACCATTAGATCAAGCTTGCAATTTATACAATGATGTACACTTAGTTGCAAAAAAAGTGTTCACTAATCACAATGGAGCGGTGATATTTGAAATGGTGGAAATTTTTGTTGCAACTAAGAGTACATATCGAGGGCATCATGCTAGAAGGGCGTATCAACATTTTTTGAGAAATTTACTTTTTACGCCCATTGAGTAACTCTAAACCAAATGCGCGTCCTGCTAAAAAGACGTATTGCCAGCTGTAATCTGTAGACAGTTATTGCCATGTAAAAATGGCGTAACCACCTACTTTCCTATTTGGTAACAAGCTAAAAGGGCGTATGTTTATACGCCCGTTAATCGCCGCTAACTTTAGGGCGTATAAACGTCCAGCTTATAACCTCACTTTTATATTTTCGAATATTTAAATGTGCTTCGCTGTCTCGGCTTGTCAAATCCTTTATTATAGTTTATAATTTGTAGTGAAAATGTCTACTAGAACTCAAAAGATTTTTAATATGCTAAAGAGTGTACAAGATACGATGGATGCGGTAGCAGAATCTTCAAACACAGTTGAATCTGGTGCGTAACATTTTAGGTTACCTATGCTCTTATTTTTATAACTACGGTACTTCTACTTTATTTCAGGTATTAATCGAGATTTTAATGACATAGATAAAAACAACAATAATGAGAGTGATGAGCCACAAGCATCAAGTGCGTATTTTTTACAGATAGGAGGTACCCATAATTTTCAAATTTTTGTTTTAGCAAGTGGAATCAATTTAACTATAAACAAGGCACCAAACTGCTGTAACCAATCAGTCAATAATAATAATGAAACAGGGCTATACGGTGAGAATAAGTTATACTTACCTATTTTCATTTTAAAATTTACACATACTTATTCGTTTTTTAGAAAGTGACGTATCTGAGCCCTATTATGATTCTGACCAAGATCCAAATTTTGTTGTAGAAGGTGATGGTACAAATTCAGCTTCAACAAACTCAGTACAAAATGAAGAACAGGAAGCAGTAATAGCTGTAGCCATGCCAGAAAATGAACATGTTGTGGAGCAAGTAGGAAAGCAAGAAAATATTAAACAAAAAAGAAATAAACGAAAGTTGGAGTCAGCATGGAAGAGAAACATTAGCAAAAGACAACGCTCCTTCGGCGAACAATACCAAAATGCATCAGGTGTCATACGACCAAAAAAAATGCTAAAGCCACCATGTCCTATCAGTTGCACTCTCAAATGTAACACTAAAATGAATGAAGAAGGCAGAAGTGACATTTTTAAGCAATTTTGGGTCCTCGGATGTATTAACAGAAAACGAGATTACATTTGTCAGTTTGTTAAAAAGTTTCAAGCTTCAACATCTAGAACCACAAATTCAGGAAGAAAATTTACTCAGACCTACTCATTGGCCTATCAAGGTCAAGTCTATAAAGTTTGCAAAACATTTTTTTTAAATACTCTCTCCATCAGCGAAAAAATGTTACGAGTTGCATTAAACAAATCATTGCGATCCTCAGTTGGAATGCCAAGCCCGGATAAGAGGGGTGTGTGTGACAAACGTGTACCTGTAAATAAAACTTCAGATGAGCGACATAGGATTGTAGAAGAACACATAGATTCTTTCCCCAGAATGCCAAGTCACTGGTGTAGGAAAGACACACAAAAAGAGTATTTAGAAGCAGTATTAAACAGCATTATTATTACTGCACCGAAAAAAATGCACGGCCTGTTTCTAAAACCTATTATAAAGAAGTACTCCTAAAAAAGAATATTGCCTTTTTCGCACCAAGGAAGGATCAATGTTGGTGCCATGATTATGAAACTAGAAATAATGATGAAAAATTGGCGCGAAAAGATGAATATTTACTCCACATACGAAGAAAGAACGCAGCTAATGAATCTAAAGAAACCGATAAAAAATTAACAATAGCAAACAATACTGTTCTGACGGCAAACTTTGATTTAGAAGCGGTGCTTTACTCTCCGTTATACCACGCAAATCCAATTTTTTATAAAAGAAAACTTGCTACTTTTAATTTAACTATCTTTGAAGTATCCAAAAAACAGGGTCACTGCTTCCTGTGGGTTGAAATTAACGGAAAAAGAGGAGCAAACGAAATAGCAACCTGCGTCAATAACTTCATAATGGGTATTCCATCTGTGGTTGAGCATCTGATTCTCTACTCTGATTCTTGCCCAGGGCAAAATAAGAATGCAATTGTAGCGTGCATGTTGCAGCACTCTTTAACCATGCACCCTACATTGAAAAGCATAGAAATGAAATTTCTTGAACCCGGACATACTCACATGGAATGTGATTCCATGCACGCTACAATTGAAAAAGCAAGTGCATTTACAAAAATTTATTGGCCTAATGATTGGTTGACAGTGATAGGCTTGGCAAAGAGAAAGGGACCTCAGTATAAAACAACCAGATTAACTTTTGGAGATTTCAAGGACTATAAAGATTTGAAAAATAGAACAATGCCTAACACACATAAGGCGATTGATGGTTCCACTCTCAATTGGAAAGAAGTAAAATGTTTACTATTTCAGAAAAATACTCCAAACAGCCTTTTTTTCAAATTGGAATATTGGAATGATTACACTGAACTTAAAACAGACGTGAAAAGAGGCCGTAGATTTACCTCAGTTCCAATACTTAAAAAGGCTTACAAGAGCCAATTGCCTATTACTGGCATCAAATATTCAAATTTAATGGATCTATGTAAAGATAATACAATTCCCGCCGAATATCATCAATTTTACGTAAATCTGCCTCATACATCTGGCAATAATAAGCAACAGAATCAAACTAACGACAAAAGTGATTCCTCTGACGATGAGATTAGTCTCCACGCAATGAGAATGAAGATGACCAAACGGAAGTTATTTAGAAATTAAGTGAAATTTTATTAATAATCTATATTTTTTTGAAATACAATGTTGTTCAGTTCTAAATTCTGTTTTACTTTATACTCACCCAATTATTCGTACGCCCCTTAATTTATAAAAAAGCTAAAATTTTATCGAGCGAAAAGGGCGTATAAACAAAAACATACTATTATTACTTTATTAATTAGATAACTTTTAAACTTATCAAAATGCATTTAAAAGTAATAATAAATTTACAACAAATAACCCTCTACAATATTTTTTAGATTTGTGAAACATTTTTTTCCTCTCCTGAAAACTAAACTTTTTGTTGATACGCCCTTCTAGCATGATGCCCTCGATATATACGTTTTGTAATACACTTAGTTGCAAAAAAAATCCACTAAAATTTCGAATATTACAATATCAAACAAAAAAAAATATCAATCTACATAGGGCAAATAAATCGTGTTTAAGGACGATTAGTAACAGATAAAATTAAGACGATGATAATTAATTGTGCTCCTGCTGTTAGAGGGCCTATTTACATTTTTATTAAAATTGTTGTTCATTCATTTAATAACCTACTTACTAAACAATTAAAACACACACGCCGAAGGTTTTGGCGACAAATTGAAATGGATGTCAGACATTAAAAATCACACTGTTCGTACTACATACAGAAAAAAGTAAAAAATACTTCTCGAAAAAATGCAGGACATTTGCAATTTTGTTTAGAAATTGTAATTTAAATATGGTGTTATTCATTTACATAAAGAGAACATATCGTAAGAATGAAACAATGGACATTACACTTTGAAATATCTGAAAGAGCATGTATATACATAGCTTTTCCAATTCATTTTTAGTTTATTTTATAATAACCGAATCAAAAGCTTCATATCGAACCTGCATTCGAAATGCAGAAGCGGAAAGCCAAATGCAGTAATTAATATTTCCTCCCCACCACCCCACGTAGGGGGGGGGGGGGTTTGTTTGGTCGATTGGTGTCGTGCTTTGACCAGGATATGGCCACGTGGAAAACTGCAAATCGGATCGCCAGAGCCAATATACCTAGAGAGCCGTTCGTTCACTGGACGCATACATAAATACAAATACAGAAGAGCCGCTTAAATCCCAAATGCATTCTCTCTGTCCTCGCTCTATTTAATTCGGAATTAATTTTACCAGTCCGTATGCATATTTGGTCGTCGCGTCGGTGGAGAGAGCATTAGGACTGCAAAATTGAAAGCTTTCAGAATTTATGTTTACTGACAGTTTTTGCATCAAAATGTTTGTTTTGCGTGTGCACATTTATTGTATATTGATTTTCTTTTGTGTTGTCTAATTATCAGAAATTAATACAATTACTTTCTCTGCTAAATTAGGTTCTGCAAGTTATAATATATGTACTAACAAAATAGAAAGCAACAACAAATTGTTATTGGTAAATATTTAACTATAAAATTCAATATTTATACCCCATTAGCTAAGTAGAATATGTAATACAGTTACGCTTTAATGTTTTTTTCCTATTCATTTAATTGTCAATTTATTACAATAGTCTCAATTTGGAAAGGCCCCAGGAATTAATTATATGCGGCCGTTTTAGGCAACGAGGAAGTCAGTATTGTCGGAATGCAAACAGTTAATATTCAATATTCATATATGTACATATATCAATACCGTAATTACAATGTGCTTTAGAAGTGGAGAGATCGTAAATGGCTAGCTTATTATTTATTTCAAAGAAATTCTTGGAGCCTTGAGAGCCTATTTTCGATATTTTACTGCAAACATGCGAATGGGCACTAAATAATTTATTGCCTATAATGTGGAGTCTGTGTAATACAATTAAAATTACTGCATAATACATGTAATATACATAAGAAGAAGTATATTATAAATGGATGGATTATATGTTTATTTAATATATTTGCGTTATGAATATCCATATTATTAACAAAACAATCAAGAACTTTTAAGAGATTTATTTACTAGCGAAGAAAGAGAAATAACCGAGAGATATATAAACTGTTCGCAGAATATACAGGGTGTCCAGAATCTCTCCTGACAAACGAAGACCGGAGATTCCTCAGATAATTTTAAGACAATTTAACCCAATTCACCCTAGTCCGAAAATGATTCCTAAGGGACCTAGAGCTCTTTGAAGATAGCGCCTTGTAATTAGCTTTTTTTTTAATATCTCCCGAACGCTTCTATTTAGAGCATAGGTTCCCAAAGTGGGCGATAACGCCCCCTTGTGGGCGCTGCAGGTCTAAAGGGGGGCGGTAAGAGACCCAGAAAAAAAATGGGGGCGTTGTGTAAAGGCTTAGGGGGCGATTTGTAATTTCATCTAGAATCTAGGAGGACTCTTAGACACCGACTGAGCTCTCGACTCTCGACTAGGGATGGGCGATAAACATCGATGTTCATTGAACATCGATATTTTAGGATCGATGTTCGATGTTTTTGCATCGATGTTTGCAATTTAGATTTATCGATAAACTATCGATGTTAGAAGAAATATAGTGAACATCGAACTTTTAAGCTTGACAAAATGTATTTGCACTAATCACAAAATAAAACAGCGTCCTCTGTTGACAAATACAAAAATGTTTCCAAATTAACAGCTCACATACAGGCTACGAGGATGTAAAATTGTCTACGAATAAAAGAAGTATTTAAATTACACAGTGCTATATCATATAAATTCGAATATTTCATTTTAGGCTCTTTTAAATATTACTCAGTATAAATATTTAAATAATATATAATTAAATACATAAATTTATAGTACTTTTAATGTGCAGAATAAAAGTTAAATTATGTATGCATGCAGAATAAGTGAAGGAGGTAAACGTATTTTCATAGAAAAAGAAGGAGATAGACATTACCGATGTATACTTCTTCGGGAAATTCCCTAGTGCGTACAATCATACACGACGATACACGTATTAAATGCAAGATGACACATCAGAAATATGAAACCATATCCATATGTATCTCGGTATTTGCCAGCGTAGTCAAAAAAAAATGCAAGACTATAAAATCCCAAATAAAAATCGTTCTCTTAAAAAGCTTTGATACACGTAAATGTATATATTTTTTAAGTATCAGACGATTTAAGTCATGTGGTTGTTTCATGCGTAATTGCATAATATTGTTTTTTTATATAGTTTTTTTTGAGTAGTTTCTAAAGTTAACTACATATTATAAATGTATATATTTCTTTTATTATTTTTTTTGAATAGTGATATCTTTTATATCATTTTGTTAAGGACGTAAATTAATTAAGTTATAATAAAGTTTTTGTTAAACTGCCAAAAAATAAATCTATAAATATAATTATCGATGTTTAAAAACATCGATGTTTGGTAGTCGATATTTTGCAACCATCGATGTTGATCAACGATGTTAACATCGATGTTTGATATCGATGTTTACCCACCGATGTCCCATCCCTACTCTCGACTACAGCTTGTGAACATCAACTAATATTAATTAAGAGATTGCTCAAACCAACTCGGTTCGATATTTCTCTCCGAATAGTTCATATATCTGTCCTGTTTTATTGAATAAATAAAATAAAAAACATATCAATCGGTCGCTCCGTTTCGAAACGAAAAGAGACACAAACAAACAAATAAAAAGGCAACTGTATCAATCGGCTGGTTCATAGAATACTTGTTCTTACTTGTTGAGTACGATTGAGCGTCGAATGAGATAAACGAGTTTATGCATGTTTGTCTTATTCCTGTCGGTGCGTGCTGCTTATGCAATCCTATATAAACAACGTAATATTTATTTTATTTTCATTTGCGGTTTCGCGCGGTATAGATAAGCAGTACTTAAGTTCAACACTTATACTTACGTATTTCTCAAAACAAAACAATGTCGGAAGTAAAAAAGAAGAGACGGCAATACTGTGCGGAATATATTAAATTCGGATTCATTGAAAATCCTACAAACCCATCGTCGCCTTTGTGCCTTCTATGCCTAAAAACATTTTCGAATGAAGCAATGAAGCCTTCAAGACTTCAAGATCATTTGAATAAAATGCATCCAGATAAGAAAGACAAGAATGTAGCATATTTTCAAGACCTAGAGAAGAAGCATAATACTCGGCCAAGTGTAGCAAAACTCTTTTCGGCGGCTGCTAAGCAAGATGACGACGGACTTCGAGCTTCGTACAACATCTCTTTGTTAATTGCTCAAAAAGGCAAACCACACAACATCGGAGAAGTGTTAATTTTGCCAGCAATAAAGGAAGTAATAACTACTGTGCTTCATAAACCGGCCGCAGATATTATCGGAAAAATTCCTTTGAGTAATAATTCTGTGCAAAGACGAATTGATGAAATGGCCGGAAACATAGAAGAATCATTGTGCAATCATCTGAGGACTAGTCAATTCTCAATTCAGCTCGATGAGTCCACTTTACCAACTAATGAAGCATTGTTGCTGTCTTACGTGAGGTTTATTAAAGATGAGAAAATATGTGAAGAACTATTGTTTGCTAGAAATTTAGAGACCGATACAAAAGGCGAAACCATATTCAATACATTGGAAAAGTTTTGTGATGAGAAAGAGATTCCCTTGAAAAATATTATATCAGTTGCTACGGATGGCGCTCCGGCTATGACAGGGTGCCATAAAGGCTTCATAGCGTACGTAAAAAATAAAATTCCAGATGTCCTTGCTGTACATTGCGTTATTCATAGACAACATTTGGTTGCTAAAAATTTAAGTGAACGACTATTTCAATCACTGCAATATGTCATCAAAGCAGTCAATAAAATCCGTAACTGCTCTTTGAATGATAGATTATTTCATCAGCTTTGTGTTACTAATGACGAAGATTTCAACCGTTTGTTGTTTCATACCGAAGTTCGTTGGCTATCAAGAGGCAATTGTCTGACTCGATTTTACAACCTGTTTGACTCTGTGATAGAGTTTTTGGAAACTAAAGATACAGAATTGCGCAACAAGCTCATTACATCAAAAAATGATATAGCTTACATGACAGACCTGTATAAATTGTTCAACAACATGAATCTCCAACTGCAAGGCGATGAACTAAATTTAATTAAAACAAAAAATGTCGTTGCTGCTTTCGCAGCCAAACTGCTTCTACACAAAAAGAATATGGGCAGACGTGAGTTTCATAATTTTCCGAATTTATCAGTATCCTGCAGTAACGACGACTTGTTTGCCTACTGCCAACATTTGGAAAAGCTCCACATTGACTTCACCGAACGATACCAGGATATTTTGAACTTGGAAATACCAGACTGGGTGTTGGATCCGTTTTCAAATGTCAACACAGCAATATCACCACATCTGGAAGAACTTATAGAATTGACAACGAACGAGGAAATAAAAATCAAGTTCAAAAATGGCTACCAAGAATTTTGGCTACAAAAACCGATCCCGCAATTGTACCCTGGATTGTGGTCAATCATTCAACGATTCTTGATAGCATTCCCATCGTCATATTTGTGTGAACGTGGATTTAGTGCTGTAGCAACGCTGCTTACTAAAAAGAGAAATCGTTTGCATGTTACCGAACGTGGTGACTTGCGGCTGTTCTTGAGTAAATTGGAACCTGATATCAACAAACTTATTAAACAGCATCAGATTCATCCTTCACATTAGTTTTTATATTAGAATCGATTATGTTTGTTTTATTTTGAATTTTGAATAAAAGATACTTTGTCTGAATACTATAAAGTTGCGTTTCAATAATCATTCTCATTGGCAGGTGTAGCCCGTAAAAGTTAACTTGAGACCTGAGCGCCGTTGTGTACTACCTACTACGCTCAGGTCTCAAGTTAACTCATTCATTCTAAACGAGACTTTTACTATAACCCATAGTAAAAGTCTCGTTTAGAATGAATGTTTAATCTCCGCTAATATAGCTCACAATAATTAATTTAATTTGAAGTTATAGTGGTTTTTGAGTAGGTGAAAAAATGGGGGCGCTAAAAAATAATTTATTCTCAAAGTGGGCAGTAGGCAAAATAAGTTTGGGAACCACTGATTTAGAGAAACAAAAACTGGTATGCTTATTTATCCTCCAGAGATGAATCGATTCCATCAATTGCGAATTTCTATTACCGGTCATAGGCGTCCGTTTTGGGTAGGTAAACGGTTATTTTAACGCATAACTTTTTTGTCTTTAACTTTTAAGCATTTGTGACACTAGATTATTAAATTTTCAGGTATTCTAGTACTAAAAGGTACTCTTACTTTAAGTCGGTAGG
Source organism: Amphimallon solstitiale (assembly GCA_963170755.1). Lineage (NCBI taxonomy): Eukaryota > Metazoa > Arthropoda > Insecta > Coleoptera > Scarabaeidae > Amphimallon > Amphimallon solstitiale. Next base: position 113,284,556 of record OY720681.1, on the reverse strand, counting down.
ATACACCGTTTTCTAGAAAAATCGATTTGAAAATTTTTCGTTTTTTTTCGTCATTTCAACTTCGCGAACTGACAACAATTTGACAATTAAAAACGTAGGTTTTATTTCTGTTGGCAGTTCAGAGCGAACTAGTGCAAAAAATAATAAATTGAATTTTAATGACGAAAAAACGAAAAATTTTCAAATCGATTTTTCTAGAAAACGGTGTATCCTACCGACTTAAAGTCAGAGTACCTTTTAGTACTAGAATACCTGAAAATTTAATAATCTAGTGTCACAAATGCTTAAAATTTAAAGAGAAAAAAGTTATGCGTTAAAATAACCGTTTACCTACCCAAAACGGACGCCTATGACCTTAGGAAGCATTTTCGGACTAGGGTGAATTGGGTTAAATTGTCTTTAAATTATCTGAGGAATCTCCGGTCTTCGTTTGTCAGGAGAGTTTCTGGACACCTTGTATAGCATAACTCATTATTCATTTCTATTATTTATTCATTAACCCCTAATGTCTTGTTTCTCTTACGGTTTCATTTGTCATTATTGTTTATATAAAGTTACTGTGTATATACAGTACTAAATAAAATTAAGAACAACAAAATGTTTATTTGGTGTTTTTATTACGTATTTTAACTTACATCAGTATTTTTGTGTCCCTATGATTGTTTATTTGTCTCTATTCAGTTATTTTATTGATTATATATTTATATATATTTTATTTATATATTTATTTAAAAAAGAGAAGCTGACGTTTGCAGGGAGAATAATAGAGATTATACAGATTATACATGCAAAATATAAACTTATAACTACTTGCTGATGGATATTAAAAGCCTGGTCGAGTTTTATAAGCGTTTTCTTGCAGTAGTCACAAAGTAGTATAAAATGCAACATTCTCTAAAGAGAATTGGCGCAAGTAATATTAAAATTTAACAAAAATGTGCCGTTATAATATCAACATAGTGCGCTTCATTTGGTGTAAGTTTGGAATTAGTCAATATGTATGTGTATTTGAAGTAATCTCTGCCGATAATTTGGTATGAAAACATGACAAATCAACGAGATTTATTCCGTTTATCCGTCAATGTGGAGAAGAAATTTGGAGTTACGTTCAATGCGTAAAATGATAAGTAAATTGCGCTGTCGCCCAATGCGCAAATATTCCACACTATAGATAGCTAACATTGCTTTCATTCAGCAGACGGATCGCGAACCGTTCCCGCTCCAACCGCTCACTTCAAAACAGTTGAGTGTTCGCTCTTCCATTTCGTACTTTTCACTGCTGCCATATTTTAGAATCATACAGATTAAACCGAATAAATAATAATAATAAATTGTTTTCTGCATTAAGTTTCAGCGTAGTTTTTAATGTAAGGGCCGGTTTTTGCAATGCCGCTTAAAATATCTACTCGGTTAACTCCAATATTTTAATACACTAATTTCTGCACATACCTTTAATTTGCTTATTTTACTTTTTTAGTAACTTTTTTCAAAATTATGTGTTACGTTGTTGGAATGCGTTAATAGCGCATGCGTACAGAATACGCCCACTAAGTGAGCGTATAATTTCTCCGCTCGCAAAAATGGCGACCGCTCCTCAACATGTTCAGAGTGAGCGAAGGTCTATTGGATATAATCACTGAACGGTTGCGCAACTGTTGTGTCTGCTGAAAGAAAGCATTGTTAGGATTTTTATTTCCAGCAGTTACAATAAAACTTCAACTTTGGTACAGTTAGAAGAGGCACATGCAACAAGTGCGATGTGTTGAAGAACAAGATTAGAAGTACATCAATACAAGATGAAATAAAGCCACTAACAGCAGAGAGAGAGAGCAGAGAGAGAGCAGAGAGAGAAAGAAGGTTAATAAGACGATATCTGAATGGTTTTCCAATGAGCTGTTGATGTGGAAGGATGTTCACTTCGAGATTCTTCAACAAACAATGCTCCTCCCATTCTGAAACGAATGCACCACTTGTGTGATTTCTTTTAGAGTATTTTAGAAGTAAACGATGTGAATTAGGAGTTATATAATTTACATCCAAACCACTATACACGCTATAATAATGCTGTAAATTTAATATTAACTCAGGAAATTTATTTTTCTTCTAAACAAAAAAATGTAATTTTCATATGGAAGCTCACATGCTTGTAAACGTAAATCTAAAATCCAACAAAAAAAAAATAAACGCCAGAAAATAAAGTTATAGATCAGTTAAGCCAATAAGAATACAACATATATTACTTTAAACTTAAACCAGAACACTAGTTTCACAATACAAAATAACTCCTAATTGATGCAACATTTAAACAATGACGGAAAAATCATTGTGTTTGATAACTACACTATCTGAATTCTATACAAAACTACATGATTAAAGATATTATTCCTATATTGGTTGTCAATCGGAAATAGCGATTAAAACACAATTACCTTGTTTATAAAACGCAGATGTTGGGAAAGGAATAACTCACCTAGCAAGTCTAATCGAAAGTGTCCACAGGGAGCCTGTATTCTCTGACAATCTTATGATAAGATTTCATCGCAATCTTCAGATTTTACAATCATGTGTAATAACTTGATATGTCATTTATAATATCATACTAAGTTAAAGAATAAAAAATTCATTGCCATCCTGAGTATAAGAAATTTTGATTATGATTGACATCAAAGAGGCAGTATACTATATTTATAATCATAACTATATATATAACTAACTTAATTATGTTGACATGAATAATAAAAGAATTTAGTTATTAAAAGTCAAATTAGTGTAGCTTTTTATGTATATTCAACAGCAATATCCATCAATATCCACATCATGACAGCATGATAATGTCACATCCATCTGCGTACATACATACACTCAACGAAAGAAATTTTTTGCCTGATATCAATCAAGCAGGCTAATTAGGCGCAAATTCTTCACTGCAGCAATCTTGCATAAATTGAGGTATATAAATCTTCACTTTCATCGAAGGTAAAATCGCCGACATGTCTCTCTCAAAACATATATATATATACATACAGATATGTGTGTGTTCGTCCCTGCAGATGGCAATAACAATAATTCAATACAGCATGTTACATGCATATAAATGTGTAACAACACGAGTGGAAATCTTGCATTAAATTCAACCGAACAAGCGGTATAATGTACGCATAAATAAACCACCTATCGCACCTTGCATATTCGTTCCATTAATCTGAAATTCAAGTTGCCCCGATAAACTTTTGACAAAATTCATGTCACCAATCAGGTTTTCTTGTTCAACGAGAAATTTATGAGTTCAAGGGAATAATAATTCATAATTTCCACTCTAAAAATTTGCTGATTATTATTATTAAAATTTGTCCTTATGTTGTATACAGATTGATTCTTAGAAAACGCTTAAAACTTAGAATCAGATAACTCAGAGCAAAATAAGCAAAGAAAAATAAGTTTCTTTAAGTTTAAATAAAATGTCTGATATTGCTCGGAAGTTCCATCATTTGTGACAATTTCAATATTTCATACAAATTAACTTAGCTTTTTGTACAAATTATTAGCATAATTTGTTCTTACATATCTCGCAAAATTGGAGAATTGTGTATAACCTTCCTACAGAATACTGCTACTTATGCTACTTTTAGATACGTTTCACAAACCAAGAAGGTGAAGTTATCTTTCAAATTTAGCAAACGCTTTTAATAAAACTTAAAAAAAAACGTGCATCGAGGCTAAAGCGACACATTTTGAGCTTTGCTGTCCTATAATATTCTTGCTATTAACATTTTCCTGGGCTTAAAATTGGAATTTATATATTATATTTAACTGTCAGAATTTTATTATATCATCAATGCTACCAACTTTATATTAGAATTATAGATTACCCCATTTTATATGAAAATATGATTTTATTGAAGGCGTTACATCGTCCAAAGCCAATTTTTTTACCATAATTTCCATAATTAATACTGTAATTAATAAATATTTTTTTCATTTTATAAAATAACGCGCCTAAATGGCATTCGAATCGTACCGGAGGCAAAATTTTATAATTAAATTAATTAGAAAGATTATAATTTTCGATCCTGCTATAAGGCTTCTGTGATACTTTGATTTATCGAAATTATTCCAAAAGTTTCTTCACTATATTAAGAACCACTTTATTATACAACAGATGATAAAAATGCGCTAGCTATAAAAGAAATAATTCGCAGTATATGCAGGATTTAATCGATGTATTGATCTGTTTGACTCTCCAAGAAAAAAATTTACAGCATCTAAAAATCTATACATGCCCATTTTCCATTTAATAAGATCGATTTAAAATGTAAATCACGAACATTCCAGATCTTGTATGATCAAGAACGACTGCCGATCTTTCTTACGCAGGCAGTAATATCAACGCTCATATACATCTTGAATAGTACCGGCACGACGACAAAATGGCAAAAATATTCGCTTAGGTACGCTACAAATGGTAAACGTATAAGTGCGGCAATGTACTGAATGCTTTAACGACATAATAAACTGCCTCATTTCTTCCTCTTAATGTTACGATTTACATGAGACCCGCTTGTTCTTTTAACCCGATATCCGGCATCGTTTCACGTGGTATAAAGTAAGCTTTAAAATACGTTCTGGGAAAAACATTTCTATTGTTATAAATGCGGATTAAATATATTTATAGTAAACAAGTAATGAAGTGCAATTATCGGTATTATTACGTTCGTTCTATTGTAATTTGTAATGACAAAAAATATCATTCTTATTATTTTTGGATGCCAGATAGAGGAATACAATATATACGCGTTTATATGGTGAAATTAAGGAAGAATCGGAAGTAGACCTATTGCTCAGTATACTATTATATTGACCGATAAGTCTACTTCCGTTTCTCCTTAAGTTCTTTAGAAGTTAATATTGAAAAGGTTCTCATCAGTGACAGAAAAATAACAACTAATCCCAAACGATCAATTTTGGTTTCCGAAGTAACCACGGAATTGTAAAACAAGTTCATGAGGAGGTCACGACAATCAATAAGAGAATTGGAAGAAACTTTCACAATTCGGCATCAAGGAGCATCTTATAAAATCAAGAAAAATTTACCACATCCGTATTATGTTTTAACTGATCTACATCCTATCTGTAGTGTTTCTAAGAAGCGTTCTGGACCTGATCTTATATTAACTATGTCACAGTTGTTATTAATTTAGATTTTGGAAGGTTAGTTGTATACCTTCCAAAATCTAAATTAATAACAACATTTGACATTTGCGGGTGATATAGCTAAGCCTGCAACTGCTACGAAAAATATGTAATGAACCCAGCAGAAATAGAAAAGTGGTAAAAAAATGGTGAGTGAAGGGAAACCAAAACAAACCAAAGAAACTGCATTACAAAACCTGTAATACTGACATGAAGAACATGTCAAATATCTAGACAATCACTTAGAGATGCGGATGACTTTACTAAAAGGAAAGCGGTTGGAATTAAAACTAAAATGTATTGGAAATTTATTGGACTCAGTTTTAATCCTAATTGATTTATAAACTAATAATACAACTGAAAAGGATACATATATAAATTAATTACAGCTCCACGTTGTTGAAGCCATAATGTAAAGGAACCAATTAATTATTAATAACATAATGTAATAGCCCCACGATTGGTAACCATATTGAAACGGAACCTGTAAACTATTAACAGGTCCACGTTGGTAAAGCCATATTGTAAAGAAACCTTCAATAATGCCCTTTATACTTTAATATTTTTTAAATAAAATAAAATAAAATAATTGAATCGTTTTACCTGGCTAGCTCATATTCCCAGGACGATCCATGTTAAGAGATATCAACAAAAAGTAATCTTCGAGTATTAATTTATAAAATCATTATAATATGCCCTACCGTTACACAAGCAATATGGACTTATGGCATACAACTCTGAAGTTCGGCCAGCAAAAGTAATATAACGATTATTGAACGGTTTTAAAACAAATTACCCCGAATTTTTGTGGTATGTGATACGTAGTGATCCTCCGGTGAAGATTACGGACAAGTGCCACTACTGACCAAACCACTTTAAATTCTCGTCTTATAAGGAGCATTACACGATATTTATTTTGTTTTATAGTTCAGTTTTAACTTACCTACTCTTACGTATTTCGGAATTATACTTCTTCGCACTTGTAGCAAAAAAGTGAAGCTTCATAATAGTAGAATGCATTGCACACTCTATAACTACGATGATCTATAATATAAAAAAGTCTTCGTTTACACAAAGAGACATCTAGTAAATGGCTGCGTGAGCCCTAACAATTAACTAAATATCTAAAAACCACAAAGACATATTTGTTTCTAAAGTGGTTTTCAGTTAAACTTATGTACTAAAGGACTATCAAATAACACCATATACATGGGTTATATATCACTGGCATCTCATATGTCACTATACCAGCCAAAAGTCTACAATTCCCATATAATAATCTTTATAAACCGCAAACGACAGGAGCATATTAAATAGGAAAAAAAATAATCAAATTACGGATATAATGAGTCAATTGCAGTAGAGGAATTTATATTGAAACATAAATGCCATTTCAACTCATTATGAAGTTACTTCAAAACTTTTAAAATCTTTAATTCGCATAAAACAACAACCGAAACACATTAATCCTGAGTTGAAAATTTCCTAATATTTACTCCAAAAGTTGCTCTCTACAAATAATAATTATGAACATCGCGTATACCATCCGCTCCCTGTCTCTTTCGCCTGATCCTCCTTCTCGTTCCCCGGCTGATCTTCTAACCAAACGCCAAACAGGGCACAATTCAATTAATCATAGTGGGCTGGCAGTACCGACAGTAACGCGATTAATAAACAATTGCCACGTCTATCCGAGCGACAATGTACGAATATTCCGTTAATCTGATCTACCCTGTTATACATTTCCTGCGCCGCAGTGTCCCGTGCATCCCACGTCTCCCCGTCGAATGAAATTCCCCCAAAAATCTCCCGGACCACCCCGGACGCACTAATGAATTAATCTGGGATGCAGGTCGAAGCCACGATGCGCAAGGATGTCGACGACGGAACAAGATCTCGGGGCCTGGCTCTACCGTTCCATTTTAATCTCTCCTAATTGTCTTTTAATCTGTATAGGTGGCGATACAGTGAACTGGTCCGTCGTCTCTGTAAAGTGCGGTCGGTCGGGAAGGTAAGGCGTCCGCGCGTGCGCTTCCCTCTGGTGACAATTCGATTAATGATTCAACATTAGATCGTTTCTTCGGTCGCGGTCGGTCCGAGCGCGAAGTAAATGAAATTAAAGTCGTTGCGGACTTGGGGCGTCGAGAGAGCGTCGACCGGCGTCGGAATACGCCGTAATACGTAATACCAGTCCTTCCAACATCGATCCATTTTATAAAAGTACTAACACGACGACTGTGTTTTTAAAGAGTTTTATTTGTGTGGGATAAGCGAAGTCGTTTATAAAGGAAAAATAGCGATAACGTCACCTGGTGATTGACGCATTAAAGTTGATACTTCATGTTTATGAGAGAATAAATAAAATTTCAAATAAACATCATGGGATGTTAATTATAAATTTTAAGTAAACGAAGATTTTAAATTTTTATTTTAACAACAGGTACTTAGCACACAATATACAATACTTCTGCAGTACTTATTAATATTTTGAAAAACACTAATTTCAACTTAAAACTGATTTATTATAAAATACGAGTATATACAGCATTGTGCAAAATAAACCACCACCTTCAGCGGTCGTAGCAGAGTTCACTGTGTAACTAAGTAGTAACTAAATTTTCTTAAAATTAGTTATTTGCGTAAAAGGGAATTTTTCATTAGGAATGTGGGTATTATTAATAAATAACCACTATGAGTGATGAAGAATCTAATAACTTTACTGCCTAGTTACACATTAAATGTTATCTGAAATCAATGGTAATAAGGCAAAACAAATCTTTATCTTACTTTTGAATGTTAATTGTGGCGGTACAATTATTACGACGTTCTGCTGTCGGCAGTCAACTAGTGACAACTTATGCAAGCCAACGTACACCAAAATCGTACAATAATGATTTACTTTGATGTCGATTTCGGAGTGCTTTATTGTCGAGTTCAGATAAACGTCTATTATTCAATCAGCTGTAGACGAGTGGTTATTAATCGTCTTAGCGAATAATAGCCACTATATGCGAGTCAAATACTATACTGCGTCCAGTACTGTTCAATTTTGATTTTGATTCGATTTTTTTATCTCGTTTGTATTTACGAATTCAATCGTTTAAAAAAGCCTTTGTGTGACCGCTAAGTTCGAGAAGCAGAGGACTCGAGTTCAAATCCCGTTAAGACAATTTTTTTTCAGGAAAAACTTTAAAAAAACGATTATCACTAGTGATTAGTGGGTATCACTAACTTAGTGAAACAAAGGTATACTGATTACATTTAACAACATCCGTGGACAAACATGTTTACGTTTTCAGATATTCATATATTAGGTATATGACAAAGCAGATTTAAAAAATATTTATAATTATTTATAATAGACATCAGTACAACTGCAATATTTCTAAATATTAAATAACTTTAAAATTCGTTTTTCTCAGCGTATAAATGTGTAATTTCTTTTTCTATTTTGCACTAAGTAATTTATCCGTACTGCCGGCAAAATATATAATTACATCTGTTTCTTGAGATGTTTCAAGACCATTAAGAAGTCTCGAACTCACTGCCCAGGTAGCGATGTGGTAGCGCACCTAACTAGCAATTCGTAGAATTGGGCTCGAATCTCACCCTAGTAGGTAAATTTTTCCAATTAAAGTTTACCTTATTAATTACTCAGCGCAAAGCAGAAAAATCATGTTAGACGACCGCAACATTATTACTTATCATAAAACAAAACAAAACTTTTATTCATAAAAAAACTTTGGCATTTCAATTTATTTTTCTTTACTTTTTTTCACATTTGTTTAAATATAGTTTCGCTTAATTTTGCAGCTTTTATTCTTCTGGCAACATAGTTTAGGCTGCTTGGATTAGCCCTTGTGCTACATTTCCTTCAATTATGTTGTTTTCGAGAACTCTTGACAGTTTATGTTGTGCTTCATCTAAAAGTTCTTTGGCAGCTCTCTTCTTTGTAGTTTCCTTACCTCATGGCTATTTTAGTCTTTTTGTGTTTGGAAGTCTGCCTTTTCCAAACGTGCGTTTTCCTTCTTTTTTCTTCTAGATATGCTTCATATGATGAATGAGCACTTTTTGCAAACGAATAAAGCTCCTCTATAATATGTATATTTTCTACTTTACCATTATATTAAAATTTTATGGCATTTAAAACTACAAGAATTGAATTCCATGTAATTTCTTGTGTAGAATTTCTGTCACATGACAGAATTCTATTATTGTATTAATATTTTTATACAATAAGTAAGTTTCTTTCGACATAATCGCTCGAGAAATTAAAGATTCGATTGGCCATAAAAACGGAAGTTATGAGTTTGAATCTTATCCCATTCAAGAAAAAATTATAAACTTCAGGATAAATTAACACTATTTAAGTATAAAATGTGTTTTCCATTAAAAAAAACTGTAACTGAAACTGTATAGTTTTATAAAATAGGACAAATGTGTTATTTAGAATACTAAACAAAAAAGAAAAACAAGAAAGACCATGACCAGAAGAAGCACATGCGCTTTCAATACATGCCCAACACAAAACATGAAAAGAGATGGTAAGAAATGCATAAATAAGGATTTCTTCGGAGTTTGTAGCATCCTCAACGAATAAAAGAATAACGTCTCTTAGTGATTGAAGCAAAGAAGCGAATTTACATTCAGAAAAATAGAAGTGCTTATTCAAGAACTTGGAAATGTTAAACTGGAACCTTTTAATTGGATAACAAGCATAAAGGAATTCCTGCAATATTCAAAGATTTTAAATTTGAAAAACAAGGGAATTGAGTATTTTTATATGTTAAAAGCGAAGTAATAAATCTCAAGTTTAGCAGAGTCTTTTTTTGTCTCTGCTTCAAATAAATAGTTCATAGATTTCTAAGAAGTAGACTGAAATTGCCATGGGAAGAAGTACAAATTATACGCAATTTCTGCATTTATGTGAGATGATCTTTTATTCAACACTATTGAAACATTAATTGCACTACATTCCCAGAACAAATTTAACAATTTTTTCTATTCCGGTGCTATAAAGTTCACTTTACGGCACCCGTTTTGGTTGCATAAAGTATTACTTTATCGCACGCTAATTTTATTTTTTTGAAGTTGGTAACAACAAAAAACGGAACCAAATCATATTTAAATGTCAAAATATAAGTCTTTAATCTAACAAACGTGTAAGAAGTTGTACAGAGAATAAAAAACACAGTTACGAACATTTTATTTACGCTAATTAACAATATAAATGGGATGATGCCTTTTTATCTTTCTTTCTTTGTCAAAATAAGCAATTACTACATTTTCCGTAATATTCACAATATTATTTTCTTTACACCAACTTAAAAAGAGGTGGTATTGCTTTTCATAAATATGTCGAGACTTTGTTGGCAAAAGATTTTCTAAATTGGCTTCTGCTATTTTGCGAATCTCTGGAGGCGTGCAGTTATTTATTTCTTCCATTTTGTTGATAATTTGAAATAATTTATTGCATAAATCAGACTAAATTTTAAACAAAATGACAAGTCCGTCGATATTCAAATAATTAAATTGTTTTACTTAAAAATCAGAGTAACCAACTTCAAAAAAACAATATTTCTAAAATGTTCGAACAAAACATGTCTCTCATTTTAATCTTTTTTGAACTTTCAATAACCGAAATAGAAAAAATAGTATAAAATACACGTTTCATAAGACATTTTTGCGCACTTGTTCTTTAGAAAACTCGCCTAGCGGCTCGTTTTCTAAACTTGAACGCGTGCGCAAAAATCGTGTCTTATGAAACTTGTATCTTAATATACTATTTTAATTTGTAATTTACAAAAAGTCCTGAATTGCAAAAAGTTTTCGCGATACCTATTTTTCTGTGATAATAGAGAAGTAAGAATTGTATAAGATGTTTATAATAAAAGAAATGACAAAAAATTAATACATATGCATATACATTCAATATGAAGACACCTGAAAGTATATTTTAGTCTCAGGTTCAGGATTTAATTGAACATATTTGAAACATTACATACGACCTTATATACGCACTTTTCATCTAGTTAACGACCATGATAGCAGACCCTCAACTCACCTGTAACAAAAAGGAAAAAAGCTTATTAGAACAAGTGTACTCTCAGTGTCGATTAAGGTATTATTAAAACCGAGCGTGACGACGTTTAAAGACCGGTTTTTGCACCTTGGTGAATTAAAATTTCAAAACTTAAACTGAAACGTTTATGATTGAATGTGATTTTTCTACTCGATTATTCATTAAAATGTCTATTGGAATCGTACAAAGCCGTCTCTGCATAATTTCACGGCCATGTACATTTCCTGACTACTATAGTAATAACAGTTATTATGTTATAAGACGTTCTCCTTGTAATTAATTGTAATAATCTGTCTGACAAGTGATACTTGTAAACGATTAAAGATATAATATAAAGAAACTTCCTGGATGATGTTGTTCTTTAATTCCTGTATATCAGAAGACAACATAATTAATTCTCTATTTTTTTCAAATTTTATACATGAAGTTGATTGGTTTAGCATATAATTATTTTGTTATTATGAGATCGCTTAATAAAAAATTATATATGGTTTAGTAATTTATAGATTTAATCTTTCTAAAAAATATTGTTGTTGAACTGGCTTCAAATAACTACTTACTTACTGACACACACTTAAACACTAATAAAATGTTATAATAATAGTGATAATAATAATAATAATAACACATATCTAGAATTACGCTATACACATAATCTATTTCGATAGACAATTTACTGTACTTTCTATAATCGGCGCGCGTTGTTACACCCAAAAAAAAAACAAGTTTTATCAGCACCAAAATTCACAGGAACACTCTCCAGCCTATGCTAGAGTTTTCCTGAAAATTTCATCAAAATCGGTTTAGCGGTTTCAGAGTCTATAGGGAACATACACCCCCACCCACACACACATACATCCACTTTTAATCTAACCACTGAATAATCAGCGGTGATCCAAAGTAGATAAGATCATTAGTGCAACTTCATGGGTTTGTACAGTACACAGAATGAAGGAGCCTCGACCTATAAGTCACGCAGATTTATAGCTCAGTGTGTGACAGAGAAAGTATTCGGAAAAAAGAAATGATAACATTTGTTCATCATCGCATATATTAGCCGGACGGACGAGTAAATTCAGATAAGAAATTGTAATATACTGAAAAGAGATACATATATGTGTAGCGCTTGACAATTTTTCCAGACTGCTCGTGCTTATCCTAATATTATATTCACTGCGCATCTTGTGAGAGGGGCATCTCATCGGCCAGGTCTCAGTCTGTGAGCTGTACTAATCTAACTACGGAATAATTACAGGTGATCCGATATCAATAAGATTAAATGCCGGAAAATGTTTTTATCTTTAGTCCGATCGGAACCAGCCTATGCTAGAGTTTTCCTGAAAATGTCATCAAAATCGGTTCAGCGGTTTCGGAGTCGACAGGGAACATACACACATCGTCACACACAAACATTCGATTTTATATATAAGATTTAAATGGATACCTGTTTCAGTTTTCAAAAGAATGAATTTTCGTTGTCTCCCTCATTTCAACATGCCCAGTTCACGTTTCATGGAATTCCCGTTTTTACGAGAAATCCCTCGCTCTCCACTCGAATCTTCATCTACTATCTGTCCGTCGGATCTTTTGGCTTACGCCATTGATTTTCATCCATATGAATTAAATCAACACTTCTGGCTCAAATTCATTACTCACAAAATAGAAATAAATATTTAAAAATAATTATAAGAGCCTTATGATGCTTATATCTAATATTTTCTATATTTTATAACATGTTTTATTCATTGCTTAAAACTATCTATATTTATTATAATAAAATTTAATAAAACAATAATAACCGCTGCACGCTGGTTATGAACAAAATTTACGGGTCTGTCATTCATTCATCTTACAACATATAGGTTGACTAACGCAGTAACAGAGTGTCATGGTAGTATATTTACAGTGTCTGTCTTATTACTCTTACGGGGAAAACAACGCCATGTTAAAGTTTAAAATTTCTATCCTTATTTAGACATTGAGATTGGAAAGAAATGAGTATATATACATTCTAGGTGCCGATGTCCTTGATAACGCCACGCAATTGATGACGTGACCCAAAAGATCCGAAGGACAGATAGTAGTACCATTAGTCGTGGGATAAATTATTTCTTATTAATATTAATTGCTGTTAGATTCACATTATTACGTCATTTTAGATCTTCAATACATAGATATCGAATTTTACAGTCGTTTGCCAAAGTTAAATTACACATTTCACTATTTTTGCAGATCATTGTCCTCATGGGTAAAAACCCAATACGGTTGGAAGAAGGGCAGAAATTATGAGCCTAAAGTTGCTTTTTTGAACGTGAAGTAAGTTCGAGGGAAAATGTGAATAAGGCAGCTGTTCGTCAAGCTGTCAACAAATTTAAAATTTTGGGGAAAATATAAGGATTTTAAGAGAAGCGGTTGCCGTAGAAAAACGAATGCGCCTAATGATCATGTGATAAGAAGGATCTCCAAGAAATTCCTGCAGTAAGATTAGACATGCTCTGGCTGCAAAGGGTGTCCTTTGCAGCCAACGTCGTCTGTTTGAGTAATGTTTCAAGTTGTTTAACCAAAGGTTTTTGTTTATTATCCTATAAACCAGCTATGGGTTGCCTTAAATTTTTGCAAACGACTGTATATATCAAGTAAAAATATTAACAGAGTCTGTATTCATTTTAGTCTTGGCCAATTATCATAGAAGTAACAGAGCAGACTCTAACTATAATATGTAACAATTTTTCGAATACGTATTTCGACAACAACCTTACCATCATCAGACGTAAAAAAGCTCTTCATCTAGGTGAAAGCAAAATTTCCAGAAAAGGAGGATCGCACCGTTGGATTTTAAACCGCTTCTAGCTACACTGAGAAAAATGGTATTGTTCAGTCAATAGTTTTTAGACTTTTCACCTTTTACACATTGACTGAACCAACAAAATATTGAGAGAACAAATAATCTATTCAGACAACCAGAAGCAAACTAATGTACCAATTACTTTAAATTTTTTATTGCCAGTATTGTTGATTCAACATTTTTGCTCATTGACTGAGATCCAATCATTCGCAACTTTTGATTGAACACTGTAAATTGTTGTTGAAATAAATTGACAGTGTCGCATTAGTAACGCCACATTCTTTCCAGAAAATATATATCGTATTTAAAGTAGGTACACATGTACTTGTATAAGAGACGCAGTCATCATAACAATTTTTTGTCCGTACTTTGGTGCAGCAAAAAACGGTTAGTGGTGGTAAACCGTATTATATGTATAGGTATACATCGATATAATATACAGAGCTGCCAATTGCGGGTATTTTACCCGAAACGCGGGTATTTTAAACAGACTGTCGGGTAAAATTGTGAAGCGGGTAAAATCGGGTATTTTCACATAAAACAATTAAAATTTCCTTTTCATAACTCGATTTAGTCAACATCAGATATCAATATGTATTTTATTGTCTATCAAATCGAAACGCTACAGAAAGATTGTTGATGCATTTATGCAGCAATTTTATCAATTTCAGTGACTTAAAAGAGAAAAATGTTTTAGCTGTTGACCACACAAATATTCGCTTGTTTGTTCCACTTATGTCTGTTAAAAGAACATAAAAGCTACTTGTCTTGTTAAGGAAAGTTTAGGAAGAACATTTCGCAAAAGTCTGTTTGAAATATTGGAGGAACCTGGATGCTTTTTTTCCTAAGTCATGGACGAGATGACGGACGTGAGTGCAATGAAACAATGTGCGATTGCTGTTATGTTATATACTATTCAAAAACAAATTATGTCAAAGTAACTTTTTTGATGTGGTTAAAACTGCATCTGGAAAAGTTAATGATTTGATCAACTCGAAAATTTATTTAGAATTTATGTCATATACCTACATTTGGGACCTTTAACAGATTTTAACCTTATATTTCAATCAGAATCGCCACTTATTCATAAATTGAAACCTGAAACACAAAGATTGATGGTGCATTTATGCAGCAATTTTATCAATTTGAGTGACTTGAAAGGGAAAAATGTTTTTGCTGTTGACCACACAAATATTAGCTTGTTTGTGCCACTTTGCAACATGTATTTAGGTATATCTCCCACTGAATCTTTTGAAATGTTGAAAAATTATGCATCCCAAACTGAAACTGACCAATTTCTCAATGGTGTTTAAATTCTTATGTAGAGCCTGTCCCTGACACTAAAACGCGATTTGATTTTTCTGATCCAATTTTTAACATTCTAAGAATTCTTGAACCAAAAAGGGTCCAATTCTATGAAATAAAATCGCTACAAAAAATTGTACAAAGATTTCCAATAAATAAAGAATTTACAAATTTTCATGTGGAGTATAGTTTTGATTGTGAACTAAGTTGTGAACTTCATTAGAAAATGATATTTGAATTGAAAAATGCTGCAGATGTTCTTCTTTTAACCAATATGAAAGTAGTGTTTTCCTTACTTTTTATTCTGCCTTTTTCAAACGCATTTGTTGAAAGAATTTTCAGTGATTTGAAAGATAACAAGACAGACCACAGAAATGCGTTAGTTACCGCAACGCTAACGTCTTTAATGGCGACAAAAAGAGGCATTAAAGATATGAGAGGTTGAAAAAGATCTTACATTCGAATTATTTTAGACCACTTTTAAATTTGGCGCTCTCTATTTGAAATGTCGGGTAAAAGCGGGTATTTTTCATTCGCTTATGCGGGTAAGGGAGACGTATGGCTCCGGCAGCACTGATAATATATCTATGCCCAAATTTTAGTGTTCATACTGTCTTCCCTGAACGAACGTTGCATCACAGACACCTTTCTTGTTTTTTTCAGTATTTATTAGACGGTAAGTCTTATCACTTTCTATTACTAAATATCACTAATTAAGTGTAATATATTTACTTAGAATATGGAGAAACTATTAAATAAATGGGGATTCGGCGAATACGTCGCAGTATTTGAAGGTTAGTTTTATTTTAATGTCTTTCTTCGTAATTTTAATTTTTAATTAATAGTTAGGTAGTTCTTTTCAAGGTATATATTAACTGAGTAGTAATGAATATGTATTTATGAATGTGGTTAATAACTTTAGATGCTAAATGAAAATTGTCTAAATTTTGTTCACGTTAACTTTTCTTTATATAGGGTGGTTCTCAGAATATAACAAAATAGAAAGATTTGTATATTTTACATAAATTTGTAATTATGTTCTATCAACTCTCTAGTTTGTATTTTAAAGGAATGTTGTTTGTCAATATGGTGTTTCCTAAACCAGTATTATTTTGTAATATTTTTATTGTTAAAATTATGTATGTTTCTGTATGATAACATTATGTTATTTGATTCCTTTAAAATTTTCACGAAGAACACGAAATAGATATTGAAGCCCTCAAAGAAAATTGGACAAAGAGTAAAATTTGTATGGAAATTAGAACAATTCAAAAGATATGATAATGAAAGGGACCTTACCAATGTACCGGATACATCTGTGGAAGTATAGAATTCAGATTCTGATCTTGTATCATAACTTGTTTAAATTACGCTTAACTTTTTTCAGACGTCGGTAAGTCATAGTGATGGCAACAAAGATGATTTAATAAATACAGAAGCCGGAGAAGCGTTTGATAAAGCAACAAGCCGAACAAATGCTTTTTTAGGATTAGAAAATTTCGAAAAAGCTGTAAGAGGTTTATAATTTATGCATTGAAGAATTCCTAAGTGCAATCACAAATTTGTTCTGCAGTCGTATAAGCGGGACAAATGTTTAAATAGAAAAACTTGAGGAATTTTGGTGGACTTGTTAGTAAATGGAGCTTTATCCAAATGCAATGGGTAAGTAATATTAAAAGTTAACCTGATATTTAGTTCATTATATATGATTTGCAAGTAGGCGACTGCTAGTCCTTGACTTTGAAATCTTAGCGGACAAAATTTGTCAAGAATTTCCTTGCGAATAGAGAAGCACTTATTATGTTCCAAAAAATATCGGAAAATTTAGTCCAACAGGTAAGCCTATCAATCCTAAAGGAAAATTAGTTGATAAATACAGAAACCTGTCCCGCTTACTACATTATTATGGGAAAGAAAACAGTACAGACGACGAAGTTGGAAACACAGTCACAGGTAAGACTATAGAAATGTTGGTATTTGTATTGGTTACATATAATCTAAGTGATAGTTACAGACGAAATGCAACAAAGCGCTTTATGGCTAAAATACAATAGAGATCCCTTAGACGAAGTTACAGAGAATTGGAAAAAAATATTTGAGTTGAGAAAGAAAGGAACTTTTAATACAGTTGAAGAATTTTTAAATGAATTTTAATTTTAATTTATTTTAAGACAAAATAGCTATTGTAATCAATTGGTAAGGTTATTATTGTTTATCAATATTTTTTTCAAAAGAAAAAATTGTTCTAAGATGATTTGTCTGACGTATTACTAACTACAGTTAGTTATGTTCGGCAACTATAGTTTCCGAACAGTGTCAACCAATTTAACAAAATGAAAAAGAAATAACATGTATACTTACCAATAAAAGTTCAGCAACTTTGAAGCTGTACTACTAATTATTATTACGTAAGGCATAAGCTTTACAAATTCGTTACTATATTGTTTATTAGACCGCGCATGTTTGAGTATGAATATTACAAAATTATCTGTTTCACATATATATTTCTTTTATAGGTTGAATATGATTTTGAAATTATGTTTCCAAACCGTGGACAAAATTTATACAAAATGTTTTTTTTTCAAGTCTGTATGAAACACAAACGAACATAGTAGATATAAGTTCCACTCGATAATATCTCAAAAAACTTTGTTTCTTAAAGCCTTCTTCCTGAAATTTTCACATACCAAAAACTTATTTTCAATAAAATTTCAATAAAGTACTGGGTGTTCCATTAAAAAAAAAGTTTTTGGTATGTGACCTTATTCACATATTCATGTGTACATATAATTTAATTTCTTGGACGATTTAGAGGTCATACTAATTTTAAATTATTTTAAAATTAGTTTATTATTGTTAATTAGGTAATTTCTAATTTCTTAAAAATTACCCAACAGTCCGAGATTCGAAAAAGAAAAAAAAAGACTTGAAACCAGGACCCGCTGTAGCGTAACTGGCAACGCACCTGACAGGTCATTGAAAGTGATGAGCTACTTTTACTTCGATATGATGAACTCACTGACATGAAATTATGTCAATGTCACTACCACATTCATGGTGATCTGTATATTACACTGTAATGTACCTAGCAAGGCAAAACTGTATTATTGTATTTATTTAATAACTTATAATAATAGAAATTGAGTTAATATTGTTTTCAGCTTTCGTATATTTTAATAAAGCTTTCTTGTTCTAAATTTTGTGTTTTATTATATGCATTCTGATAGGTTTTATGGCGATATTAATAATAATTAAGAATCCTCTTTATAAGCTATAACATTTACTGCATTAATAGTTGATCAGACAGACTGGGACGCAGCAATCACCTTATGTACTTTTATGATTATATAATGTTTTTATTTGACACAGAATGTGAATGTTGCAAAGACGATTTCCAACTCATGATTTTTGTTTGGAATGAAGACATTGTCTGAAACGTACGCATTCGGTGCATATGGAATCAAAACCTAGTGCCGTAATAAATGTGTGTAAGAGTGATTAATGGTATTATTAAGTTTTTGTGGACAATTTAGCAAATGACGCAGGTCTCTACAATTATTTTCTTGAAGCTTTGGGAGCTATTTATGGCTACTTTTAATTTATATTTATCCCATGAACTTAAGGTAAGTATAAGAAGTTTTCCATAAGTCAACTTGCTAGATCTATTTCACATGTTGATGTGTCTGAAAATGTTAATTAACTTCACCTTCAGTATTAACAATTTGAAATAGATGTACCTACTTCTCATCTGGAAGACTCCTTATACTTAGCTTAAGTTCATGCGTAATTATAAATTTGAAGTAGCCTTTAATAGTTCCAAAATATCAAGAAAATAAATATAGAGACCTGTCATTGGGTCAATGATCTACCAGCAACTATTCAAAACATACTTATTTGCTGAAACAATGCTAATCAACACGTTAACACAAACGTTTTTTGTTTTGAAGTCAATACTTAGCGACAGGTAAGTAAAATAAGTGAAACTATTTGTATTACAATAATAAACTGTTGAATGAACATGTACAACACATTCGATCGATCAAGCATATATACCAACCCAAATCGATGTACATACTGAAATGATAGTTTAAAGAAGTTCAAATAATGTTCTATACAATATTATATCAAACACGCAAAATCATTGATTCAGTAACTTAAACTTGATAAACCATACGTTTTGATTCAAAATTCTGAAGTGATTGCTCACCGGGAACCAGCGAAAACTATTGAGTCAACTAGAAATTGGTTGACTGAACATTTTTTTTCTCTCAGTGTAGATAAGATGTAGGTATCAAAACGCGAAGGAACTGCCAAAGGCCTGTAATTCTTCTCGTTAAAAGAAAAAATGGAAAATGCTATAATACATGCAAATTAATAGGCCGATAACGAAGACATTTAAGGGACGAAGAACGTTGGATGCTAAAAACATTAAAAAAGGCTAATGAAATGCCGAAGAAATAACTGTTTCCTGTCCAGGCCAGAGAGTCAAATATAACGAACCATTCGAAGATTGGATTCTTCAACTATGTTAACGGTAGACACGAATCTGATTTAAATTTGTTACGTGCCTAGCATTAAATAACATCTCAAGTAGTCTCGTAAAGTAGAATTTTCAAGAGTACGTAGTTGCCATGTTTCCTAATATATTTGATTTTATTTAAGGTAAAATATCTTTAATAAATACTTAATCAATAACTTAGTCTATTCTCACCATGTTCATACTAAGAATTTGTAGTATATCTGTTAAGTATTTAGAAATATTCGCCATCATGTTAGTACTATAACTACAAATGACTTAAGCAAAGAAGTTGTCCTTCACCTTTACCGTTCAGAAAACTAGTGGGTAAATACAAAAATTGAAGTTTGATTTAAATTTGGGTAAAAAATTAAATGGTTATCTGTAGAGTAGAAGCTAGAGATAGACAGAGGTATCACAAGACATCCAACAGAATATACCACTAGATGCAAAGGCTACACAATATTTAAAATAAAATAAATAGGACAAGGACCATATCCAGTATATGTACTAAGTAATGACAAAATATCCACTAATACGACAACAATATGGCTCACGACCTTTATGGAAAGTAAATATGCTGCAAAATAAAAGACCATGAAAAATCAGTTCGGCAGATATGATGCATTGGAAAATATGCTACACGTGGATACAACATACAACAGTTTAGGTGTTGGTGTGTAAGCAATAGAATAGTGTTGAATCTCAAGTTTCAATAAACCCTAGAAACAACAAATCATTAACTGTTACTGTTGAAGATGAGCACCTTAGCTCGCAAAAGGTAACTAAATATTTCCTCTTCGACCTTCGGATGCATGCATTGTTGATTTAGTGACGATACCAAAGATTTTCTAAGTTAGGTATGTGTTGGTTTAGTCTTGTATTGACTTGCCTTGTGCTATAGTCGAATTGATTAAATATTATTATGGTACGGGCACAAGCGAAGATTTGACGTCAATAGACTACTGAAAGTTTGGAAATAAAATAACATCGGTAAAACAAGGAAAGACAGAGAAAATCATGGAGCACAAGCAATAAGGACGCAATGTAAACGTGAAACTTAGAAGAAGATAATTGCAAGCCGCTTTAAAATATAATAGCAATAATAATAATTATAACTATACACGCTTATTTTATTATATGTATAAAAACATGCCGATAATTGGTGAATGATAAAGAACAATTTCTTTCAAATCACATTTGTCGAAGAACAAAAATAAAGTTTGCATAGCTGCTGTTTCTTTTTTTTTTTAATTCACCAGACACTTATAATTAAATAAAGTACTGTGTTGTTGCCATATGCTAACCAAAGAAAAGAAAACAATCCAACTTGTGCTCATTTACGAATGTTTATTAATTCTCGTTTAACTTGGTACGACCATTACGAAATCATAACTGTTATTATCAATCATTACCGGACATTAATTTAAACATTACTAACAGAAACGCAACATGTATAATAAGTATGTATTACCCACTAACGAAAACGAACTCCTCGGGATACGCAATCAAATAACACACCAACGATGATGATGACACCGAGCGAAGGTTCATAATAAAATTTCACATCCTTCGAAGCGCACACTGTATAAGACAAGATAGGCAAGGAGAGACCTTCATAAACGCAAAGCAAAGTTAGAATTCACGAACAAATCACCAAGGACCCAGTCACGCAAAGATAATGAGGCGAGCTTTAAACGAGAGTCAAGACTCACTTGCTCCTACCTCTCCGTTTCTCTCCACACGCGTTGTTTCTCTCTTTCTGTCTTTCCTTCTCGAGAACCCCGCATGCTTCGGCAATTCGCAGTTGAAAACACCATTTACCAGTCTGAAACACATACAATTGTCGTGAAAATATTTCTTCTCGGTCGGTCATTTGCGTAAAGACAAGGCGTAGTCGAGTATGCATATGCATGTAAGCGCGAAGGAGCTTTACTGGCCTTCAGCACTCTCGATACGCCTCCATCTGGGCGCTCTTACATTGCTGATATGCCTCCAAGGTATTTTACAGAAAATTAAGTTTTCCCTCGCTTTTTTCATTCTATTTCTTCTTCCACATATTTTGGTGTCACCCCCCCCCCCCCCCCGACTCCTCTTCTTTTACGGTCGTCTGGTTTTATTGTTGGCGAAATTGAGAGGTCGTTCATGGATGTAAATGGTCGAAATCTCGCCGAGATTTAATTTATCAACGTAACGGCGGTGGATTTTATTCCATGTCCCCAACGGAGGGTGTGTAAATAATGGAGAAAACTGTAAATGGGAGACCCGTGGACGAATGAAACGCATTAAAGAGGTGATTGTTGTAGTAATGTCGTCTTCCGGAGCACCCCTTTTATTAAGTTATGTTGTTAAGGAGACGTTGAGATAATTGCATTTTCCTGAATGCACTTACCACCCCTTGCTGATTGATATTTGATTAAGACCTGTTTCCTTATATAATTAGTAAATCATTTCTAATTCATTTTCCATCTAGAAAAATGTTTTCACAAGAATTAAGTCAAAGCATGATACCTATTTAGATTATATGTCTCCAGGAAATCGATAACCAATAGGTAACCCAGTAATATCCGATTAATCAGCCTTCAAGAGTAGTAACAGTATGATTAGCGATGATTTCTTACCGTAAGAATAGTGAAAATTAATACAGTTTACTACAGTGAAAAAATCGAATTTTGCCAATATTACTACTAAGTTTAAGCAAATTTATGAAGGATTCATATGTACTTAAAATTAAAATTGAGAACAATTTTATATAAAAAGTTTTTCGAAATTCCTACCGGAAGTAGGTAGTTTTTTGAGAATATTTCGCAAGTCATGCTTTTTAGACAGGTACATTACGGGTATAAAAGTATTTAAAACGTAGTTTTCAATATCTTTTGTATAAAAAAAATTTAAAATTCTGACCGGAAGAACTACTTTTACTCTTATCGAATAGCGATTTTTTGCAAATATGTCGTAAATTATGCATTTTATATATAATTATCAAGAGTACAAAAGTATTTAGTGCTTGATTTGCTGTTTTTTGTATAAATGAAATTTTAAAATTCTGTCCGGAAGTAACACTTTTACTCTCAGGCACTTTCTTTCGAATATCTTGCAAAGTATGCATTCTATAGCGATTTATTAAGAGAATAAAGGCACTTAGAATAGGATTTTGAATAATCTTTGTGTAAAAAAATTCTTAAAATTGCATAATTTGAAACGCTCATACGTATAAGGAAGTCGTGTGGTGGCCACACCTCATTTTTTATATTAGTTCTATCTTCAATAGTTACGAAAATACGTACAATTGAAAATTTCGACAATATTCAATTTTATTAAAATATCTTCAAAAGTTGACAAGAAATATTAACTCCGAAAAAGTGCCATCAAATTCCTCAAATTTCTTAACAACTTGAACCTGCCCCGGGCACCCTGTATGTGTTATGAAATTTATTTTCAATGGCATTTGAACATTGAAAATTATAAAAAAAAGAACATAAGAGTGTTCAAAATATGTACAACTGCGTCACAAACAAATTTGTTGAAAAAAGATGATTGCAAAAGATAATATCTTTACCGTCTTAAATGCATGGATGTGAATTCAAGTAGCTGGAATTAAATATAGTATGTCTGTAATTGATTTACATATCTGCCATTTGCATTTCAGCAATTTTAGCATTTTACAATTGCCATTCCTTGTCAAATTCGACATTAAAAATTCCATTAGCGCAGATTAAAAACTATCAACATGAGCTAATCAACTAATCAAAAATATAATTTGAAATTACAGCTTACTGATGCTATTTCATCGTATTGACAATGTTATAGTTGCACGTAAGCATAAGCATATAATTATAGAATGATGTTCATCTTGTAAATTAAATATTTAGGCACGACTCTGACAATTGAACATATGAAGGAAGACGTGTCAAAGTTGCCGATTTAATAATATGAAAATTTCTAAATCGCAAAGCGTAAGTCAAATACAGACATCCCTTACATAAGATGAGTAACAAATAAGAAAAGGTAAGACATTTAAAAGGAATAGACAGATTAGAAAGATATGAAACGCAATGAAAGTTGACCAGAGAAGATGAGGAAAGCCTAGATTGACATGGGGCAAAAATACTTAATGTCACTGGTCTAATATGGAAAGAAGTTGAAGCACTTGGTGCAAATATGGTGAATTATTTTAAAAAATGGTTACCAAAATGTCAAAATATGACAAGCTGTCTAAAGATGAAGTAAAGAAATCCTTTAGACTTAACGATAAAAAAAGGAAATAGGTTATTTATATGCATACCACCGCAACAACGCGAGAATGTCGTGCTGATAAGAGCGGGACAAATCACAATTGTCGATTAGTGCTTGTTATGATCGTATTATCTATTTTCCACTTGCTCTGAGAATTTTAACGAACGTAATACATTTCTTATTAGTTGTATCTAACATTTTTCGAAGAACATGATTTTTAATGTCAGCTAAGATTAGTAAAAATTGATTAGATTCTAAAATATAAGGATTGATTGTAATTGAAAATAAAGTTATTTTTTAGACATAATTCTGAATGTTCATTATGTTGCAGTAGAAGCAAAATTTTAGACGTCTGTCTTGAGGCAGAAGGGGGAGGTCTTATCACATGTCGTTGGAATAAAATGCGTATATTTCACATTAATTTATATGCCAAATCTTTAGTCTAATATATTCCAAAAGTTCCAATGCACATATTGTTGTCATTATTCTTTAATATTTATTGATGAATATGACTGAAATATTGACTCCTTCAAGAACTCCTCCATATTTTGGTTCTGTTTATTTTAGCTAATACTACAATTATTTAATTGCGTTGAGTACTCAGGTAATATAATTCCTAAAACATATAACCAATGCAAAATTATTATTATACCACGCCCAACTTCAAACTCTTTGCAAAAATATTATGAATGTCATAAAGTTAACCAGGCACGAGGAGATACATGAAGATTTTCTTGCAAACTTTTATGAATATCCATTCCTAACGTACTTATACCCATCGCCAATGCAAAACTCCGCTACCATAATGCTTGCCGAGCGTTCATTTTTTCGCGACAACGTACATAATGAACACAAGTTACGACGGGTAGATACCGAAGCGTATACTCGTTATTGCAGTTATGTTATTCGCGAAAGACAAAGACGGAGGTAGAGAGAAACCCAGGTGCCTCGGCATTCCATCGTAATGGGAATCACCGTTTTGTTTGCTTATTTATATTTATTCATTCTCGTTCCGAACTGTCATTTTCTTCTCTCTTTATTTTCGTTTCCATTCCCTTAAACGTCGATGTCCTCGTCGTATAGTTGTCGCGATTTGTTGCTTCGTTCAGGTTCAACGTTGTTGTTGCTGTACTTAGTGTCTTTGATAGATGCGCAAACAACACACACTCGCGTGCACACACATACTAACACGTGCATTCACACAACTGTGTGTGTATCCAATGAAATACTGCTCGAGCACCTTACGTAATTTAATCCAATTAATTTCGTTCTCTGGGTGCGTTTTGGTGAATAGCAGGGATTGTAATGTTGTCGCTTCTGCATAAAGAAAGCTGGTTTTTGCTTCGAAAGAGCAAGACTTTTTGTATCGCAGAAGTGGATTCTTCAAAGTAACGCAGCTGCGCTTAAAATGTACTTATATAGGCTTTAAGTATGTAGATGCTGAATGGGCTTTTAAGGTGATGGTTAATTTGAAACATTCACAGTTAATTTAGTGCATAATGTAGTGATAAAAAAAGACTCTAGTGAATCCTTAAACGACCGTGCAAATTTCTTTTTGATATTCTTAAAAAAGAACATTAATAGATTCCGAGAAAAACATTTTTAATAAATTTCAAGATGAAATAACGCAGAAAGTAAATATATTTGAATCGTAATGAGCAACTCATTCAATTCATCCCGATCGCAAATCATCAAACATTTATGTATTCTAATCTTAATGCTCAATGGATTTTTTGGATCAGTTCAAAGGGGTCCTATTAATTTGGTTAAATTAGTGCAGAGTAGTTAAGATAAACGTTAAAGGATCAATGTTACTGAAAACTGCAAAGCCAACTGTATCAATCATACACAGATTCATTTCGCCCTTTGCGACTCGTATTCAACTGAAATATGTGGAAAATGAGATTCTTATTTTAAAAATCTCAGATTTAGCGTAAATGTCCTTTGAATTTCTATATTGAAAACTTCAATTCTGGAATATTATATTTTTAATTTTTGCAACAGCAGCAGTTACGACTACCGACAATTTATCCAAGAAGAGCCCGTGGTGGTGTAGCACTAATGTGAATGTTCTGGATTGCATACCGGTCTCGCCATCAACATCTATGGCACTTCTTTCTGGCCACAGATTGGCTCAGTAATTTGAAAATAAGTGCCAAACAGTCAAACAAATAATAAAAGATCTGGTAATAGAGTTGGGTTACACTCCTACAGTTTCCCTTAATTAACAGTTCTTGTCCTCTAACGACCATAGAAGTAAAGTAACACGAAAAATACTAGATGGCTTCAATCAAGATCACTTAGTGGTATTACGCCTATTATTGAACCTTAACTTCCATCAATTTGCACTTCTAAGAGAGCTGATCTTTGGCAGCCATATGGCATTTTCACACTCTAACTATCGCTATTGCACCAGTCTTAATACCATTCTTCATACAAATGTTAGCTCTTCCCTTTCCTCATGGGTAAGGCTCAATGTCTTTGCATGATTACGTACCACATTTTCATCGTTTTCAGTCGCTAATTTTTTATATAATCATAAGATTGCGATATAACTCTATACATACATGGTTGAATCGAATTTTTAGTCATCCTATTCCATAATTACGCCAAATATTTTTTTCAGTACCCTTGTCTAAAACACTGACAGTAGTTCCTCAGATATTTTTGTAAGGGTTCATATCTCATATCTTTGAACAATAACAATTCTCGTCAGTGTTTTACATATGGCTACCTTGGTTTTCCCCTGCAACAGATTGATAAGCACAAAAATGTTATTCTTCATTTCATAATTCTATGCAGTATAGTGTATGTTATATAGGAAGTTTTATACGATTTACTACATAGGTACGTAAAATCTACAACCACATACACATATATCTTCATCAATTGTCCTATTCTAACCCAACTTCTTTACTATTCTAATTCCTAATGCTTTCAAGTGGTTTTATTTCATGTCCCATTATCTAAGATTTTCCTTTAAATGCTTCGTAATATCCATTTGGCGTTTTCCTCAGGTCATCATTGCATGACCATGCCATCTGCATATGAAATTATTTCTCATCCTTTGTTTATGATTCCATTTTGGAATAATTCATGTTTTTGATTACTTTGTCCAATGCATAATAAATAAGACTGTTAGTTTTTGTGAGACTAAATGCGTAACTGTGAGGAAATAAAATTCTTGTCTATTGTAGTAGCTCCTCTACGCTTTAACTTTCAACAGTAAAGCTAAAGCTCAGAGCACTTGAAATAGGGTTTTATATGTACCAGGCGATCATTTAAATTCTAAATTATAGCAGGCGGGATTTTTTTTATTAGGTTGTCCAGAATGTCAATTATTGATTAATTAACATTTTGAAACGTCACTTTGACAATTCAAATTGTAAATTAGTACTTATATACCAACTTAATTTAAATTTCACAGCCTGCTCTAATTTAGAATTTAAATGATCGCGCGGTATTAACTCTAATTTTAATTGCTTTTCAAATTTTGACATTTACAGATTCATTTTAAACTATTTCTTTAAAATATCAACATACAATATTAACATAAACTTAAGAGTCATTAGCGGGCTGCACAAAATAATGTCCAACAGTCAAATCAATAATGTCAAATTCTATATATCATTAATATTCTGAATAATATTAATGTTAAAGTAACAGTTCAGAATACTTGAACTAGAGTTTTTTTTTTAATTTATATTAAACTTAAGATTCATTTCTTTCTGGTATACTGACATGCAAAACTCTCATAAAATAGTTCAAAATGGGATGTCAAAATCTATCCACTATTAGCTATACCATAAGATGCACATACACCTTTTACATAAACTTAAGACTGTCACGTTGTTCACCATTGAAAAATAATTCTTGATCTGACGTCTCGTTCTTCTGCCGCGGCCCTAATGCTTTTGATATAGTTTTACGAGTACCGGAAAGTTGTCCGAAAACAAAAACCCGAAAGGAAAATTGCTCGAAAGGCAATTCTACGAAAGGAACACAAAGAAGCACTGCCGGAATAACTATTACTGTTTAACTTTCTAGTTTAACTGCATATTTCTAGGAATTTGCGGGAAATTTTTCTTTTGAGCAATTTTACTTTCGGGCCAAGTCCCTAGTTTTACTAGCGCTGTTCGTCCTTTGCAATGTCAAGATTAATTAATAATTATAATAATAAATTTATTTCCATCAATAATCCACGCAAAAACAAACAAAAAAATGAGGTGTGGCCACCACACGACTTTCTTATACGTATGAAAGTGTTACTTCCGGTCCGAATTTTGAAATTTCATTTATACAAAAAATATTCCAAATCCAACTCTAAATACTTTTGTACTCTTCATAAATATACATAGAATGCATAACTTACGACATACTTGCAAAAAATCGCTATTCGATAAGAGTAAAAGTGGTACTTCCGGTCTGAATTTTGAAATTTTTTTTATATAAAAGATATTGAAAATTATGTTTTAAATACTTTTATACTCGTAACGTACTTGTCTTAAAAGCATGACTTGTGAGATATTCGCAAAAAACTGATTTTCGATAAGAGTAAAAGATCTACTTCCGGTTGGAATTTCAAAAAACTTTTTTAAGAAAATTTGTTTCAAACTTAATTCTAAGTACATATGAATTCTTTATAAATTTGTTTAAACTTACTAATTGACGAAATATTTGCAGATTTCGATTTTTTCACTGAAGTAAACTACTACTTCCGGTCCGCCGATTTTGCTCAAAATCTAATCAGTTCTCAAGAGGCAGATTATACACGTAAATACAAAATTTGGAATTGATATCTACAGCGGTTTGACCGCCATCGTGGTCACACACACACAGACAGACAGACACACAGACATTTTTTAAAAACCACTTTTTTGGTATCAGGGGACCTCGAAACGAGGACATCTGCAAAAATCTCAAGGTCGAAAATTTTCATCATCATACAATACTTCCTTATACTACGTATAAGAAAGTAAAAGAAACTTACAATAAAGTAAATACATAAGAACTTGACGAAAAAGAGATGGAATTCAAGCTATGCTTGTTCTACCATTGATTGCATCCCTCACCAAATGAGCAAAGCACACACATTACATAATTTTTCAATAAATCACACATCAATGAGTGTATATACTGTAATCTATATATATATGAAATCAAATCCATATGCCAAATCGTAAAGGTGTATTTAGGTGTCGGCAAGACTTAGTATGCAAATATAAAAAATTAAATGAAAATGCAAAAGTAAAACCGTGCTATAATCTGTCCTGAATATAAATACGTAAAGATGTTTCTTCTAAAGAGAGGCACGGGCAGGGACTTCAACTCACGGGGAATGGAGTTATACAGCTTAGCAATCGTGAAAAACATCTTTCAAAGTAAGCTGTTTGTTCTATGGGGTGGAATGGAAATAATGTTTTTAAATCTGATATTGATATTATGAACATCAGTCCTATATATTATTTTGAAGGTTAAGCCATAATCTTATGGCAAAAAACACTACCAATGAACTTATACATATTTTCCATGTTTAACCACCCCACATCAGGCAACTTATGCGATATGTGAGAAAACGTTCGAATTCCAAATATGAAATACAGACAGAAATCATCCGCAATGCAGCATATGCTTTCTGTATGCAATTAGCAATATGTGCCCTGAACCGTAGTCAGGTGTCTATTAAGATCAACAAGTTTAAGAGTTTCTCCATCAACTGACAGTGGAATTGATTGTTTAAGCTCCAACGAAATGTTACCAAAAACCATCACAAGTGTTTTTGAAGAATTCAAATAGAGTGAATGTTTACGGGAATAATTAATTAGTGAATTCAAATCAGCATCCCAGAAATCACCTCGTTTACATATATGATATATCTGAGAGTCATCAGCATACATGTGATATTTGCAGGTATGTAAACAGCTCATTATATTGCAGGTGTAAATACTAAATAGTAACTGACCGAGAATGGAGCCCTGCGGAACACTAAACACCAAAACCTGATCTAGCACTCTAACACACTGACGCCGACCACCCAAATAATCTCCAAAGAATTTTAAGGTTATATCCTCCAAGCCAACATACTGGAGAACCGACAACAGCACTTCATGATCTATAGTGTCAAATGCTCTGGTGTAGTCTAGCAAAATCAAAATCACAGTCACTCTGATAAAATATCATTAGTCACCATAGTCAAAGCAGTGGTACAACTATTCAGGGAGGATTAATTCATTCTATAACAAGACTATCACGACACGAGTTAGTAAATAAACACAGGTTCAACAAAATATAATAATAAGTTTATTGTACTACACCTGAAATTGATAGGAAGTACCTAATACATAATACGTTTAACCAAAAGCTTCTATTTGTGGATGTTCAAATTATAATTTAATATTATTCAATTACCTCTCTTCAACACGAAACCCACTTAAAACACAATTCATTTGTCAATTTGCCATCTCAAAAGTTTTTCCACGAAAATAACTGTAATTACGTGCTATTTTCCCAATTTGTTCTCAAGCAATTGTCACGCCATTGTGGTAGCGAAGAATTTGTTACATAGTCTCGACACGCTGAGGGCATGATGAATAGCCTCTGATTCGGCTTTTGTAGTTACTGTGTTTTAATTGTATACAACAATGCATACCTTGGTTGTAATCGACGCGACATAATGAAGATAATTTCGCGATGCGTAATGTGCTGTGAACGAAATGTTGTCGGCTGAACACAACAGCCGTTGCGATACCGTGCGGGGAAATAAATTATCAATAATGATGCGGCATTACTTATATATAAAATATCCTGTTCGCCATTAATGTAATTATTAAATTTACCTTTTCTGTAAGCGACATGTCGAGTCCTTTATGTATACACAAAAAATTAATAAACCTTCTGATCTATCAGATGATTACACCGGGCGCTACAGTCATGATTAAATTATAATGCCGTGGAGCTAATAGCTGAAGAGGAAAAGATAAATTAAGTAATGAAAGAAAGTAAAAAAGCGTATACTTTATGGCGAATATTGATAATGCTAAAGTGGATTGAATATTGACTGGTAAAGATAATTGTACATAAACCTACTTCATAGCATACAAGCCTATTATTATAAGGCTAACTAAAATATCATATGTGACGTTCTCCGAGAAAAGGGACCTAGTGTGCCAAATAATAGGTTTTGACTGAAGAGTGGATTTTGGTACCTAAAAGTGTGTAGAATAACATGAAGTGAGTTAAATTTGTGATAAAAAATTATTTATATTATAAAAACGTAAAAAATAAAGTTGAGAAATACAAAAAATGAGGAAAAATCACCGAAACGTCAATTTTGTTTTTTTTTCTCAAAACTTCATTTTCGCACACTAGGTCCCTTTTCTCGGAGAACGCCACATATACATAAATAGTGAATTAATAGTTTTTTTAAATTCTATTCTAGTGTGACTTTTGTGATGAATTACTAATACTGCATACATAGAAAAAGGCAGCCATAAATCATATGTCAATACATATAGCACGACAAAAATTATTGTAGCAGGTGGAAAATACATGGGCGTAGCCAAGGGGGCAGGGAGAGGCACTTGCCCCCCCGCCACCAAAAACAGAAATAAAAACAAGTATCGTTAATCATACATTCACGTGCGAATCTAACATATTTTTTATAAATATGTTGATTATATAGGTATATACCTTGCCCCCCCCTGCCCGAAACCTTGCCCTTCTGTCCGAAAACCTGGCTACGCCCTTGGGAAAATATGCGAACTAATATAATCTTTTTTACATTTTTATTATAATAATGATCTATTATTTACTGCTTAGTGACAAAATATACGATATTTGCATGTACAATGTTGTTCAAAATATGTATTCTTGAAAAAAACCCGACGCTTCTAAACATGAGAAATAACTTTACAAATGTTAATCAAAACAAGCTTAAAACCACCCGTGCTTATGTTGGTAACAACAAAGTATATGAGGATTGACTTTATATTTTATTCTACCCTGCATCCGTTGGAATGCCGCTCAAAGAACTCATCTGGTTTCCAGTCTTGCTTCCCCTTGCAAGTGACTTTTTCTTTCGCGCTTGTGATGTATATCGACAAATCCGCGTGTCACTGTTTGTATTTGATTCAATCAATTCTATCAAGTGTGAGTACTCATAGACCCAAAACACACGAACTTTGGCTAAACTATATGAAATACACTAACTTTTTGAAACGAATAGCGCGCCACCTATTGTAAAATTGTTGCACTATTTCAGAAAACATTCCACTGACGTTTACTCGTTAACGTAAACTTTAAATCTATTGTAAGAGCAAAATCCCAAACTTATGTCACGATGTTCTATCAAAATCTCATTCCAACTGTAATGGCGATTATGAATAGCAATATAAATGGTTTTACTAATTCAGACACCTTTACGAGGGTGCGCATAACAATTCACCAAACAAAGTTTCATCGCAATCAGATGTTTGGGACAAACAAAGATATAGCTACATCATTCCTTTGCAGTAATATTAATTTTTAACGTTGTTCCAAAGTTCTGATCAAAAATTCTACAAATTAAAAAAAGAGGAATATCTCTGTTTTCAAATTATTCATCGCGATTAAACAATTTTAAGAATGCTGCTAGGAATAAAATATTTGAAAACTGATTTAAAATTTATTGCCTATTTTAGTTCTTAGTCTGAATACGGATCACTTGCGCTCGGCGCACTTGCGCTCCTACCTGAAATCGACCTATTTGCGCTCTGACACTAATGACAAGAAATTAATGATATCTTCGCCGGCCGACTTGCGCTCCCGTTCTCTCGAGATATATACATGTATAAATACATAAAACTTAGAATATATATTGTACATAGTGCCTTTCATATTAGATGACCTACCTTATTGAGGCGAGTATATGAAAATTACTTATTGTAGGTTTTTATAAAATATATATACTCGCTTCAGTAGGGTAGGTCATTTAATATGAATGTATATATACATAAAACTATACAAGAATTATTTTTTTATGTATCTCTAACCTGACCAAAACTGTTTGCTACTTCAATTCGTATTTTTATTATATAATTACGTGACTATGTATAGAATAACTCAAACCATTTTTTCTTGTGTATTTTGCCAAATTAATAATAATAATAAAACAAGCAATTAAACATGAGAATTATAACATTCATATAAAAGTTAATAAAACAACACTTTCCTTCACATTTTATCCAGACTTAGGATGGGCAAAGTTTAATACATAAGTATTTAAAAGTGTGTAATATGTCTTCTTTTTTGAATAAAGAAATCGTCAAAAATGATTTGGGTTATTCTATACATAGTCACGTAATTATATAATAAAAATACGAATTGAAGTAGCAAACACTTTTGGTCAGGTTAGAGATACATAAGAAAATAATTCTTGTATAGTTTTATGTATATATATATATTCATATTAAATAAATAAATAAATATATAAATTATTAAAGCGAGTATATATATTCTATAAAAACCTACAATAAGTAATTTTCATATACTCGCCTCAATAAGGTAGGTCATGTAATATGAAAGGCACTATGTACAGTATATCTATCCTAAGTTTTATGTAATTATACATGTATATATCCCGAGAGAACGGGAGCGCAAGTCGGCCGGCGAAGATATCATTAATTTCTTGTCATTAGGGTCAGAGCGCAAATAGGTCGATTTCAGGTGGGAGCGCAAGTGCGCCGAGCGCAAGTGAGCCGATACCCTTAGTCTAACCTCATATAACTGTCTCCCAAAAATTGATCGATGTGTTTATGATTTGGCAAGAGCCATCGGACTACAGCATGAATTGGTACTTCTGCTGTATCAAAATTTTCGAATTATTACACACGTTATCGGCGGAAATGCAATAGCGAAATGCTTGCCAATTACTGCTGGCCATATATCAGCAAATTCCCTGAAATAATGGTAAAAAATTCGCCAACTTTTTGATGTAGAATAAAGAATGTTTCTAAAAAATAATTTCCTACAGAATAGCTTTATACTTTTTTCTAGTTTAGTCTAGTATCACTCTAAAACGTTAATTATCATTCCATTCTGGTTCTATTAATACTTCTGTTCTTGAGTTTTGGTCAATAATCAGAAAAAATTACAAAATATAACATATTTCCATTGTGTTTAAATGCTTTGACTGTATCTAGGCTTGCTTTAATTATTTAATTAATCTGTAACAGATTTAAAATACACAGAGAAATTCTAAAAAAAAAATTCAACTTCTATTTAACAAGACCTTAAAAGTACATCACATCATATCTGATGTAGTGCGGGCATTATTTCAATTTTAAGTATGAAGAAAAGAAGATATAAATACATACTTCTTTTATCGAATTTGCTAGAATTACTTTCGATAACTTATCGGTTGATTAGTTTTCTTTCATTTTTCAATTTTAGCCTAATCAAAATCATAAATTCTAAAAACTGTTTCTCTTCTTTTTGAAGATTAAGCATTACTAGCACTGATTCTTCAAATAAATATTGTTCTGATTACTTTCGTAATAAGATGCCAGATACTAAATATGAACGCTTAAACGTTTCGGGTTGTAGTAGGTTCGATTCGTACAATCGGCAAATGGAATGAAAATCTGTTCGTTTGGAAATTCGTACCCCTTTTGCCCACACTTTGTGTTATGAACCTAATTCAAAAGATCTTTCTCTCTAGCCCAATCGAAGTGCAGTCAGAAAGACATGCAGCACTTTACACACAATAATTACACTAGATGGCTCCGCTTACGTAAGCGTAAGACTCATGAGCAGGCCGCACCAAAAACAGAAAAAAACTGTTAATAACAACTTCCTTGGTTTCTTGTTGAAGATCTTTCGCGAAGTGAACAGTACCAAGAAGAAAATTATTAGTATTATATGTGTATCTGTACGTATGTAGATATACAGGGTGTAGATAAAGTCTGGAACAAAATTAATATTTCTGTTATCTTCGGTTTGATGGAAAAACCCTGAAACAGGTCGATTTTGTTTTTATCCCGTGCACTGTATAACATCGTGAATTTAATTCTGTCGTCATCTAGTTGCGCGCGGGCGTGACGTCATTAGTTTTTTCAAATGGTAACCCGCCGCATTTATTACCCCTTGTCGTTAGGTATTCCATTGTGCATGCAACGGTATAAAAAGTTTGGTACCTTACATAACAATTTTTGGGAGAAAAATGCTTTCCAATTTCAAAAAATTAAAATTTTATTTCTAATGAAAAACTAATCAAAAATTATTTTAAAAAATCAGATAAATTATAATCCGAGGTTTATCTTGGATTGTCGTCAAACAAGACACCAAAAAATGTCAACGGAAGTGTTCAAATTGTCCGCCATTGGCCATTTGACACTGGCCGAGACGGGCGTACACGCTTTCTACGACACGTCGTATTGTCTCTGCACCAATATTTCGCATTTCCTCGCGGATACGATGTTTCAGATCATCCAAGTTATTTGGCTTATTGGTGTACACCTTTCATTTCACATGACCCCATAGAAAAAAATCAAGTGGTGTGAGATCTGGCGAACGGGCAGGCCATTCAATTGTTCCCCTTCGTCCGATCCATCTCCCGGGGAAAATTTCGTCGAGGGAACTCCGAACACGCCAGCCAAAATGTGGAGGTGCTCCATCTTGTTGAAACCAGATTCTGGGGTGAGGCTTGTCGGGGGTGTTTTCATCCGGAAATAATTCTACCAATGTTGGCACTAGCGTAAATCTTAGGAAATGTAAGTATGTTTCAGCGTTTAAATTTCTGTCCAGAAAGAAAGGCCCCACAATGCGATCTCCCACTATTCCCGCCCATACATTAACTTTTTGCCGGTGTTGGGTGTGCTCCTCTCGAACCCATCGAGGATTTTCGCCCGACCAGTACCTACAATTGTGGCGATTCACTTCACCGTTCAAGGTAAAAGTTGCTTCGTCACTAAACACCACATTGTCGACAAATCCGGGATTCTCATCGCACCGTAGCATGATTTGTTCACAGAACTCGAGTCGGCGGTCGAAGTCATCTTCATTCAGTTCCTGAACCCGATTGATTTTGTACGGATGAAGTTTTTCCTTCTTCAGCAATTTGGCTACTGTGGTAAAATCGACTGCATGATCCCTGGCAATGTTCCTTGTTGAACTGTGGGGGTTGTCCTGAAGTTCCAAGAGAATATTGACCCTTCTATCTTCCTCAATTCTTGGTCGACCTTGACGAGCCCTGTCTTTTACACTACCAGTTTCAGCAAATTTTGCGACAATTTTGCTCACCGTTGACCGCGAAATCGGTGCGCGGTTTGGATTTTCTGCATTGAAAAACTGACAGGCTTCTTCATGGCTACGTATTTTATCACCACAACCAACAATAATGTGAATTTGAATCCGCTCTTTTTCGCGCAAATTCGCCATTTTCGCAATGCACGTTCAACACTACCAATGGAGCAAGTATTGTGAATGGATAAGTTCAAACACCAAGTAATGAACTTGTCAATATGACGTGTCGTAGAAAGCGTGTACGTCCGTCTCGGCCAGTGTCAAATGGCCAATGGCGGACAATTTGAACACTTCCGTTGACATTTTTTTGGTGTCTTGTTTGACGACAATCCAAGATAAACCTCGGATTATAATTTATCTGATTTTTTAAAATAATTTTTGATTAGTTTTTCATTAGAAATAAAATTTTAATTTTTGAAATTCGAAAGCATTTTTCTCCCAAAAATTGTTATGTAAGGTACCAAACTTTTTATGCCGTTGCATGCACAATGGAATACCTAACGACAAGGGGTAATAAATGTGGCGGGTTACCATTTGAAAAAACTAATGACGTCACGCCCGCGCGCAAACAGATGACGACAGAATTAAATTCACGATGTTATAAAGTGCACGGGATAAAAACAAAATCGACCTGTTTCAGGGTTTTTCCATCAAACCGAAGATAACAGAAATATTAATTTTGTTCCAGACTTTATCTACACCCTGTATAAAAAACAGAATATAAAAATATGAAAAAAATCAGGAAATATAAACAAGATCGAAAAATGGATATTCCTAATATACCTACATACAATCTTCATTTCTATAATATCTTGACGATACACCACTGCTAACGTGTATGTACGTAGATATGACAAAACAATTTCAACGTCGTCGGGTAGTCTCCCAATGAACACACTGAATTATTACCGCTGGGCAACGATGAAGACTCGACACAAGTTATTATTATACCGAAATTGCCCGTAATTTCGTAGGTGAATCGTAAATATCACGGAATAAACGAGTCCATATGTTTTACCGCTGTGTGCCGTAACCGACGGCACGGCATTTGGACGTCGCTTCCTGGACGTAGTTTACGGTGACAACGGTGGTCTCGTTAATTTCAGCGAGCGCGACTGTCGCGGCCAAAGTGGGTACTTTATGGTAGAATGATGTCGGCCGCAAGCTGTGCCCAGTTTTATCATTCTGAACATTCGTACAGGAAGTTATTTGTGAAGGTAATATATGGAATATTATGTGTCAGATAATGTCTTCAACAATATATAGAATAAGACTACCATTGAAATTATTGTTATGGGGGAACGTTAGGAATCTGATCTATTATTTACTTGGTTTTAATGTTATTTGATACCGTTTGATCATATAGCAGTTGGCATTGCTTCCAATTCTGAAGACTCCATTTTGAAAACGATGTAGTATAAGGTCAGGCACGAAACTGGTGAAATTCGAAATGCAGATAAAAGAGATCTTATAAAAAGTTGTCCTTGGATAAAAATAATGTTGCCCCAGCAGCTCGGCACAAACTCCTTTTAAATGAAACATTTCCACGTTGTATATAATATTCTACAAGTAAAATTTGCAGGAACTCCATGATCCTAACATTAAATTAGAAAATCAATTAAATAATTATCCATCTGGCTCATGCTAGGCATATGTGTCACTATGTCACTACTGAAAGAAAACTGTTCTTACGCATATTAGGTCTTTACGATCATCGAAAATAGTGTGAATATTTCTCAAATCAAACCGTAATCTGCAAACTCCCAAAATTAAAATATTATTGGAACGTATTTCGAAAGTTTAATCAAAAATGATGATTAAATATTGCTTGAAACAAGTTCTGCGAAAGTAAAAATTTAAATTTAAATGTGAGAAAGACATCAACTTCGTCTGCTTTACATGGTCATTTAATTGCAAAGGAAATGTTATAAGTTGTTGGCGATAAAGAAGAGGATTACATCTTCTGGAGTTGCAGTTCAGGGTGAATTTTAAATTTTAATTTAATTGTCCATTGCGATCTATGTTCGCCTTCCTTCTTCATCTTCTTAGTCCAATGCTGTGACGTCGTCCTCTATTTGGTCGTTATTCTTCTTTCTACGGGCTTTCAGATCATTATTTTTTATTCGTCAGCATCAGGCTGTTCTCTTATGTTGCCTACTGCTGATCATCTTCCATGAATAAAGTAGATATTATTTATTTAATGAATCGCTAAAAATTTCCACCAATGGGGTAAGAGATGTCGGAATGTCTTTTCCTCTCGAAACCTTTGTTCATTTTATTTTTGTAAATAAATTTCAATTTGGAGTTATTTAATATTCGAAAATTAAAATTTATATTTTTAGATCCTCATATGTTGTTATTCTTTTGTTTTGTTCAATGATAATTTGTCTTTATTCTTTCTTAATTTAATTTTGTAATGATACTTTTATAACGTCTTTCACAATATAAATATCACAATTTGATGTACATTTTCATATATCCGAGGGGTAGTTTTTATATTCCCGGACTAGGCATGAAAAAGAAAGTTTCGAACAGCAATAAAAAATTATTTTTCAATATAGCCCCCTTGCTTTTGGATGCAAGTATTACATCGTTTTAATAACATCTCTAATCCATTATAAAAAAAATCCTTTGGTTTGTCTGACAGAACAGAATCTCTCTACGCAGATAATCAGTCATTAGTATTCCTTGACAATTCGAAAAAATCGTTGCCATTATTTTTCCTGCAGAAGAGGTGACTTTAAACTTCTTGGGAGGGCTAAAACCCTTAACATGCCATTGCATTGATTCTTGTTCTTATTCAGGGTCAAAATTATGGACCCAGGTATCATCTGCGGTGACAAGTTGATTGACAATTAAACCTGTTTCGTCTCCACCAAGCGCCAAAAATTGGTCACAGGTCTCTCTATCCACACACGCATTTGGAATGCCGAAAGTATTCGCGGAACCCATCTGGCACTAACTTTTATCATTCCAAGTTATTCGTGTAGAGTTCTGAAAACCGTGCTTTCTGAAACTCCTAATGAAGCTGCTAACTGTCGCTTTTTTATTCTTGCATCCTCCAGTACCAAACACTTGTTTCTTTCAATAACATCGGCGGTGATCACGTCAACAGGCAGGCAGGCAGACCAATATTTCGTCAATTACTAATTTTAAACAAATGTATAAAGAACTTGATTAAAAAAGTTTTCCGAAATTCGGACCGAAAATAGGTCTTTTACTGTAATCGAAAATCAGTTTTTTTGCAAGCCAAGCTTTCTAGACAGGTACGTTACGAGTATAAAAGTATTTAGAACTTAATTTTCAATACCTTTTGTATAAAAAAAAAAATTCAAAATTCGGACCGGAAGTAACACTTTTACTCGTATCGAATAGCGATTTGTCAAGAGAACAAATTAAAT
Organism: Amphimallon solstitiale; assembly: GCA_963170755.1. Classification (NCBI taxonomy): domain Eukaryota; kingdom Metazoa; phylum Arthropoda; class Insecta; order Coleoptera; family Scarabaeidae; genus Amphimallon; species Amphimallon solstitiale. Next base: position 113,244,702 of record OY720681.1, on the reverse strand, counting down.
TTAAAAATTCGGACCGGACGTAACACATCTACTCTTAGCGAGTAGCCCTTTTTCAAATATCTCGCAAAGTATGCATTCTATAGAGATTTATTAAGAGAATAGAAGTATTTAGAATAGAACTATGAATAGATGTTGTATAAAAAAATCTTAAAATTTGAACATGAAGTAACACACTTACAGGTTTATTTTTCTAAGATAAAAGTATTTAAAACAATTCAGAACAACTTGTGTATAATTTGAAACGCTCATACGTATAAGAAAGTCGTGTGGTGGCCACACCTCATTTTTAGCAATATAAGTATTACATTTCTTAATTGAAATATAATCAAAATATCATTCAACTAATTTAAATTAGTATTTTAAAAACTCTGTGTTTACAATGCTAAATTTTAAATTTTACTTTCCGTAATATTCAATTAATTTATGATTCTATGCATTAATTTATGTAAACGCTGTAGCTGTCCTATGATAATATATCATAGAAACACTCTTACTAATCTGACATGCAACACCTTCTCAAAATCTATGCAGGCAATTCGATGTCATCCCGTAACATATTTAATTTAGTCTTCGAGCAGTTCTCGTAACAGCAATTAATTAACGCAAACGACATCATCAATAAGGCAAACCAAGAATCCGCCTTATTAACATACAATACAAATAAACAAAATAAAACACATACCATTAATTCGCTTTGCTGCTCAACTAATTAATAGATTATTGGAATAATTGTCTCTGTTAATCAAGTGTATCATGTTCGAGTAATACACACAAGGTCATTACCGTGACATTGGCGATCCCGCAACTTTATATATATTTTAATAGGCCATTAAGTGGAATTAGCCGCCTTAATCATCCTAATTGATAAAAACAATGACGAGATACGTTGTTCTGCATTCATATTTCTTCGTTAAATAGCAGTCATCATCGTCTACAGTTTCCTCTCTCGTCTTTGTATTACTAAATTGAAGGAATAATAATAAACAAAGCAAGAGGTAATTACAGTTGAATGACGAAGCAAAAACGAGTGCAAATTAGACAATTACCATATCAAATACATTGTTTATCGCATAGAATATTATTATTATTATTGGCTTGTAAGGAATTTATATTCTAGCTACGCAAATTGAAAAACACTATGCAATGGAATATGAAGACAATGACATTGTAAAATACATTTTTCTGTGCTTAACAACCGAGAACGTGTTATGCCAGAACAAGAGAAGAGGGGAAAAACACACAAGGATACGTTTGATTCTCTTTTTTTTTCTCGTTTCAATGGGAGGCAGCAGTCAGTGAATGAACTATCAATGCCAAAGCTGGGAATATCTTACATAATTCAAATTTGTTTCCACAAAGCAGCAACGAACGCCTCAAGATCCCAGCTCTTAAAAAGAATTATTTAAAGAGAGAAGAAAAAGAAGAAGAAGTAGAGAACATCGACAACATGTTTTTGCGGATTGGAGAAACACGACGCACGGCTTGTTTTAGTTAATAGTGCCTTACGAAATCGCGAAAGATCGATACTTAATAAGACTATTTAATCTTGAGCAATCATGCGACATGCCATGTTCTTTTATAAGGTATATAAAAGAGAAATGAAGATAAATTACAAATTGCAACAACGTACATTATGTATATATGTGTGTGTATATGTACATACATAGATATATTAAAAGTAGAACGCAATCGTTTAATCTTTTCAATTGCATGAGCTTTTAATAAACGGTTGGTACATGCAAAGGCTTAATAAGCACTTAGGCGATTGTATTACTTTGCGCCTCTGTTATTACAGGGAAGGTTTGAAAAAGTTCTTAATTTAAAAAGAGAATTCAAAGAGAAATATACATATGGATGAATACATACATTGCTTAAATGTAGAGGTAAATAGTATGTAAATGGATTATGGTTATGATAAAATAAAAAAGTTAATAATTCTAGTGTTAAGGCCTGCCTTTCAGAATATTTTAGTCGTATATGGATACAAATATTAGTACCTATATAATATAAACATGTTGGAGTAGCTAATTGCTATAGCACTACAGTACAGTAAAAATAATGTATTTTTTGAGTTAAATAGATAAAAAGTGGATTAAATAAGGAGGGTAGATATAAAAATTAAAAGCTCTTTTAGTGATCGTTGGAGCTTTCGCTTACACAGCACATCAAATGTTATAATACACTTTTAATTTTGGAAATGAAAAACGACTGCTATATAGAAATCCAAGTCTTTTAGATAATGTATTGTTAATTTTAGTCAACGACTTACTTTTCACACATCTTATGTACGCATCCAAAGAAAGTTGATTTATGTAGGAGATGTTTCACCAACTACAAAGTTCTACCGACAAAAAATCTGATACAAGATCCAAAAATACTTCTACAGCTTCTAGTTGATGACCAAACTGAAATGTAGTGGTTAAGGTGCATGTCATTATACAATTTACGGACAAGGTGAGCTGGTGGTATGATAGCCAGGCACTGTTTAGTGAATGTTCGAGTCTTCTTCAAAGTAGTAGGTTTGAATCTGGAGACCGATATATTGAGAAAACGTCTATTTGATCACAACTACTAAAAACCCAATCAACAACTCTTCCATTCTAATAGCGCCTAGGTAAAGTAACAAAGTTATGAAATACATTACATGCTGTATTGACAAGCATACTTAAGCTTAAAGCTCATGGAAAGAAGACAGCACAGAAATAATAATTAACCGTCTGTTTCTTTGGCTTTAACTCTCAAAACATAATTTTATAAAATTGTATCAAAACGATGGCTTACAACGATTAAGTCCTTTATTTCGTTGTTCTTCGTTTAACTGAGAGTGCAAATTTTTAACATTACTTTCAACAACAATTTTAAAAAAACCTCGAGGTCCTTCATAATCCTTATAATGGCTTTCATTTATATACAATAACTGACAAGCTTAAGACACATGAGTGAGCTGCTCAATAGCAAAAAATTAATCATACCGATTCTTTGGTTGTAACTCAATGTCACAATTATTCTGTACCAAAATTAATAATTTAGTCCACTACTAATCGTTTGTGTAATGTAACGGTGGCTTATATTGACTAAGTCCTTTATTTCGCGGTGTTTAGCTTAAGTAAATTGCAGCGTTCTTAAAATTAGTCGCCAAAAATGTATCAAACCCGCTTTAAACACCTCATAGTACTTTTTAATCTTAATTCATTTATCTCAATAGAAGCTAGTAACGGCCTTAAATGTTTAAATGTTTTTCTTCCTTCAAAATAAATTTACTAACATTGAACGTTGTAGTACCTTCAGAGCTTTGACCAGCTCGAAGAATAAGTTTAATAAAATTTCTTCGGCCATGCAAACTTTTCTGAATATTTGGAGACTTAAGCATTCCTAAATTGACTGCACAGAGGTTTAAAGCAATAATATTGCAATAAATGTTATGCCCACCCTATGAAAATTAGAAAATTATGTCGGTTTTTGTTACTGTCGATATTAGCTAAAGGGCACAGCTACAAGAGATGGCCAACATTAATTGATGACACACCAATAATCAAAAATAAATAAGGAAATTAATGTATGAAATGTTAATTTTTAATAAAATTTTTCCGCTTGTTATTCTTACCTATTGAGAAGGATTGTTCACTAACTCTTGTTTCTTATGGTAAAGAGATGAGAGACATAAAAAATAGAAAGTTAATTGACATTCCGTGATCTGTCATGGCCTCAACAAGTTCAAACCTTGAAACCTATTGACATTTAAAACCAACACTTTTGCAAATGATGTTTTTTTAATTGCAGCTCCAATTTAGAACAAAAACTGTAAACTAACCGCACAGATTTCTATGAAACGTGAAAATGTAATAATCGTCTTCAACACTGTAACTAATACGTATACTGAATATGGTTATAAAGGAACTCAAGAAGCAAATAGCCGTAAAATTATTACTTTTGCACTAGCGAAATGATACGCGTAAAATATTTAAATTTGATCATTTCGGGTATTGTAAAGGATTTTAACATAATGACTTACAGTAATATTTGTCCGTTCACCTGTCATTATATAAAAAAAGTAAAGAAGTCGAAAAACCACATCCTATTCTGGCCATCTAATATTAATCGGGTAGTAAGTAAATGTAGAAAAGGACAGAAGTGTTGCAAAAGAAAAAGGACGCCGTAGATAATTTAGGAAAATTAGGTAATATTTTGATGTAAATATCTAATAGCATAGGTAATCAGATTAAGTTATGGTATAATTGGCATTTAGATAAACTTTAAATGATTTATTTACTAAAGGAAAAAATTCGAGCCAAATATATACTCCATCTATGTGTATATGAATTCCTAACTATCTATGTAACTAAATGCTTGAATTACTACATTGTCTTCGGCATTGAATTAATTTATTAGGATGTTGACTTACGTGCTGGCCTTGATGTGTTTGTCATATTTACGTAATACTCTGTGTGTGTATTTTTTTGCTACTTCTCCGCTTTTTTCTTCTTAGACAATCTAGATTGTAATTATTGTAATTTGCAACCATTAGAATCAAGATGTAAAAATGCGATATTACATGCGAACAAACATAGCAACAAAACAACTGAGGGCATTCCAATTAAGTATCTTTGTCATGCTCGCTCGGAAATGTTGTTTTTTTCTTTTTATTATTTTGCTTAAATAGTGATTTTTTTCTGTATCGTCTTTTAATTTACTCCGTGCCGTCGTCTGTTAATAAATGTATTTATACTGTATTCATAGAGGCGTGTGAAATATGAACAAAATATATGTCTATGTGTTCGTTCAAGGTTTTCTCTATCTCTCTCTCTCTCTCTCTCTCTCTCTCTTCCTTTTTTCTCTCTACACTTTCTTGAATAATTCCAAGCGAAAATGAGGCATGCGTAATATTTTAATACCAACATAATAATTGGTGTTGACGCTTAGCCAACAAGGTAATCATGTATCAAGATGTCACAGCAAAGAAAATTTATAATATAGATAATTATAATGCAGGTGATACAGTAGATAGTTACTTTATATAATTCATTAGTATTGTTAAGAATAAATATTAATATATTAAGTTATCATTAATGTGTAAAGTATAAATAAATTATTTTATTAATATATTTACCAAAAGTTATAACAAAGTATTAGATTTTTGAGTATTTAATATTTGATATTTAGTTTATGTTTTTATTGACTTTACTTAAGTTCTAGTCCAATAATATATTGCTATAATTGGACATTATACAATACAAAATTTGAAAAAAAAAACTACAATAGAATACAATTCGTTTAATGTTCATTCATAAAGAGCGAATAAGCAACATTTACGTTGCTTAATAAAACCTCGTCCACACAATATTTATACAGATAATGTACACAAGATAGCCCATTAACACATTAATCGGAGCCCTCAAAAAGTATAACGTCGTTGAATAGCATGTGGCGAAGCGAGGGACACCGAAGATGAGCAAACGATACGGAAATTGCGCGCTCATAAGCTATTCAGCAAAAACAACAGTTGCGAAACTATTCATTGATCGGATTTAGATGCTGTACGCAATGTGAACATGTTGTTGAAGGGGTCACCATTTTAGTAAGCCGGAAAATTCAGTGCTCAGTAGTGAACATATTCTGAACCACATGCGCATTAACGCATTCCAACACCAACGTAAACATTTTGAGAAAGATACTCGAAAAGTAACTTAAACAAACTAAGGGAAATAAATTTATTATAATATTATAAAGTACGCCAAAACATAATGCAGAAACACAATTTTTTATTATTGTTTATTCGGTTTAATCTGCATAATTCTAACATATGGCAGCAGTGAAAAGTACCAGATGGCAGAGGATCACATAAACAACAACAGTGCTGTCAGCCAACATCTCAACTGTTGCCAAATGAACAGCAGGAGCGGGAACGGTTCCCGATCTGTCTGCTGAATGCTACCATTTCTACCTTGGTGTATTGTCCAGATTAGCAGCACACTACTACTTCCCAGTTATTTTATACACTACATGTACAAAAAATCGCTAAATTTATTCCATTAATTAGTTATGTAAATTGGGCACTATATCACACTGGCGTAATTTAGTAACGATAATAGTTTTATAAAGTTGTTGTATGATTAATGTTTGAAAATGACATCTAAATAAAACTTAACGCCTTGGATGATGGTGTTCTGCATAATTCATATATACATGAGTTATGATGATAAGTATATACCAAAGGCTGTGAGATTTGTATATCTAGGTGTTGTGGCAGATAAGTCCATATAGCTTACAGATCAGTTCCTCGTAAATGTTCAATTAAAGTGTTACAGAAAAATAAAACAGCGAAATTTAAAGCCGAGTTTGCAATCAAATTTTGTGTTAAGCTTATTAGTTTGACCTATGGAAAGTTGCAAAGAGCTCATTGGGAGCATTCCTTATCAGCAGCACAAGGCAGTACAACGCATTTTTTGAATGGTTGGTATGCAACGCAAGTTAAACTTTACTCAGGAAGATCTTCAATATCGAAAATTGAGAATGAAAAATTCTTGTCAAACGGTCATATCCATGTACAAACGGGAAAAAAAGGATTCCTGTTGGTTCCTCAGCTCATATTCTTCTAATTTCAGTCCACGTGAAGTTTTCTTGTTCTCCAAGATTAAAACCTATTTAAAATGAACCATTTTGGTAATGCAGATAACACCCAAAAGAATGTAATAGAGATCTTGAACGCGATCCCAGTTTAAGCCTTCCAGAACTGCTATGAAGATTGGAAACAACGCCTTTGCACTTCCGTATAACTGCGCAAAAGAGTTTTTATGTTAAACCTCGTACGTCTCCTTGCAGTACTTAGTGATATTTCTCTGAAGTAAGTTCTTATCAACCGTGCCCAAAATTGTGTAGTAATGCTGATTCATTTGGCCCATCGATCACAGAATACAGCGGAAGACAATGTAAAGCCATTTATGGTGATGATATAAAACGTGATTTTAACAGCGGCTAAACAATGAAAGCATAATTACAACATTGTAATATTCCACATAAGAGATAAATTAAGCTTGCCGTCTTATTTTAGGACACATATCGTTTGATTATTGATCTTTAAAAGAAATCCGCTAATCTTTTTGTTCTAAAAATAAGTATGTTTTGCAAAGAGGAAACAGAAATAAATTACTTGTATTTTTTAACTTCTATATCAAAAATTTCCGTCAATATTAAAAAGAAAGAAGATGGACATGGTTTACACAAAGTAAAAAAAAATGTGTAAACACATTCATCTCGCATCTAATGTATATAAGTGTATAAACACCCAGCCCATACAATCCAATTAACATCACAGCGCAAGAATATTTACTTTAACATCAAGGATTATACGAGTTTCTTATTAATTAAATAAACGTTTACGTTTCATTTAAAATCTTCCGTAAACATCCGATACACCTAATAATATTCGGCGGAGAAGAAATTGTGTTTTGCCTCTGCTCTACTGTGTATTTACGCTCTTGTTTTATTTGCAGGACCCCTTCCCCTTTGAAAAAATTAAGGACCCCTGCCCGTGCACCCGTCAAAATACGTAGATCGTATTTTTCAAAGTTTAGTTGCCGGCGATGTAAATATTTTGGCGTCCATCACTGCACGAACGAAAAACAAGTATACGGTAGTAGAAGGGAAAAAACGAAAGAAAAATAAAACAAAATAAAGCATCCGTCGTTTAACAAGTGAAGCTCGCTGTTGAGGTGAAGTGAAGGCTAAGCCATCACTGTTGTACCTATGTTCTATACACATACACACATAGGCTATAAGCATAGCTAAAAAAAAAAAAGAAAACACCTTTAATTACGACGAGTTCGAATTTAAAAGCCAGACAAGAAGACAAGGGAAAAAAGAGTAACACCTGTCGTTTTCTGGACTGAACTCGCGCAGCGTTCTATGCATGCGTGGAACTTGTTCGGTGTAATTAAGGAATATAGGTTTTTTCTTTCCTTTAAAGATTTGTGATTGTAACAATAGATGGCAGATAAATAGTTTGAACTTAATTAATAGCGATTGTACAGACTGTTTTTTCACTCGTTCGGTCTCCTTTTTTTTGCTTCTCTCTGTCTAGGCGCGCTTGTAATCCACTTTCAAGGACATATCAATTATTAAATTAAATATCAGTTATAATTTGTTTGTTAATTAAACAGAATTCTGTAGATAGATGTCAATGAAACATGATGAGGATGGCAATTAATCAGACTTAAACCGGTTATTATTGTTAACGAAATAAAAAGGAAAATAAATTATATATACTACCGCTCACAACTATTTGGGCACTTGTAATTTATTATTATAATATTAAATTAAATATTATTTCCTTCCTGAATTAGAATTTGATTGTAAATCAATTGATCGAAATACAAGTCAGTATAGCTCGGAACAAAATATTAATAAGTTTAAATATAACCGGTTTTGCTTCTAAAATGTGTCTAGCGAAATCATTAAATAGACGTTATGAATATAATTTTAATCAACCGCGTTATAAAGTTGGATAATGTAGCGATTTGCTTACGATCGGTATGTTACATAATCTAATATTTATACTTAAGCTGCAATGAACTAAGAAAAGCTGGTGGTGGAGCAGTTTTCCAACATGTCACGTGTCGAAGGTCAAAATTAGATATTTCAACGACAAACCGATTTAATATCTTGAATGGCCGGGAAACTCACCTGATGTAAATCCTATCGAAAATGTATGAGCTCCAGTAAAAGCTAGAGTTCTTACATTAAATTGTGTTTTGCGATATTTTCGCTAGATTGTTACAGACTTAATAAAAATACGGAGTTGCATGCTGTCTCTCTATTCCATCTTTCTTAACAGTCTTCTATACCTCCCTGTTGCATTACTTGAGAGTAACTTTTAGGAAAGAAGACGTTTAAGAAAATTATTTGGACTGCTTAAATATCTCGGACACTGATATAATTTTTATGACTTTTGTGAAAACTGCTCTGTTCTCAAGAATGGCGAAGATTATCTAAAAGATGTAACTGTGTAATCTACATACAAAATTATACATAGTACAAGTAAAACAAGAACAACATCTACATGCACTGGTGGCTAAAAACGATACAAAAACCATTACAAATTAAATTCTAAACTTATTTGTAGCTACTTACTTCTTGAAGAGCAAAGATTAATTTTATTATTTAAAATTGTTAAATATACTATTTTAAAAATAATTAGATTTCTATGCCTACAGGAGTAGGATAAATAATAAAAAAGTAAACTAAAATGAGATTTCGAAGAAAAGTGCTTTGCGTCAACATCTAAATATTGAAGAAAACCAACTAATTATCAATCTGTAACCCATCTTGTATTTTCTGGGTAGGTACTGATAATAATAATAAAGATATTTTCTCTCTTCATTTTATATTGATCTTTCAGTATAGTTTTGCAGACTTGATAATAAGTAAATATTAGAAAATACCGACTATGTTGACTTGTGAAAAATTATAATTTTAAAGTTTTAAATGTTGGTCTTATCGTTAAATTATATTTACTCGATTTTAAAAAATTGGTTTGAAAATTCTACTTGATAACAGAGTTGTTTTAATTAATTATAGTAATATATAATACATTTTCAACGCCGAATCAAGAAAGATTTATTCGTCTTTTCTTCGAAAAAAAGGAAATATTTGAATGAGATACTTTTAAGAACATGTTCCATCTCAGACATGTATAGCAAGCACTGAGACAAACGGAATACCAGCTGAGCAAGTTAAATAAACATCTCCATTTATTGCATGTTAGGTAGATATTTAGATATGGAAGTAAAAACTGTCGTATTTATTTTATATGAAACGACATTGCATGGGCATTAAATAATACGATTTTCTCTTGCAGCCCGACTTACACTGTAACTAGTCAACTGGTTACTTTTCACAGCACATGACCGTAAAACAACTAATTGAGGTTGTAAATCAAATATCAGAAAACTTAAAACATGTAAATGTATAACGTTTTTTCATTGTTTGTAACCAATAAATAATTTCTTAATTAACACATTAATTCACGCAATAATATATCTAATGGACTTGGTTAACATCTGATTTTTTTAAGTTTTATTAATAATATAATGACAAATAAAATTTTTCATTCTTCTCGTCAAAGCTGTATATTAATGGGCGTTTGATGACAAAAAAACAAGTTTGCCTGACTCACCGAGGCATTTATAACAACCCGTTTGGGTTTTTTAATATTCTTATGTAACATATATTATTAGAAACCCTTACTGGTGAAATAAAAATAATAATTATATGATTAAATTTAGATATAAAAATACTTTATTTTAAGTCTCTATATTAGATTAATCTTCAAAAATTTAAATGAAATAATATATCTTCTTCTACCTAGTAAATGGTATTGTATAATTTAATTTAATCACACCGTGATCTGAGATTCTAATGATGTATAAGTATTAAATCAATAACACAGAATAAAATAATATGATCATATACTAAACCTTTTTCAAATTTACCGCGGCTTTAGCTCATGCAATGACAAGTGCTGACAGTGAATAATGTACACAACAGCTTGATGTAATATTAAATTGATACTTAAGTGATCAAATATCTCGTTAAAACTTATAACTTTTAAATCTCAGGTAGTGTAGATGGTTCGTCTTATTTTAAGTGATTGTGAACTGATAAGAGATTAAACTCTTTAAAAACTCTGTGATATGAAATAAAACTAATTATACTACGGTTATGAAGGTAACTAATAATAACACTGAATTCAAAAGTAGGCAAGTTATTTAATAAATATATCTTTCAATCAAATAGAATTTGACAATAAAAATAATCTAACGTAAGTAATGAAGAAATTATTAATATAGTTGTTTCAAATAAATTGACGGTTATTGTGTATGTCTTTTAAGTTATCATAAAATGAATGTTTATTTACAAATTAGATCTAGTTTAAAAATTACAAATTTTAAGTATATGCAATATGACCACAGTAATATTATGTAACATCAATTCTAGTAATTTTTAATTTATAGGTTATTCTGTAATATATGGCCTTTGAAGATATATAACTCATTTATTTCCAATCTCAATGACTAAATAAGGATAGAAATTTTAAACTTTAATGTGGGGTTGTCTTCCCCGTAAGAGTAATAAGACAGACAGAGAAAATATACCGCCATGACACTCTGTTACTGCGTTAGTCAACTTATATGTCGTAAGATGAATATTCATTCAGACTCGCAAATTTTGTTCATAAACGGCGGTTATTATTGTTTTATTAGATTTTATTATATTAGATATAGCTAATCTTAAGCAATGAATAAAACATGTTATAAAATATAGAAAATATTAGATATACCTAAGCATCATAAGCTGTTTATTTTTAAATATTTAATTCTATTTTGTAAGTAATGAATTTGAGCTAGAAGTGTTGATTTAATTTACACGGATGAAAATCAATGGCGTGTAAGCCAAAAGATACGACGTACAGATAGTATATGAAATACTGTCACAATACCTTCACAGTAATATCTTGAATCTTCTTCTTGGTATCTGCCTAAAGTCAAGAACCCTTTCCTATGATGTTCAGCAAGCTTTGAAATTCCCGATGTACTCAGAAATAGGACTGGATTTTCTTTTATTGAAATATCTTCCTCATAGTAAGTTTGAATAGTTGTATTTTATTATATTTAGCACTAATATTTTCTTTTAATTTATCTTTTATATGTCCTCTTCTATCTGGCGTATGCAGCAACTCTTCTGGATATTTTCTAATTATGAATCTTAATTAATTAATTTAACTTTTAAATGCGCTTCAAAATCAAATGCCTCTATCAACTAATATGGACTGGAAGCGTCTCACTATTCATATTATTTCATTGTTTTATAATTTTTTGAAAAATCAATTTATTTTATAAATACCGTCAAAAATAGACCACCCAACATACGCATATTTTAGATTTATAGTATAACCTATATTTTGTTAAGGTTACTCCATTAAATCAAATAATCGTTAGTTTTTGCTATAAACTTAAAAATAACAAAGTGTTCACATTTACAAAATTATTAACGAATTATGTTATAGTGAATTACAAATCTACATATACATTTTAATTATATTCATTCATTTCATGACGTATAATTGTAAATATGATTTTAAAAATTCAAGATAATATTTTCAAACATCCAAAATAGCTTAAATATTGTATTATACAATGTACAATATATACAATTAAATGCGTTTTGATTTCATCAAATGTTTTATTGGAAACTTCACTAACAACAACTTTTGCACATGATTTACACATCATAAAATCTCTTCGATATGGTGCTTTAGCCACTGTAAAAATTTGTCGTTTACAATGAGTAAATTGAATAGGTTGTGCATCTTTGATATTGTCTCTACATAACCCCCGCCGCTTAAATGACAACTTGTACTAAAAATCATACCTTCCCAGAAGTTTATGCCATGATAACTATACGATGGAGACTCTTCAGATTCCCCACTAATTACTAAAAAAAGCTCTTTTATTAGTGTTGAAACACGGTAATGTTTTGTATCCGCAATGAATAAAGTTTATTGAACTGGTATCCATACATATGAATGTTAGTTCAACAAATACGCAAGCGCCGAAATGTCTAACGTTCGTTTACACGAACAATATTTTTCAAAACAAAACAAAAAAGTCTTGTAATGCTATATTAGATAAATACATATTATATGTATATTATTGATACATATTCATACATCTGCTTGATAATATCTAGACGTTCATATTCCGAATCCAGGACGTGTAACCTTCAAGGCTATAAATAAAACCACAATTCATTTTAAATGTCAGACCTGATCGTTACTGGCTGTGAATAAATACTAACTTTTTTGCGCTTATGCTTTAGCGTTCTGCCTTCGCAGAATAAACAATGTATAGCCCGCGACCGTTGAAAGACACCCGCTCCTTCCGTCTATGGGTAGAGAGCGAAAAACGTGCGAGGGAACCGGGAAGAAGAACGTACTAAAATTAAAACATTTGTAAAGACGAGAAAAGATAGAAGCGAGACAGGAAAAATATGTACACAGATAAATCTTCTATCTTGATAGTTAGTCGGATGGTTTGCGCGTTCTGCGGCCTTGAATTCGAACGACAAACGGCGGTAAACAACAAGCGGACGGATGACACATGGGCGAAAATAATTTAATGACGGGAAGAAGCGTGAACAGAAAAAAAAGGATTCTAATTTCGTTCCACGTTGAAATTTATGCTTGTGCGCAGCGATTAATAACAAAACGTTTCAGATTATTCATAAAAAGTATGACAGTTCTGGGCTGTCTTTTATTTCTACAACTACGCAAATTAAGACCCAGATAAAATCAAAAAGGTCTAAGTTACTTTAGAAAATTGATGATATATCCTACTGTTAGGAGTATAATAAATATGAATCACTTTAAAAAACATATACTGTCATTAGGATAAATTTTACTTAATGTAATGTAAAGACTTATCCACTGTTGTTACCCTCATCAACATGTGTCGAACACGCAAGTAAACTAGCATATAATAAAACAGCTAATTGGTTAAGAACAAATAAATTATATATAGAAAACTAAATTTGAAAATCTTTAATACTATTGTGTGGATCAAATAAAATTTAACAAACGTATGTGCCTTCAGAATTCTTGTACTTAATCTAAAATTGTTCCCAATTAACTTTTAGAAACCTTTATTCTTTTAATAAATCTGTATAGAATGCATAATTCGTATCTGCAAAAAAAAACCGCTATTAGATAAGACTAAAAGTGCAATGTTACTTCCAGTTCAAACGTTGAAATTTTTTCCATAAAAATTGTTCCAAATCCAAATGTATACAGAATTCATAATTTGTGTTACTTCGGATCTGAATTTTGAAGTTTTTTTTATACAAAAATTGTTCCAAATCTACTCTTGCATTTGTAAGAAATATATACAGAATTCATAGTATGCGAGATATTTTCAAAAGACTGGAGTAACATCGCTACTTATGGTCTCAATTTCCATCTTATTTGTACAAAAATTATCCAAAATTAAGCCTCAAATACTTTTATACTCTTAATATATTTGTCTAAAAAGCATGGCTTAGGAGATATTCGCATAAAACTGTTTTTTGATAATGGTAAAAGATATACTTCCGGTAGGAATTTCGAAACACTTTCATAGAAACATTTCAAATTTTTTCACTCAAGTAACTACTACTTCCGGTCAACCAATTTCACCGAAAATCAGCTCTTAAGATAATCATTATACTCTTAACTACAATTTTGGTATTGATAGCTGTAGTAGTTCTTCCCTTATCGTGGTTAAACATACATATAGACAGAGAGAGACATTTTTCAGAAATCACTTTGTCGGTAACAGGGAAAAAACATTTTTTTTATATAATTCGGTTTTACAACGTCCGTCGTCTTCCGATTTCCAATCTCCACTCGTTTCTATTCGCCCACAACTCGTCATCCAGACCCCTAAACCTCATTTCGCTGTCTATTCCTTCTCTCCAGCTCCTCCGTGGTCTTCCTCGTTTCTTCGCCCATTTGGATTCCATTGTATTACTTGTTTAGGTAGTCTTTCGTTCTCCATTCTCTGCACATGCCCGTACCATACCAGTTGTTTCGTTCTTATCTCGTCCACTATCGTGCGTTCACCCACTGTCATATTCAACGAATAAGAGAAATTATGACAGTGGGGGGAAAACATGGACATTGCAAAAATCTTCTTAAGAATACTCGTCAACACAATATTTCCTTATACTAGTATAGGAAAGTAAACAAAAAGAATTACCGCGTTATTACAAAAAAACGAAACCCTTGCAACAAGAAAGTGCAACTTGGAGAAAATGCGCCCAAAAAGAACATCGGATGATTATCAATTTTTTTTTAATATCATAAATTGCGTTCAGCAATGAGAGGCGTATAATACTGAGATGAGGGCTTTATTCGTCAGGAGACATACTTCATGAAGAATGTTTAATAAAATCCGCAAAACATCCATCGTGGGTTATGATATGGGTCGTGCATAATGTCATAGACCAGACAGAACTCGATGTATTTCGTTAACGAAATCATGGATGAAAGAAAGCAACACAAACGTGTTTTAGAAAATGTTTTAATGACATATGTGAATAATTTCGATATTAATGCAAGATAATGGATATTCTGTGCCATATGAAGAAGTCTATTAATGCTTTTCCGGCAGCGATATTTCTACCGTGAAAGAAAAATTCTCTTGATAAAACTAAACAAGAATCAATTATGAACATTAAAAAGTATTTCCAAAAGGTAGAATAATCATCAAATATTAGTTAAATTAGATGTACATTTCAATTTTATGTCTTACGTAGAAACTAACCGTTTGTTTAAGTACGTACTTTAACAAAACAATATTTTAGGTGTTCGATGACCAACCATTATTATTTTCGTCGAAAACGTTTGGCGCGAATAATCTCCTCGCAAAAATTAATAACCGAAATTCCGGAGTGATGTCAGTTCACAAAAACGTGTTCAAAGAATATAAATAAAATACATAAATATATACCAATAATTACTTTTTGTATTGTTTAAATGTCCTTGCGGTTGGTTGACATAAATAATAAAATATATATTGCACCGCTTTTGTAAGCTTGTAAAACTACCTACATAATTGATTGTCGGTTCGTTTGGTGGCTATATAAAAACCTACTTTCAAAGCAAAGATGTTTTCGATAAGAATCATCAGAATTATAATATTTTCAGTTCGAATAACAACATAACATTTTATTATTCAGAGTTTCAATCAACAATAGAGGCACAAACAATGTGTCGAAGAATAGAATACAAGGTCGTACCAAAACCCTAACCATGTAACAGTTGCTCTGCCCACAAATGGATCATAATTAATGACTATTGTATGCCAAATCGACAAGGTGTTAATGGTGTTTACTTTTGAGAAATATACCCTGGGATCCTGTGAATATTGAATTACGAAAACATCTTACCTGATTCCAAAATAAGTTTACCATTGTAAAGAAAAAAAAGCATATATTTATACGTATAAGTTAAGTATACAGGCCGTCCCAAAAACATACCGACAAACTTTAGTAGTTGGGGACATTAAAACAAACTTCTTTTGTTTAATAAACATATGTCTGCAAATGAGCCATATTAGCATAAAATAGAAAAAAATATTTTGGTATTATTTTACAAAAAGAAGTTTCGGAGGACATAAATCAGTTTCTGTTCATGTTAGCCTTTATTTTATTGACAAATAAATGATGGTTTACAAAAATTGTTGAAAATGTCGGCCATTAGCTTTAATACAAAGATTGCATTCATTGACTCGCAGGCCCTATGGAATAATCAGGGAATAGCTTCTACATGTGTACAACTCGCCATTACTCTTGGTAGGAGATCTTCTTCATTACGAATAGGTGTTGAAAATTCAGATAAATGTTTGCGTTCAAACGAGCAGGCATGAAATGAACTATTAGATTCTCTCCAAAAATAATAGCTAACATATTAACCTCAAAATTGTTGCTGGTGTCTTCTAAAGACCACAGCATGAAAATTTTTATCATGCCAAATGTGATTGTTTCTACAATTAAAAAAGCCATTGCGTGGGAAATTTGCCTCATCAGAAATCAATACTACTCTCCCGAAATCAGGATCGTTGTGACCCAAAAGCCATTGGCAAAAACCTAATCGATGCCGATAATCTTCAGGATTTAAAACTTGTACCCGTTGCAAATGCTAAGGGTAGAGAAGTTTGTCATGAATGACACGGTGTACCCTCGACTTGGAGTTTCCCACATGGTGTGCATTTGCGGACATATGCTTATTCAATGATCTAATACTATTATACTACTAGATGCACTGTACCCTATGTCTTGCTGATTAGGAAGTGACCCACACCATAGGAGAGAGAAGGAAAATATATGAGCGTCGAAAGTTTGACAAGGATGAACAAAATTGACCGTTTTATGTGGGCAAAATTCAAATATGTTGCTATAGCTTGTAATGGCTTATAATGTTTAAAAGTATTATTTTGTTAAAAATATGCTATATTAAGAGGAAAGTAAAGGTATTGCAACTTTAATAATCAAAAAGATAAATAATTAAATATATATTATTAATATGGTATTAAATATATTTTGTTTAATAACATTTTAAAGGTATCTATGCTAGTTGCCATTCTTCATTAAAGAAAGAAAATTAAATAAATGACTTTTAATGACTATGAGATAATAATAATATAATATATAAAATAAAACAGGTATTATTAGAAGAACAAAATCATATAATATATGATTTTGTTCTTCTAATAATACCTATTTTAGCATGTTTGATGATCATTCAGTTTTTATTTAAAACAATAGTATTAGAAAAATATTTTAAAAATCACTACATATCAGTTGGAAATTTTGAATTGACCACTAGAATTTTTCAAAATATTACCTGTGATATTACGTTCTGAAAAAATAAATATAGAAACTGACAGCTCTTCTTAGGTGTTCCTTACAACTTCTGATATATTCAAAATAAAAGACAATTAATGCTTAATTTTTTATTAAAATATATGTACATATAATTAATATGGATTAACAAATACGTAAATGGTAAATATGTGATCGAAGAAAAATGGAGAAATATTAAAAATACATAAAGCTAGAATAACAACTTGTATTATTTCGTGAGATGTTTTTTCTGTGACTAATTCAAATACTTCAACATTAGTTACATTTGGAGATTCTGAGCTATAAGGTAAATAGAGCATTAAAAATATCTAGGTAGAATAATAACTACAAATAGAAATCTTACTTTAACAGTTCTTTGCTTGGTGCATCAGTAATTTTTAATCGTTGAGATCTGCTATTACAGGGAATTTTTCTCAAGTGAGCAGGAAAATTGAAAATACTTTGAATTGCATTTTGGGGCAAATATTTTCTTCCATAACTTATAACAAAATCTTCAGGAACAAAATGCTCTGAACACAATCTTGAATATTTTGATGGCTTAAAATCCTTTCGTTTAGTACAAATTATCCACTGCTTGCATAGTACTTGATTAGATTGAAAACTAAAGTTTTTTATATCAAATTTACAAATCATGTATTTTATTAAGAATAGTTAACCTGTGAAATGATACGTTCATTCCCTTTTCTGCCCTATTAGTATAACCATACGCTGCACATGACATTACCATTGTGTCTTAAATATGTGACTCCAAGCACTGCGAAGCTGGTATATATAATATTCAACAATTTAAAATATTTATTTCTAATTTTGTTACTGATAATAGCACTTTTAACCAAATATATATGACACTAAATCCATGAGAACAACACTGTTAAATTATAAGCTGAAGTTAACATTTGCCAATATTCTTGATGATTCTCAATTTATATACATTACCTATATGCCTATATCAAATAAAAATGAAATTCTTAAAATGTATCTAATTACAATCACAATTTTATAAATAAAAATAGTTGATTCAATCATCATGAATCCACAGTTGTCTTTATACTCGTATTTCTTTAAATAAAAATAAAGTCAGTTGTGTATGAAATAAAATCAATACTAGAAGAAATCTATTAATAAAATACATAATCCAAATTACCAAAAAGACAAATAAATATGTATAAATCAACAAAATTGAGAAAGTTTATATACAAAACAATGCGATATCGCCATGTTTTGCCCACAACTAACGGTTTTGTATATCTGTCTCCTTTGTATGTAGAGGTCAATTCCTCTCTCTCTACAGTCCATCTAGTAGTTCTATATTATTAGATCATTGTGCTTATTAAACAAAAAATGTTTGTGTTGATGTCCCTACCAACCCTTCAAGCTTGTTTTTGGGACTCGCTGTATAAGCTATTTACTCTACTATTTAGGAATACGTACATGAATCAATCGCAAAGATGTTGAAAAACTGTTTATCATTAAGCAATTTCCTCTTTTGAAATAGTTCTGTTCCAGTTTGGTCTACTGTAACTCTTAAGTATTCATATGATTCCATCTCTACTATTTCTGCTGCTTCAATTTAGTTTTTAATTTTTCTGGGTCACTAAGACATATATAATTTCATTAATTTTTTTTTATACTAAGCTTCCATGTAAATGGATACGCTAACAATTTTCATTATTATGACACACAAATCCCTCCTTTGTGAAACCCGCAAACATTCAGAATCGTTGGTCATAAAATGTGTGGAGAGGAATAGTAGTAGTTATTTCTTTGATGGCAATGTTATGATGAAGAATATTTTCATTTTCTACGGGCGGATTATCAAAACTTTTTGGATAATTTTCCTTTACATGTTATTGTTCGTATACAGTGTGCACGCGATCTACCTGCGGATGAATATACTAGTCGACTATACGTGCTGGTCGACTATACGTGGGAGAATAAGGAGGTAGCCTGTTACTAACAATTAGAGCTACTTTAAAGTCGACACCGCAGAAAGCGTTACTACGTTAGTCCGTGAAAATTGCTACTGTTACTGTTCATAACAAATTCTTTAACCAAAAATAAAGTCATTTACTGCTGTACGTAGATAATTTATAAGTAGAGACTTAATAAAGCATCAAATAATCGCACTAATTAATTTTAGTAACGGATTTCATCACAGCTTCCCGAATTGTATGAGTAAATAAAAGAAATTGACCATCATTTCTTTTATTTACTAAAAACTTAAAAATAATATTTTTTTTCTTAAAATATCAAAGAAAGAAATATAGCTGATATAAAAAACGAAAACGTAACAATAGCAAAACTCCTACAAAAAGTAAATAATTCCGTAGTATTATAAAATAGTATAGGAAACAAACTAAAACTCTGAAAGTAAACAATAAATTTGTATGAAACTTAACAAAATGTTTCAGTAAGTATAAACGCAAAAACAAGGAATTTAATTGGAAGTTAAGAATGGAATTATTAAACAAAAATGAATTTCTACAAGTACGTAATTATTTATTAAATGCTCAAATAAGCCTATTTCTTGAGCTGAGCAGTAACCCAGCTGATTATAAAAATTTCAACGGACATTTGTTAACATTTCCGGGGTAACATGATTCGAAAATATAATAATTTTGGCGCCTAATTATTCTAAATTAGATGGACGAAACGCGATTTCAAAATGTGTTAGTCGACTAGAGATCGAGCGTGAACAAAATTCAAATGAAATGCGCAAGTACAGCTGCTATCCTTGTTGCACTGATTAAACGAGAGTCAGTCTAGCCTAGCGTAAATGTACTCGAATCCCCTCTTTTTTCAACACTACACTCGACTAAAAAGCAGTTTGTATATTGCTTTCTCGTACTAACTCATTCAAACTCTCGGTGTCGTCGTTTTATCACACAGTAAATGCATCCGCAACTTGCAGGCAAGCAATTGGTATGCTTTCAATATGACGGAGCCCCAGCTCACTACAGTCATTAACATCGTGAATATCCATACCAGGATCATCGATTTCAAAAATGCGTTTATAAGAATAAGTCGAAACGTTTTACGCAGCGTTAGCACTTCTTTGAATAACAGAATACGCACTTGCATCGCACAAAATCGTGGTTATGGTGAACATACTAATTGATACAATTTTTCTTACTGTACTTTATTATTGCTTTGGTTAATAATTATTTAAGCTATTCAAATTGCGTTTTTATATTTTTTGTTAATAACAGCTTTTTTCCATCAGTTCTACGTCATGAATTTATAATTTTGAAAAGCTACAGCTGTCTCTTATGAAGAGTATGAACAAAATGAAAGAATAGAAGCAATAATGCATGCATTTTTAAGTGGAAGGCATCTTCAAATATGTCAGTAAACAAACCTTCTTTTGTTCTGTTAAGCAAAACTGGTAAAACACCGCAACTGGACATCGCTGGAAATAAAAAAAATTACTGATAGTGTGAGCGGCTGCAGTCTATGAAATTATTAGTATTGGTTAAACGAATATTTGGCCGCATAGAACAATAGCGCTTTCTGTTGCTACCGGATCTACGTCGCATTAAGATAACGGGCTGAATTAGGGAATGAAACGGAGAATCGCAATAGGGGATGTTAAACTGGATAACGCAGGGCCGAGCTAACTCTGTCGCAGACGGCGTGACGGTTCAGGAAAATAAGAACACCAAAAGTAGAGCGTCGGTCGGCAACGACGCTAGCGACGTTGTCCGGGCACCAGGACACTATGCTATCTTACAGATAACCTACCTGCGCCTCCTACGAGCTACCACTGGCTGTGTCCCTCCAGCGGGTTACCTATTGAACTCCCTGTATATTCGTAGCACCTAATCTTATGTACGTGCTTGTCACAATAAAAATTTGAGGTATGCAGAGGTAAAAGAAATAAAAGAAAAGGTAGTACGTAATGTAACAAAATTTAATTAAAGTTTATGTGTTGAATGGTTATTTTTTTTTTAAGAAATATTAAATTGTGAAATTAGGTAATACCCTAAAACAAGCGTTGAATGAAAAGTGAATTTGAATAAAAAAAAAGAAATGAAGCTAGACAGTTGTAAAATTTTGAACACTAAGCGTTAAGTTATAGTAATAGAAATTTTTTAAAAAAAACAAACAAGCCTTAATACAAAATTATAATCTCTGCGCTTCAGCAGTAGTTGGTTGGTAGCAGAAACGTTTCATCACCTCACATTAAGAATACAAATGTTATCAAGTACACGCCACAACGGCAATGTTAATACAAAGGTGTAAATATTTATTTATAAACGCAAGGAAACTAATAAGTCAGTATATAAGACTTAGTCTAAAATGTGTAAAATTCGCAAAAAAAAAAACATCGCCAGGTTCGAATACATGAACTAAATTAAATTAAATGAAGGTTATTTATTAGCAAAGTCAAATAGTTAAAGGTAAAATTAGAAAAGAAATTTTATAATATACCATAAAACACTGAGGTTCGGGAACCAAAGTTTGCTTCTACAGAAATGAAATTATCTAGCTCAGGTAAATTAATTGATCAACGTGAAAAACAAATTTGCTAGCTTACAAAAAAACGTGCAAAATTATTAACAAATATTAGATTTAAGATGCAACACATCATGTAACATACAATTATTTTAACGGTAGAGAAAATCACTAGGTATATTACTAATTAAATAACATCTCCCAAAGGATATAGTGAAAAATAATGAATTTACTAAAATTAGTTTTAATTAAATAATTGCCTCGTCATAGGGCTACAAAATTTACGGTAGTGACATACCCGAAATATATTAATTAATCAAAGAATTACATAAAAAAACAAAAGAAACAGCGGTAATTTAATACGGAATAAATTGTGACCTCGCAGTTATCTAAGAGGTGCGATAGTTATTAAGCCACTCGAAATTCTTGGTCAAAATCTAGGCGAAATAAAGTCTTGCAATCAGACGTAAAGACGTCGAAAATTCGGACGGAAAATATGAAGTAAAACTACAACCTTAGCTGCTCTCATCTGGTAAAATGGACGCCGGAAGAACGCTGTGGGAATCCAAAATGGCGGCGACTCCCTTTTTGGAAAATTCCACTCCAACAGGTGGGCAGGATGTTAAGAAGCAACTACTGATGCATCGATAAAGAATCACCACGCTCTTCGGTAGAATTGCGGGGCGAAACCACCAAAAATAAGGCTTCGGAGGGCTTAAATGGCCGTCAAAGGAATCCTAACGGCTTCTGAGGGCTTTTGCGCCCGACATAAGAATCCTATTAAAATTTAGAGAAGAAAGAACCAAAAGTAAAATCCCGAAAATTAACACAAAGTTCCAAACACTTACCCCAAAAAGATGGAGATCCCGCGGTAAGGACTCAGGAGTTCCACATAGCACGAAAATAATTCAAAATCCACCTCGTGGCATTCGTAAACTAGATAGCGATATTGCGATAAAAATAATTTACGATAAACACCTAATTAAGGTATCGATAACTTAAACTTATTTCATTAAAGCCGCCTAAGCGTTAGTCTAACTTTAGACATAGTGATAAATTCACCAAAAGAAAATAATCATATCGTGCCCATGCACTTATAACAAGCTTGACTTCGAAAGTGACCCAACCGTGACCTTTTCGGTAGATACGTTACAAACCAAGAACACGCACGCTCAATGCATCGCACTGGAAAGGATTCAAACTAAGGGCGGGAGTTTTCAAATAAACATAATAAACACACAACTAATCTGACAATAAAGGGAGACGACATCGTGACTTAAACACAATTAAACGTAACCCTACACATATCTTAGACGGAAGAACATAAGCGAAATACTCAACAATTGTAAGTAGAAAATATAAAGTCGGCAGCACGAGAGGGTATTTCATGCTAGACGTTGGCAATCCGTGTGTAACACCCATTACATGGCAACGTATTGACCACGTTTGACAGAAATAAACAAAACAAACTTCCACACGTAGTTTCCATTTTATTAGGCGAAAGAACAGAATTTCCGCAGGTAATTAACGAAATATCAAAGCTCTAATATCAAAACGCTGCGGAAGACGGTGGGGAAACCGATCTACCTATATGTTTCAGAATATTATTAACGTCCATAATCCCTACTGGAAGTCCCAGGATGAACCACAGAAGATGCCTAATACTTAGAAAAACGAAGGAAGGCCACAAGTGTTCGGCAACCAATTAATAGTATTCCCACTATCCCAAGCATTTCCTTAATTAATACTTCTTACATTTTTAGTGGGACGTCTGCGAAGGAAAAGGAAAATAACAATAATAATCGGGCCTGCTCGAGATACTGTGTTCGGCAATACGCAAAAACATGTGAAACAGTCGACACAACAACCTGACTGTCGTCTCGGAGCATTTCCAAGCCACAAATAAATGCATTATGTAGAGATCGGACGTAATAAATAAGTAGATATTTTTAAAAAAACTTAAGCAAAGCGTAAAAAGTAACTGCAAATGCAGAAAATACGAAACTACAGGTAGGGTAGAATAAGCTAGAGCTAAGATAATTAGAATTAGTTACTCAGATATAGAGGCTTCCACAAAAATAGGGTGTAAATGCCCGATCTTACACAAAATGAATCTGTCAAATTCGCGGTACGTGAGTAAGGGCGGTGAGGGCTCAAGAGTAGGTTTAGTACACACGCAGGTATACGGCAGGCAGTCTTAGTAGCCGGTGAAACAACCAATGTACAGGGTACGCTCAAAAAGTCACGAACTAATACAAAATTCCACGTATTTAGACAAAGGCACACAATCTTTCAAGAACTACAACCAAAGTAAATTTTACAGCGTAACACTGTATGTGAAAATTTCGGGAAGTAGGCTTTGAAAAAACTACATTTTTTCAAGCATTGTTAAATGCAACTTATAACAAATGAAGCACAATTTCCTTAGCTACACTCACCACTAAAATTTATGCTTTTCTTTTAAAAACAATATACATTTTTTTCCTGAACACGTGGTTTGGTCAAAAATTTCCAAAAAAAATTATACCTCAAAAACTTTTGGCTCAATTTTGATAACGAAAACAGTTGAATAAGCAATTTAATACAGTCCTAGAAAATCTAAATATATATATATATCATTTATAAAAAAAAAAACTAATCTTCACGCATTTTCGGTGAAACCGGAAGTACGTCAGAGCTTAAAGTATTTTTGGAATATGCGCCCAAAGTAAACCATAAATCTTCCACTAATAGTTTTTTCTCTCATATAAAATGAGCAATTGAAGAAGCAGCTACTAATGACTCAGCCTGTATATACACTGTACCTTCAATTACTTCTTATTTGCAGTAACCTAGGATTTTGGTGTAAAGTTGAATACATTAAATGATATGACGTATCAAAATATCATAATTTTTCAATGTTGCCAAGTTTATATTAAATAACAGGTACCTCTAAAACAAAACATGATAGAAGGCACAATAATATATATCCTTCATCAGTTATCTCATTTAATGTTAATGTGTTATAATGTTTTTTTTTAATATACCCTTTTTAAGTGTACATTCTTAATTCTAATATACAGATTTCCCAAGAAATAGACGTTGCTGTCACAAGGAGTGTGAATTCAGAATGAAATAGAAATATTACAATCCTGTAATAAGTACAGATACATATACATATGATGACATTTCATTAATCGTTTATTAATGCTATATTTCAAAATAATGTATAGGCTGGCCTGTTTGTTTTGCATTAGCCAGTCCATGCAAATGATCACGCCGTTAACTAAACAAAATTTATGACCAATTTTCACACCTCTAAAGTCGTAAATATCCAGGAATATTCACATGTATATACATAGGTATGTCTTATCTTCTTGATTGGTGACAGTAATGATTTAAAATTGCCGCCAGAACGTAAATTAAAATTTTATTTTAGTCGCATTAATATTACTTCATTACGTCTCCGATGGTATAAATTATTTTTTGTCTTCAGATACGTATGATAAATTCCATTAAATTAAATGTAAAAATTTAAAGACACTTTCGTATCAAACTTGTTATTATGTTTTTAATTTTAATATCCGAGAGCATTAAGGGAACAACCTGCTATGGATAATCATTATAATAATAATTTACAAGGCAGCTGGTTCCTTTCCATAAGCCGTAATAAATATCAGAATGTTTTCGATTCGAAAGGCTAATAAAAAAAAAAGAAAATAATCAGGAAACAAGTGGATCGTTTCACATCTTTTTGCCGCATCTGAATTAAGTATATATATTAAACAAAAATTTTAAAATGTCAGACCCCCCAAAACCCATTAAGCCTGTGCGCCACTGTGAGTCACACAAATTAAAAATAAATATGTATCTCCATATATCTTGATATACATATACCATAAAAAAAAAGAACATCGGTCAAATCTACCTGCGTAAAGGTTGTAATTTATAGAAGCTGTTGTGCAATATTTAATATAAAGGTAGAAAGGTATAGATAAACATACTTCTATCTGTGTATGTATTTGTCTTTCATATTAGTATGGTATAACCCTCCTGAAATTAAGTGGTCGTGTTGGTGTTGCAGAGAGAGGATATTAGCGGTGTTGAAACGCCAGATGGCCAGGAACAATAATTTAAGCAGGAATTCCACTTTAACAATCTTGCTTTTCAAGATGTTTTACTACAGTGGCTGCGGGCAATAATTGTGATTTGTATATCAATTATTGAGCGATGGACCAAGCATATATTATTATAATTATACATGATAATGTAAAATACTATTTCATTTTATACTTTCTTTCTGCAATCATTTAATATAAATGTTTTACTTTATTGCAGCAATTCAATCCCGAAGATTTTTAAATTAACATAACTTACCAGTCTTTTTTGAATGACGTAAATAGACTCAATTTTATACAGTATTGCCAAATATTACTTACGATCACATCATTTCATTCAAATGAATAAAAATATAACTACATATCTAAAAAATCAGTTTTTATATATATTTATTTTTTAAATGCAATTACTGTTTATAAAACGATAATGTAACTGAAATGATAATATTCATGTATCAACTTACATTGTTAGATCATTATTTAGAATAGAAAACAGTTACTCGCAAAGTATGTAAATTACAACAGTTAATTTTAAAATTAAGTTCGCATAAAGTCAACATTTTATTGAGTGTTTGACTGTAATACTCACTATCGATAGCAATTTTCGATAGCATTCCATAACAAGAAACACTGCTTGATATATTATTCACTACATAAGGATTAATATTTATTTAATCAAGACTGGAAAACATGGAACAACATGACAAAACAGCAATAACGAAAAATCAACTAACGAACTGACTCTTAATATGATGTGAACCTAAAGAAAGTAGGTACATACATAAATGTCCCTATAATCACTGACATTTATACTGTTGCGTTTTCGGGTTCGAAATAACCAACTCGTGCAAATGTTTTAAAACTGTCTGTATATTTACACACTTAAAACTAATCACAATATAAAAATATAGAATAAATGTATCGCACTTAAAACTACTACAATTTAAATTAACACACGTATTTATTTCTATCGCTACTATTTATATCTGTAATATTTATGTATTTATTGCACTGTAATAAAAACTCCTATATAATATTTATTTGTACCGTACAAATACTACTGAATGAATTAATTCCTTATCCCACCTGCGGCATCTATATGTGTAGACAAAAGGTCTAGTAAATTCTGGCTCTCTTCTACCATATTCCAGAGTCGCTGACGTAGTATATGAGTGCAGTTGATTTACGACTTATTTACCGGTACGTTTTTTGTCGTCGCCCGGATGTCTGCTTCTTTTTTTTGTGTGCTTGTTTCATTACAATACTATATCGTTAAATAAATTTATCCATTAGCAAGCCATGATATTATTTCTACACTAAATCTTATCAGTTGGGAGTATAAGTTTAGGTGGTGTAGGTTATGCAATTGACAGATTAGGTTTTGTCGTTTTGACAAATAACTACATACAAACGTTTTAGTTGAAAAATTAAAAACGATCTACAATAAATGTTCAAAGTGAGCGCCTTAGAAATCGTGCTTCACAAAGCGATATAAGAAATATGTTTAGAATTTGACATTTTATCAGACTATTTAAAATACATCGTTCAATACTTAGCACCTAACTTATTTCAACTTGTATTCTATTTAACTGAATTTTTCTATTCCGGTGCTATAAAGTTCACTTTACGACACCCGTTTTGGTTGCATAAAGTATTACTTTATCGAACGCTAATTTTATTTTTTTGAAGTTGGTAACAAAAAAAATTAACCAAATCGTATTTAAATGTCAAAATATAAGCCTTTAAAGTAACAAAAATGAGCAATAAAATTGTACAAAGAATAAAAAGCACACATGCTAACATTTCACTTACTAATTAGCAATATAAATTATTATGCAGAGTTGGATGATAAGTTTTCGGATGCTACTATTGACATTTAATTACCATGTTGAATAGTATAACTGTTATACAAGTTTGTTTTGATAAATATGTAGAGAGTTTGTGGACGAAAGATTTTGTAAATTGTCTTCTGCTATTTTGCGAATCTCTGGGGGCGTACAGTTATTTATTTCGTCCTTTTTGTTGATAATTTGAAATAATTTTTTGTATAAATCAGTCTGAATTTTAAACACAATTACATATAGCACCACCGATATTCAAATATTTAAAACGGTCTACTTAAAAATCAGAGTAACCAACTTCAAAAAATCAAAATTTCTAAAATATTCGAACAAAACATGTCTCTTATTTTAAGCTTTTTTGAACTTTTAATAACCGAAATAGAAAAAATAGTATAAAATACACGTTTCATAAGACATTTTACGCACTTGTTCTTTAGAAAACTCGCCTAGCGGCTCGTTTTCTAAACTTGAACGCGTGCGCAAAAATCGTGTCTTATGAAACTTGTATTTTAATATACTATTTTCTCGCACTCAGGTCTGTTTTCTGAAACATATTTGATGCACTCTCATATAAACTTGTTGTAAAGTTGTTCTTGCGTTTCAATAATGATTATGATTACACCCTGTATAATAATAATATTATAATTTCTTAGAAATTCCTAAAACATGAAAAAAAGATGAAATGTCGAGATAACTCGGATGTTATGTTTGGGTGGTAATGAGGAAAGAGGTTTATATCACAAAGAACTCTGCTTAATTATTGTGTTCAAAAGAAATAATTTTGTGGTACTTCAACGTGGTGTGAGAACATTAATTGCTGTTTTGTTTAGGCGCTTTCAACATGCCTATGCATCACCGACCGGAAAAGATCGTTTTTTGATACCATTTCTTTTGTTTTCTTCTTTTCCTGTAAATAGACTAACAGATGCATTTTTGTAGATAACTTTTTCCATGTACGCAAGTGGAATAATAAAAAAGGAATGCTTTAGGTATCTTTTGTACTAGATTTTTTGTAGAAATCTGGAAATTACAATAAATTAAAATATATATCCATAACAAATAGTCACAAAGAATCAACAACGACTGATGATAGCATTTATAAAACAAAAGATGTACGAAGTGCTTTGCATATTTCGTTTAAAAAAAACACATTTCCTACTATATATGTAGTTATGCATAGTTCAGACACTATAAACTCGACAAATCGCCATGCGCTGAGGCAGTATTGCATTACTCAACATATACTAAACAAATTGTTAAAATAATTACGCTAAACTTTGTATCGCAAGTCTAAGAAACAATGACACAATGCAAAGATTATGTCATATTCTCGACAATTTTGTTACTATACTACTTTACAATCCAGCGAAATATATGTAGGGGCAATCATAACATTTATGGTGTCGAGTGTAGACCATTATTATAAATAATGAAGTAAGATTCTAGAAGAAAGTTCAAAAAACATAGAGTAATGTTGCGATTTAATTAACTAACGCCGGTCAAGTCAGTCCACACTTTAGTTGTTCACGTTGTGTGTAGATGGCTTAAATATTTTCTGAAACAATTTTTATTTTAGGTAGAATAACCAAATTTTGTATGTATATTGCTACACAAATATATTCAAACATTTTGCATGTACGAATGTAAAAAAAAATTCTTCTTTCTATGATCAAGTTTTTAGTGATTTCTAGTAGTATTCATGTTATAAAGTTTTTTGCCAACTGTGTAAAATGTAAACACAAATTCCATTTTAGAATACTGCTAAAAATGACATGTTAATTTGATACTTCTTGAAAGAATTGTATGCGTAAATTATTTATTTTCTTTTGTATCTCTGCAGTTACTTTTACATTCAATATCAAACACAAATCTTCGGTAGCTTTATTCATTTTTTTAGTTCGTACTTTTGCACTATTGGTACTGCTAATTCACCTAAAAACTTGGTCAAGAAATTGATAAGTGTAAAACAGCCAAAGTCAACAATAACTTGATCAAGAACTTGCCGACAATTTCTTGGTCAAGAACTTGATAAGTGTAATACAGCCTTCAGGACTCGTGTCTCCCAGCACGAAAGCTACGACCGACACTAGATTCTAGACGAACACTAGATCCAGTTCAATTGCATAAGAATCCTATCCAAATATTCCCATTATTACAGTCGCAAAATCCGTAAAACTTACGAAATCCAGAAATATCCTAACAACCTGAACCGAGACATAGACGCTCCAAGAACTGCAACAGAAAAGCACAATATAAACCATTTCCCCTGCCAACACAAGCCATGTCTGTTTCAGGTTATCGCAGCAATAGAAACCCTAAAGATGACCCTTAGGATAGCGGGCGAAACGTCGGCAATAGAAGCAGAAACGACGCCATGGTTTCAACACAGGAAGCAAGAAGATATTGTAACGAAACCAGTAGACATCCGGGCGGACTTCCGAGCGACAATAAAAAAAGGTTGTAAATCATCTCGACGCGACTGATAAACATCGTAAAGCAATAAATGTGTACTGCGTCGAGACAGAATGTCTGTGGAATGTTCTACAAACATCGAGAGGAAGATGGAGTGTAGGCGAATGCTTCCAGATGTTTCGTATGTGTATATAAGGCGGCTGGGTCACCGATGGATGAGTAATTCCGGAATAAGACGTTCCTTAACTCGTGCCGAACAGTAAGATAAATATAAGAAATAAATAAATTGTTCTTTGAGTGGTAGCCGAAGAAAAGACATAAATATTAGAGTGTTCTAAATACGGTGCAGTTTTTATTATAGTGTAATAAAGACATAAATATTACCGTGTTATATTAATAGAAGTGATTTAAATATACGGACATAAATATTAGTAATAGAAATAAATACCTGTGTTAATTTAAATCGTAGTAGTTTAAGTGTGATACATTAGTTTTACATTTTTATATTGTAATTAATTTTAAGTGTATGAATATGACAGACTGTTTAAATAAATAAATTGCACGAGTTCTATTGCAAATTATTTAAGAAATTATACATACAAAATGACACCACGTGACTGTAACCGTGACTTAAAATTGATTTGGCACATTCAGTGTAGAAGTCAATGGCCTAGGAAAATAAAAGATAACATTAACGTTACAGACACAAACGAATATTTAGCATTTCAAAAGTGATAATTTCAGAGTGTTTGTTTTACTATTATTGGGTTACAAAATAATAGACAAATAAAAGCGAAAAATATGTGGACAATAATATATGTATCTCTGACGTCATAACAAATATATTTTATATAATAAAAATATTGAATTAAAAGTGAGGTTTTATTAGAAAAGGAAAAAAATTAGAATACCAAATATGACAGATCTACCTTGTTTGTAGTCGTTGTGATAATAAAGTAGGTAGATTACAACTGTAATGTGTCAAATTCGGTCATTTGTACCGATGAATTAAAGTTTTCCAGAGACGGACATAAAAATCAAAATGTTTGGGCCAACTGCAATCCTCATGTGACTGAAGAAACCGAATTTCAACAAAAAAAAGGATTAATGTATGTCTCCTGATGGGAATAATTGGCTCAGATTAATATTTTCGGGAATGTAGTTAGAGATTCTTTGAACAATTTTCCTCTTCAAGAGTATTAAATTATGATTTTGGTAGCAAATGCTAAAAAAGATTTACAGAATTTAAATACATATACAAAAAACCATGAAAATAACGGCAAATAAAAGAAAACACCAAAATACTAGAACAAGTCAAAAGCTTCATATACTTAGAAATAAGAGAGCGGTAAGATGGACAAAGAAATGAGAGAGAGAATAAAAAAAGAAGGAAGAATCTAGAAGACACTCAAAGGCACATTTTTCGGTAAAAAAAGAAATATCAAACGAAAAAACAGAGATATAAGAAGGTAGTAAGGCCCTCATTGGTATATGACAGCAAATCTAGAAGAGTTACAGAGATAAATAAAAGCAAAATCGCAACAACAAAAATGAGCTTTCTGAGAAGAATAAAGGGAATCACGAGAAAAGACAGAATTAGTAATGTAACAATAATACAACGGCAAAATTTGAAATCAAACACTCATTAAAGAGAGAAAACTTAGCTCGTTGGTACACCTCCACCATATACATGAAAACAGAACATACAAACATGTTTGCGAAGCTTGAGTATAAGGACAGTATAGGAAGGAAAGACAGGATAAAACGGATAGAACAAGTATGCCAGACAGCCGCAAAACAAGAAATAGAGTGATGTGTTTGGAATCAAGAATTAGGCGCAAGACAGGAACTCTTGCGAGAAGAAAAATAAATGTTTTTCAGAACTGAATTCAACAAATAAATCAATAGAAGAGTACCAAACTAATTGTTACCAACAGTTGGTTGGAATACTAACAGATTTGACAGCAGAGATTCGAGCAGAATTGACAACCCTTCTTGATGATAGATGGTTTGGACGGTTGGGTCTTGCGAGATTCCCTCACTGCCTAAGGAGTTTTATTTGTAGCCTATCATTACGGAAAGACCACAATTGTAATTCAAGTCCGAATCTTGAAATGTTGAGAAGTGATTGGTCAACAATTCGAACAACTTCTAAAATAAACGTGTGAATTAACGAAAATGTAAATTATTTGTATAGCTAACCTAAATAAGCTTAAGAATATTTATATTAATTATTGTTCCAACTTGTTCATAATGCGCCTACAGACATTTAATTAAATCCTTCAGGTGTTCCTTTAATGTTTTTTAACATTAACCGTATATAATGAGTAAATTCATAACTTTATTTGTGTGGGGCACTTCTTCCATATTCGGCAAGTACTACTAAGCAAGATGCAATAAAACAGTATAATCGTATAATCTATAAAAATACCAATATAGAAGAAATTACAATTTTATTGGGACTTGGTAGATTCTGTAATTTTTCGTCCTATTTGTATTCATGACACTTAACATAAAACTTCTCATTCTTGCACGTTTAAATATTTCCAATAGAGATCCATATTTCAAAGTCAATAACTTCACTTACAAGAAATGTTACTGAACAATAAATCGTAAATCGTAAATCGCAGTCGGGCGCCGTCAGATCCTTGGTTCTTTGTTCACTACTTTGATAGTTCGAATTTTGAACTATAAGGCACGATTTCCTAAGCGAGGGGGAAAATGCAGAACGGGGAGAAATGTGAGAACCGCGGCTGTATTAAAACAGATACGCGGAACGCGCGCTCTCGCATAAAACGATTTAATGAGGGCCGGCAATGTTGGCCGTTCGTTATTTACGATACAATTGTGTACTTTATGACTTATGTGCATTAATTGTTTACGGTCTCTTTTTTTCCTGTCTCTCTCTCTGGTTTCATGTTCCGCTCTTTCTCTCTTCGTCTGTCTGTTGAACGACAACCAAACAACAACACGTACAGATACAAGTATATACGAGTAGGAATAACGAAACAAAGCAACGGCGAGCGGCAATGATAATAGTAACAACAATAATAACGGGGCCGGATAGTAAACGATGAAATTACGATCTCGTAAAACAATGCGAACTTTACGGGAGAAGCGTGAAAGTCGGCGTATTTCTAGGAGTATCATATTGGAAACAATGAACAGTCTCAACATATTAACAATTACCAGCTGCTAAAGATAATTATCAAGAAACCAAATGCCATAAGAAACGATTTAATCTAATTTGAAATCGAATTGTGAAAAACTATATGCATATTTAAAGTTTATTTAAGTGAGTACTTATCAGCACATATTATATAAACCATCGGTCCTATGATGAGCTTAATGTAAAATAAACTTATTTAAGGTATATACAGGGTGAGTCATTAGTAGCCGCTTCTTCGATTGCTCTTTTGTGTTTTAAATAAAAGAAAAAACAATTAGTGGAAGATTCATGGTTGCTTGCGGGGCATATTGTAAAAATACTTTAAGCTCTGACGCACTTCCGGTTTCACCGGAAATGCACGGAACTTAATTTTTTTAAATGACTCATCCTATATATCTTTGGATTTTCTTGTATTGTTTTAAATTGTCTGTTCAACAGATTTTTTTCTTTTTCAAAATTAAGCCAATAGTTTTTGAGTTATTAATTTTTTTTGAAAATATTTGACCAAAACACGTGTTCAGAAAAAAATCATTTTTACATTGTTTTTAAAAATAAAGACATTAACTTTGGTGGTGCTTGTAGCAGGAAAATTCTGCATCATTTGGTAAAGATGCACTCAACAATACCTCAAAAAACTGTGTTTTTTCAAAGCCTACTTCCTGAAATTTTCACATACCAAAAACTTATTTTTACCATAAAATTAGGCAAACAAAATAAAACAGCGGAAGAATCCACCTGGGATGGATGGTTTTCGGACGTCTTGGAAATATTTTGAGAAATCCAAACGGAAAGTCTTCCAACAGATATATTATTCCGGTTCTCGCGTAAGGGATGCAAACCACGACCTTTAAAAAATACTGCAGGAGAATTTGAAAGTCACACAAAGCTCCATAGAGCGTGAGTGATAGTGAGTACCTTAAAATAAAAAAAAACACCAGTATTAGAAAGCAAATATGAGTAACAGCCGGTATTGAAAAAATGGCTATGCTAAAGTGGAACAGGCCATATCGGAGGGAAGCCCCTGGAAGGATTGCCAGCACAAGTCACACAGTGGTGTCCGAAGAAGTGTAAGAAGAATACAGAGAAGATAAAACACAAAACAGAGTAGTTTGAAAACTCGTTTGGGAAGTCTATGTATGTCCAGTAGTGTACTATTAGGGAGTGATGAAGTAGTGTTTGTTAATCTTAATAAATGTTTTAAATCAATAGTTCATTTTAATTTAACCCCGATTTAATTAATGAGTATTTTAAAAACCGCAATTGTAACAGATGTTGCGTGTTTGAGGTTTGTTTTTCAAACTGGCAATACTTTTTCCAATTTATCTTCAGTTTAGTTTGATATTTCACTATGAACAAACTTGCGCTGGAGCAATGCTTGCAAAGTGTGTAAATTTATTCAAAAACCGTGATTGTCTTCGAAATATCTTCTTCACTTCGAAACATACCCAACGCTACGTCTATTTTAGAATCGAGATCGTCGAATCATCCATACATGCAGGTATAATTCGAATAACCATGAATCGTTTTCGCTCCAGGCATACTCTAATTGAAAATACTCCGCAGAAACGTCGTAAGTGTGCTATCGTGCACAGCAATTGGAGCTGTGTTCATCCACTTTATAGAAGATTTTGCGAATAGGTCTTAGTTAATAAGCTTTGCACGATCAAACTCACACAAGAAATTAAGCCGATTGACCATCGTCTGCATCTTATGCTTGATTGGTGAATGAGTCGAAAACAAAACATTCCTTGTTCCTCATTTTCACCACAAATTTTCTTCAGAGATGAGGCTAA
This sequence comes from Amphimallon solstitiale, assembly GCA_963170755.1. NCBI lineage: Eukaryota > Metazoa > Arthropoda > Insecta > Coleoptera > Scarabaeidae > Amphimallon > Amphimallon solstitiale. The sequence goes on along the minus strand of OY720681.1, from coordinate 113,209,481 downwards.
TTTTTGATTGAATGGCTACGCCATCAGGCAAAATTACCGCAATTGGAGTATGTGAAATTCACAAACCATTATTAAGATACCGCTACATTCAGAAGAAGTAACTGTTTGGTGTGTTTTATGAGCTGGTGGAATCATTGGTCGATATATCTTCAGAAACGAAGGCGGCCCGAACGTTACAGTCAATGGAAGGCGGCTAATAGATCCATGAGTACTGACTTTTACGTTTCCCAATTGAAGGGCATTAATGTGGATACGCTGTGGATTCAATAAGACGGCGCAACATGCCACATAGCGCGCACCATAATGATGTGTTTGGAGAAAACATTCTATAAGCGCATAATTTCAGCTCCTCGAAAGAGTGGTCAAAATTGTACAGATTGCGCTTTATTCGAGACAGCCGTGGCTACCATATTCCCAAAATCTTATTTAAACACCAATGGCATAAAATGCTCTTTTCAAGAAAGCCAATACTATGGCATTCCCCAGTTTTTGTGTTTTATTTCATTTAAAGAAACCCATTAGTTTCTCGATAAGTTATAGTTTCCCCAAATAGTTTTTTCTACTTGTCATTCCAGATAGATAAATTAACTATAAAAATACTGCACTGAACATATGTACGTGTTATTTCAATAATAATTAACAATAATAATAGGTAGCCAGTCGCCTACAATACAAAAAAAGTTTTAAAATACTCAACATATGGTAATTATAAACTGCACAGTCATCTGGTTATCTTTAAGGTTTCCTTTTTCTTTCATTTGAAAGGTAAGAATGTTAAAAGTCTCGCTGTACCGTGACAAACACTTTTAACGATTACATTAATTACACGATAATAACTGACTATGGAGATTGCTTCTCCATCCGCGAAAAAAGAATTTTTACATAATATCGTAAATCTCGGCCGATATCTCTCCTGTTGAAAGAATGAGACGTGAAAAAAAGCAAAAGGAAGAATCAAACAAACGTGAACGGAGAGGCGATTCACGACTCACGCACAAGCACACACGACCGTTTCGAAAACAATTCGACGCGTGGGAAATTGATGCACAGACCATAAATGGTGTTTATCTTTATGCCTCGTAATAACCGATCCGTTGTCGAAACAAAATGTATGCCCCATTCGCGTAAAATTTACGATTCATTTGACTGTCGCGGTAATAAAATTCGAACCTTTATCTACTGTAGTTGCATCACATATACACAGGCAATGCATACATGAAGGGGCATCCATTCATATGCAAGTTTATGCTGTATATCGAATAAAACCAATGACAATTGCGATATTTTCGCTATCTATGTGTGCCTACAATTTTCCCAAGCTCGATTGCGATAATGAATGTTAAAATTTGTTTTACTTCGTTATTTATTTGTTTTAGTTTTGTTTCGCTGAATTGGGAGATAAATGTTATATAAAAAAACATTTTGAAAAGCAAAAATTTACGATAAATATTGTATTGTATTGCAAATAAATCGTTTTGGTTGAGAGTGCAACTGGTGCATTTCACTAAAAAGCTCTTTTGATTACCTTTTCCATTAATTTAATTCAATTCTACGCTTCTTCTTGCATTCATTCTAGGTACAATTAATAGCAATTTGCAAAATATCTGGAAATTTCTTAATATTGCTTACAGCCAACCAAATTTACCAAAATTCACCGTTTCGTCCTTTTTAATATGGTAATATGGTAAAGGCCATACACATATTGCTAATGATAAACATGACTTTTTCCATATCATTCGTATATAGGCATATAAAAAATTGTCTAAATCTTAATAACGGAAAAAAAATATTTACGAAGTGGAAGATAATACTATAAAAGAGGAATCTCATGGGTATATGTAGGTATACAGTGACCGGCAGAAAGTGCGCAGCATATGGGAAAATGGTTTACCTTTGAATATAGCAAAATTATTTTATTGCATCATGTCTCGGCATGACTTGAGACCAAAATAGCACTCGCGATTTCTGCCGAAACTCTCATCGTATACGAGGGAGAGTCAAAAATACAAAATTACGCTAAGAGTAAAGTACCCCCATTTTTAACATTAGACTTTTCTTTATTAAGCAATAGTTCTTTGGTTTTAAAAATTAAAGTAAAATATCGAGTTTCATTCACTTTTGATAAAAAAATTCAGTTTACTGTTTATTCTGAATTACCCTGTATAAGAAATTGAGCGCGCTCATACAATACGCAAATCTTACTCTCTGTAGACATCGTAACAGAAAACCATAAATAATACGTCGCAAAAGTCAGCTACAAAAATAATATAGCTCTTGAAAATAAAAATTCAAGAATGTGAAATAATTTTGCTGCACACCATATTTTACGTTTTCAGAAGTCAAAAAAGGTTATTTAACTCAAATTGTGTGATTCATTTTAACTTAATCATCTTTAAAATTGTAATATTTTTTCATAAAATTAGCAACACTTCTTTTTATTAAGGTTTTAATAATAAACGCTTGACGAGAAGAGCGACAAAAATAAAAAAGTTAGTCTCAGCATAATCCTCGACAGATGTTTTTTCGTACTGCATGTGTTTGATTTTAAAAAACATGAACTTAATTCAATAAATGTCATTTAGACATTTAGTTTTGCTATAAAAATGGAAGCGGAAAGGTTATCGGTACAAGAAAAGGTAGAAATAGTTCTAATTCGTGGTGAAAATTACTATAGCTATCGCGAAACAGCAAATTTTTTAACAATAGACACAATAAAAATATTCACGATTCTACTGTATGCGGAATTGTGAACAAATTTAAACAAACTGGTTCGGTGGAAAGTAAATACAAGCAACCCCATGAGAAAAGTGTAACTAATGAAGAAAATAGTTTAAATGTGCTATTGTCAGTAAATGAAGTTCCTACTATGCCATTGTATGAAAGACAAACAGTATTAGGTATTTCCGAAAAATCGATTAGAAGAATTCTTAAAAAAAACAAGTACTCACCATATAAACCAAAATTCACCCATACTCTTCAACAAAGAGATCTAGATGCTAGAATTGACTTTTGTTTTTGGTTCCAAGGCAAGAAGGAAGATAATCCCCATTTTGGAAGTCAAATATTATTTACTGACGAAGCAACCTTCACAAGCAACAGCGTAGTAAGTTCTCAAAATTGTATGTGGTGGGCTAATCAAAATCCTAATTTTACAATTGAATGTAAAAGCCAATATTCATTTAAAACAAACGTTTGGTGTGGTATATTGAATACTCAAATAGTTGGACCATATTTTTTCCGGCAAAATTTAAATGCAGGTAGATATTTACAATTCTTGCAGAATGAATTTAGCGAGTTCCTAGATGATATGCCTTTAAATCTACGAGCGAATATGTATTTTCAACAAGATGGTGCTTCGATTCATTCTACATTGCAAGTAAGAGAATGGCTTAATCAACAATTTCCTCAAAAATGGATCGGACGGTTTTCAGAAAATCATTGGCCTGCAAGATCGCCTGACATTACCCCAATGGATTTCTTTCTCTGGGGTTACTTAAAGAACCAAGTATACAAACATCGACCATTTAGAAATCTGGACCATTTAGAAAATACGATTAGGCAATGTATCGTTCAAATTAATCCGGTTTTTTAAAGAAACGTAGCACAAGAATTTAACAACAGGACAATGAAATGTATTGAGAATAGGGGAGCTCACGTAGAAAAATAATGTACTTGGAAATAAATATTTTTGTTTACGATTTTGTTAATGTATTTTGAGTTTTATTTCCTACTATTATGTATCTTTACTTATTATTATTAAAACCTGAATAAAAAGAAGTGTTGCTAATTTTATGAAAAAATATTACAATTTTAAAGATGATTAAGTTAAAATGAATCACACAATTTCAGTTAAATAAAATTTTTTGACTTCTGAAAACGTAAAATTTGGTGTGCAGCAAAATTATTTCACATTCTTGAATCTTTAATTTCCAGAGGTATATTATTTTTGTAGCTGACTTTTGCGACGTATTATTTATGGTTTTCTGTTACGATGTCTACAGAGAGTAAGATTTGCGTATTGTATGAGCGCGCTCAATTTCTTATACAGGGTGTAACGGTAGGCCCTGTATATAATGAATAAAATATAAATATAATATAACATCTAAAATATTATATTTATTATGGTAGATAATAAATCAACACAGATCGGGAAACATGTATTATCTATTCATTTATTTGTATTAAATTATTATATTCCTGTTTAAAATGTTTCTATATAAATTCTGTATATGTAAAAGAGAAATAGTGCATAGGTATATCGGTGTGAAAGAATGAAAAACACAAGTGGCGTCAATATTATCGCAGCCAGCCAGGAAGTTATGCGACATAAATAAGAAACCGTTTGTGTGCAACCGACACGTGGAACCTTGAATGTGATGCAGAAAAGTAGATCACATAGGTGGCTCGGGGAATTCCCTGGAAGAATACGGCGTGGCGTGCCTTAAGCAAGGAGGAAGCATCAGACGTTCCCTAGCCGGCGCATAAATAGGTTCGCAGGTGGTGTTAAGAAAAATAACACTGGACCAAGAAAAGGGAACGATCTCTCACAGGCTAACAGTGCGAATGCAAGTAATTCTACGCACTAGTAAAAAGTAAAAGACAAAGCCTAGTGAGAAAACTGTTATAAGTTTTAATAAAACAAATCGTGGGTCAAGTGAAGTAAAAGTGCTATTAATAATCAAGTGTGTGCCGTATCTCCAGGCAAAGGAGAGGACGATTCAATCTACCCTGGGAAAGCTGCCCCAGAAAACACCGTATCCTGGTCACCGCATCTTATATAAAGGTACCCAACGTTGTTTGAATTAAAGGCCTATATCATGCATGTTTTTTTATAAAACAATTCAATTAGCATCTAATTAAATCCATGGTATACTGTATAGGTAAAGCGTCATTGCATTGTTGTTTATTATATTTGCCCATGTTGTAATTAATGCGTAATTTGTATTGTGTTGTACCATTTGAATTATATTTTGTTTCTATAACCTTTGTTTGTAACTTGATCTATGTTGATGGTGTTCATAATCAATATATTAATAATGTTTAAATATCCTTTTGCGTATTATTTGTCTACCTTACTATAAGAAATTTGGAATACAAAATAGAAGTAATAGTACGTGCAGAACAATAATCTTAGTGTCTAAATACCTGAACCGTCTTGAAATTAAGAGTCTTATGCTAAACCGAACTATTTAACTGAGCTAAATTACGCGGAGCATTCAATAAGTCATTTTATTTATTTGAGTCATTTTAATTATATTATTTAAATTTGTATTATTACATCTGAACACCCTACTTTGGGGCATTTTATTCATTTTTATTATATTTTAAAGGACCGTACTATTACATATGTCACCCAACTAAGGGGCATTACTATTACAAGGGTAATTCAGAATAAACAGTAAACTGAAATTTTTTATCAAAAGTGAATGAAACTCGATATTTCACTTTAATTTTTAAAACCAAGGAACTATTGCTTAATAAAGAAAAGTCTAATGTTAAAAATGGGGGTACTTTACTCTTAGCGTAATTTTGTATTTTTGACTCTCCCTCGTATACGATGAGAGTTTCGGCAGAAATCGCGAGTGCTATTTTGGTCTCAAGTCATGCCGAGACATGATGCAATAAAATAATTTTGCTATATTCAAAGGTAAACCATTTTCCCATATGCTGCGCACTTTCTGCCGGTCACTGTATATCTCTGAGTCACATATGATAAAATTGAAATAGACAGTAGAGATAGATCTAAGAGAAAGCCCTAGCAAAGCAAAATAATACTGATATCTAAATGGTATTTTTTGGAATAAGTAGGCAGAAGAAAACAAATGAAAAAGAACCTGCGTAAAATTGAGCATAAATTTTTCGTTTAAAAAAAAATAGAAAATGGACAGCACAATTATATACGGAAGGCACTCCATACCACTATTTCAGCATAAAAGAAGTGAACCAAACAAGGGCTGAACACAAGCAATGACAAAATCAAAAATTGTCAGAAATCTTAACAGAAGGCGATTGGGTATCTGAAAAACTGCAGAATATGTATCGAACACTGTCACGAGACGTTCAAAATTAGACTTATAAATTATACGAGGGCCGCCCCTGACCCATCATAACAATTATTATTTGTCTAAAGTAGATGCCCTAGCTCGAAAGAGTCACGTATTAGTATCAAAATGGATCGTATCGATCAACGAGGCTTGATTTAATGCTTACGTTTAATAGAGATGATCCCAACTTAAATTCTTTAAGATTTGGTGGACTCACTAAAGGCCTCTGCAGTATCATATGACATAGTTAAAAGGTGGAGTCGTGAGTTTAAATGTGGTAGACAGCCGTGTACAGACGAACATGCCGGTAGAGGGAAGTTGCGTAAAGGTGTTATCCTGCATCGTGATAACGCACCCAGTTACAGATCAGCCATTGCAACACCTGCAATAGCTCAAGCAGGCTACGAATTAGTTAAGCATCCTCCATATTTGCCAGACTTGGTCCCCAGCGTTTACCGACTATTTCCAAAATTTAAGGAACACTTGCGTGGTAATGATTTCCGTCCGATAATGATATGTGCGGTAAATCAGTGGTTTGCACAGGTTGAACAAACTTTCTTTCGAGAAGAATTAGAAATGCTAGAACATCGATGGGGAAAATACGTTAACCTCGTATGTGCTACATTTAAAACGCGAGTGCCACTGGTAGCAGCATATTATGGCACCTTTAGATGCAATAAGAAAAATAACTAAACTTTAAAATTTAAATAAAAATTGCCAAGATTCTATCAGGTGGACCGCCGCCAGCTGAGCTGGAGATGGTCAGGTTTCCGAAACGAGTTAAATAAATGGACTCCACCACTCATATGATTAAAGTTCGTCAACATCAAGTGTGTGTGAGAGGCGTGTTATATAGCCCACGATCTTGTATGCTAATTATATGCGTTATCTGCTCTTTGGCAACAGCTTGGATGTTGCCAAAGAACAGATATAATATTGTTCAGCAAAGTCTCAAAATAAGATTAGAAGTAAACTGTATTAATAATAATAATTAGTGATCTATTATAAAAACAAATTTTGCTTTTAAACGCATTTTAAAAAGTGAACAATGTATAAAACACATATTTAAACTATTTCATTTCATTTCGTATATAAGCATTTATTAACACATTCGCGTCCATTGAAGTGGTTACATGTATGTTTGCAAAGCAGAGTTGGTTGCTGGTAAGTTTACCTATTACTGTATTTTGAGTATGGAAGGAAAGTCATTTATTAACATATTAATTGTACTTTTAGATGCCATTTCTTCATGTTTAATGTACATAATATATTTTTATAAAACAACCTTAAAATTTCACGGTTATTATCAATAATATACTCGTATTCTGGAATCCAAGAGGAGTAATCCATCAATGAAAAAAAGTACTTTAAATATTTGTTTACTTCATTCTGAAATTTAATTAATTCTTATTTCCAACCAGTTTTCAGTATTGATGAAAAGTTTACTGTTATTACTAATGTATAATATATATAAATATTGTATTGTACATAATACATTGTATGTGTTTATTTAACAATAACACCCTCTATATCACAAATTAACAAACAATACTAAATCTCGTGATATGGCATTAACGTCAAGTCCATTACATATTAATTTAAACCGATATTATATAACAAAATATTTACGTATTGTTTATTAAACACGAATTTGTTATTTAATAACAAACCGACGCGATCGTATATCAGTCTAGCGCCGCTAGCACACAACGCTGCCATTTTTCCACGCTAAAAATTTCGTGTCCCGCGCTGCTCTCGCTGCCGTGACGGGACACGACAAACATTGAAAATATTATGTACAGTGACTCGCAAATAATATCGTACAGAAAATGTTTCAAATATTTTGACACTAATTCAAATAACAATTAAGCAATGGATATTTATTATGTACGCTATTCGAAAGAAAATAAGAAACTAATTTAATACTAATATTTATTTAAAAAAATACCATAAAAATATTAGTTATTCCCTATATTCTACTCTTGATTCTAATAATAATAATAATAATAATAATAATAATAATAATAATAATAATAATAATATTTATTTAACTTCCTCCCCAAGTTACAGAAAAACACATAATATATACAGATTGGCGTATTTAAAAGTTAATATGCATCTTCAAATACACACACATAAACATGTACCTATGTATGTATGTATACAACAGTTCAAGAATGTGGGGAGACCGAAAGCATGCGCGCATGGCATTCGTTCCGTATCTTTAGAACGTGAACTACATTCTGTCTGAGCAAACTCGCAAATATTAAAATAAAATGCCCTTAACTGTCGAGGAAAAAATACAGATTGTGTTATGGTATGCGAAGGATAATTCGTACAAAGACGTGCAAAATTTATTTGTTGCGGCGTATGAAAATCGTCCACCTCCCTCTGTCTGAAATGCTATCGAATGTACGAAATGGGTTTTATAATCGTTTAGGGTACTGCTTGATGCAAGAGGAACAGACATTCGAACATCTTCAACATTAAATTTTGTATAATTCATTAAGTATAATATTTTGTTTCGTTTTAAATGTGAGAATTTTATTTAATTTTTTATAAGAATTTTATTTTAGTTACAAATTTTATAGAGTTTTGTTTCAGTTCAATGTTAATACATTATACATCAGTTACCAAAATATTATACAAAAGCCGTACATAGCGAAGCAATTCTTTAAAGCAAACGTTCGCATACTAACTTTCAACGTTTTGCACTGAAGCCTCGGTACCTCGGTACCCGGTCCCGATCTGTACTCCCCTACTATCGTACCCCTCCATTTCATGTTTGCATGCACATGTGTGCGTGTCTGTGTTTCCCTATATCTATTTTTATTTCAGTCAAACGGTATACTAAATACAATCCGGAGAAATCCGAAACCGCAAGGCAAAGTTTGAAAAAATAGTGTATGCAACTCGTGCTTTGGGTACATAGTACCACCGCCATTTTTACACATTAACTTGTTTTTAACAGAGAAATATAATGCTTAAACTACCTAAAGCTATTATTCTGTGATACACACAGACAATAAAAGAAACAACAAATTTGTAATGCCATTAGTAAATGTGACTATCATTATCTATCATAGGAAAGGTAATCCTAGCTGCTGCCTGCTAAGTAAGTAGTGGTACATTCTGTTCCTAGATCTATGTGGAAGGAATGATAATTTTTATTTCTAGAATTAAATTCCTAAATTTCTTTAAAGCATAAAGTCTTTAAAGTGTCCAAAAAAAATTTCTAAATCTAAATGAAGCGAAGCTCAAAAAAGAGAAATCCTGTTAAACTGCAGATCAGAAAAATACTGAAATATGGTAAATACAGTTTATGAAAATAATTAAAAATATGAAAATATATCCTTCGTGCGTGTCACAAATTGTCATTTATATAAATCTCGCTATAACTTGAACTCACGAAGCTGTCCATACTCTGCCATCTGAGCTACCAAGCGACGTATGTACCAGTTCATTCACATGAAAAATCCATTATATATTTTCCATTATTGTTGAAATGAGTGCTTAGAAGTCTTTTTACAGAGTCACGCAAGACAACGTATAAAATGGCAATTTTTGAGAAATAACTAAACATCCTTATTATAGCTTTAGCATTAAAAAATGAAGAATATCAGTGATAAACAAAGGAAGAGGTTCCATCAGGAACCTCTCGCGGTTTTAACAATCGAACAACGTCTCAAGGCAGATGGGACTTTGCAATGATATAGGACAATTGTGTGTGCTCTATGAGATGTATAAGAAAGTCAGCATTTGTCAAAAAATCACCCCGAGAGACTAATTTCTTTTAGGATTTTCAAATAGTATATTATACAATGAGCTTTTAATGATGGCTATTAAGTCACGAGTATGAAAATCACGACACGAGCCGAAGGTGAGTGTAGTAATAAATACAAATATCTTAATAGCCATTAAATGCGAGTTGCATACACTATTTTATTTACGACCCCATAATAAAACATTATTTTTTTTTCAATCCAATTCATAAATTGAGAGTAAAATTGTTCGTACCTTTTTGCCGATTTAGCTAGTAATAAATTGTGCGTGGCTATTAAGCCTTGTTCCATAATTTGTGGCGGTGTCAAATTTTCCATTTCAGTGTCACTATCGCTCATTTTTACAGTTTATATTTTCAAAAAAAACACAAATATTAACTCTTTACCAGTAAACTGCAGAGAACTGTCAAACTTAATTAATGTGTAGATCTGCCGGATAGGTAGTCAGGTCCAGAATATGTAATAAAACAATTATAGTATGGGAGTAGAAACAATATCCATATAGTACCTCGATAACCATACAGTATGTCTTATAATAGTATAAGCGTAGTACAATATTAAAATAATAGAATTATAGCATGCGTTCAATCACGTCGTCTGTTCGGTTTTGAGTGTGATTTACTGTAAATACACGGCGTCGATTCGCTCGTCCGCTATTAGCGTGGGTACCTCTAACTCCGGGTTCGCTGCCGCTTTCCGTAATTAATTTTAAATGTAATAACACGCCGTACCGAATTGAACCTTTTAATATGCAAATTGAATTAATGAAACTCTGAGTAATTAACGGCTAATATCAACACCGTTTCGTTTCGTTATTTATTAATAAATGCGTTTATTAGCGCTAAACTCGCGACTGAATTTTAATGATCGGTTGTAGTCGGCTCCACAAGACCACACTATATATATATTCAACGCGTTTCGTCTCATCCTACGTTATCATCAGTGGCAAAATTCCACGTTCGCACAATTGCGCTTCCAAAGCGATGTATTTCCCGCTGAAGATGATGGTTATTATCGTCAAGCACTTGATGTATACCTCTGTGTGTGTCAGCGCAATACCTCTTTTTAGTACTGTACGTTTTTGAACTAATAAATAGTTTAACACGCGAGCTTCGTAAGTAATTAGTTTTATAAATTTTAATTAAGCAAGATAATTGGTTTTACGTCAAAACGGAGAGGGAAACGTGGTAATTTCGAAGAGCTAGTGCACGTTACACGTACCTTGAATTAATCGAGATTTTTCTTTGTTAAACGGCCGAAAATTTATGAAGTTAATACAGGCATAAATTCTTAGTAGTACACTTAGAAGCTCCTAAAGGATTCTTATTGCATCATTTCTAACAACGAAGTCTGCTGAGATTTCACTAATTTTAATATTCTAAAAAGAAATAATTTCTTTATTCATCAAATCTCGTTTTATTAGTTAAATGTCTTCTCTCATTTCATTCAAATTATTTATTTTATTTATTATCCTCAACCTTTGACTCTCTCCTTAATAAAATGTATTAATTAATGTACAGATGTAAATCTCTGCATAACACGCCTCTTAATAGGTCGTTCAAGTAAATTATAAAAAATGCAGGTCCTAGTATCGGCCTTAGGGGACACTTTTATTGACTAATTTGACTTTTGATGTTATACCACGCTTATGTACAAATTGCAGTCGATCACTAAGGTCATTTCATATTGGTTGTAGTAATTTTTTTATAGCAGAGGAAGCTTCCACCTAAACTATGAGTAGCAAATAACACAAACGCTTATCCCGCTGACGTAGCAGAGCTTACAAGTAAGTCAATGAATTTTGATTTTTTAAATCGATGTAATCCTGTGTTCATATCACTAACATTAAATTTTTCTATTTGTCGTTTAAAATTGATGCTAATAATCAGCAGGTATATTCATTGTTGTTGTCAATCTGTCAAATAAAATTATTAAGCAACAATGAAAGTACTGAAGTGATAATTTGTTTTTCAAAGTAATTAATTATCCGAATCAAATAATATACACAAATGAAAACAAGAAAGTTAGAGAAATAGATTTCGAAACGTCAGAAGATTTTGCAATTTATATTCTTTATGCGTATGTGGCACTTGAGAAGTTAGATGCTAATGCATTGGTTTCAATCTTCCGTTATTTCAAGGGAAGATTGTCGGGAGTTCTTGTGTGTTACTGCTGCAAACATTAAAGCAATGAGATTTGTTCCTGTTCCTGTTAAATATATTAAATGAACACGCCGGTAATGAGTATAGAAAAATGAAGATCCGTTCAAAAAAGTATAATGATGATCTGAAAACAGATAGGCATGGCTTCGCAACGAACAAACATTAAAATAATATAAGAAGGCAGCGGACACGATATTAAAAGGCAAATGCTATTTGGTTGAAGAAAAAAAGGCTCAGCTGTCAAATTATTCTTTAAGAACAGGAATTAATTACCTCAAAATGTAGAAATGTTCATTTGGTTAGGCTTTATCTTCAAAGATAGCATGGCAACATACGAGGGAGAGCTTTTACGCTCGTGGAATTGAGGGGTTAGATGGTAGAGGGAGAACTCTTTCGTGTCGTACCATGTTCAGTGACCCATTATTAGTTTGAATATCAAGTTTTAACACAATCGTGTCGGTAGTCTTTAAACTATCGTCGACCAAGCAACTTAATCGGGAAGAAAGTGTGAAATATGCAGAACATCGAGTATCGCGTCGTTATCAAGTTGCCATAAGGAAAGTCTCTTCAAACCATACTGCAACCGATGTCATCAATTTACAGGGATTCTTGTCCGGGAAAAACTATGGTTTCTAGGTGACACAGTCGCTTTAAGTAAGACAGGGATCATTCAAAGACCACCCAAGGCCAGGAAGCGGGGGGCGAAGTGACCATTCTAGAACTTGTTAAAGAAAAGTCGAAAAAGTAATAATGGAATATTTGAAAAAGTCAAAGAGAAAAGAAGGGAAAATTGACGAAAGGTGCCCTTTTCCTACCTGACAATGTTCCCGTCCACAAAGATTCGCGTTGCTCTGGCTATCCTACATTGGGCTTCGATATTTTGAATTACCCACCATGTAGTCCAAACCTGGCTCCGTAAAAGAGAAAAAGAGTTGCATGGGAAGAAATTTTCGAGCGATGAAGTAAATGAAGCAGTTTCGACGTATTTTTCAGAAAAAAGATAAAAAATGAATGAATATATATGCGCGATAATTGAAAGATCTGAAAAAATGTTTAGGGTTGCAGGCAAATATATTTTGAAAAAAAAATAATTTTGTATTGTTTTTTCTTTTTCACCCATTCCGAGAACTTGAAAACGCCCTCTCGAATCTTTTCGTCCTTCCTAAGCATTGATCTGCTTCTTTATATATACATGATTCGTTTTCAGTGGCATACAATATATACAGCTAGTAAATTTAACACTTCACTTCTTCCAAAATTTATTTGGAGCATGACTTGTCATTATTCGCCTAAGGTGCAACTTCATTTTTGCCTTTTCACATTCGACAAGAGAGCGATGGAAACCTCAGCAAAATCAACATTCAGAATACAACAAGCAGTATTCTGAATGTTGGTTTTGCTTAGGTATCACTCACTCTCTTAGCAAATGTGGAGAGACGAAAATATTTTTGTCGGGTTCATCATCTGCAGAATTTCAACAATAATTATGGTGAGTCTATCAAGCCTAATTCTTGCTTCGATGATTGTCTATCGGCCCCAAACAAGGTTAATTCAGATTTAATAATTCTAGTAACATGTTTTGTTTAGCTGTTCTGCTAATGTCCATATCTTGACATCAACTTCAAAGTGATTATGTTGCGGCTGTTGCAGCTTTTTCAAATATTCCCATTAAAATCATTTCGCATGGATATGAAGATGTTTCAAGCAACGCTCTTCAACACACAAACGTCAATTATACAATTAAGGCATCAAAACATATACTCCCAATCTTATTTCCTATGTAACCTTCCTCATATTCAATTATCATACTTCTTCTAATTTAAATAAAGTGATATTATGCTTTGGATTTAGAATAAATACTTTAAGACAAAAATTGTTTTGAGAGCATAGCGTGATTAATGTGGCTTGTGGTTTATCGACATATTTAAGAATCATGTTTCCATTGGTTTCCAAGGTACATAGATACATAATAATCGGAAAAGATAATATTACTTTTATTAAATTTCCTTCTGTAACACATACAGAAGGTTAACGTCAGCCATAAAAAGAAAGTGTTTAACATGTGTATATCTATATTATTCGTTATATTGTTATCTGCCAGTTGTATCCGTTGAAATTACAATAAAATATCCTGAACACCTTTATTACTCAACTCTTCACTGCTAACACTTAGCCATAATTCCATTACAAATAAAAGAATTCAAGTTACATAGATAAAGAGGTGAGTACTTAATGTTTCGTTTGTAAATAAACACAAATTCTCAAGCCGCAAGAGAGTGAGTTCCTATTTATTTTGTACTTAACGCAAGCGCTCTTTAAATTCAGCATTTAAATTTGTATAATTCTAATCTTATCATATCTTGAACAATTCCATGTTCGTATATACAAACGCATACAGCAGTTACTCTTCACCAACGTGCGCACACATATCTTGTTAACACATGTTTCATTGCTCCGGCCCACGTGTCACCACGCTACCAACCGTGAACGGCAAAGGAGAAACAATAACAACAGAGAGAAAAAGATTAAAACAAAACCGACTTATGTAAAATTAAAAACACAACCAAACACATACACGAGACGCATACAAACATAATGCCAGACGGGACATTTAACCGAATTATTATTATTTATGTAAAGTCCCGAATTTCGTCGTCATAGTTCGACTTGATTCTAAACATGAATCCATATTTCAGCCCCACGTACGCGTCTTCCGTTCTCTTTCTATACAGCCATATCAGAAGGCATGAATGAAAGGTACGGACGAAGAAGCAGAAGTTTATAAACATTTTACAAGAGTGAGAGAATGTTTACAAAACACACCGCTGTATGAATTATTTATGATCCGCTATTCTTCTTCTTCTTCTTCCTTTTCATCTTGCCCGTGTAACTGGCTCCTTCTAATACGATTTTTTGTCCTTTTTCCGTGCATGAAAGATTACTTTTCTTTCTTGCTTTCGTATGCGGGACTTCTCTTTGTTTTCTTTTATTTGAAGCAGAGACGTAAGTGTCTCGGCAGAGATTATAATAATAAGCTATTCTGAACGTCCTTTTACATGCTGTGGTAACAATTTCATTTAATGAGTAAATGTTGTCGTGCATTTTTATTAGAGAAAGATTTTAGAATGTCACAAGCAGATGGATGCATTCGGGATTAAGGCTAACGAACTCTTCTGCCTGTATATCGGAATTGATATACTAAACATCGAACTGGACTAGCGCACTGGTCTTTGTTATAAGGAAGCAAGTTTGATTGATATTTCAACATATTTATAAAATTGATAGGCCCAAAATTGGAATGCCTCATAAGAAGAAAATATCATACGTTATTAAATTAAAAATTAAATTAACATTGGATTTTCTTTTAATTCAATAAAGCAGCAAATAAATGATGGCCATAATATGGAATATACCTGCAATCTACATCCAAAAACAACTATTTTTGATATTGTGGGTTAGGCAAATAAACAGTATTTCTTACGAGGAGCAGGAGAAGTAAAAAAGCTATAACATACAAAAACAGGACTATTAACCTAAAATCGAAACTTTTATCAAAATAAATCAAAACATTTTAGTGCAAGTATTAGTTCCTTATAAATTTAGTAAAAATTCAGCAATCATAGTAAAGTAAGTAAGTAAATCTTATTTTCAGAAATAGTCATAAGTGCATTATTATTATTTAATGGCATTATATGCTAATAGGTTCGAATATTTTCAAAAAGAACAAATTCAGCACAATTCTAAAAAAAAGTAATTATTTTTCATTAAGTCTTTAGCTGTCACTTTCTTCAAATTGTTTAAAATAATAAACAAGAAATCATTGTACGAAAAATGTAATCGTTATCGGTATTTCATGATTTTTCGTTACGTAACAAAAAAAACAGCATGTATAGCATGCATAAAGGGACGTTTTTATATTCTTGTACTAAGTATGAAAACAAAAGATTTGCACAGAAATAAACATTTCTTTTTCAATAGTTTCCTTCTGTTTGTATAGAAATATTAGACGGTTTCAATAAATTCATTAAATGGTCATAAAAACAGGCTTCAGGTGTCTCTACAAAGTGGTTCCTAAAATCACTAACAATCAGCAACAGCAGCTGATATAAATTTTGTAATAATTTGTGGACTAGTACATGTAATGAAGCTACAGAAAACGCTTTATTTCAGATGTCGTAGTTTCACCGTGATTGCATCTGCAACTGTACAAGCCACCCTCATCATATAATCACTTTGCAACCATTACAATTATTTTTTCTTCAGACGATGTGACTTCCACCTTCTTGTGCGAGCTGAGTCCATGATATGCTATTGGTCATGATCGCAAATCAGACTTCACGTTTTATCTACCTACTGTAAAGTGTTAATTAAATCGGTTTTATTTTCGCAAAGCGTTAAAAATCGTCACACAAATTTGAAATGGAGAAAAATGTATGGAACACAATTTGGGTACCAAACCAAGATACCCGTGTAGAATTCTAAGCTCACCTCTGGGTAACAAGGTATAATTCTGAAACACTGCTTTTTGAATAAACTGTAATTAATAATTGGTGTTTCTTTAATTTTGTATATATAATTCAGTATCTTTAACCATTCGCAAATAATTGACTTGAGAGAGCATGACATAGGTAGACTGCCTTTCGGCATCCACCTGACTGGAGTGCCCCGGCCTCAAGCACCGCCACGCCGCGCAATGAAGAACTCACATTTCATCATCTCCTGTAACGGGTATTAATTAAACCAGTTTTATTCCCGCAAAGCGTCAAAAATCATTAGAGATATTTCTTCTTCTTTTAGCTAGAGTCATCCCCTGTTTGCCTTGCATGTTTCTATTCAGCGGATGAGGAAAACCAACTTTGTCCACATCTCTTGGGAGGTCGTCCTTGTTGTCTCTTTCCTTTTGGTCTCTCATGTTTGCATATATATGCTAGTCTGTTGGTTTGCATTCTCTCGACATGGTCATTCCATTCCTTCCTTCATCGCTTACTCCACTTCATCACATCCTGCACTCGGCATCCTTCTCTTATGGATCTACTCGTCTGTCTATCTCGTAACGTGACATTCGCTATTTTTCTGAGAATCTTCATTTCATATTTAAAATGGAAAAAAGAAATCAGGGAGTATACATCCATGGGTACCAAAACAAGGTACCCGTGTAGAATTCTAACTCGCTTTGGGGTAACAAGGTACAATTCTGAAAACCCTGCTTTTTGAAAAACCTGTTAAGGATGCTTGATGGATTAGATGAGAATTGGTGTTTGTTCAATTTTGTATGCATGATTAAATAATTTTAACCATTCGCAAATAGTTGACTTGGGAGAGCAATCACTCATGTGTACCTCAATGATCTAATACTATTATAGTACTAGATGCACTGTACGCTATGTCTTGCTTATCAGGAAGTGGCCCACATCATAAGAAAAAGAGGGAAAATATATGAGCGTCGAAAGTTTGACAAGGATGAACGAAATTGACCGTTTTATGTGCGCAAAATTAAAATATGTTGCTATAGCTTTTAATGGCTTATAATGTTTAAAAACAAATTCTTAAAATGTGTCTAATTACAAACACAATTTTATAATAAAAATGGTTGATTGAATCATCATGAATGCACAGTAGTCTTTATACTCATATTTCTTAAAACAAATATAAAGTCACTGTTGTATGAAATAAAATCAATACTAGTATAAATCTATTAATAGAATACATAATCCAACTTACCAAAAAGACAAATAGATATGTATAAATCAACAAAATTGAGAAAGTTTATAATACAAAACCATGTATTGGCGCCTTGTTTTGCCCACAACTAACGGTTTTGTATATCTGTCTCCTTTGTATGTAGAGGTCAATTCCTCTCTCACTCTCTACAGTACATCTAGTAGTTCTATATTATTAGATCATTGGTGTACTTAAATCATTTTTATGAAACTAATTGTGATAGTTTTACTTGAACCTATAAGGAATTTTTATCAGGTGAACAGTCGACTTTATTCTTTCCGAAAAATGAACAATTTATTATTGCAATTGTTTTGTAAATTGATATATAAATTACAAAGTCATTAATAAAGAAAACGAAAAATGTTATCAACATTGAAATCAGCTCAATCAGTGAATATAATAACAATCCCTCGTATATCTATCTAAAATCTCACTTCTTCTGTCTATATACAACAGACTAGTCGATTCCACCTCAAGAAAAATATGCAAAACTTAGTCTTCCCAATCTCATTAAATTTAAACAAGCATTTACAAAATCCCAACGAAGGTGTGCGTCATAAATAAGTTAAGGAAATAAAATAAATATTGAACCGCTTAAGACTCTACATTAAAAATGCACCGTCACACTTCAAGGGATCATCTCCATCCACTCCGAATGCATTTTAAATCGCCGAAAAGTAAGGCGACGTCCTGAATACTGAATACACGCCCCGAGGAGATCAAGTCTTCAAGAAAATTAATTCAAAAGACCCGGGGAGCAGAGAGCAGCAGAGAAAATAAAAAAGTCCGACCGACTACTACTTGCAGCAGCACTGATATTCATCTGTTGTTATTATTAGTCATAAGAAGCCATCTGTTAAATAAATTAATTCGCAGTGAAAAACAAGAACACAGTCAATGTCACATTGTGGTTCTTTTACTGGTTTTGTAATGTCTGTAAGTCTTTATTTTTAAGACGATTTCTTTTATATGTAGGTATCTATTATATGCTCGCAGATATAAACACATATAAGATATATATATAGATAGGTATAGCATCTGGTTTGCCAAACATATGTGAAAAAAGAATAAAAGAAAACACTGCGAATTGGACATGTTAATTCCCAGAAGGGACATTTTAAGAAGATTACAGTTTTTATTATGCTGCGGACAACAAAAATTACAATGAAAATACATCCTTAATGGAATCGCGACCGCACATGATATGCTAACACAAGCTTACGCAGACTTGTATAGGATGTTTATTCATAACCGTATTTCATTATTCAGGTAATTATTAAAATATTATAAAAAGTGATTCATTGCGTCTGTTTTATACTATACTCAATAATAAGATTCATGATTAAATGCTACGTCGTATTTTATAGACGACTAAAGCCTCGTGGTTAACGTCGAAACAATAAAAGTTATAAGACTGGAATCTCCCGTATGGTAGATGAAATAAAAATCTGTTCGTTTGAATATCGGCACCTATTCTGCTCCCCTTAGATACTGTAACCTGTCAAGATAAAATAACAAAGCCATGAAAACCTTTACAATCAAAAAGAAGAAAATAGTTTATGTTTTATATTTATATATTATTTTAGATGGATAATATACAGGATCCTCCCGTCTTAAAACGATTGCATTGTGGAATAGGGTTGTCATCGCTTCACAATTTAAGAATATCAGAGGTAGTAGGGTAGCGCTACCTCTATGTTTCTCAGGAGCTACTGGTGCGAAAATAACACTTGTACATACCTGTTCGTGCTTGTACACTTCTTTTTCATACACGGCGCCATTTTGCTTAAGTATAATCACCTTTCTTCTGCCCCCTTCGGGGCATTTTCTCCATTAGCTAATATGCTTATTATAAATCATTGGCACAAAGAAGATTTTAAACTGAACCCCCATAAATGTAAGTTCAAATTTGGATTTTACGTTAAAATAGGAATATATTTTTTATTAAGACTAATAATAGCTAAAGTTAATAGTTTTGGCATGTGCGCCAAGTGATATATGCAGAACCTGTTCTAATATATTCTGCAGGGTGTTTGCAAAAATGTTGCGAAATAAAGAAACTTTAAACAATCTTAATCTATACCCATCTTCGTTATTTAGGAGATATTTAAATTTGTTTTAAAATCTTATCTTGACAAAGTAAAAATCACGGTAGCCATGGAAAAATGTAGTCGCTCTTAAAGATATTGATGCAAAAATATTGAAACTCTGTCAAACTTATAGAAAAATAAAAAAAACGCACATCTCCTAGCAAGAAACGGTACTATTGTTTTCGTAATTGCAATTTTATATGGGCTATTGGTGCAGCGTTTTGAACATTCGTTCATACATCAAGTTTTTGCGTTCAATCCCGGGAATCTCCTATATGAGTGTTTTTATGTAGTTTTCTATACTCCGAGGCGAATGCAGAAAGGAGCAGAAAGGAGCTAATTTTAAGTGGTACCATCAGCGCTGGCAATATAATAACTCATGGCCGCTGTTGAGGAATATTGAGCACGCCATATGAGACACTCTGTATACCTGAATATTTGTTACAGAGCAATAACTCTAACAAATTAGTAAGCGAACCCTTCGAGCGTAAAATTTCAATATGAAATTAAATTTAATGGTTCACGAGCGATTAATTTTTCCGCGATATCCATTTTGATTTCCACCCAATTTGAAAAGCGACCGGAATTACGTCCCGTCCTCCTCCAAAATACCCTTAAAGCTCCGAAATATATAAAAACAATCCCCTTTTACGCTCACGAAACTTATTAGTTAATTAAGTTAAATTACTAGTGGCGTCTTTGTCGGCGGCAGTTTCGTCTTCCTTTCCAGCTGTCGAGAAGAAACAGGACGAAAACACCGCCGCGTACACCGTAGGAGAAGGGCGAGAGTTTACACTGAAGAATATATACAGGACCTTGTTCAAACAGATTTCCGCATTAACTAGGCAATTTATCAATAGAGGGAATTACCGGCGAGACACGAAATTTACGACTGCTACGGCTTCTACTCAATACTCTTTTGCCTTAATTAAATCTATTTATAGATGTATTTCGTTGGGGATGGGGGTTGACACGATGTCACAACGCCACGACATTTGTATTGCACATAAATTGTGTTTTCTATCAGGTATTGATCAAACGTAATGACATAACCCCAAATTAATGTGTTCATTGCTGTTACATGTAGATGTGTATCTTTTGTAAATATGGGCTTTCGTTTGTGATAGCCTTTATTAATCACAATCAATAGAAACGCTATTTTCTTCTTTAGGTAGAAGGAATGAAACAGTGTATTATTAATTTCGCTAGGGAATTTACCTTTCGAGTTGGCTCAATTTAATGCGGATTTAATAGTCGTTAGTTCGTTTCTTTGTATAGAAAATGGTAATTGCATTCTTCAATAAATGTGAAACCTAATGTCACCAGATATAATATTATTATTATTTTGAGATAGTTATATATAAAACGTATTAAACAAAATTTCTATTACAATTGGCGCCCAACGTGGGGCGCCATATAAATATATTATATACAGGCTGTTTGATAAAAACGCCCCATCCCGTAACTTTTTTATTTATTATCCGATTTCAATAAATAAAAAAAGTATAAACATGGGATGACAAACTCTATAAACTGCCCATAATCCCATTTTTTCAACGCCGTCTTAAATACGTAAGATAGTCAACTTTTTTTTTTAATGGACACCTGCAGTTTTTTCCATTTACTCTGGTAGATAATTTTTTTCTAAATCTAGTAATGTTCATTTAGTTATCGTTGGTTGATATTTAATTTAAAAAAAATTGAATTATCCGCTTACTATGAAATTTTCAAATGTTGTGAAAAAAAATTCGCACCACAAATGTGACAAATATGTCATTTAAACGTCTGTCATTCGAAAATTAGCTGGGAAGTCTGCATCTGTTGTTTACATTTTTTTATTTGTTACACAACACTGCCACAGCAGTCATTCATTATTCATAATTAATTCGAAATCACGAGTCAAAAACAAAAACCAGTGAGATTTAAGGAGAAAAATAAAATTAAATTAACAATAATAGTCAAAATAAAAACAAATTAGAAACAATTAACAAAGGACAGATAACTGGCAATTTCTCGAGTTGAAATAAGCGGATTCTGCTGCACAGTCATTTCAACATGTTCGCCAAATAGTCGCCGTTCACGCTTCGGGTTTGCAAAACCACCAAGCGCCTCAAATTTTCTTCAAGCTGCCTATATTGACGGGGCCGGGAGGGCCGCTTGATTTCGATTTTTATTATATTCGACGTACATTTCAAACATACACATATCGGTGACATAATTATTGTTCATGATTGCGGTGGTATCGTTATTCCACAGGAAATAATGCTTTAAAATCGCAAGGTACTTTAATTTTCGAATGACAGACGTTTGAATGACATATTTGTTGCGATTTTTGTTTCAAGGCACACTTGAAAATTTCATAGTAAGCGGATAAAGGTTGAAAATAAATTATATTTTTTTTTTAAATCAAATATCAACCAAATGATAACTAAATAAACATTACTAGATTTAGAAAAAAAATTATCTACCAGATTAAAGGAAAAAACTACAGGTGTCCATTAAAAAAAAAAGTTGATTATCATTAAGTATTCAAGACAACGGTTAAAAAATGGTATTATGGGCTGTTTATAGATTTTGTCAAACCATTTTTATATTTTTTTATTTATTGAAATAGGGTAATAAAGAAGTTACAGGATGGTGCGTCTTTTATCAAACACCCTGTATATAATATAATTTTTTATTCATTTACACTATTTTACGAAAAAGCTAATAAATAAGATTGGCAACCACTTAGATATGATAGAAATAATCAAGACAAATATACATACTTTTACTCCAAATAATATTCTGACTATGAAAACTAAGTTGCCGAAACACGTATCTAGTCTGTCTCTCTATAGTGGTTACAAATGTTCCTTTATTATTTCTTTTGTTTCAGACTTCAAAATAGTCCACCATATTGAGCAATGCCAAAATGAACGGGCGGCAAATAACTAGAATTTTTTATATAAGTAAAAATTTAGAATTAATTATCTTAAAAGATTTAACACAAAATTTAATCAAAATCTTTAAAAAAAATGCAAATCCAAAGCAAATAATTCAAGTTTAAATACAAGAACTATAAAAATTAATTTAAAAAAATAGAAATGAAAATAAGTGAAATTTGCATATGATTTAGTTTACTGAAATTATATTAAATTAACATCTCTGATAAAATTCTTCATTTATAAATACTGAGTGGGCCACCGAAAACGAAACAGATTGAATATCTCGAAGGAGAAAACTTTCTTGAAAAAACGGGAAAACAGGTCGATTTTTGATCCAAGGGGGACACCCTTCCATCATATCTTGAACTGTGATACGTCATTCCCCTCCCCTCCATCACTCTAACCATTACAATTTAAATAGGGAAAGTAGTATATACGATACATCATTGAAAAGGTAATTGTACGGAGAATTCAGCAAAGTGATTGTTGGTTGCGCTATTTTTGATTTTAGCGCCCTCTAGCGGAAAAAAAACGGTTACGTATTCCACAATGTGACACATCATTTCAAAGCTAATTTTATTAGCAACTAAATACGTAATATTTTTGACATTTATTTGTCATCATTCTCAAGTACAGACTGTCAGTGTCTTTTGTAAACTAATAAGTTCGTAGTTTCTAATATTAGAGCTCTGCAAGGTGTTTCGATTATTTAATTTTTTTTCAATTGTGCATTAAATTGCTAATAAAATTAGCTTTGAAATGATGTGTCACATTGTGAAATACGTAACCGTTTTTTTCCCCGCTAGAGGGCGCTAAAATCAAAAATAGCGCAACCAACAATCACATTGCTGAATTCTCCGTACAATTACCTTTTCAATGATGTATCGTATTTAGTACTTTCCCTATTTAAATTGTAATGGTTAGAGTGATGGAGGGGAGGGGAATGACGTATCACAGTTGAAGATATGATGGAAGGGTGTCCCCCTTGGATCAAAAATCCACCTGTTTTTGCGTTTCTTCAAAAAAGTTTTCTCCTTCGAGATATTCAATCTGTTTCGTTTTCGGTGGCCCACTCTGTATAATTTTATCCATCCATACTACATAATCAATACAAAGAATTTCTAAGAAATTAGTATAGAATTGTTTTGACACTGAAAATACTAAACGGATAACCTCGCAACGAAATAATTCTAAGAAGCTATTCAAACATGTCTTAGAGGGAAAAACACTTAGTATTTGCATTAAATTAACCCATGTTAAATCAATCAATGTTACCAAGTACTACTTTTAACTAACACGACAGCAACACAGACCTGTCAATGTTTGAAGAACAAGAGGGAAACTTTGAGAGCCCATTTAATTAACTAATGATGTTATCGATATGATTGTTTAAACTTTCATGTTACGGCGATTAATAACGCCACCTTGACAAGGTCATTTGCTTCAAAATTAATCTCCTTCCGTTTCATTTTGTAATCGTGCTCGCGCATACCTACACTCTCCCGAAGAAGAATCGAAACACGAAGCATACAAGATCTGCTCTTTCGAGGTTTGATAAATTGCCGTAAGACGTGCACCTCCTTCTCCCAAGTGTCGCAGGGGTCAAAAGCACCGCATCAACGCAAAAGCAACGGACCTCGTCTTTCAAGAGCACGTGTGTTCGTCGATACTGTCGTGTCCACGGTTGATAGAAATCTTACTTGTGAAAATGCGCAGTCGGCCCCCGGGGCAAGTCAACTTTTCCAGGGGTAATTTATGAGGTAAATGTCGTTTTCCAGTGAGAGATTTTTCGTGTAGTAAAATGTTTTAGAAACGAATGGAATAATAATATGGAATATGTTCCTTTCCTTGCGAAATCAATTAATCAACAATTAATTAAAAGAAATTATTTGATGGAAAAAAGATTGGAATAAATGCTTTTTTTTATATATAATAGAGAAAATTGAATTGAATAAAATCCATTCGCATAAAATTCAGTGTAAATATTTATGTTTTTTTGTTGTTGAATCGTTTAAATGATATTCGTAAGATATTTCAGACTAAAATGAAATAAATATGGTCAAATGTCTAAGTAGCAACTCGAAGATACCATAACAACAAAAAGTAATTAAAAATTTTTAAACAAAATTTGATAATCTTAAATACTGTATGCATGAATAACTACGAGGAAAGAATAGAACAGGAGAGTCTTCTTAATAATAATATTTGTTCAAAGTGGTAGGTAACTCAATATGGCCGCCGCAGTGCATAGGCGTGCATAAATATTTTTGTTTAAAATAGGTTCTTCAATAATAATTAAAGTAATATCGTGAGTGCATTATTTTTTCAATCCTTTTATTCTTTTTAACATAGTAACATTTATTCTAACTGTATTAAAGTAAACAAAAACAAAACATGCCTAGAGTATGTATGTTACGCCACTGAACACATAATCAAACATACCGGTTATATGACAAGTTATTCAAAATACTCATTTTATAAATTATGATTGGTCAATATTGCCATAACTGACCTGCCTTAAAGTGATAACTTCCGTCTAAATAATACCAATTCCCCCACCAGTTTATTACCTCTCCTGTTCTATTCTTTCCTGGTAGATGAATAACATTTTAAGTTCCTTTAAAGCTCCCTGCTCCCTACCTAAGTAATATTACGTATTATAAATCCTTTTATTAAATAGTTATCAATCAGTTACCACTGTAAATATGCTATTGTAATGATGATCTAGATTGTCTACAAAAGTCCAATTTTTCTATAGCAACCGCTTTATTAAATCGCAACTAAATTTACTGGAAATGCCTTGCACCAACGATCTACTGCATTTTTGTCCTTCTCCCATTGATAACATTGCTGCCAGAAATAGAAAACAAGCTATATTTAATGAACAACCTTGTATACCGGTATCCCAGAATTTCCTGTACAAGTAACATCTCCGTTATTTGAGTAGATACAGGTATGAAACAAAAAATGTTCTAAATGGCATCAACAACTCTCACAGATTCCACCATTTGAAGCGCTATTATGTCCATATTCTATACCATCACACCCACTCCTTTCTCGTCTATTGCATTCTCACTGTTTTTCCTGATAAGGAATGCAGACATCAATCCAGTGCTTAATGCTTATGCTTAATATGTCGGGAGTTAATATAGTTCCTTTCAAATTTGACATTGAAATATTTGAATGCATATCAGCATATCATAATATAACTAGCTGGTGTTGCAGGTTTTTCTAACATGGTTCGCCCATTAACATCAGCAGCTTTTTTGATCTCGCTTTATTCTGTAATGTGTTTTAACCTATTGCTTTTTCTAAGTGTGGCTCATCCACTATTAATGTGTCTTATGTTTTCCAATATATTGTTTTTTTTTCAATTTAATAGGACAACCAGCATATTTTATATTATATTTGGATGTTGACTGCTATCGTTTTCGGTAAAAAATGAAAGTGAAATTAAAAGAAAAAGTTGTGCGGTGACGATAAGATTTTTGACACTTTTTCGCTTCAAAAGGCAGAGTCTGAAACAGTTTTTGATGTCGTTTAAAACAGTTTCCGTTTCATCAATGTATCTACTTTAATAACGGAGGTTACAGGGAATACCTCAGTTATTAAAGTATAGGAAATTTTGGGACACCGATGCACTTGGTGAGATTCAAGTGAGAGGATGACGTCGTATGTAAAAGTTACATTATAAAAGCTACCAAACATTACATTTTGTAAGCAGGCTTTACTGAATTATTTCTTATATTATGTTAAGAAATATTGTTTAATATAAACCCAATTTCATATATTATATTATACCTGCTCTGTTTGTTAATATTAACGATTTTCTAAAAACGTTATTAAAGCATTGTATTTTACCAGTAGGCTGTAAAAATTATGGAGCATATTTCTGTCTATATTCTTACTATTTGACTTTATTATATTTGCTTCCTTGTTTTGCACTTGTACTTTTAAATATGTTTCCATAAACTATTAGAAGGTTATCATTTCTATTTAACATCCTGTATATATTCGACTTTCAAATGTAGTATATCTTTAGAAACTTTAATATACCAATCGTTGGTGCGTTTGTTTTGAACGATTTGACCGATTGAGGTCATATTTACAAAATATATTTGTTTTGTCGAGACGATGGAGCATAGATGGCGCTGTAGTCAAGCTATTAACAAATTCTATATTTATGCACCAAAATGACATACCTATTCACAATATACAGATTGTCGTAGTTAAAAGTTAATATGCATCTTCAAATACACACACATAAACATGTACCTATGTATAAGACCGGTGGTGTGGGGAGATAGTGGGGAGATCGAGAGCGCGCGCAGACATGGCATTCTTTCCGTAACTTTAGAGCGTGAACGTACATACATTGTATCTGAGCAGACTCGCAAATATTAAAATAAAATGCCCTTAACTGTCGAGGAAAAAATACAGATTGTGTTATGGTATGCCAAGGATAATTCGTACAAAGACGTGCAAAATTTATTTGTTGCGGCGTATGAAAATCGTCCACCTCCCTCTGTGCCAGCTATCCATAAGATTGTGAAACAATTTCGTACAGAAGGTTGTGTTAATTCACTGCATACTAAAAGACACGTTGTGCACTAAAGCCTCGGTACCCCGATGTCCCGATATCACGCCCGATATGAACTCATCTGTACTCCCCTACTATCGCACCCCTCCATTTCATGTTTGCATGCACATGTGTGCGTGTTTGTGTTTCCCTATATCTACTTTTATTTCAGTCAAACGGTATGTTGGTTTACAGCCAAAAAAGAAAATCACAACCTGAACCCGAAAAGTAGCGCTGTGGTCAAGTTATTAAGCACTTCTATGCGCTTGATCATTGGCGCGGCCATTTGCCTATCCTCCAATCGCGCCAACGACCTCTTCTGTCAGTGACTTTCTTATACAGAGACTTTAACCAATTCAAACTCATTGCGCTACCTACCGCCAGAAGTTATTCTACCGGGCCAGCTTGTACTATATATTTAAGTTCAATATACTTTGCAGTAAAACTGACAATCTGATAAATGATTTCCAATTGCAACGCATCTCAGAGCAAGGCAAATTACAATATCCAATGTATTTAATAGACAAAACGTTTTAAATTAAGGGCTTTTAGAATCAGAGTATTGCATAGTTTCTGCTACACAAAATATTATAAAATCAATTTATATTATAATTTTCTTCCATCAAATATATTGCTTAAAACTAGAAAATTTTAAAACAAATAAATCAATTTCTAAACGTCGCTCCATTCTCGACTATCGATTAATTGTTTTATATAAAATAAGGCGTGGCTATTTACCTCCACTTAACGTTTTTATGTATTCTTACGTCATTAATTCCCATGTAATTCCACTTGTACTATGCAACATTATGCCTTGCAAGAATGTGTGCTTACCTGTAACAAAAAAGAAATAATATTAGTAAATCATTTACTTTTCCTTATTAATAACATTATATATTTATAAAATTTAACTTTATAGGTAGTACAAAAAGTAGTATGCCTTCAAAATAAGAAGCATGTGATCGAAATCTTTCATACTAACCATGAGCTAATCTTTAAAAATACATTGTATTAACTGTGATAAATAAAATATAATTCTTATTGAATGTATTGTTTTGCTTTAATTAAACTACACAAGTTTTTATTGTCAGCTACTTCAGAAATAATGTAAAAGTAATAAATGAAGAATGGTTATACTCTGCAAGTGTATTGAGATATTCCACAGAACAGGATGTTTAACTCAGAAACCTAACACATCGACAAAAAGACATCTGGAACTATGGCAGAAGTTGACAGACGAATTAACCAGTCACCTAGAAATTCTATTAGAAAGCATGCACTATTCTTTAATGATACTGTAAATGGAGGAAAATATGAAAACAATCCCGCACAATCATTTTTAAATCAATATATGACGATGAACTTCATAAGGAAAATACAAGAAATTCAACGAAATTATTTCAAAAATTCCTTCAAAATCACACAAAAGACCTCCCATCATGACAGAAGGTCGTGGGTTCGAATCTCACCCGGGGGTAAATTTTTAAAATTAAAAAATTTATTTAACTTAAATAATAATTATCACTGCTAAAACAGAAAATTGTAGTACAATAACCTTTTCTCAAACATTCCTCGAATTTATTCGATATAAATCTTAGAACATTAATTACAGCTCAAATACAGACTACAGATTTTATTTATTGTTTTGAATATGTTTAAATAAATTATTATTAGTTGCTTATTAATAAAACTACAAATTAATGTGACGTTTCAACATTATTATGTTTTCTTCAGACAATATAAAAAATCATTCTTTTTTCATTTTTGTTTTTCTCATATTCATGATCGTCCTTTTTATTTTTACTTTTATTTTTCTCTCTCGTAAAAAGAGAAAAATAAAAATAAAAATAAAAAGGACGATCATGAATATGAGAAAAACAAAAATGAAAAAAGAATGTTTTTTTATATTGTCTGAAGAAAACATAATAATGTTGAAACGTCACATTATTATTAGTTATAAATGCTAGGTTGAAATTATTTGGAAATATGTAGTTACTCTTAAAAAAATGTCGCTCTTAAGGTATATAATGAAATATATCAAGTAGGTACCAGTATTAAATAGGTTCATACTCGCTTACATTGACATAATCAAACACATGTCTAAAGTAACTTATTAAGTTTATTGTATAATAACAGATAATTCTCCAACGATTTCTATTATTATCCTAAGAATTCCAATATACAAATATTTCTAACAATTCAAATATTTCTACAATCTCAATCCTATATACAACCCGTCAAATAACCATGTAATATCGTAATATCTCCACATAACATCAACGTTCCTTTTTTTACTTTTTCCGAATGACCATTTTATAAGGCTAATTAAAAATGTAAAAGTTACAAGTGTATCCTTGTAGATAAGAAGAACTATTTAATTAAGGATTTAAGTCACAACGATCTACTACCAACGTGAAAACCTGACTCAAAATAGATATGCCTTTCGATGGTTTTTACTCACCAACGCCGACCAAGGCGGAAGAATCAAAATGAAAGAGATACGACTAGGATCATGATGTCGACGATGATGATGGTAGTGATGCAGCAGGAGAGGAACGAAAATAAGAAAAAGGTGCATAAAAGAGAACACGATGATAAAATCGTTACTGCAATTTAAAACATTTAAGTAGGCGTATAAAAATGACAGTTCACTATCTGTCATCGCTCGGGCTATAAATCTGTTGGAAGGCGACTGCACCTGTTAGTCTCACTGTACACATACACACCAACGTACATATCTATATCTATGTGTGCGCGCGTATGTTTGAGTCAATGTGTATTGTATACAAACGGTTAACACTTTACCGTGGAAAGAATGCACGCTCTCCGAGAAGATGACGCCGTTGGAAAAAGTTGAAACATGGAAGAAAAAAATTGAGATAGAATGTGCCGTCCGTGGTCGTTCCTAGTGAGTAGATGGTATCTCTAAAAACGTTACAAAGCCGTAGAATTTTTATTATACGCTTAAGAGAGACCGTTGGAACAAGCAATTATGGTACATTAATGCTTTATAAAACTTTTTGAATTTTTCAGAGACGGATAGTGTAATTCATACTGTGTTGAAAATATTTCATTTGTACTTAGTTAGCAGTTATATCATTTAGACGGACAAAAAGTTTAAAACAAGCAAGTTTGAAATTGATAGCATTACAAAATGATAGACTTGTATTTAAAATTAAATATATTTATAAAAGAATTGTAAAATATAGGTGTATTCAAAAATACATACAAATATTAATAATTTTCATCTAGTTATATATAATAAAAACGCGACAGGGATCTTTTTCTAAAAAGGTGTGTTGAAACGAGTCTAACGAAGCGTCAAAAGGACTACTCGCAGTCTGTCTCCTCAAAATATACGCGTAGGTCGCACTTTCTTTTAGTCAACGCGCTCCATTAGGTGCCTCTAATTGAAGGGGTTCCGCAAAATGCAAGTCTTCAAAAGGAGTCTGCAAGAATACGTAACACAAATCTCTCCATAAAGGCGGTCACATGTGAAAGTACTGCATGAAACTCGACATAATCGGTATAAAAATACAAAAAACGTCGTAGTTTTGTTAAACGATGTGATGTTTTTAAAGTATTTTAAAAAAGGTGTAAGAAACGATCAAGCGGGATACATATTTGTAGTTTTACGCGAGGACACACTCATTCGAAATTTACGATAAACGATGAGCCAAGTGCAACAGCGAAATTTAGAAGAAAAACCCATAAAACGGACCCCTAAATATTATTTTAATTATAATACTATATATACATAACCACAGCCGTCTCTACTTACAAGCCATGAAGTTGGAGATTTGGCAACTGCCCGTGTGGGTCTCATGGTAAGACCATGTGCATATGATATGCATGTCACGTTTATTAGCTAAAGTTTACGTGAGTTTGAATCAAAAACATTTGAGAAGAAGTATTTACAAAGTTAAAATCAATCACGGGAAGTACCTATGGGTAAACAATTCATATTTTCGTAAATGTGGCCGATAATAGTATTAAAGATAACCTCAAAGTGTCAACACGTTCTTTGCAATCATTTGTTTGCTGTTTATAAGTTTGATTAACAAATACATTTGGAGAAGGTAAGAACAATTTACATTTACTAGTTTTGTTCATTTTTTTACAACTGTGATGTTTTAGATGCCATGATTGTGCTGTTTCTCATTGTGTAAATCGAACTACAACATACACTTGACAAGGAAGATCTACAAACAACCTTTTCATTTTCAAAGGAAAATTACTTACGTAAAAAGTGGTTACGAGCAATTAATAGAGAAAATTTCGTCACCACAGGAATTCAGTGGTTTGCTGTAAACATTTTGATGAAGGTGAAATTCAACGGTTTGAGTCATATAAAGACAAGGAAGGTGAAAGTGGAAAAATGGTTTCAAGTATCGTTATTAATAAATAGTGTATAGGTACAGTTTACGTTAATAATACCGAATTAGCATCAAATAATCTTATGTGGGTGTTACCTGAAACCCGTAAGTTGACTCGTTGGTCTCTATTACAAAATTTGTTAGCAAGATATATCTAGGTAGTTTATGCAGTGATTTATGTATAAACGCTGAATATTACAAGCATACATAGTGGTTATGCTGTTTATTCAATTAAAATTAAAATTAAGTGTGTGAATAGTACAAATTTGGCAGTGAAAAGTAATGGTGCTTTGTTTGGTGATGCTTATTGTGGTTATCTGCAGAGAGGAGGACTGATGAAGTAGGTTATTTGTATTTTCACTTATGTGCAATATTTGCTTTTATAACAAAAAATATAAAAATTGAAAAACAATTCTTGAGCAAAAATAATCATCAAAAGATATTAACCTCATTAGCAATTAAAAGTGTATAAAGTCTGATAACTTTTATATTGATTTTAATGTTGTATGTGAATGTGGAACACCAATGAGCAATATAGTGTTAAATAATTATAGCAGAAATAAAAATAGTGTATGTCACCAAAAAAAGTGGTCAAACGAGAAAATTATCACTTTGAACAATTAGCGAATATTATTAAAAATGTTGAAATATTAATAATGTTTTTTATACGTTTCCCTTTTATACATCCTTTCTTCGTCACATTATACCTACCTACCTAAATTTAAAGAAAGAATTACCTACCAAAAAACCTATTTTAGATTAGGTACGCGGTTAATCTATCTCACTTTCAGCACCTGCTAAAGTCCACGAGTAGACCCACTTGAGGGCAACTAGGCGGTGTTGCCAAATTTAACTTCATGGCTTGTAAGTAAAGACGGCTGTGACATAACCCTATTTAAACTTTAGTTTCGTGATCTGAGATAAATCTAGACCCTCTTTCCACCCTACATGAATAGTATGCGACAGGTCTATTACTGTTTTAATTACACAATTTGTGTCCATATTATTTGTGTAGTGCAACTGAATGTTGTCTAAGATGAATCTAGATCTTTTAATTAAACTACATAGATAGTAGCGGCTGTTATATGCTTAACTGTTTACATTTTCAGAGATAGGCATTGTTGCCTTGTAATGTTATTGGATGTCGTTTATGATAAATCAAAAATTTTCCAATGATTCTATTTAATTGACCTGCTTTCCTAATAATCATTTTTTATTGTTGTTTGCTATTTTTAATTAATGTTTGCTGTAATGAAACTGTTTGGATGGCGGCTAGCTTTCCTATTATCATTTTTGTTATTGATTACTATGAAATAAATGAAATAATGCATGCGACTACGTCAATACTGATTAAAAACTGATTAATTTAAAAACATTTCTTGTACATTTTGAATTTTAATATATTTTGTTTTATTGTTTAACTTGCGAATAAAGAAAACAATTTTTTTGTGTTACATTACAAAGAACTGATGTTTTAGCAGTTATTATTATATGATTAGAGGTGTCTAAGTCAGTCTTTTTACACTCCTAATTCATCTTCATATTTTGAGAAGATATCTGATTTAAATATCAAGTTCCACATTAGTTGCGTACTCCAAAAGCAAAATAATGTATGCCATCTTATCATGTTCAAACTCACTTGTAATTAGTCATTATGATACAACAATTATACCCTTTTTTAGTGTATTTACTGGTGGAATCTCAAATCTATCATGGGCGTATAAGTGTATAAACAACAATTAAACCTAAACCTTCCTGGGTAAACATATCAAACCCATTCTTGACGTCAATAAATGGATTTACCCTGAGCGGGCGGACAGACCACCCGACCTTCCATTAACATGTTTCCGGGCTAATGGTCCACGGTCACAGTCGTGTGCATACCACATTAAATTTCGGTAGGAAAGAAAAAACAAACACTTCCATCATCAACGAGATGGTGGCTGTGTATGTAGTAGCAAACTTGTGAAGTAGACAGAACTAATATTTGTTGTTGATATTCTCTGCTTGAATGAGGTCTTTTAGGGGATAACTGATTACCTATTTTTATCCTATTCGGAATCTGTGCTAGGAGGCACAATAAACGACAGAAATGATCTGTTATGAAATGTGTTATTATATAATTAGGGGAATGGTTATAATTGAGAGTTTATGCTCAAAGCAGCAGTGTAGATACGAATGCGAGGACATACAATTTAAAGAGAATTAACTGTCCTATCGTAATGAACACACACACATACCTATACATTAAAGCTCCCACACGATACCTTTTGATATTGATCGAGCACAGTAATAAGGCTATTTGTTTACTGGCATGCGGTATTTGTAAT
The DNA here is from genome assembly GCA_963170755.1 of Amphimallon solstitiale. Classification (NCBI taxonomy): domain Eukaryota; kingdom Metazoa; phylum Arthropoda; class Insecta; order Coleoptera; family Scarabaeidae; genus Amphimallon; species Amphimallon solstitiale. The sequence continues at coordinate 113,175,470 of OY720681.1, read as the reverse complement.
ATTACGTAAATTCCTAATCGGTATTATTTAATCAATAAATGCTAGGCATTAATTAAACGACTACGAAAAGGCAGAAAATTAAAATTGTTTTCAGAAACAGCGACTATATACATGGTGGGGAAAAAGTATGGTTTATTGGTACTAAATTTTTTGAAAATGCTGTATTGGAATTCACTAAAATTTGGCACACTGTTAAAAGGACATTTGAGATTTTCGTCAGCTTTACACCGTCATTTGTTTTCGAGATACAAAGCTAATGTTTTTTAAATAGCATGGCAGGTCAATTGTAGCACTTTTGAAAGCGTTTTTTTCGTCTATTCAGTCATGGAACACACCTTCGTTAATTTGCATAAAAACAGAAATAATTTTTTTACGAATTCAAAATTGAAGAAAAATAATATTAAGTTAGTTAGCTTTTGTAATGAAGTTTGTAATCTGTCGTCAACTGTTGGACAACCTCATTTCGACCAAAAATAATAAAAATAAAGCACTTTATTAAAACTGAAATCTTATATATTTTAAGAACAATGAAATGAATGTTTAAATTCTATAAATATTTTACATTACAAAATATGCTCAAAATAAAACTTCTTGACAGTATGTAATGAATACGTTGAACAAAATTCTTCAAGGAATCAGTCAAAGTATGAAATGCGGTATTTAATAGTCTGTTTAAATAAACTCGATTTCTTAGAAGACCCCACAGGAAAACATCAAGTGAGGTGAAATCAGGTGACCTTTGTGGCCATTCAATTGTTCCCCTACGTTCCATCCATCCATCAGGAAGCGAGCGGTGCTCTATTTTGTTGAAACCATATGGTTTCTGCTTGTTTATTTCGGTTATTTTAGTTTGGGAAGATTTCTCTGAGCTGGGAAACAATATTTTGTTGTAAAAGTTGTGAAACATCTTTCAGAAGTTACATTACCATTAATGAAAAAAGGATGGATAATATTCCGACCAATAATTCCACAACAAACATTAATTTTTGGGAATACTGCGTATAGACTTGCTCCATCCAGTGCGGATTTCTGTCAGACCAATACCTACAGTTAAGGCGGTTAACATTGCCGTTTAAACAAAAAGTTGATTCATCAAAGAAGAGAACGCGATTGATGAAGTTACCATCTTGATTCATTTTATTCATCATTGTTTCGCAATATTTTATTCTGCGGTCATAATAATATTCACTCAGTTCTTGTAACAGGTGGATTTGTAGGGATGATATTTTTCGTGTTTCATTATACGAGGTGTGGCAGAAAAGTAATGAGACTGATTTTTTATTTGCCAAAGTTTTTATTTTTTTCAAACATCAATGTTATCCCCTTCAAAGTAGTTCCCTTGGGCAGCTACACACCGACGGAGACGTTGTTCCCACTGTTGGTAGCAGCGCTGGAAGTCTTCAATCGGTATGGTCTTCAGCATGTCCGTTACATTCTTTTGAATGTTTTCTAAAGTTCCGAAATGACGTCCTTTGAGGACATTTTTCAGTTTAGGAAAAAGGAAAAAGTCACACGGACTGAGGCCAGGTGAATAAGGGGGCTGGGGAACCACAGGAATGCCTTTTGGGATCAAAAATTCTGTTATGGAGAGGGCAGTTTGACATGGGGCGTTGTCATGATGGAGCATCCATTTGTTTGCAATGCCTGGTCTCACGCGAATGACCCTTTTTAATTGTTCACTCAACATTCTTATTGTTAAACGACGGTCTGATATTACAAGAGTGTTCACACGTTCGATGTTTTCATTGGTTGTCGAAGTTGAAGGCCTCCTTGAACGGTGTTCATCTTCAACGTGTTTTCTGCCTTCCAAAAATGATTTGTGCCAGCGAAAAACTTGAGCTCGGGATAAAGAATGTTCCCCGTGGGCCTGTTTTAGCTTTTCAAGCGTCACACTTGTCGATTCTCCAAGCTTAACACAAAATTTAATGGAACAACGTTGCTCCAAATTCCGCTGTTCCATTTTCCGTGACGAACAACCACAACACAACTTCGCTAATAGCAGTCATAAAAATCACGTGCTTCACGGACAGAGTTGAAACTCGCACTGAGCTATGGGAGGGTACTGATATACGTGCTCTATCAAGAACAACAGCGCAGCGTTGCCAGATAGCTTGCAGTGTTGCCAGTCTCATTACTTTTCTGCCACACCTCGTATTGTGTATAGATCTTCTGCTCGTATTATGATTTAGAGCCAACTGGTGTAGATAAGTTTTTGGATTTTCTTCCGCATCTAATATGACTATGACATTCAAAGAATCTTCTTCGTTTGTAACAGCTTTTTGTCGTTCGGGTTTTACACGATTTTTGATGTTTCCAGTTTCATTAAATCTTCTCAAATAGTTTGAAGCCATTGTTCTGGAGATCGACTGTCGATTCGAATGTATTTCATTAAAAAGAGTTACGACCTCAGCTGAACTTCGTCTTCTATCACCATATCCAACCATCGACAGGATTTCTATATGCTCTATTTCACTTAGATGGACTATTTTTAAAAGAATTATTTCGCATAAGCTTAATTTTTGTATAATATGCAAATTACAGAAGAGTGATGGCAGCATTTTCAAACTAACTTAGTTCTACTTTTCTACAACATGCTATTGAAAAAACATCATGTTAGCCTTCTATCTCGAAATGAAATGTAAAACTAAAGAAAATCTCAAATGACGGAGTCCAAATCCTTCAGTGTACCAAATTTCAGCGAGTTCCAATAAACCGTTTTTAAAATATTTAGTTGTACCTATCCACATAAATGAACTGCCTTGCACGTTAACATTAATAGAGAGAGTGTGAAATTCCAAACTATTATCTGTGGACAATAATGACAAACCATGAAATTCAGAATTAAATTCACTTATAAGTAGAAATGTAATAAATTGTTGCTATTGTCGTAGCGCATTCTTTTATTCTAAATAAATACTACCCAACAAAAAGTATCGTTTATGTTTCATTGGTGTATGTTATCATCATATAGTCCTTCGAGCCGGATATCCAGTAGTATAAAAATGATATGACAAAGTGACGAAAACCTATCGATTCTAAGAAAAACTTAACTACATAGGTGGAAAGAATGTTCCTTTTTTTATTTGACAATTTTAAAATATACATACATCGTATTAAACAATAGTTTTCAAAATAGTAAATTATATGTGGTTTATGTTCCGAGATGGTCGTTGTCAGATATAACTCCACCTACAGTGATCAGCTTTTAATAGAAGTTAATAAATCGATGATACTCTTAATATACCAAACAAATAATAAAAACAAATATGCTTTAGGATTAATTCGCTTAAATCAGTATTTTTTGTCCTAATGTAAGAAGTAGAAAGAAAGTCAACTATTCATCCGCTCATGTCAAACGATCTCGTCAATAGTAATATTTAGTACCTTCCGTATTACTATCTGGCACTAAACACATTGTTGATAGAATAAGTGATGGTAAATGTAGATCCACATCACATTTTTTTACCTCTCAAAAGTGCACTGGCTAGGAAAAATTGTTCGGAAATAAGTAACAAATAACATTCTCCATTGCATATGCTTTCTAGAAGCTATAGCGATATGTCCAACTTCCTTTCCAAAGAAAAGATCCAGAAGAAATTAAGGGAAATAGACCAGAACTTATCTCTGGCCTCGCAAAATAAAAATTTGTTCACCAGAGAAGGTAGAAAATTGGCTTATACTTATCTCTTTAATTTTTGAAGAAGAAATTTATTCACAGTAGTAGCTAAAAATTGATATAAAATTTTTAACTCAAGATAATTCATATTTTATTATATAAAAGAGAACAAAATGAATTGGAAATGTCTACAATACAAGAGTTTTGCAACAGTGTACTTTCTATCGGTTCAAAGACCTGTTTCTATTACAACGAAACACAATAATAGAACAACACATGTGTAAACAGTTATATAACATAATACATTTATCAAATTCTATTGTGCTGTCAATTCTGTATAATAATATTGCATTATATAGAGGTCATCATTACTTGAACCCCTTTATCACTGACAGTTGCCACTAAAATATAAATACCTATTAACACCACTGCTGAAAGGAGAGAAAATTACACGGAGGCGTTAATTTGTTTATTGACCCTGGTTTGTCCAATATAAAACCCTCACACTGACATTTCCTGCGCCTTCTCTTTTTCTTTTTGATTCTTTTCCTCTCTCTCTCTCTCGCCATCCACCCCCGAACGCTCTATTCAGAGAGTTCGTCCCTCTGACGTTGTTGTAGGACGCGATCCCAAGATCGTAATTAAATTTCTCGAGAAAGTTTCGTGTCTGTTTATCGTCTTTTACTCGGTGTTTTCCTAATTAGTGCCTGACGTGACCGATAATTTATTGGAAAATTCTCGGAGAGGTTCGAGCACTGCTTATTGGACGTTCTACAAGTCCCTTAATGGCGGCGGAAGAAGAATAATAATGACTGTAATGCTATTACGTTCAAAATGCTATTGATTGAGAACAACTAAGATTACTTCAAATAATAATAATTCAATTTTAGATGCAGCGCAGGCAGCGTTGGGATATCGGCGTTACATCGAAGGAAATTTCATTAATGTTCAATTCTTTCAATTTTAATGTTGAAATATTTAATAATTTTATAGACATTCTCGGAGAAGAAAGTTTCTAGATAAAATTTCAATTATAAATTATATCGGTGATCAAACTAGAAATGCATATTGTTTAAATAATTATAATAATAATAATAATTACAAGGTATTAAAGCGAGTAGAATCTTCCGAGGCCTACTGTTTAGGTGACTTGTTCAACGAGCGGAAGAGGTGGATACGAGTCAAGAGCATGAACATTGTATTATTTTAATTCATACAAGAAAAAAAAAACCTAATTTCTACAAAATATTTTGTTTAAATTTCTATTGTTCCAATGGTTGGATTTGCTCATGGTAATATAATGAATTGACCAAAAATTGTTTGAACAGCAAAAGCAGAAACCTACCGTAATTATACAAAATGTCATTTTTAAAAATATACAGATTGATCCAAATTAAGAAGCTGCAGTTAAGTTAGTATTCCTATTATTTACTCTAGGCAATCGATTAAATTAGCAAAGTATCTTTTAACTATTCTATTTCACAAATTATGTATTTTTAATCTAACAAAAAAGTGTGTCCTTTGACTGATTAGCAATTGACATGTCAAATTTACGATTCAATTAACTACGACACAATATTAAATTGCTCCATGGTCAAAATCCAATCTGCGAAAAAACCTAAATGCTGTCCCTTAACAAAAGTGGATTGTCTAAATATTTGAAGTCAATAAAAAATAATATTGCACTATTATCGTGAAAAAGCAAGCAATATCTACCTAAATTCAATATAATTTATGATTTATTTTCAGGGCCCATGTTGGTGGCCTAGTTGTCAGAGTATAGATCTAACTAACGAAAGATCATGCAGGTTCAAATCCAATATCGCAAATGTTATAAATTATAAGCTTAAAAATAATAATAATATAATTTATTCTTGAACCGTTCCTTACTTATAAACAAAAATACCATCAAAAGTGTAACTAAAATCTATATATAAAACATGATATTGTTCAGTTGTGATAGTAGATATACCACGCACAAATGTAATTACCTATTATGAAACATAATTAGTGGAAAAACACCATTACCATTATGGGTCGGTTGTTCTAATTCCGATTAAAATACCGGTTAGTGTAATCACTGATTTGGACTAACCGGAGTTTTACGGTTAGTACAAATTTGGTTTTTCCAATGCTGGTTAGCGCTAATCATGAATTAGGAATGTTAATACTCGGAGAAATTTTAACCGGTGTTAGAAGTACCTGATAAAATATTAAACAGTAATTACAATTTCTTACACATGCGCATAACCCTAGGAAATTTGAAGTTTTATTAATTATTATGCTTATTCTTTGCTCTATGAGACATTTTTTGGAATTCGTTAATAGCTCTTTTTGCTTGTTCTTTTTACTGAAGTTTAAGTAGTTGATAGGTACATACATTATCTTTTCTGATAAACGACTTTTGAAAGCTTGTTAATTTCACTCCAATTCTGTGAATTTGTCTCATAAAGATGCTAAATATTCTATGGAAATGTACGCTTGGGGTTGGTTTTTTTCTCTTTCTATTTGCATTTAACTACGTTTAATTAAAATACCAGTTTAGTCGAACACAATATCTTGGACTCATAACATATTAACTTATATTGAAAAATAACAAATGAAAATATGGAAGAAATTCTGCAAAAGCTAGCAGATTAACATTGAGTGTACATGCATATATTTTACGTAATTTGGGCAAACTGGGTTTGGATGAATGGTGTACATGCTTGAAAAGTTGACTGAATTCTATACTGAAAGTTATTACCGGCACTGTAAAGCTTTCTCCAATTCTCCATTATTTAGGTTGAAATAATGTAAACCAATTTGGAAAGTTGCTTTTCTCAATTAATCTTCTCTAATTAAAGCAATTTTGGAATAAAAATAGTTAGAATATGTTATTTTTAACAAACAGCTAATATGTGATCTTTAAGGAAAAGTAACTGGCTTTATTCGCCACACAGAAATTTGATGCAAGTTAAATTGTATCAGATATGGCAACGGAAAGTAATATTATAATGTTAGGATGTGATTTATAGCCCAGCTTGAGACTGCAGATGTACAGTTTTCTTTTTCGACAAACCATTCCTTATATGTATGATTTTGATACATGTAATATATGTTACATATTAACATATTAAGAAACTGTTAATTTCATATGACTATATGTATATACATATATTGTCTTAGTTTTTTTCATTTTCCACAATTCTTCTGTATTATAGGAATAATCAACAAATTTGTTTTTTAATTCATATTAGCAATTTTAAGTATATAATATGTGGGCAGAAATCCTTACAGACTATACTCACAAAATAAATACTACAGTTTATTTACTAAAATGGAATTCTTAATTATACACAAATAATCTTTAAAAAATTAAAACATGGGCAAAAAGCACGAAGAACAATTTCAAATAAAGAAAATGGCGCCAAAATATAGTCATTTATATCAAATGTACTAACAAATATGTTGCTAATTTTGTACAATAAATCTTTAAACATTGTTTAGATAACCGGCGTATTTCTATGTACTGAAAAAGACGGGTTAGAGAGAGATAAGTTGTCAAAGTTATTTAATCGAAGTTAGAAAAACCTATCCTAGAACGAGTTATATTATATATGTAATCACCCTGTATATTTTGTTATTGTATGAATTGTATTTATCAAATAATTATACCAAAATTAGCTGACAATCAAAAATACTCGGAACTTCTAAGCACTGCTGCGTATCTATAAATAGATTTCGCAAGACAAAACTTTTATTGTCGTTAAATGACCATTGTTCTGAGATACAAGACGCTGCTTAATTCGAATAACAAAAACATGGTCGCATGCGACGGAATTGGTTCTTTTAGGTGGTAACAGGGGGCGGCATTCTCAGAAGCGAAGCCGCCTTGAGGAATTCTCCGGGCATGTAAGAAGTTAGAAAACTGGGGAAACCAAAACCAGAAGACCGTAAATTGTGTCGAACGTAGCGGTTGTTGCGGGAACGCTGGCCGGCATTAAGCTGAAAAACGAACACACTAAATGGCGCAAACGCATAAAACTCTCCTTATAAAGATCAATATATCGGATGTTAAAGAGCAACTTACAAGAGATAGAACTGTCAAACGTGGCGGATAATAGCCGGAGCGGAGGTAAATGGAAGAATAATGCATTACTTGGAATTGCGACGGATACAAGAAGCGCCATTGAGAGAGAGAAAGGAAAGGACCATTTGAAAACGCGATCACTATTACTCGTTTGAAGTTAACTATATCACAGGAGCGCTATAGATGTCTTGTCATTTTGTCTGTCAGTGTTTGGCTTTGTCGATGCCTGCCAACAATTGCAAGGCTCTTTGAGACCGTTCGAGCAATGTACGATTATACATTGATAATGAGTGTATATTCCTTTTCTTTTTCTCCTGCTATATCTAATTGCTTCATGAGTCTGAGCGCGAATATGCAATTATATCTTACAGGTTTTACGCGTATAAATTAAATCTACTGAAGTTGTCAATCTGCTTTCAAGTTTATGTTTAAAATATCGATGTAATGAACGCAGAGCTTCTCAGTAAATGATCACCATATTTGTATATGCATTGCACTAAATTCCTAGAGGCACATCGATTATAATATTTACATAATGTAACATCATTTAGTATTCAAATGAAGGAATTGCAGAAATGAAAAGTGGAATTTCGTGCAAAACCAAATAGGTATGTGCATGCTCTTTATTAAAGAATATGGCGCTTTATGTGCTTTTCAATTTGCATAACTTTATACATAAAAAACTGATTAAGTATTGTTGATATGTATATAAGAATTATATATTTCTGAAAGGTAAACACGTTTGACGATAAGACTGTGAAATAAAAATTATTAAAAAATAAATGAAACATTTTAATAATTCATTTTAACGTTTCTTTAGAAAAGCCACCGCAAGCGGCAAGTTTTCTAAATTTATCCTTGTGCAAATAAAAATACAGGGTTAGTTTTATATAGCGTCATTAAGAAAAGGGAGTGAAAGAAAAATATGATTAGTTTTTCTTTCCTCGAGTCCGAGCCTGTCGCAGTTAATATACAAACATACAAATTTTCATGTAGAGGAATTTAAGTTTCAAAATAATATCATGCTATTTAACAAAAAAAAAAACATGGCAATGCACCGAGGTTGTCGACCTTTTCCACATAAAGGCGTGCTGTTCGCAGAAAAAAACATCGCCATAGAAAATCTTTTCAATTGCCATTTATTCTCGTACAAAAGTTGTAACTATTTGCATTTTATCCTTTTTTTGGAAGAACCTTATATTAGAATTACTAATGGTATTTACGTAAAGTCCTATTGGATAAAGAAAGTTATGGAACGACTTTAACTACATTTTGGCCCTAAAAATTTAAAAATTTTTGATGAGTTACAAATTAATTTCTTTTTTGCATTGTAGTGAAAGTGAAAGATTATATTTTCAAGAAGTTTATTTCGAAAGTGGTTTAACCCTTTATAACCTAACGGCATTTATATATGCCACCTACTGCTTAGCGTTCGTCCCCCAATGGTCTTGGTAGTGCATCTTTCTACAAATAATCAAGTGTATTTTATATTGTATATATTATTTATAAAATGTAAGTATTGAATTGCATACTAAAATGATCTGTTTTTACATCACATGAACAGATATTTTAAATATATTAGCCGCTAAGAAAATATTAGGTTACTAATTATACTTATTCGTTCCTAACCTAAAATGGTGGATGAAAATCTTCTATTACCTTGTGGATGCATGCATTGTAAATTCTTGAATTTTATATAAAACTGCAAAAGATAATAAAACTATCACACATTTGCAGTTTCGTTTTCAACTAGGAAACGAACTACATAATTGGAAATTATAATACAAAACAGAAAACTCCACTAAAATTCGGAAAAAACAAATTGAAAAAAATTGGTGGCCGAGCAACCACAGTCGTTATATCTCAATTTTTTAAATTACAAATGTTTGCGGTTGGCGATAAAATTTTGTATGCACCACATCAGTAAAGTGCCTTTATCGAACTTGCCTATTACTCGTCGCGCTCGCTTGGCTCATTAATCAGACTCGTTCGATAAAGGATCACTTTGCTCTGGCTTGGTGCATAAATAACTACTCCCTCCGTCCGAAAATATGGTATACATTTGAAATTTTTTTGAAAATTAATGAGACATTAGTAACGAACTATAATTAAATATACTTATTTGGCAGTTCTTATGCTAGGTAAACAACTATAATACATAGTTGGCTGATGTCCGATTTGGTTTGTGTCAAAAACGTCAATAGAGTTAAAACGTCATTTCATGAAAAATTATTTTACACATGCCCTATTCACAAAATTGATGAATTGATCGAATGTGTTAAAAAAGCCTTTGACAATCTAGACAGAGAGACCCTTGACAATGTTTTTCTAACATTGCAGAGCTGTATGGAATCAACTATGTTTAGGTATTGAAGGAGGAAATTCGTATAAGATTCCCCACATCAATAAGGCCAAGCTTCGGCGTGAAGGACGCTTACCATCTAGTTTAGTGTGTTCCCAAGAAACCATAGACAAAGCTCGATCCCTCATCAATTAAATTTTATTTGTAATTATGTTTAATACTCTAGTACTTAATGAAAATTGTAAATGTATACCATAAATCCGGACAAAAATAAATTACAAAATGTATACCATATTTTCGGACGGAGGGAGTAATATTTTTCAGTTGCATATACATAATATGTCTTTTTAATTACTTGTGGCACTTATATATACCACTAAACTAAGAGATATGTCAAAATATTTAACGATAGGTGGCACATATAAATGCCACCTAAAATCACTAAAATATCATGAAATATCAAAATATTGCATAACACGTTTTTATAGCCATGCACGTAAATCAACCAAATCAGGTGATAGCTAATTCATATTTTAAACAAACTGGTCTGCCCTATAAAGGGTTAACATAGCTAGTAAATTTCTATGAGAAGGCATCACAATTCACACACAAGGTGTCTTGTCCAAAATATCTCGATTCAAAGTTCATGCAAAAACATGTTCTTCACGATTTACATAGTTTACAATTAGCTTTTAACAGTTGTCATAATCTGGAGAAGCACGAATTACAAACACTAACCAAAATATTTTTATTTATAGTGTTAGATGATTAACCCAGATCAAAGAAAATACTGCACCAATAAATTAAGGAGTGTTTTTCTTGATCAATGTGTTTAAATGTGAACAACAGAAGCATTTTATATTGTACTAGTTGCCCGTCGCCCGGCGTTGTTCGGCCGCATTCTACAGAAAAATTGAAACCTGCTTCGTGTTTACTGCCACTGACTGATATAAAATTTTTGTTTATTCTCTAGCTAAACAACGAATCAATAAAATTTTATTATAATTAATCTATCACTCCAATGCCTTTGGATACACAATATTCTGATCTGTATAGAGATGCCGACAGTGTGCGTGTGTATGACGCGCCGACTCTATGTCTTTCGTTTCCTATAGAATTCATGTACCTAATTTCGCATATTGTTCATTTTTTTCCGACAAAAGTTGGAACAAAAATATGATCACAACCTTCCACAAATCGATAATGTAGTTTGCGAGTCTATAAATAACAAATTAAATATTTTTGATCAAAATTGACGCTCAATAAAGTGGTGTTTCACCAAGATCCCACTGCAAAATTTGATTGTCGCAGTTGTATAAATCCAGATTCTTATTGTTCGCAAACTTAAACATTTTGCTGTACAATATTTTGCAGACTTTCAGTACACTTACATTTACGACGGCGATTAGTGCACTTATCAAATCATCCATGTATAGAAATTAAATAAAAGTGAATTCACTATCTATTTAAATACCTAGTTTATATGAAAAAGAAGTCCTTTCCATTTCAATTCTGTTCATAAAGATTTTATAAATGGAAAAGCAAGAAATATAAAAACGGAAATTCTCAATTAATTATGTGAGGCATCTCTCTTCAATTTGTATTCACCTTTCTTAATTAACTTATCTATAATTACTGCGGCACAGATTACCACCAACTCATTAATTTCCCTTTCGAGGCGGCCGATACGTAGCAGCACGCATTTAATTACGAATTTGTACGCCAAGAGAGGATAAAAATGAGAGAAATTCAGAAGTGATGATAAAATAAAAATGAGTTGAAAAGAATAGTAAATTAAATGGGGAATGATCAATCGGTCGTATCTACTCATCGAAATTCTTTCCAATAAATTACAAATCCGACTGCGAAAGTGAATGGCAGAGGCAGGTAAGTGAATCAAGTTTGTGGGATAGTTAAGTGAATTAAAACCGGAAATCGTGTATAATCCAACGTCTAATGGTCATAAAATTGCTTCATTTCGTTTGATTGTGCGATAGAAATTACATAGAAATAATTAATGATCATTTAATTGATTACAGCTCAATGTATCATAAGCTCAAGGGAATACAGTACATGTTTTTATTGTTACGAAAATTATTGTCAATTAAATAGAATTGAAATTTCTTTTAAATACTATTTTTTATTGTTATTAATTGATGATTACACTTTTTCATTCCTACCATTTGAAATATATTTTAGTAATTATTATTTCCAAATGGTTTTAAGAAAATAAAATGAGGTGTGGCCACCACACGACTTTCTTATACGTATGTGCGTTTTAAATTATACAAAATTTGTTCTAAATTAAGTGTTAATACTTTTATGTTCTTAAAAAAAAATAAACCATGTCCGAATTTTGAAAATTCTAATCTAAGTATGTACTTATATTCTCTTAATAAATCTCTATGGATCGTATACTTGGCGAGATACAGTTGAATCCGTTTATAATGACATCGAAAGGAATTGATAAACACGTTATAATAAGCGGACGTCATACAAAGCGTTTCGTGAAAAAAAAAACCTTTTTATGTAAATATATATGTAAAGTATGTATTGTAATAGCGAAACATAGTAACTACATGTGTATACATACATATTAAATCAAAATAAAAATTGCACGTAATCAGTACATTTTACACATACAAGTGTATTTTTTAATGTAAGTAATCTGTAATTTTTGTCTGCTTTTGTTTTTTCATTTTATTGTAAAAACAGTCTCTAATACTATTGTGTATAGAAGACATCGCTATGGTCAAATTATCATTTTCAATATTGCTATGAACAAATCGTGATAATAATTCTGCAGCTTTTAATGCCTCTTCTGCGGTAGGTAATGGTTCTTCCTCGACTACTTCTTCCCCATCACTTTCGAGTTGTTCCTTAGCATTAAAGTTCTGTACGATATTTTCACCGGTGGGTTCTTCGGATGTGAGGAGAGCGCTATCGATGTCAACATAATCTTCCCACATTTCCGGTGCTGCTAAAGAATCTGAATTTAGGTTTCGTGACCACAAAGATAAAGGGACGTCATCTTCTTCATCAAATTCATGTTCTGATATTTGAATAGGTAAACTGTCGGGGCTTTCAGTGAATCCTGCATGTTTGAAACAGTTGTGAATCGTACTTTGTGACATTTTACTCCAGGCATCATTAACCATTAGAATTGCATCTAGCACCGTTATTTTTTGTAGAAGAGTTGTTTTCATTAGCATCAAGACAACTAATCATTTTGAGCACAAGGTTCTTTCTAAAATTCGTTTTGAGTGATCGTATTATTTCCTGATCATCTGTAGTACTGATGTTGTATTCGCTGGAAGGAAAGCAAGTGTTAAAGACTTTAAATCAGTAACATTTGGATGCGCCGGGCAATTATCAACCAGCAATAAAATCTTTTTCTCCTTCTTCACCAAATCACGATCCCAATCTCGAAGCCATTTTTCAAAAAGTTCTGACGTCATCCAAGCTCTACGATTGTTAGCATAATCGACAGGTAATGATTTGACACTTCTAAAACATCTGGGTTTTTGTGACTTTCCAATAATGAGCAATTTCTTTTTCTCTGTGCCACTCATATTAGCTGCTACCATGACAGTTATTCTATCTTTCGACAACTTGCCTCCACTACAATTCTCACCTTTAAATTTTAAAGTTTTGTCCGGCATTAATTTATAAAACAGTCCAGCTTCATCGGCATTAAATATCTCATCATCAGAAAATTGCCTTCGTAGATTCGGCCACACAGATGTCAACCAGTTTGTTGTTGAATTTTGATCAACAGACGAAGATTCACCGACAATTTTTCCCGCCACAATGGTATGTCAAACTTTAAAACGACTGATCCAGCTTGCAGAACAATTGAAGTCGAGATTACCAAAACGCGCAGCAAAAACATTTGCCTTCTCCTATAGCATAGGGCCGCTGACAGGTATTCCTTTGTTTCTCATGACTTTAAACCACTGAATTAATGCTTCATCAACATTTTCTTGTCGCGATTTTCGAAGCCTCTTCGGTTTCAAAACACTTGAATTGAACGATTGCTTAATGCGGTTCTTGTTTTTAAAAATCATTGAGATTGTCGAATGACCCACGCCAAATTCCTGTGCGAGAGACGGCGAGAGATGAGTTTGATTCTCCATTTTCTAATCTGCATATTATTGCACCTTTCTCCTCAATCGTAAATGCTTTACGGCGATGAGATGACATTTTTTTCACAGTATGTACATACAATGAAAAACACAAACGACAAACTGTCGTCGGGAATCAACGAACATTACCGGAGGTGTAAAGAATCATGTCGGTCATTATAACCGGACATAATTTATTAAAAATGGGTCATAATAAGCGACATGTCACTGTAAGGGAAGTCATTATATCCGACTTTTTTATAAAGCATTTTATATGAAAACCAAACTTCGTAGTGTAATTACGTCATAATAACCGGTTGGTCAATATAGGCGGAGTCATAATAAACGGATTCAACTGTATTTGCAAAAAAATGTTACTTCCGTTTTGAATTTTGAAATTTCGTATATACAAAAATTATTCGACATCCAGCTCTAAATACTTTTGTGCTCTTGAAAAATCTAATAAGAATGCATAATTTACGTGATAGGTGCCAAAAATCGGTATTCGATAAGAGTAAAAGTCTTACTTCCGGGCCGAATTTTGAAATTTTTTTCATACAAAAAGTATTGAAAAACAAGCTTTAACCATTTTTATACCCATCTGTTTAGAAAGTATGACTTGCGAGATATTTGCAAAAAACTGATTTTTGATAAGAGTACTTTTACTCTCATCGAAAAAAAAATTTTTAATAAAAATTTTCCTAAATTTTGTAGATTGTAGAGTAGATTTGAATTCTTTATAAATGTGTTTAAACTAGTTTACGAAATATTGGTAAAATTCGATTTTTTCACCGAAGTGAACTAGTACTTCCGGTATGCCGATTTTACTGAAAGTCTATTCATATCTCAAAAGGGACATTATGCTCAGAAATATAAATTTTAACAGCTTTAGCCCTTTTGGACGCTATCGTGGTCACACACAGAGAGAGATAGGCACAAGACTCTACATAAAACGTAATAATCGAAATAGTGATTTAGTAATTTTATAGTACAGCTTGTACGGATTTTAGTACGGGTAAGCAATAATACTTATTATATATTTCCAAATCGGATAGTGTTAAGCAACACTGTATAGAGTAAGTACAGTGTGAATATAGGTGGCAACACTGCCAAACGATACCTATACCATCTGAAAATTATATTCTAATTGAGTTGCTACCGTGCTTCGGAAGGCATCAAAACCATATATGAAACCAATAATGAAACACTTGCAAATATAGAATTAATGTATTTTTGATATATCAATATTAAAGAAAAAAGTAAATGAAGGTCAAAATGGCTTCGGCACGGATTATGGTGCTATACAAGGAAAATATAATTGACCTATAATTAATATTGATATTACTTACTCTTTTTGCCCTAGTACCATTAAAATATAGTAACTAGTGTTTTTCTCTATACAGCCTGTAACATCTAAAACATTTTATACGATCTTCCGACAGTGAACTAGCACCTTGAATACTCAAACTGATAAGTTCATTCGGAAATATAAGAAAATAGCTTTTTGAGATGTAAATACTTTAAGTAGGTACCCTACGGTGAGAGTCAAGAGAAGGCAGAGCAGTATTAATTTTTACTTGATAGGGCTAACAATAAGTGTTCATCACGTTTATTTTGGTAATATAAATTGTTTATTATATATCAAATAATAATATAAAAAATGATTTTAATTTAAACAGATAAGAAGTATTAAATTGTTTTTTTCTGTGACGGGAAAAACGTTGACATTTTATCCTTCTTGACAGGTACTAAAAGTCACTTTTTGCCCGCTTAAATTGACAAATATTTGATTATTTTACAGGTTTCCATTAGCAACGCAGGTGTAATGTCACTTGAAATGTCACATCGATTGATTTTCTGACTTTAATATATAGTATTTACGTGTTTTTTCAATATTAAATCGTAGTTTTTCCCATCACAGAAAAAAATAGTGTATTATACACGGGAAAAAAATTAGAATTTAGCTCTCGGTAATTTATCTCCCTCCGCTTCGCGTCGGGGGATAAACCTTACCTCGAGCTAAAATCTAATCCTTTTTTCCCTTGTATAATAAATAACTATTATTACTTGTATATCAAAACCGAAATAATAATTTAAATAGATATACATGTGTGTCACAAAAGTTATCATATTATGTACAATTCAATTAAAAAAAAAGGGAAATATCAGGAATACAAACTGTCCAAGAAAAAACGCAGGAGTCAACTATAATGAATGAGGCAACTAATTTAACAAAATATTCGCAATTTATTATTTATATAATACTAATACATCTTCTCTAAATTTTCTTATGCTTCGTAAATAGTTGTAACGGAGCTTCCATATCCTTTCTGATTCCATGATGACACGCCGTTTATCAATTCTGTGATATTTAAAACCATTGTTTTTTAACGTTTGCCATAATGTTGTAATGGGGCACTGAATTTCCGGATTGTCCTGAATAAGACTCTCCCTTAAACTTGACAAGGTAGGGACTTAGTTTTGTCTATACATATTACAAATTGTCTGAGGAATACTTTCGACTTCCCAATTTGGAATTTTCCTTGAGGATCCTTTATCAATTCTACATTTTCTTGTTTGAACACAATATTGTAAATTGTTCCACAATGTACTTCTATTAACGTTGATGTTCTTTTTATAATATCTGACTCAGGTGTAGATTCGTCATTTTCCGATTTTAAGTTATTGTAAACATTCAGAACTATTTGCTGATCCTGAATTGATAAACAATCTCTTACTTTTTTGTCGTCGTGAAAATTTATATTTTCTATCGATAAATCAACATCGTCATCATGTTCTTCATACTCTTCTGTATCGCACCAAGGTCTCCACATCTTGAACAGTTTTTGAAACACAAAATAGAATACCTTCGTCAACAAAATATTCTTCCCAACTGGACACATATATTGCACACCTTATACCGTAGTCGTCAAATTTTAATTTCGGTTTACACTTCTATCCCATGAAAAGATGACTTTATAATATGCAGCGATGCCTGCTTGCTAACAATGGTGGGAGAGCAACGCAGTGAAACGTTTGTCGAGTGTACTGTCTTGGCAGCCTCGCTTATGTTTATCTTTAGTTTATTTCGTCGCGCTCTTTTCCTCTTTCTACTTTCGTGTCAGAAATTAAAATATGTCGACTACGATATATATATATATATATATACATACCGTATATAAGGATGGATGTTTTCGTGTATACGGTAATGACAGGTCAGTAATATTATTCAGGTTAATATATTTCTGGATTTTCACGAAAGGAAATTATATTACTATATTTTCTTTGACAAAAGGAGCCTTGGTAAAGGAAAAATACTTTGTAAAATATTAAAACGTAGTTTTTAAACAAGTAGGTAAACGGTGGGATGTTTTCTTTTTTTCTAAAAAGACTAAAATTTTGTTGCAAAACCAAGTATATCAAAACACTGTAAAGTATATCTCACTATAATTTAAACAGTTATTTATAATCGATATATAAGTGTTATGCTTTCCGAATGAGAGTGTGCTCTTGTTTTTAACATAATTACATTGAAATGAGGCAATTTGTTTCTGGGTATTTTTGCTTACGTCGTCGGCATACATATTTTAAGCAATCTAGATGCAATATATTCCTATATAAATGTCTGCATATATGTATATGCATACATATATGTGTACATTATATACAACTGATCCGGTCGACGTCTTATGACGCTATATCTATCCGGCTTCTAAAAATAGAAACCGCGTTGATGCCGACTGGATAGATGGATAGATAAATTTATGTGAGGGCATATATATATCCACACACTTTCATACAAAAGCAATAAAATTACACGAGAAAGGTTAATCAAGTAATTAGTGTCTATTATTACATTTAAGTTTAAAACACGTGTATACAACACAATCTTTGGTAATGAAGACAATATGCTGCATTAATGTGTTGAGAAATAAATGTTAATTGCGCGATTCATGTTGATTCGCACAGGTATATTTGCAACGAGCCTGCTTTGATGTTCATCTGTAAATTTCTTCCTCACGGCAGTAATTTGTTCAAATTGTATAGAGAGGGAATTAGGAAGAGAAATGATGATTTACATTCATTATTAAGCAATCTCTTATACATCGTACATCGTCTTATACATATGAGCCTTCGAAATTCTTTATATAAAAGTTGTTTCTTTTATCCCTTTCATAAACCAATGAGCGAGCAGAAGTGTTTCTTCCGGTTCGAATTTTGCAAATAATTGCAAAATCCAGCTCTAGGGAAGTATTGTGATGACGAATTTTAACAATATCTGAAAGTAAATTTGAAATTGGTTTTATAAAAAAAAGTTTTTCGAAATTGCTACAGGGGTCAGGTCTTTTAGTCCTATCGAAAAACATGTGTTTGGGAATGTGGTCATACACAGACAAACCATACAGACAAATGGACTACAGATAGCGAGAGAGAGACATCTTTCAAAAAACACTTCTTCGGTAGGTATCACAATTCATTTTGATAGCAATATACAAAAATCTCAAAGTCGAAAATTTTCATCACAATACTTCCTTACTCCATATAAGAAAGAAAAATCTTTACATAGATATTACATTATTTATTAAACAGAGAAATTTCACATTTATGTTATCCCACTAGTAGAAAAATTCTAATCATCTTCAACAAAAACAATATTAGCAGCAAATATATAATTGCAATACGTATAATATGTTATGAAATTTTAGTATTGGTTGGTACTAGAGTTGAAAGGCAACACATACTACCAATAAAAACAAATAAGTAAATTACAGGGACATTATTAATAAATATATCCATTTCATTATATCATTGCATGCTAGAATTTACAACCAAAGTATTTAATTATGTTCCAATACAATTTAATAAGACGATGAAGTTATCTTTTACCTATTTTTTCTTTTATTTCGCCCTGTGTCGTATTAACGCGCCCACCTCAATTTGATTTCCTGAACCGGAAGCATTTTTTCAACATTTATTACGCGCTTTTTATTAAAAAATATCCCCCCTTCAACTCCAATTTCACCATCGGAAATGGAAGATATTATGAGGGTGAAAGCAAAATAACAAGGGCGAGTTCTCAAAGATTATAGCTACGTACATCCGTAGAGAAAAGGAATCATTTGAATCAAAGAAATTTAAATTAAGTTAAAGTAATACATATTTGGTATCTACAAAAATAATTGCATCCTTGTTTATCACCTTCTTTTTTAATCAATAAAAATTCCTTCATTGAAATAAATAATTTGAAAGAAATACGACAAAGAACGGTTTTCTATGTATGTAACTGCTGCTTTTTGTAACAGTGACAACCAAATATAATTTTGAAAATTGTAGTACGTTTAAAGCTTATTGGGCATCGTCACTAGGTTATTCTGTTAAATATAAATAATCTTCCTTATTGTAACAGCCCATTTAAGACCATTAGATAGGTTTGATATACTAATTTTTCTAGAGTGATGATATTTTATTCCAGAAGACTATTTCTCTTCCAATTTGTCTTTGCCTGACACTCATACTTTAATACATTTTGCTGTCAATTCCCTATTTCTCATTTTGTCAAGTCCTTATATTTAGAATGAAATTCAAGAACTATGTAAACTCTGACACCAATCAGATGGCATAGTCAAGGAGTCAAGATAAGACTAAGGTAGCACTGACTGTGTCAGGCCATCACATCTATATAGAGGATACGATCGAAGTACGTCTCTGATCCTTTATCCTATTTTTTTATGTATCAAGTTTGGACGAGTGGAGTAAGGACTGAATTCAGCATGTGGTGTTCTGTTCTAAACAAGAAACACCCAGGCCCTCAAAAACCCACAAAAATGCCTGAAAATATTGAAATGGTCACCTTAATTTCCGACATTTACATTTGAATGAAATAGAGCATGAAAACTTTGGTGCAAACTTATGTTATACTGGAGGATAAATGCGATTCACTCCTCTCACAAAATAAAAGGCCTCAATCAGATATGCCCATGACTCATCACATATACAGAGTTATTCCCGTTTTTAAGGATACAATTTATTGATCTCTAATTACCCGACCCATCGCCTTTTTGTCTTTTTTGACTTTTCCAGGTCTTGTATGCTTCACCACTTCCTCCTTCATATTTCCCCTCCAACATGGCTTCACCCGTGAAAGATCGGTGGTAACTAGCATAGCCATTTTCAGGTTGATGATATTTATTTGGACTTTTCCCACGACTCGATCACAGTCTTCTTCTGAAAAAATTGAGTTATTATGGATTTGCTCCTTGCCATATAAACTTGATAAAATCATATATTATTAATCGTACAAATTACGTCGTCTATAATAGATACAAATCCTTTGATTTCCATGTAACCAGTGGTGTTCCAAAAGGTTCTACTCTTGCACCTGTACTATTCAATGATCAACAATCTGTATGTCATGCTAACATGTCAAGAATTACTCTATGCTGATGACCTCAAAATGTATACAATCGTCACAACTTTGATATTGCTATGGCTTGGTCACAATTCAATAACCGTTTACTCAACTCAACTCAACAATAAATGTAATGTCATGACGTTTACTCGTAAAGCTGTATCTCTGATTACTAGTGATTACCAATTATTCGATAACTGGGTAGATGCTAGATGAAGTCCAATCAAACTGGGATTTGGCTGTGGTATTTGGCGCTACCTTATATTTTAATCCACATATACATGAGGATGTCAAGATATTTTACAAATGCCTGCTTCCTAAGATGCCTTTACTTTGCGTTGGTCGTCAGTAAGTTTGAGTAAGTCTCAACAGCTTCGTATAGATAGAATTCAGCGAAGATTTCTCAAATTCATGTCCTCCAGATAAACTGGGACGTATCCAGATTGGAACGTCTCTTATAGCGACTTGCTGAAAGTGCCTCAACTCCAGGCTTTAGCCATTACTCGTACTATGTTTGTTTCAGCTGGTAAACATCAAAATTGATTGCCCGCAACTACTCGTCTCTGTACCATTCAACGTTTCGCGCTGTACTGTTCGATATGCTGAGTTCTTCAATATGCCAACAGCTAGGACCAATGGATTAATGTAATCGCCTTTACATCATATGGCACGCAATGCTGAGTTTGTCTAGTGACACCTTCAATGACGAATTGATGTGTTAACGACGTCTTCTACATACCACTGTTCATTTTTTTCCTTTTTAGTATTTCATGTCGTCGAAAATTCAGGTCTGCCTGTCGCAGCGTTGTACATTTTTGAATATTAAATTTTTAATTTTAAAAACAAGGAGAAATTTGATCATTTCCTACCTAATATCACAATTACGAGACTCGATCTCAAATTACATATAATTATTCAATACACAAACTTAGCATGTTGGAAAAAGGTCCGTCCTATTCCAGCATAAAATTATTCAATAAACTTCCTCAACAAATCAAAGGTATGACAACTTTTAAAAATTTCAGAGCAGCTACGATCAATCTCCTAGTTGATTTAGAGCCCTACATAATTGGGGAATTCTTAGAAAGCTAATTTTCTTGCGATATTTTGCCTCAACAGATGTACATTTCAAGATTATTATAAAGATAATAAACTATTTATTTATAATTATAAATTAAGTTTATATAATATGTAGTGTAAATGAATGATTACTTGACATGTTTCAACTCATAGATGTATATGTATACAGGGTCGGGCAAAAAGAGCGGAACACCGAATTTATGGAAACGAACGACAATAACTGAAAATTCTACGTACATTTATTTACAATAGGTGTTCAAACTGAAAACCTTCGGCCACCATTTAATGTTTCTTCTATAAAAAAAAAAGTCCAATTGTATTTTCTCTAACTATTCCACACCACACGTTCACTTTTTGTTGATATTGTGTGTGACTTTCTTCCGTCCAGTGCGGATTATTATCCGACCAATACCGGCAATTATGTCGATTTACAAATCTGCAATCTACAATGTTATTCATAAACATATTATTCATTACATTTAAATTCATGATGTCTTCGCAAAATTGCATTCTTTTATCAGGATCATCTTTATTTAATGCTTGGTGTAATTGCACTTTATAAGGATGAAATCTATTTCTTTTAAGTATCCTTCTTACAGATCTCTCACTAATATCGTTATTTATCGTTATCTTGTAAATATCTCTTTCTATCTCCAAAACCAACAATCATCAATAAAATAATTCTTTCACGTTCACTTAGTTGAGACATGACTAATAATGTATTAATGTCAAATAATTTGTAAAATCAAATGTGATAAAAGAACTTAAACAAACTGGAGTTTTTGTACCTAATAGTGATATTCGAATGTACGTTTTTAATTTGACAGCACTCAGAAAAAAATATTGTAGATAAAAAATTTTTGGTATACCTCCTGCGATAATTACTTAGGGCCGATATCATAATAAAAGTTAATGCTGCATTAAAAGTTCATGTCACCTTTAAGCGAGAAATGAATTTCATAATCATTTGTTAAAGTTAATGGACGCTTTAATGAATAGAATTTTTAGTTATTGTCGTTCGTTTTTTATTAAATAGATATTTAGGTGCCATTACATTTTATTTTTTTCTTATGAAATCATAAGTAAGAGACCCACTAAACCTGGTATTAGTGAATTCAGGAAAAAAATATCTACTCAAAAAAAAATATAAATACAGGATGATTCATTTAAAGTACTATCCGGTGACATCATACCTCCAAAAATGTGACAAAAACGGAAAATCTGCAAACACCAATAAATAATACATAAAATATACAAAAACTTTAATTCAGGTTGAATTTTCGAAAAAGTGCTAGTTAAGCCATAAATTCGGTGTTCCGCTCTTTTTGCTCGACCCTGTATATATATGTATTACCTTTGTGACTGTTTGAAATGAAATAAATTATTATTATTATTATTATTATTATACACGTATGTGTTATTATATCTTTTGTCCTGCAATTGTAAATACTGCTAGATACATAAGCATATTATTATTATTATGAGTAAAATACCGCAGTCAACACAGTGCAGAGGAAATAAAAAGTTTATTCTCGCCCTGTTGAATAAACTGCAGAATTGAAAATCCTGTAAATTTTCAAAAACGGCAAATTCATAGCGGCAACATTTCCATAATGATTTATAATGACATCATGGCCTACTATATTTTCCACTGCAAACAACATATACTTATAAAAACGTAAGAATTGAAATAAGTTCTTAATTCTTCATTGATATGGTAATAAAGAATTTTTCAATATCATACACACTTCTAATCAACAGTAAAAGTCTGTGGATTGTTTTTTTAACAAGCTTAAAAGGATATAAGATGCAGTTCCTTATATCTTATTATTTTTAACTAAAAAAAAAAGTAATCCTATTATATAATCTTGTTATCGTTAATAGTAAACTAGATACCTTATAAAAGCGATTAATTGGGCTAGCACGTACATAATTCTTTCTAATAACACAGGACATTAATAGTCAGATTACTTCTTCAGTACATTATCATAATATATATATATATGCATTCATACAACTACGCCAATAAAGTTTCTCACTAATTTAACAAGATTAAATTGGAATAAGACTGCACAAATAAAATTCAAAAAATATACATATTTGAATGCATCTCGGCGAGCTCACCACTAAATTACGCGTTAAAAGCAACGATTATCCCGACTAATGAGAGGTGAGCGTTTGCACGCATAAAATACATTTAAACCGCATTTCTCGAGTCAAGATCTGGACCTTCGACCGTCTTTCCCGGCTCAAACTGCCTGTACACACACTCACAACGCTTACACACACACATATATAGAGATGCCTACTTGTGCTTCCCTCCAGTCAGTATGCAACTTGCAAACACAGACGACAATTTGCAACGGTCCACTGATCATTTTCAAGGAGACCAGCGGGGGACATCGGACACGAAGAGAGAGAGAAAGTCAAAAAAGAAAACAAAGAAGCCGGTGGTAGAAATACAAAGAAGTCGTGCGTAGTCCAAGTCTGATAACTTGCATACACGAAATTGAATAGTTTCTAGGACCACTATCCGTTCTTTTCCAAAAGAGCCTATATACTTTGGTATAATGTAAGTATGTGGTCTAAAAGTCTTCGTTTCTTTAGTTTTTATTCGGTTGTATTGTGCCCCTATAATGGAACACACACACATCCACGTACAAGAAACTGGTAGTTCGAAGGAACTGATTCCGAGCACGTGTTTTATTTTTATTTATGTTTTCGGAGGTCCCTCGTTCTCATTGCCTTCCCGAAACACGTACGTAGGAAACATTTTGAAAGGCTTTTCTCTTTTTTTTTTTTCTTGGAAACCTCCTGAGGATTGTGCATCTTTTACGGTGAAACGCGTTTAATGCGTTTTTGACGTTTCTGTTATGTTTAAAGGGATTTCATTTTATTTTTTTCCCTTTACGGAGAGATGTCCTATTTTTATTTTTAAAGAGGTATTTGAAGCGAATTGTAATACAATAAAACTGAAGCCATGTTGAATGAAATATTGATTACAAGGATTGCAGATACAAATGGCAATACTATAAAATCATTTAATATCGTACAAAATCTAGTTCTTATACAGTATCGTTCAGAAACTACCTTAAATATTTTTATATAATGTATTCTTAGTTTGAAAATTAAATATGGAGCAAAACAATTGGTTACTCCAACATTTAGATCTGCTTCCTCTTATCGAGTCTAGCGGAACCTACGAGTAAAGAATAGAACAGGAGAGAGTCTCCTTAATAATAATATTTGTCCAAATTTGGTAACTCAATATGGCCGCCGCAATGCCTAGGCGTGCATAAATATTTTGTATAGGGTATATGTACACTTCCTGTGATCTCGATAATCATTTAAAATAGGTTAGTCCAAAAATAATTAAAGAAATATCGTGAGTGTATTATGTTTTCAATTCTTTTCTTCTTTCCAATATATTATAAACGGGTTTAAATGAAATCTGTGTCAAAAATATGACAAATATTAAATGACTTAGATATACTGTGTGTCCAAAAAGTCTGGAAACACCCAAATAAAATCGAAACGGATGATTTTTGAGAAAAATGCAAAAACAGGTCAATTAGTATTTTCAAAAAACTACTGGCTGATGGTATCTGTTTGGAATTTTTGACGACCTTGAAAAGGTTATGATGTCATCAAAAAAAATTTAAATGGCAACGTCGCATTTTTAATTTTATTTTTGATAGATCTTTTAATTGTCTAAACGACAGTCAAAAAATGTTTCATTCTACTTAAGAAAAATTTTGAAAAAAAAATCATTATAGAAAACAAAGAAAATTTTAATCGTAGAAATCAGCAAAAACTCTTACAATAAATGTTCAAAATGTTGTCCTTGAGCATCTTGGCAATACCCTAAACGATAATAAAATTCATTTTGAACGTTTTCTATCATTTCAGGAGTGATCCTTCGTACTTCAATCTCAATCCGTTGTCGCAAGTCTTCCAAATTTTCAGGTTTAGTTGCGTATACCTTATTTTTTTGGGTAACCCCAGAAAAAATAATCAATAGGCGTTAGATCTGGCGACCTAGCCGGCCACTCGATAGCCTCCCCTCCTGCCAGTCCATCTGTTTGGGAAGGTATTCTCGAGATAATGCCGAACATTTCCCGCCCCATCTTGTTGAAACCAATTCTTTGGATGGGCAAATTAGGATCTTCATGGTTCGGAAATATTTCTGCTAATGACGGAATTAAATAATTTTGTAAAAAATCCAAATACATTTCCGCCGTCAGGTTACCGTTGAAGAAAAAAGGTCCTATAATTCTGTTGCCAATTAAACCAGCCCATACATTTAAATTCTGAGGATACTGAGTTCGTACCTCTCTCATCCAGCGTGGATTTTGGCGTGCCCAGTACCTGCAGTTTTGTCTATTAACAGTCCTATGTAATGTGAACGTAGCTTCATCTGAGAATAAGATATTTCTGATAAAAAAACGGATCATTTACACATATAGGCATCAGTTGTTCGCAAAACTGTACACGCCTGTCAAAGTCGTCTTCAGACAGCTCATGAACCAAACAGATTTTGTAGGGATGATACTTAGTTTTCCGGAAAATATTACCAATTGTACTCTTCGACTCGCTAAACTCCCGAGCAAGCTGCCGTGTACTAGAATTTGGAGTTTCCTCTACTGACAATAATACGTCGAGTTGCGTATCTTTTGCGATCTTTGGACGACTACTTCTAGGGCGATCTCGAACATGGCCTTCTTCTTGAAATTTTTTGTGAATATTACTCACTGCAGAAATACTAATTGGGGCACGCTCCCGATGTTCTGTATTAAATAAGTCGCAAACTTCTCTAACTGAACGAGCCCTATCCCCAAAACCAATCATCATCAATATTTGAATACGTTCCCTCTCACTTAAAACCATTTTTAAACAGATTTTTTTAACTTACGCACATTCGTATTTGACAGAATGTCACAAATAAAACAAAATGTGTTTGAAAAATAATCGACTTTTAAGCCAACTATGTTTTTTTTTTAAAGACAAACTTTCCCATTTTCGAAGAAGTAATTAAATTTTTCTCGATCATTTTCTTAAGTAAAATGAAAATTTTTTTTAGTCATTTAGACAATTAAAAGATCTATCAAAAATAAAATTAAAAATGCGACGTTGCCATTTAAATTTTTTTTAATGACATCATAACTTTTTCAAGGTCGTCATAAATTCCAAACAGATACCATCAGCCAGTAGTTTTTTGAAAATACTAATTGACCTGTTTTTGCATTTTTCTCAAAAATCATCCCTTTCGATTTTATTTGGGTGTTTCCAGACTTTTTGGACACACAATATATGTTACGACACTGAACACATAATCAGACATGTCAGATATATGACAATTTATTTAAAATACCTCTTTTTAAATTATTATTGCCTATGTTGAATGCCAATGAAATAACTTACCGATGAAGAGAAAAATTAATATTCTTTGTTCTTGCCGTTTTAGAACGACCACAAGCCACACAATTGACCATTATAGAAACATTAAAATGTCATTTTTGACATAGCCGGACATAACTGACCTATCGAAACTGGTAACTCCGTCTAAAAAATACCCCCACAACGTTATGCTCTCTCCTGTTCTATTCTTTACTCGTAGAGCGGAACATATCCCGTGCCTTCAATTAATTTTTCTTTTAGAGTAGCCTATGATTCCAATATTCATTTGGGAACACTGTGGAACAGTAACGGTTTTCGATAGTCAAATTTTGACAACTGTCATGACAGATCACGATTTAGTTGTGTTAGCGATTGCAAGATTCGGGAACTGTTGTACAAAATCCTGCATACACTGATTAATTGCATAAACCCACTGTCTATTTACTAATCTACCAGTTCTAAAATAACTTTCATTCATAAAAACTTTGTGTTGTACTTCTAACATGGTAAAAAATAATCCTAATTGATAAGACAACTTTTCAATAAATTCACTTAACTATGACAGTCGTCAAAATGAAAAATGTTACTGTTCCAGTGTTCCCAAATTAATATTGAAATCATAGGCTAGTCTAAATCACAATTTAATTGAAAGCACGGTAGATGCAGGCTAATATATGACTGTTCATACAATAACAACGATACATTCAATCGCAAAAGTGACAAACTTCCAATCCTTATCAAAGTATGAACAAGGTGATTCATCTTACGCCCAGGTAAAAGTTGAAGTAATGTGGTGAAAAGATTTCCCACTTCCTACAAGCTTTCGCTTGCACGATGTGCATGCGTGGCCCAAACGGCTTGTGGAGGGAGGCTCAGTTATTACATCGTTAGTGAGGAAGAGTATAATTTTTTTCCTAGGCCAAATTAACTTGAATTTCAGGAACATTATCGCCATTGGACAACAATTAGAATGTTGTGTTTAGTTTTTATGTATATATCACAGGAGCCCCGTTCAAGAACAGAAACTTGACTTGGATTGGAAATCAATACCACAATTTTACAAAGAAACGGAAAGCAATATTTACCAGAAAACGCATTCAAAGAAGACTCTAGTAAAACTCTAGTTTTACTTATTATTATTTACATAAGGACATTATCTGACATGCAGTTTTAATTTCACAATAAATTTTCATTATTATCATTTTACAAGAACCTAAAACAGGGATTAAAGAAAATAAGGTTAAATTATTGAAAGGAAAATGTAGAAATTGTATTTTCGATAATATTACCAGTTTCTGGAAACCAACTGTGCAAAGTAGATAAGTAATAAATGACAACAACCAGACGCCAAGGCATTTGTTAAAATAGATGTTCTTAGTTTCTTCTATTGATGGAAGTACTGCAATAATAGCGACAATAAAAATATTGCTTTCTGTATTGATTTTATAAGTAGAACTTAGACGTAGTGTATTAATCTAAATATGTTGAGCATTTTTTTAAATCAGCAAGAAATATTACCAGAATTTTAAGATTTAGCAAATTGTTTTTAAATAATAATTTTAATATCCCATTAAATTGTTTAAAATTTATTCAGTGTAACATGATATACAGATTGTCGTAGTTAAAAGTTAATATGCATCTTCAAATACACACACATAAACATGTACCTATGTATAAGACCGGTGGTGTGGGGAGATAGTGGGGAGATCGAGAGCGGGGACAACACATTCGTTCCGTAACTTTAGAGCGTGAACGTACATACATTGTATCTGAGCAAACTCGCAAATATTAATACCGCTGAAGGAAATAGAGCGATTGATTTGGATGGCTTAAGAGAACAAATTCTTAACGCCATACAAATGATTACTCCTGAAATGCTATCGAATGTACGAAATGGGTTTTATAATCGTTTAGGGTACTGCTTGATGAAAGAGGGACAGACATTTGAACATCTTCAACATTAAATTTTGTATAGTTCATTAAATATAATATTTTGTTTCGTTTTAAATGTGAGAATTTTATTTAATTTTTTATAAGAATTTTATTTTAGTTACAAATTTTATATTTTGTTTTAGTTCAATGTTAATACATTATACATCAGTTACCAAAATATTATACAAAAGCCGTACATAGCCTAGGAATTCCTTAAAGCAAACGTCTACATACTAGCTAGCTTTCAACGTTTTGCACTAAAGCCTGGGTACCCCGGTGTCCCGATATGAACTCATCTGTACTCCCCTACTATCGTACCCCTCCATTTCATGTTTGCATGCACATGTGTGCGTGTCTGTATTTCCCTATATCTACTTTTATTTCAGTCAAACGGTATATAGTTCGGTTAAGCATAAAACGAGAGAGATATGCATAAATTTCGCTACATACCAAACTTTAAAGATATATGTCTAGCAGTGTAACAATAATTACAAATGCACCATTGAATCTATAGAACATAAATAATAACCTTCTCTATGAATACATCCATGACATATTATTAGGTTTTTGGGGTACCTCACCTCTGTATATAGCGGAAAAATCAAAAGAATTATATGAATCGCTTAGATATTCATTACAGATTATCTTGTTATCGTATAACAGACACCCCATGGAGTTAATCTTGAACAAATTACTGGTAATCAGTACCCCATTGACATAAACACTTTAAGAGGGATTGCCTAAAGCTAGGTAAGCCATACAAAGAGCAGGGTAAATCAATTCTGGAGTCATATAATAATACTGACACAAATCATGGTGATATTAGATTGCATTCACACTGGTAACAATAACAGAAAATGTTACTAGTAGGGAAAAGTTTCATTAACATCAGGCTTTGTATATATTACATGAAAATATGTGTTATTAGGTACGTATTCTAAGAAAATTTGTTAATTGTTTGTTAGTATTTTATGTTGCCGGTAAAAGAATAAAGTACATTGTTTCTTTAATTCCCTTCTCACAAAACAAAAATCAAATGGAACAACAACAAAGTACAAAATTAATACATGTAAGATGGTGGAACAAAAAGAAGAAAGAACAGGATATTAAAGTAAATAAATTTGATCATACATAGAATAAAATTAACAGCTCTTCTAAAAAAAAATTTTATATATCCCTTGTATAGAGTATAATAAATATAATAATAATAACTAAGGTTCAAAATATGGCAGTCGTAAGTTTATGCAGCCGTATTTTTTTCCCTGAGTACGCCTCTGTAGCTGTTAACACCAATAGGCAATTACATTTGCAATAACTCATATTAAAAAGTCAGTAAAGTATCAATAACTAATAAAAAAAGAAAACAAACACTTACAGGTTTGAAAGTAATACATTAATAGTACTGTAAATTAAAAATTCAAACGAAATCATTTAGAAATGATTTCATTTCCATAAATGTAGCTTAATAACCTAAGATGTATTAGGAAATGTCTTAATCAATTAAGTAACTTTTTAAGGTTTACTAAATTGTAGATCCGTAGAATTTCTTCTAAACAACTGGACCAAAAAAATAAAACAAAAATAGAGATTAATACTAGTACATATATGTAACCTGTTAATGAAAACCTATAAAATTCCAAACCATAATTAAAGGCAGAAATGATATTATAATATTTAAACAAACTAGCAACATTCGAACACCTAAATAATGGTGCCTATGATATATCTTCTTGGGAATTTGGACAAATAAGAAAAGTTTACCAAAACACAGAAAAACGGGTTTAGCAGTAAGGACACATAGTAAGGATAAACCCAGAGAAATGTAGTAAACAAGTACATGACCCCAAAAAATAGATAAAAATGAAAAAGGACAACCATGAAAATCTTATATAAACTTAAGCGACGAAATAAAACAAAAAGGTAGAAAAGGTAATGAGATGAACAAACTAGCACTGCTTAGATAATCTAATAATAGACATAAATGTTAACAAATCTTTATATCCACTCTTGGTCGAGGAAAAAGGAAAACCTTTTCACAGTTGTTTCATAAGTCAAAATTTTGTTTGATATTTGCCTTACCATTTTGTTAAAACATCACAATTCTATGAACTGATTTAAACTAATTTTCTACGACGAAATACCGCATATTTCATTAGGTATTTGTAAGTGTCAACTTTCTGTGTTTTATTTACATCATGTACAGTAGACATACTATATATATAAATGCGTCAGTATGAAGTTTTACATTATAATTCCAGTTTTTCTTTAAAAATTAAAGTTCGCAAGTAAAATTCTGAGTTTACTGTTGTATTTTGCAGATATATTGCAAGTTACAAGTTCAAAATGAAATCTTTTAAGCATGTGATAACTTCAATAATACCTGTGTATAGAAACATTTCAAGCAATTTATTTATTACATGTATTTGAAACTGGATAGATTCTCTCGCGAGTATTTTATTTAGAGAAACGTTTATAAACTCGTTTTTCTCTTATACACACGCCTATATCTACACACATAAATATAGCCAACAAATAAAATTTATATGTATTTATATTACATATCTCGGACGTTTGAATATACCTACGTGTATTCGTATATATTTAAAGATTCATTCCATCGCGCACATTCTAACATGTAATAGCTGCGTGTACATACACGTATAATACATACATATACCGAGAGAGAGAGAGAGAGAGAGAGATAGTCGAGCTTATAATACATATATCCCGGAGGGTTCGTACGAAGGAGAAAGAAAAAACCGAAAACTAGTCTGTACATATGAGCTCGTACCTACTATACGAAGACAACGACCAAAGAGAAGAGTCTTATTTATTGGAGACGTTTAACCGAATAAGGGAAGACCGGTACTCGCTCGGTGTCGAAGTAGATTCCTTGGCGCGAGAACTCGTCCCTGCCGCACACACAGGTCGCCCGCACGTCGCTGCTCACCGCACGAACTCGCGCTATACGTACTACCCGACAACGACGACAGAACGAGGACCAATTACCACTACTACTAAGAGAAACGAAACTGTGTATAAAACATTATCGAAGAAACGAAAAGGTAGCAACGGCAGCATCAGCAGCAACAAAAGCAGCAGCAGCAACAGCAACGTGGAAAAGAGAGAACGACTTTCCGTTCAAGACTGGAGAAGCAGAATGAATTTATTGTTCCAAGTTGCTTTTTGAAGAGGTCCGTATTTATAGGTAAAAGCCGGTGCAGCTACTATCGTTTTAAAATCGTAAATAACGTCCATTAAATCCTTGTTATTCAATTTTAAACGTATTTCAGCCTAAAAGAAAATTATATTTTTAACGTAAAGTGTTTTATAAAACATAGAAGACTGTGGCCAAAATGATATATAATTGAAATTAAACTAATTGAAAACCGTAAACCACAATTAAAACCGAAATTCCTAATTTATACTCCAAGGAATTTGCAAAACAAAAACTACAAATATTTTACTCTCCATATTTATTCCATAAAGTACAAGTGGTGAGAAAATTTGGATAATATTCAGCCAAGCCTTTTTTTTATTTTATTTGACGATTTATTATAATTTATAGTACTGGCGTTTTATATTCATCTACTAATTTAGGCAGTTAGATGACGTCTTAGATAATAAAACCAAATAACGAAAAACGTTGCAGTGTTCCTGATGTTATAGTAGGTTCGGATCTTCCGATGGTCGGTTTGAATAAAAATCCATTGGTTAGAAATGGGTAAAAGCTTATAAGCGGGCTATACCGCGTAAAAAAATCTAACATGAACAGGTCGGAACACTGTTGTCAGAGTAGATACCCATCTGTTCAGATTTTGAAGAAATCCCTACGCTACGCAAATGAAAGCCTAAAATAATACAATTTCATGTCTACCATCACACTTAAATTCTTTACTACATTATAAAACAGAAGACTGCATATTTTTCTAGAAAACAATGCATAATATAAACAGTTATGTGTGTAATATTAAAACATCACTAATAATAACATACACATCAACACCCATTCAGGGCATGACAAAGGGAAAATATACGTAATTGTATGACATAGATATGGAGGGAAGCCTTGCAACAATAAATTATACAATTAAACGCGTAAATATCAGGATTTACTTAGTGATAAGTAGAGCAATTCCTCACCAGATGTCACCACGGGGGCGACAAAGTATTGTCAACGCTACTCGTATATGCTTTGGCAAATAAGGCAGCAGTGATATGTTCTGATAAGAAGCATAGCAAATGTTTACCATCTTTCGCTTAATAATGGTGACGTTAGTTATGAGCATGGGAATAGTTCCATTACCATTTAAGTATGCAGCCAAAGGATGTGAATTATAACATACATATATCTAATGTACTAGATTCATTCCAAACATTTTCAATTATAATTGAAATGTTTTGGCAACAGACACGGTCAAAATAAGAACTACAGGCGATGATTCATCAATGCCACTACAAATTCCCATCAACTGGAACAATTTCAAAACAGTAAAAATAAAATAATTATATTTCAGAATATATAGCTTGCCCTAGTAAAATACTATTACATGAAATTACATGAAAACCAATATAGATATTAGAAAGTTATTTAATATTACTTTTCTTACGTGTATTTTACTTAATAATTGGCTATTCTGTGTAGTAGGCAAGTATTGTCGACAAATTTATATTATTTTGATGGTAACTGACACGTCAAAAGGTAATAATAACAAATGTCAAAAGATCTGCGAAAATTATTATTTATAACACTACTGAAATGGCTTTTGTAGGTTATGTTACTTGACAGGAAAACCGTGCAACATCTCAAATTTGATACCATTTTAATTTATTGGCGCATGTTGCTTGCCAGAGCAATTTAACCATATTTATGCCATTCCTAAAATGGCTTTTATAGATTATTTACTTGTCAGATAAAATTTTGCAAAATATCAAATTTGACGCCATTTTAATTTATTGGCCCATCTCGGCTGTCAAAGCGATTCGAGCAGTTCATGTAGACACATATTTCAATCATTGCTAAAATAATGTTTTTGTGAAATGGTACTGAATATATGAGGTATTGTTGTAACTTATAAGTCAATCCTACTCCCTATGATGATAAAGTCGGAGAGGTTTACTTTAAACAACAGATAACAAAACAAACTCGATTTTTTTCGGTGCTTTTGTCATAATAATTAATTATTTTCAAACATAAATTAATCAATTTTGTTTTCGGTGTATATAAGAAAATATTTTAAAAATTCACTGCTATTCGATTCTCTTCGGTTTCTTCGTTTTCTTCCACCAGGAGTTCATTCACGGGTCCCCTAAAATCGTCGAATCTTATATTAATTCTCTCTCTCTCTCTTTATCTCTCTCCCTCTCCTTGACAACACATGCCTGACACCAAGGGAATATCTCTTTTGTAGACCTAATTCGAACTTTTAAGATAGCGAAATGACTGTTTCCACTAGAGACATGACAAAGTTAAACTGCAAGTTTTAGAAGGGACTACTCGTCCAGTTTCACCGCAATCATCTCTAAATCAATAACATCTAAGCCTCCTCACCACACCTCGTTTCTTAATTGACCTTTCGGAAGTCATAGACTTGACCGACGATAGACGGAATGAAACTTTAACTCTCCTAGCCCAACGTAGTCAACTCGTCGTCGCACGGACCGTCGGTTAATGACATTTAAACTTGAAAATTAGATTGGTTCGCGCCCTTAAATCCCATGGCGTGTGAGAGAGTGGAGAAACTTAAAAGAGTTTAGATCTTCCATGTCTGCCGTTTTTTTGCAATTTGTTTTGTGGTTTAGAACCAAAGCGAATGAAAAATAAACTTGTACCTATCACTTTAAGTTATTACAGAAACGACATTTCTCACAATTACCTCTCTAAATGTAAATTTTATGGTTTATTTTCAAAATAAAATCAATATATGAACTATGTATATTTACTTGAAACCTTCACTTAATCGCAAATGAGTTTTTGATGAAAAAGAAAATCGAAATTTAGATTTAAAAAAATATATAATTTAAGATTCTTTAGTATCTAATTTACTATTTTTACTTTCTACACGTACCTAGAACGTATAAAGAAGTATTGTGGTTTATGCAAATATGTATATTTCTCTCTCTGTGTGTTTTCCAATTACAGCGACCAAGCGGTTAGATCTATCATCACCAAACTTTATATATAGAAGTATAATCCTGCTCTTGAGATCTGAATAGTTTTTCAGTGTCATCTAAAGTTTACTTCAGTGAAAAAATCAATTTTTACTAATATTTTCTCAACTGCTAAGTTTAGACAAATTTCTAAAGAATTGAAAAATGCTCATAAGGAAATTTGAGGAAAAAAAATTAAAAAGGTTTCCCGAATTCGTATGTAGAAATTTCTGGGGCTCTGACTAACTGGGAAATCGATTGGAAGTTTGGTACACATTTTCAGAGGAATATAAGTTTTGGAATGGTGGATGATTTTGTCAGCAGGTTTATTTGTGCAATATATATTAATAACAATAATACGCATTTAGCTCCGAGAGTTGCAAAATGATTAAGGTATTTTGTTCTCGTAACCTAAGACGAAAAACAGAAGAAAAAACTTCATCACGCTATATATAATAATGATCGCACACGCACTCTAGCTTTAACTGCTGGTTACCACTGACGGAAAATAAATGTTTAGATAATACATCGTAAAGACTATTCTTTTATTATGTTATCATGGCCTCTTTCTATAAGATTAACTTGTTGACATATACTGCATGACATGGAAACTGCAACACCAAGAAGGGGTGCGGATTTTTTGACCAAACTTGGTAGAAACGTATAACTAGTCAAAGGCAATAATTGATTAAAATTTCAAAGAAAAAAAACAAAAGACTAACACAATTTAACATAATTTTTATTAATAATGTGTTGAACCGCCCCTATTAGTGTCACACTCCCTCACTCTTCGTGGCATTGATTCGACTAGGTGGTCGATATCCTCTTGGGGTATGGTGTCCCAAGCAACCTGTAATTCATGCCGGAGAGCTATTAGTGTCTGCGGGGATTGGCTAAATTCATAAGTTTTCGTCCCATAATGTCCCACACATGTTCTATTGGCGAGAGGTCGGGGGATTTGGGTGGCCATGGCAAGATATTGACATGAGCCTCTTCCAAGCGATTTATAGAAATTCTCGCTACGTGGGGAGGGGCATTATCCTGCTGGAAAAGTGGGTCTTCGAGCGTTTGAAGATATGGTAGAATATGGGGTTCTACCACCTCATCAATGTAACGCTGGGCGTTCATGGTGGTTTGGATGAACACCAATTGAGACCTACTCCCATATGCTATAGCACCCCATACCATAACACCCACTGCTCGATGCACATGCCTTTCAACGAAAAACTGAATATCACGACGTTCCCCACGTCTTCGTCTGACCCTCATACGGCCATCATGCATCCCTAGACAAAATCGAGATTCATCACTGAATACCACCCTGTGCCACTCCACGTTCCAGTGCAGTCGCAATCTACACCACTCCAAACGTTGCTGTCGGTGTTGAGCCGTAAGTGGTAACACAAGATGTGGACGATAAGATTGTAAGCCGAAACCCCTAATTCGACGATAAACGGTTCGAAGGGTTACAGGACGACCAATATTACCTAACCACACGTCAGCAATTGATCTGGTACTGGAAAACCTATCTCTTAGTGCCATTAAGCGAAGGCGGCGGTCCTGTATCTCATTAGTTCTTCTTCGGTCTCCGGTTCCTCTTTGGCGTCTTTCCTGACCTTCCCTAGTCCATGATTGATAACAGCGCATAATGGTGGATTGGTTCCGGTTAAGGCGATTTGCAATTTCCCTGTATGAAAAACCACCTTCTCGCAAACCAACAATTCGACCTCTGTCGAATTCGCTTAATTGGCGATAATTTCCACGTTGCCACACTCTAGGCATAATAAAACTCTTTAAACACGTTAAACAAAGGTATAATAAGACAAAACCGTTGAAATTAATTTCAAACAAACAATTAATACACCACACATTAATGTCAGCGAAAACTGAATGAAGTGTCAGATGTGTCATGACCACTTGATCTATCGCAACAAAATTTTAATCAATTATTGCTTTTGACTAGTTATACGTTTCTACCAAGTTTGGTCAAAAAATTCGAACCCATTCTTGGTGTTGCACTTTCCATGTCATGCAGCATATGCAAGATTTAGATTGGTGATGGTAAAAAAAGCGTTCAAGAAGATCACACCTGAAATAGTAAACACATACACTTGAAAAATTTGTGTTTCACACGTAAATGTCATAAAACTGTTGTTGGAACTCCTCATCAATAGATAATCACAGAGCATGTTTAATATAATGATAACTAGGGAGCGGACACGAAAGCTTGATAACAAACCTCAGAACCCCAATTGACACTAAAGGAAAACTTGCTGGAAATTAATAAGAGCATGGAATCCCCAGATCCTGAAGTACAAAATGAATCGGAGTTGGTAAATAGTAATAGACGGGAAATGAGCCTGTTCGAAAATGGAGGAGTTCGTGGAAGTCAAACGTTGGATGCTTCGATATTTCGGCGATTGTATTTTCGAAATTCTACATAGTTTTTTATATTGTCTTTTTTGTTTGAAATTACTTCAGTTTTTTTTTTAATTTGAGCCCAATTAGAAACCACATAGTCTAATCCCGGGATTCCGGGATTGTATTCTCTAGTGGCGAGCGCTTAGAGTTCATGCGCAACTGGTTGAGCACGAGTCCAGGTTCTGTTTACGATAAAGTGATAAAAAATCTGCCTAAACATTGGGCAGAATGCATTCTCAAAGAGGAAGACTAAAGAAGTATGTAATGTTTCTTGTGAAATAAATCTTTTTAAAGAGATACTCGTTGAAATGTGATTTGCCCTCGTATATCAGCAATATCCATTGCAAGTTTCTTTAATAGCTGAAACGTCATAAAACTTTATGTAGAGTATGCGAAGGATTCACGTGTTAAAAAAGCATGTTCAGCTACTAGCGTAACCTACATACACGAAAGTAAACTAACTACAACTCTATAAATTACAAATTTATATCAAATGTCGAATAATTATTTAATAGTTTGTTGTCATTCGTATATTACTCTATAATTCTAAAATAACTAAAACCTTTGAAATACTTCCATGAGTAATCATATATACCTACATAAATACGAACGCATAGGATTTCAGAATGTTACATGCTTTCTCTTTCAGCGATAAACCCATAAGATAAAAGATAACGACTTCTCCATAACAAATATCTTTTTCGCGTGTCCATTCTCGTAGACTAACCAGGCCCAATAACATCAGTGTGTTGATATTTTAGAAGTTCCGCCGTCGGTATCCCCCCCCCCCCTCCCGCGTTTCTATCGGAGATAAAGTTTATTTATAACTTCCTGACATTTACATTATGCGTGCTCTATCGTTTTTCGTGTATCCTCTAATCTCTTGACTTCGTTCCCATCACTAACAAAAAAAAAAATAATTCGATTCGGAGAACTTTATTTGTTACACGAAGATGACGCGAAGGATTGCTTGTAACGGAAACCTCTTTGGCGCCGCGAAATTTCGTTTTCGTTGAGGTCGGAAATGGATGGGTGCTGATGAAATCGACGCTTGTGACCGTGGGATATTGCACGCTACTATGTAGTTGTTATGTAGTCAGGCTCTAAGGTCTCGTTCGATTAAGGAGTAAAGAACGCGATGACTGAACAGGAAACAATTTCAATGTAACCGAAACTGATATATATGTATGTATGCATGCATATGAGGAGAAAAGAGAGCTGAAGCCTTTTCGGCGGACCGGTACTGAAATAGATATCCCCGGATTATGTTCTAAATTCGTTTTGTAGGTAGTCGCAATTTAAGGAACGTGTACAATACGTGTGTATATATGGATGTGTTAGCGTTTTACATTTGAAATGGGGAAATGTGATATTCTGAATGAAGTAGGACTTGGCATTTTTAAATAACAGATTTGGATATATTATTTTTATTGTTGGAGATACATACTGAATTTCTCTGAATCAAACCATGTTTAAAAGCGTTTTTCTACACCCATACTTTAATTGTAATATTAGATATGCTGAACCTGTAGTTTAATGATGTCCATTAAGATACAGATTTTCATTAAGATACAAGTTTATATCCAATAGGAATGCGACATTCCAATATTCATCAATATTCAATATGGACACTTCATATCTGACAGATTTAATTAAAACTTACGGTTCTCTGCAATTTACTAGTAAGTAGTTAAAATTTGTGCTTTTTTGAAAATATAAACGGTAAAAATGAGGGATAATGATAGTGAAATGTAAAACTTGACTCCACAGGAAACCATGGAACAAGCCTTAGTAGCCACGAACAATTCATTACCAGCTAAATTCGCAAAAACGTACGGAAAATTTTACGCTCAATTTATGAAATGAAATGTTCAAAAAATAATGTTTTATTATGGGATCATTAAATTAAAGTGGGGGCCATTAAATGCGAGTTGCATATAGTATGCAACTCGCATTTAATGGCTATTAAGACACTTCGTATTCATTACGATACTCGCCTTCAAAATTTACTAATATTTTGTTTACTACTAAAATTAAACAAATCTCTAACTCGAAAGAATACAAAAATGTTCAAAAGTTGTATGAAAACGAAAACAAGTGTAGGTATGTATATAGAAAAAAAATTTCAAAATTCCTATTCGAAATGCATCTTGAACACATATTTCTCCAAATACCACTATTTCACACTTGGGATTTACGGCAAAGTTTTAAGACGCTCTTTGGAAACGGTTCATGATATTTTCTTGCGATTTTTTTTATTTGAAAGTTAATATTTTTCTGATTAAAATAATATCCCCCGTTTGGAAATACTTATGTGTCCAAATTCACTTGCTGTAGCCTTTTGACTTTTTTGAAAAATTTAAATCCATTTCCAAAAATATAATTTTTTGATTGTTGATCAGTCCCATAAAGTGAGTGCCAACATTCCCTGAATAGGAAAACTTCCACTTTCGAGTTTAATTTATTTGCGCATGTCAGTTACTAAAACATTTCTACTGTACTAAAACAAATAAGCAAATGGAAGAACGAATTTGCGAATATCTTTTCAAAATGTATTTTAGTAAAACCAAATATAAAATATATAAAGCAGATATAGCAGAAATTATAATAATATTTTACTATTTCAACCATTCCAGAAGTCTGCTTCCTTTACTTAAAATATATAGGAGCACATTTCACGAACACATTCCGCATGTTTAATTAAGAAAATATATATTTCATTAAATTTACTTCTTTTTCAGTGTAATCAGAGACAAGACCATTAATATAAACTTAAACAAAAATGTTTCCAGCTTCGATTCTTGAGAAACTTCAGAAGCGACGGTGAAATTAAAAAAAAAAAACCGTTATTGCAAACATATATGAAGCTCTTAAATAACTTACATGTGCAGTAAAACCAAATGAGTTTAGTTATGATAATAAGATGATGTGGTCTACACGGTTGGCAAATATTATTATATTTATGTGAATATCAATATATATGTATATATCAGAATTTTAGATAATTTTTCGCTAGGCTAAAATGCAAAAAAAAACCTTTAATATGGTAACAAAGAAAGAGGAATATCATCATAATCTTGAGACAATTCACTTAAGGCAAATAATTCATCATTTGATGAGATCCAGTCCATGCGTTCGGCTTTTTATCAGTACATATTTCGATTTAAACATTTGAAAATAAATACATGTTTACTACTCGCTTTTTCTTTGCCCAAACGATTGCTTAGTTTAGATTGAATTATCCCAAAGCTCGATTTGGAAGTGCGCAAAAATCAATACTTTGGAAATGGAGAAGACTTTGTTGTAAGAGCCATAACAAGCGGAACAAATTCTGGGTATCTTGAATTTAGAAGATCAAAAGCATGTTGTTTTTTAACCTGAATTCTGCTAAAAATCTGAGATCGAGCATATTCGCCAAATAGTGATGTGATCCCAATGCCATATACCTTCTTTTGACAAACTACTTTTTTACCATACTTGATTGATCTTTCACTTTTAAATCTTTTTCCAGTTGACACCATATTTCTACTGCAACTCTAATTGTCGTTTGATCTCATTGCATGCGGTCTAGTGCAATAGCAACGGGATTAAGTTTGTTCATGATATTCATTGCATTTGTTATTATTTAAAAATTTTCTTCCAAATTCTAAAAAAATCTTGCAAAGATGCAGTACTAATTTATTATGGGAGCACGGTGGCAGCGCAGTTGTTAAATTAGAGCAGGATAGAGTCCTACTCATAGCACCTTTTATTATTGCATCGCGCTATTGTCACGTTTTCATTTTAGGCAAAGATTTTTTGGCTCCGCTATTTATTTCGTTAAAAAAATAAATAAATGATACATATATCGTGGTACGAGGGCTACTATTTATATTTCGGGAATAGCAAATAAAATAACAAACATTTTTAAATGAAAATGGCTTTATTGTTTTTCGAAATATTCCCCTTGATGATCAATACACTTTTGCATTCGTTCAAACCATGTGTCATAGCAGTTTTTCCATTCCTCTTGAGACGCCTTTAAAACATGGTTTTTGAACGCTTCAACTGCTTCTTCGACGCTCGTAAATCGTTGACCACACAGTTTACCTTTGATATTCGGAAACAAGAAGAAGTCATTGGGTGCCAAGTCAGGACTGTACGAAGGATGAGTCATCAATTCGATGTTTTGACTGCTCAAAAATTCACTTGTTTGACGAGGTGTGTGATAGCCCGCATTGTCATGATGTAGAATGATTCGTCTTCGGGGATTAGTTTTACGAATTTCTCCGAAGACTTCCGGCAAACAAATGGTCGTGTACCACTCGGAATTGACAGTTCTACGTTGCTCAAGCGGAACAGTGGCCACATGACCCATTCGGCCAAAGAAACGGGCGACCATTTACGTCGCTGTGCTTCTTCCACGAACAACTTTTGTTGGATTTAGCTCGTCTTGGAATACCCACACGATCGCTTGCTGTTTTGTTTCCGGCTCATAAGCATATATCCATGATTCGTCACCTGTCACGATTTTTACGTCTTTTGAAGCACCACGGTTGAACTTTTTCATCATTTCCTTACACCACTTGACGCGTGCCTTTTTTGAGCGATTGATAAATTAT
Source organism: Amphimallon solstitiale (assembly GCA_963170755.1). NCBI lineage: Eukaryota > Metazoa > Arthropoda > Insecta > Coleoptera > Scarabaeidae > Amphimallon > Amphimallon solstitiale. Next base: position 113,133,366 of record OY720681.1, on the reverse strand, counting down.
GGGGTATCCAACGAGAACAAATTTTTTACAACTAAGTGTTCATGCAAAATCGAATGTATTGAAGTGGAACTAATGTGCAAGGATGCCTCTATCTCACAATATGCACATGACGATCTTGCATTATCAGTTCGCGCACTGCATCGATGTTTTGTGGCACAACAACCGATTTTGGACGACCTTCACGGAATTCGTCGGCGACGGAACTACGACCACGATTGAATTCACTATACCAGCGATATACTGTGGTTTTTGATGGTGCTTTATCGCCATACAAAGAACTGAGTTCATCGACACATTCTTGTTGAGATAATCCACGTCGAAAGTTGTGAAAAATAATGCAACGAAAACCTTCTCTTGAAATTTCCATTATTTTGTCAAATTGATTTTCTGAACTCACTGTAAACAAAACAAATATATAGCTCTTGTACATCAAAACGTTGTGAGTACTTTTATGCTAAAAAATGTCAAACTTTATTATGGTGTTGTCAGATTTTAGCTATTGACATTAGTGTTGCCAAATCCCGAAATATAAATAGTTCCCCTCGTATATATTTTGATTGTATAACTTGATATACATACGTATATCTGCCAAACCTGGGTGGTCTATGTACAAATTTACCACCGTGCTTGCTGATTGTTAAATTGAGCAATAAAATGAGTGTACAACAGTCTTTGGAGTACGTATTTTCGCATTTAGTTGACTTTTTCTTTTTTTAGTGAACCATGCACACATATTGGTATAGATTTTTCATTCTAATCTATATTGTGCGACTTCTATCAGCCACACACCTACTCTGTGGCATTTTCCTCGACATTTTCCACAAAACATAATCACTTCGAAATGTTTTCCTTATCAAAAGTATACAGACATTTTTTATTTACATATACTCGTATGATGTTTTATTATTCAATCTGCAATGATTTCCTTGATAAATGAAATGAATTGAAATATACCACTACATATTAACAGACTGCAAAATGAAACCTTGCTCATAAACATAGATATTTACTCTCATTACATATTCAAATGACCGATTATTGACTGTAGTTTTGCAAACATGTAAGCGACAGAGTTCATTATTAACATGTATGATTACGTGGCAAAATTTAAATTCGTTACGCGCACTTTTAATGCTCAAAAACGTAATAATCACTAATATATATACGCAGTAGCTGGATGAATCATCATCGCGTACCTGGAAAATGGTAGCTATTTAACATAACAAAACCCAAAAATACAAAATCCGCTCACATCTGCTTATTTAACACGACGAAAACAAGAAATAAAAATCTGCTTACCGCACAAAATTAATAGCTCTTAATATAGCAAACAAAAGAAACAAGTTTGGATAAAATTACACGTAATTACAGAGTTTGTTATATGTATAATGTAAATACATATACTCACATGTTATTAGACATAGATTAATCTTGGTAATTCTTTTTTTTTTTGAGTCGAGACTCGTTTCATTCATTTGTCATTATGTGGCGGACGTGTTGTTGACCACTGGCGGTCATTCATTTAGCTAATGTATAACGATTGCGATCGTCGCTTGTTTCTTTTTTAGTCCGGTGAGTCATGGGGCAATTTTCCCTACGAAAATCTTATCTTCCACCTTCTTTGCGTAATGAATACATTAAATCTTATATATATATATATACACTGGAGGGTGTGCAAGAGAAGAAGGGGGTGTTGAACTGAATAAACTTATGCAAACGTGTATATTATACATAGTGTGTTTTGAGTTCGCTGGCCGTCATACTGTCATGTCTTTCGTGACAAGTGTTCGGCACGCATTTTATTTGGGCATCACGCACGCACGCAATACCATATACCTATCCAATGGTTGTACTTACAGTTTGACCAATATCAGACACGTTCATATATTCATATGTCCAATTTATTACTTTTCATCCCCATAGTCACGACTTACCATCCTCCCCTTATCATGAAAATATCGTGTGCAGCAAAGTGCAAATTTACATTTCGTGCGACTACTGAAAGGAGTTAAACACTACTGTTCTCACCCTCGTGTTTGAATAGGTTCTTTGCGATAGGCGCGCCATACAATAAAAAACTCATAAAAAAGAAAATTGTAATGTTTCTGGGCTAGGTAGAAGGTATTATTTTCGAGGAAAAGAATTGCTTTCGGAAATCTTTCTGAAAGCAATCCTTTTCCCGCTGTATTTATTTAGGCTGAAAGATAAGAAACTCAAGTGTTTTATAGAATATGCAGAATTTTTACTACGCATAACATCCTTGAAAAATTGATACAAATACCTATACGCAGTAAGAGTGCTGTTCCTTATACGCTACAGTGTACAAGCAACGCGGATTTTATTAATCAGTGCTACTGATGATAACAACATAGTTGTCGAAATACATATTTAGCTTTCTGTGCATTAATACGATAAAGATCTCTTTTTCGCCGTTTCCAATTAAGTATCATATATGGAGTGATCCATATCAAACGAAGTGTAGAGGCAGTATAAAATTCTTTAGTGCTATTTATTTAGGACCAGACCAGCTCACAATAAAAAAAAACATTCAGCTCGAGGCGACACATGTAGATGAATATTCCGAAAAAATCAAAGTTATTTTCAACAGAATAAACGCAATTTATTTTTTGTTTATTTTGTTCAAGAATCGAATAATAGTTATTTATTATACAAGGGAAAAAAGTATTAGATTTTAGCTCGAGGTAAGGTTTATCTCCCGACGCGAAGCGGAGGAAGATAAATTACCGAGAGCTAAAATCTAATTTTTTTCACTATTTTTTTCTGTGATGGGAAAAACGACGATTTAATATTGAAAAAAACACGTAAATAGGTACTTTATATTAAAGTCAGAAAATCAATCGATGTGACATTTCAAGTGACATTACACCTGCGTTGCTATGGAAACCTGCCAATTTAAGCGGGCAAAAAGTAGAACTTTTTCCCATGGGCAAAAAGTAACACTTTACGCCCGGGTTGATAAAGTGACATTTTATTACCTGTCAAGAAGGATAAAATGTCAACTTTTTTTCCAGTCACAGATAAAAAAATAAAAAAAACATATTTTCATGAACACGTTTAAAAGTGTACATACTCAATTCGGACGATAACATTTCAGGCCCTGAATTGATGCAGCCCGTGCAGTTTTAAAAGACAGATGCTTTATTCTGAGTATAATCTATAATCTCTGTTAGAAAACCAAGAGTTTTAAAAACTTTATAAAAAAGAATGGAAATATCACCTTTACTACCCTTTCTCTTATCGAGCCTTTTCCTAATAAACGTGAACTGATTGCACATACGCTGATACTACATCTATAGGTTTACTGTACGAGCCCAAAACAATTACATATAAAATAGTTACCATAAATGAGATTAATTATCTCCGATAAATGAACATAATTTTGGAAAAAAATATATAATTATCATGTTAATTGTCCTGTATTAATTACAATTTAAAAATTGTAACAAATACCTCATATTGTCATTCATGGTTTCAAATTCCAATGACTTCATCTTAAAAAAATGAGGTGTGGCCACCTTTCGTGTGGTGAGCGTTTCAAACTATACAATTTTAAGAATTTTTTTTCATACAAAAATTATTCAAAATCCTACTTTAAGTAGGTACTTCTATTCTCTTAATAAATATCTATAGAATGCATACTTTGCAAGATATTATCAAAAAAGTGCTACTCGCTAAGAGTAAAAGTGCTACTTCCGGTCCGAATTTTGAAATTTCATATATACAAAAAACATTGCAAATCCAGTTCTAAATACTTTTGTACTCTTGATAAGTATATTACGTCAGGGTGTTCCTAAATATCATGTACATAAGGAAGGGGGTAACTATTTGGTTTATTTTGTGCCTAAAATTTCATATAAACATAGATCTGCAAACGCTTCGTTACCAATATGCAGGGTGTTGAAATTTCAAGAATTTTTCACTTTTTACTGTATAGCTCCTGCAGTGTTTGAGATATTTTGTTCAAATTTGGAAGGTAGGTTACGCTATAAGGCCTGCATCATTAGCCATGCCAAATGATTATGTAAATCTACAGGGTAATAATTTTTTCGGGGTCATGCCCTCTTTTCTCACCCTGAACTTTTTTGCGATGCGCCACTGCTAGATTCTAAAATACGCAATAAATTTTCTGTCTTGTTTAGAAACTTTTTGATCTCTTATATTTTTTTCTTACCTCTGACCGTTATCGAGAAAAAAAATAGAAAACAATTTTCTGTAATTCGCCAGAGAAAATTAAATTTTTTAAAATGGTCTAGCAGGCTCTGGCTTTATTCAGATAATCACTTGAGTTTATTAATATGACAATTGACATTAGAAATCGTAAAAAAACTGCAGGAGCTATACAGTAAAAAGTGAAAAATTCTTGAAATTTCAACACCCTGCATATAGGTAACGAAGCGTTTGCAGACCTATGTTTATATGAAATTTTAGGCACAAAATAAACCAAATAGTTACCCCCTTCCTTATGTACATGATATTTAGGAACACCCTGTATATAGAATGCATAACTTACGACATATTTGCAAAAACTCGCTATTCGATAAGAGTAAAAGTGGTACTTCCGGTCCGAATTTTCAAATTTTTTTTATACAAAAGATATTGAAAATTATGTTTTAAATACTTTTATGCTCGTAACGTACTTGTCTAAATAGCATGACTTGCGAGATATTCGCAAAAAATTGATTTTCGATAAGAGTAAAAGACCTACTTCCGGTTGGAATTTCGAAAAACTTTTTTAAGACAATTTGTCTCAAACTTAATTTTAAGTGAATATGAATTCTTTATAAATTTGTTTAAACTTGCTACTGTTTTAAATACTTTTATACTCGTAACGTACTTGTCTAAATAGCATGACTTGCGAGATATTCGCAAAAAATTGATTTTCGATAAGAGTAAAAGACCTACTTCCGGTTGGAATTTCGAAAAACTTTTTTAAGACAATTTGTCTCAAAATTAATTTTAAGTGCATTTGAATTCTTTATAAATTTGTTTAAACTTTCTACTTCCGGTCTACCGACTTTACTGAAAAACTAATCAGATCTCAAATTTTGTATACACGTAAATACAAAATTTGGAATTGATATATACAGCGGTCTGACCGCTATCGTGGTCACAGACACAGACATTTTTAAAAACCACTTTTTCGGTATCAGGGGACTTCAAAACGTGGACATCTGCAAAAATCTCGAGGTCGAAAATTTTCATCATTACAATACTTTCTTATACTACGTATAAGAAAGTAAAACTGTACTCCTTTCTTACAATAAGCACTTATCTATATACAAAACACAAACAAATAATGGTCCTATTCAAATATCATAAAATTTTAAACTAAATATTTTACATGTAAATTTTCAAGTGCACGCAGCTTGCATCTCCATGTGGGCATTAGATCTATTCCACCACTGCCACTTCTTATTCTATTTTATATTTAATTGGAAGAGTCCGATTTCGCGTGAAAAGCAGCGTCGTTATCGCAATGCAATCGTTTATATATAAAAAATCCGAAATTCTAAAAAAATAACGTAAATATTTTAATTTCATATGAAGGTAGAACCATTTAACACATGTTGTCAATATGTGATGTTTCTATATAAACAAACAATTATTCAATATATAATAAAGTCTGAAATCATACAAAAACTAGCAGTAAAATATTCTTAAAAATATGTAGAAATCATATACTATATTTTGATGTTATTTACCTTCATATTTCTTATCAACATTTTCTTATTATCAGGTGTTTGTATTCGGATACATCTTTTATGCGTACTGGCAAAAAAAATGGAAATAAATTTACAATAATAGATATTCAACTTTCGTATACGAAGATGAATTATGTATTCAAGTTCATTCCCTCAACTGTGTCAACCATTTTATCGTTCCTGGTGACACTGTTAAGTAAGAGTACACCAATATAATTGTATTTCACTAGTTTAATATGAAACTCCTTTCAGGCATGGTTTATAACTTTTACGAAGATGAACGTGGGATCGATATATATTACAATAATAAATCACTATTAATGCAAATAATATATGTACGAAAACAAACAAATAATGTTTAAAAAATGTAGATATTATTTTAAGTATAGTTTAGGATTAAATCAGCAAATATTACGGAAAAAATATCAATTCAATAATTCATTGGTTGACCCCGATAAGGGTAGACAACCCGTGAAACAGGAAAAGCCTTCGTAGTTGTAGTATTAGTGATCTGTGGTAATATACAGAGTATTATTATTATGCACTTAAAAGTATATATTAATAACTTACGTACATTAAAACAGTGGTAATAAAATTTAAATTATAAAAATAAAAGTATAATTCTCATCTCAGTATATAATTCTTATCACATAATTCATTAGATTTATTTAATTTTGATATCATTAGAGTCCCAGCAAATCGTATAATAAAGTCGTGTGGTGCCCACACCTCATTTTCAATATTAGAATTCCGTCAAATACACTATATGTCAAACGTATACCCATGTATTATGCTTGCCTCATAAATAATATTAAGGAACTCCCTGGTTAATAACAATCAGGAAATGAAAGTAAGCTGTCGTTGCATTCTCTTTCAACCATGCATGGTAGGTATTTTCATTTTATTGAAATGTTACTCTCATTCATCATTGTATAATATATATGTATTATAATACAATACACCCATAATAGTAGTCTGACATTAAAGCCTATTATGTTCTTGCGTAAGTTTAATGAAAATCGTAACATGAGAACAGAATTTCAATTATTACTTAATCGCTGCATAACCACGTCACAACTGAAGATAGATGAAATATCGATAGGATTGTTATAATGTTATGTGCACTTAAGATTTCTAAATAAAAGTATAAAAACAATAAATAATTCACAGCATTAATATATTTTTTATCCATAAGCAATTAATATAAACTGTTGGAGTAAAATTAATTTTTTCAAAGTATTTTGTGAATGTTTATAAACAGATCTTTGTGCAAACCTCGTGAAGCTACATATTTATTATATATTTTGAATTTTATTTTAATTTTTATTATATATAGTATTTACTAATTTAAGCGAATAAACACTACATTATTAGGATTATCTTATATTATTTCATGTGCTCCTTCGTAAGCAGTAGTTAAAATTTCAAAATATTGAATAAATTTAGATGACGACGGCATTTTTTTTTAGATTATGGCTTTGCATTCCCACTCCAGATTCCAACCACTTCTTACATTGTGAGCATTCTAACACCTCAAGTAATTTTTCTCTTTTTCTCATCATGTTTCCTCACTTCTTCATATAATGTTTTTCTATTTATTCTGGCTGAGAAAAATGAAGGAATGATTCTTCATTTTTCTCTTTACATATCCAACACACCTCACCTGTTTCTTTCTTCCATTATTTGTTTTTCAGAGGTTTTTTTATACACGTCCTGACGGTAGGTTCTTTCTTATATGCTCCAACGATGCCTTGTCCTTTATGTCATTCAAGAATATCATTTCTGCTTAGCTTACGATGTTCGGGCCACTTAACAAGAAATACCATACCAAGAAAGGTATGGACACTGAGGAAACAAAAGCAAAAATGAAAGCCTAGAAAAAATGATTGGAGGACGTTGAAAGGGAATTGCAAAAGCATGGTATGGACAATTTGGAGGCAAAATCATTACGTAATGTCTTCGCCAAAAGTGGGCACGTACAAGTTGGAATAAATTCATTGAAAAAAACAAGTCATTTATAGAAGAAATTCCAACACTTTGACTTTTAGTTTATATTTTGACCAACGACACTTTTGGACAAAACCTTGTCCACTCTCAATAATGACGTCAGAGGATTGTGGCGCATTCGACGCCAAAAGCATTGGGAAGACATTAAATTACTCTAAACAGGCTGTAAACGCATTGAGTATGTTAAAAAATAAATAAATTCGCTAAAAAATCCGAAGATAGTTTAGAAAAAAATGCTCCAACAGATTGAGTTTTAGTTTTTAATGAGCGTCTCTTTAATCAAATAGAGGATGATTCACCTAAACTGATAGTATCAGAGATTGTGTTAAAGAGACACCCCTATTTCTTACACAATATTTAAAACCTACGTAAAACTTAAAAACAGATAATATAAATAATATTTAAAATTGATTTGTTACCCAAACATTTTCTCTGATTTTCTAAGAACATTCTTCCAAAAGTAACAGTATCTAAATGATTAACAAACATTTAAATGTATATCAAAATTTTATGTAGACTTCAAAGATTGAACGAATAACTGATAAATTATCTTTTACCATGGGTCATTCCGTAATATGTAGGTATATGTTTTAGTCTAAAATATATGGAATAAAAAATACACAAAAAAACCTGCCTGAGCATAAAGTATTTTCTGATTTGTTGTGCTCACTACCTATGGAGCGTTATACAAAAAATTATTTAATATAAGTGAAATACACCCTAAATATCAGAAATTACCGGAAAATTGGGGTTGAATTGGTTTTGAACATACAATAGTGTAGAATGCTCATCCCACAGTGTCATTTTTTTTTGTATTGAATTTTCATATTGGGAACACTCCCTTGTTCTCTAATACAACAACTAACAAAAGCAATATTCTTTAAATTAACCACTTAAAATCGCCATGAATAGTGTGCATATTCAGATGTAGCCCTTTTCCGACATTAAGTACGCTGAACTTTTTATTAAAGCCTTCACTCAAGTCTTTAAAATGAATAAGATTCATTCATACCAATATAAAACTAATTTTCCAGTTTATACACATCAAACAGCTATAAGACAGGACAATTACTTCATAATTGTACCACCAAGTGCGAAAATTCGTCAAACAATATCGCTCAAGGAATGACGGACGTTTAAAATGCACAACAGCTGCGTTTTACAGCGCTATTAGGACGCTTGAAAGCTACATTAAAATCAGTAGAGAACTTTATTTATAACGTCCCCATTATCCAGTTATACTACTGGCAAACTGTTTCAGCGATGATTTGTTAATTCGTCACTCTAGGAAATATGGTATAAAATATAAAAGGATGTTAATTAACATTTAGCTGTAACGTGATTTAAATGCTGTCATTTTGAGAACCGCTCGACTCCAGCCTACTTCAAAAGAAATTAAATAAAATTGTAGATAGAATACATACATTCTATTGATTAAATAAACTTTCTCCTGTGTAACACGGCACAACAAAGCAAACTTTAATATTGTTTTTTTTTCATATATACAAAAACGTGAATAAAACGTGAAACACGTTTGTAAAGACTGGAAGGCCTCCCCACAGAAAAAGCAATGACAGCATGTTTGAATTTTGAGTTACAAATCTGGTTTGGTTTTTTTAATCCGTTCTTTTATGAAAGGTTAAGAGTTTTTTTTTTATTTTCTCATAACCTTGCACTGGTAAGCAGAGAAAACAATTTACTGGAATGTAATGGGAATGATATTATTTAAGGTCGTATATCTACAAAATATTTTTTTTTATTTTATCTTTATAATTGTATATAATCATGAATCATCAAGAAATTTCAAAAGTGTCGACATCGGCCTTAACATTATAATAGGTTTTATTGATCATTAAATTTAATTTTAATTTCATAATTACTGGAGCCTGTTAATTTTATAAAAATAGGCAGATTATATATTTAAAAACATATATGATTAAAGACCATTATTGACCATTTTTTAGTTTCAATTATTTTGGGATTATTAAGAGCTAAAAATTGTTTAAAGAACTCAAAATATTTTAGTTTAAAACAATTTTGATAGAATATTCAATGTGTTTTTAGAGAACGTGTGCCAAAAATTAGTTAATATAATAAGATTTTTCCGTCTCTGGGTAGTTTTCAAAAAGACACCTACTATGTTTCGAAGATATATCAGCAACACCATTAGTTTAACCGTAGATTTCATATGTTGCTGATTACTATTCCATATGGTTTGTTATTTTCCTTCTTTCAGAGTCATCAAAATCGATTGCCTCTCATATTCTCTTGTCATAAATGAACTTATTATTTTTCTTTATTGTCTTAGACCTGGCATATATCAATAAAAATGCTTGGCAACGTCAGCACTTTAAGTTTCGAGAAGAAATCCCTGCAATTTTTCCCGGAAGCAACACCCGCCATCTCACATGAAGAGCGCCGTTTTTGCAATCTGAACACCCTCCTAATGTCCACCGCTAGCAACTTATACGAAATAAGGGAATGAAAATATGAGTAGTACAACATTCGCAAAATTTCCAATTTTAATTGTGATTTAAGTTTCATTATTAAAACACAAATATGTACTACTTGTTTCTTGCACAGACCTTGAACATTTTTCCTAAAATTGCAGCAAGAATCGATAGTGATGCCCAAAAGCTGGTAGAGTCATCCTGTCTTATTATCACTATTATCAATCATTTTGATAGGAGACGAGTCCCGACAACTTGTTCTTAGTTTGAACTCCATAAATATGGTTTTCTTTATCCAATATAAATTATTGTATGTAAAGTAGTTTTCCAATGTCATTATGCCGCTTCAAATCATTCACATACATTATATATAGCAGTGATCCAAGCACACTGCCCTGAGGCAGTGGTCCAAGCACACTGCCCTGAGGCAGTGGTCCAAGCACACTGCCCTGAGGCAGTGGTCCAAGCACACTGCCTCGAGGCAGTGTGCTTGGCTCGTTTCGCTTTTAATAATTAGATTCGCTACCATAAATATTCACATGTTGTACTCTACCACTGAGATAGCTTGCAAACTATTCATGTGGTCTCTCTGCCTCTTAAACAGTAGCACTTAAATTTTCTAAGCAAAATCCTGTGATCCACATGGTCACAAGCTCCCACCCATTCATGTCATTTATACAAAGTATCAAGGACATCCAAAATTGCCAATATGGTATTTCGCCACTTTCTAATACAAATTGACTCAAGTTTAGCAGTTTATGTTTATTAAAGTAAATTACAACACCCTCAGCTACTTTTTCAATAATGTGGGAAAAAGAGATTAGTATCGATATAGCACGATAGTTATCTATTGAAGTACGTGGCCGTTTTTAAAGATACTATATGCCTTACTAGAGGTTTTAACACTGGCATCGAGAACTATAATGTGGTTTATGCAAATTCAAAAATCACTGGATTGGTTGAGATGGACGTCCCGTGAAAAATTAGAAAGAATTGAGAAATCGGACAATTGATGGGCGTTATGTATAAAATTACCCTGTTGTTTTTATGAGAGTCAATGAGAAGATTAGATATACTAATCCTAGTTGACAGTAGTTATTTTTTATGGCACTATACCTCCGAAACAAAAGCGCTTTTTCGAAAAACGTTTAAAGAAAAATATCTTAAAATAGCGCAAGGTATAACCCTCTGAATCACTATCATATGTACACAAAACACTCTGTATAAATACATTTCAGCACAATTATTGTTAATAATAAAAAAAATGAGGTGTGGCCACCACACGACTTTCTTATACGTATAAGCGTTTCAAATTATAGAAATTTAAGAATTTTTTTCACACAAATTATTCAAAATCCTATTCTAAGTACTTCTATTCTCTTAATAAATCTCTATAGAATGCATACTTTGTAAGATATTATCAAAAAAGTGCTCCTCGCTAAGAGTAAAAGTGCTACTTCCGGTCCGAATTTTAAAATTTCATATATACAAAAAATATTGCAAATCCAGTTTTAAATACTTTTGTACTCTTGATAAATATATATAGAATGCATAACTTACGACATATTTGCAAAAAATCGCTATTCGATAAGAGTAAAAGTGGCACTTCCGGTCTGAATTTTGAAATTTTTTTTATACAAAAGATATTGAAAATGATGTTCTAAATACTTTTATACCCGTAACGTACTTGTCTAAAAAGCATGATTTGCGAAATATTCGCAAAAAACTGATTTTCGATAAGAGTAAAAGACCTACTTCCGGTAGGAATTTCGAAAAACTTTTTAAATAAAATTATTCTCAATTTTAATTCTAAGTATATATGAATTCTTTATAAATTTGTTTAAATTTAGTAGTTGACGAAATATTGGCAAAATTCGATTTTTTCGCTGAAGTAAACTGCTACTTCCGGTCTACCGATTTTACTGAAAAACTAATCAGATCTCAAGAGGGAGATTATACACGTAAATACAAAATTTGGAATTGATACCTATAGCGGTTTGACCGCTATCGTGGTCACACACACACACACAGACACACAGACACAGACACACACACACACACACACACACAGACACACAGACACACAGACATTTTTTAAAAACCACTTTTTCGGTATCAGGGGACTTCAAAACGTGGACATCTGCAAAAATCTCGAGGTCGAAAATTTTCATCATCACAATACTTCCTTATACTACGTATAAGAAAGTAAAAGGAAAATATTGACGAAATCAATCAAGGTGGCTTATGATTAAATTAATACAGTTATTTTTAGATTAAAAAAAGTCTCCTAAAAGAACAAGATATTTAAGACTATTATAGTAAGTACATAATAACAAATATATGATATACTTATTTTTAAATGAGTCTTATTTTAAAATATATTTTATATTATACAGGTTGATTCAGAAGCAATGAGCAAAACAGAGGAATAAAACACTGCAAAATACAATATATTATATTTGAATCGATTTGGCAACCGACACAGCAAATTTACAAACTGAAGACGACAATTCTATGGCACTACAAACTCCCATCGACCGGAAAAATTAAAATTAAATTAATCAATTAATTTCGAGATAATATACCTTTCGCTAGTAAAATACTATTAGGTATATGAAAGCCAGTTACAAAGCGAATATCGTATTAGTTATTAAATATTACTTTTCTATAACTACATTGTATTTAAGAGTTGGCCATTCTGTATAGTAGCCAAGCAGTGTTGACAAATTTATATCGTTTGAATAACAATTATAAGAAACGTCAAAAAGAAAGTACGACAAATGTCAAAAAGTGTATGAATATTATTATTATTTATGACAGTCCTGAAATGGCTTTTGTAAGTTATATTATGCGACAGGTGACATTTTGAACATTTCAAATGGGGCACTATTTTAATTTATTGGCGTATTGGCGCATGTCGGTTGCCAAAAATAATTCAACCATACCTAATGTTTCCACTAGAGCAGCAAATTATCCGAACAATTTCTGTAAAACAAACATTTTATTTTGTATAATAAATCTAGATTGTCACATTTATTATTTAATAATTATACAATCAATACAATATTTGAATTGTCTGTATCTCAGTAAGTATTGGACACAAACTTTTTTGCTCAAAATTAAGATATCTCCACCGTAGTGACTCGAACATTGCTTTTGAAACACTTTTAAAACTAAAATATTTAGATCAAAGAAAATTAACAAAAATCAGTTCCTTTTCGAGATTTGCAGTTTTACTCTGTGAACTAATTATACTTTCTACAAAATTTCATTACTTTCATTACACTATGTACGCTGGATGTATTATTTAAGGTGTGTTTCTCAACACAGCAGATGTACGATTGTTTAATTTCCTTTACGCTTTACTACACATGGCTATGTATGCATTGCATCGTGATGCCAACAAAGAACACGCGTTCACTTCTCTCCGACGATGATTTAGTGCAGCTATTATAGTGTTTCTTAACGTTGTGTGAAATCACTCGACCGTACTCTGCAGGACGGGTAACGATATCGTTGCATTTTGTCATTAATCTGCGGGCACAAAGATCCAGAATCTAGATGATATGAAAGCAAAGCAAAGCCGTAAAAAGAAAAAATATCTGAAGAAAATTCGGGAAGAAGAATATAATTCAGCGAAATTGATTTCAAAATGATAAAAATTAAAAACAAGATATACTGAAAGAATCAAAATTATTATACAGGGTTATGATAAAGTAACGCACAAAATTCATAAAACGTACAATGTTCATTTTTGAAAAAAATGCAAAAACATGTCAAACAGTTTATTTTATTTCGCGTCTTTTAACATAAGTCAAAAAAATAAAACGTCAAATTTGTCAAAGTTATGACGTCATCAATATTTTTTTTAAATATGAAGCTTGGTTTTTTTTTACTTTATTTCATAAACCTTGTTTTTCTGCATTATAAAGAAATAATTGAAGTAGGGGTCACATAAGAAAAAACTAAAAAAAAAATACGAATGAGAGATGAAATGACTCGTATAACTCCGCAGATGATCGAAGACTCTGTAAATCAGGTCTACCATCGTCTTGGCCTATGTCAGATAGTGAACGGGACACAGTTTGAACAATTCCTGTAAGAAATCGTTTTGGTTTAATGGACTGTTTAGTTAATTTAAATGTTATTACTATAATGAAGTTTATTTTGTTTTCTATTAATTCTCTCAGTTTTTTCTTATGTGACCCCTACTTCAATTATTTCTTTATAATGCAGAAAAACAAGCTTTATCAAATAAAGTAAAGAAAAACCAAGCTTCATATTTAAAAAAAATATTGATGACGTCATAACTTTGACAAATTTGACGTTTTATTTTTTTGACTTATGTTAAAAGACGCGGAATAAAATAAACTGTTTGACGTGTTTTTGCATTTTTTTCAAAAATTAACATTCTACGTTTTATGAATTTTGTGCGTTACTTTATCATAATCCTGTATATTTACTCTAGGTATTCAACCCTAGTTTATTATACGTAATAATATTAAAATTCTCAATTTTTTATACTTGACTTGAAAAATTCCATTAAAGAAATCAATCATTATTACAGTAATAAAGTATAATTGTGAAAATGTCCATGTCAGCTAAATTTGATGTATTACAACTTGTAAAATACATAAAATTAATTAAAAACCAATGGCGCCATCTATCACATACCTATATTATTAACTGCTGTTTCTCAATATTCTTAACCTAAAAGATAAAATATGTTCTGTAGGTGTCTATAATCTTCATTATCTGCTATCGTCACTATCGTGTCAATTACTATCTTATAGTACAATGTAATAACCAGGGCAAATTAATAAATGAAGTAACTGACGATAATAAGAAAGGTAAATGCAACTTCAAATTTATTAATTGATATCTATCATCTTAATCAGTTTTAAGGCTAACATTGCGGTAAACATTAATGTTAATTCAAATATTAGGAATTTCGCTTCGTCCTCGAGCAGAATGTGCAGAGCTGGACACTTCTTGAAAACCTTTTACATGACGCAAAAATTTTCTCAGCCAAATGTATTTTGGACTGAAGAGAATATGGGTAGAGAGCAATGCTCGAAATTGGATCCCTTACACTTTTTCTATTATTTATATTATTTACGAGGATGTATTGATATCTAGTTATCCTTGACCGGTTCCGTGGATAAAGAAAATATTGCGATACCATAGGAACGAAACATAACCTATTAGAAGTATCAGTGTAAAGTTTCACGTCAAAAAGTCATAGTTGCGTACTAAAATTTGAGAAAAAGATGTCGTCCGAAAAATTGGAGTATCGAGCCATCATCAAGCACCTGTATTTCAAGGGGTTAAGAGGTAAGCAGATTTACGAAGATATGTTTGGCGATCAATGTCCATCGTATGCGACCGTGAAAAATTGGATTGCAAGCTTCAAAAGGGGTAAATTTTCCATTGAAGATGAACACTGATCGAATCTGTGTCTGTCCCCGAAAATGTTGATGCAGTTCACGACTTGATTTTATCAAACCGTCGAATTGGGCTAAAACGTGTCCATCATATAATTCATGTCGATTTGGAC
Source organism: Amphimallon solstitiale (assembly GCA_963170755.1). Lineage (NCBI taxonomy): Eukaryota > Metazoa > Arthropoda > Insecta > Coleoptera > Scarabaeidae > Amphimallon > Amphimallon solstitiale. The sequence continues at coordinate 113,117,629 of OY720681.1, read as the reverse complement.
ATCACAAAAATTTCTGCAAAATGGATCCCCAAATAAAAAAAAATCTGTTGATCAGAAAGGTGCAAAGGTGGTGGAAGCATCGCGTTCGATCTGTGCTCGGTTTGAAAAAGATGCAGATTTCTTAAGCCGTATTATTACTATGGATGAAACTGGATGGATTAGTGTTCAAAAATCTGCTGGAAAAGTTCTTGCTTCAGTTTTTTGGGATCGCCATGGAGTGAACATGATTAATTTTCTGGACAAAGGTAGAACAATAACTAGGAATTACTATTCCACGTTACTGACCACTCTACGAGAAAAAATGTGGAGAGATGGCGCGGAAAGTTATCCAAAGGTGCTTTCTTTTTGCAGGAAAATGCACCTGCAAACAAATCGCATGTTGCCATGCAAACAATTCGTGATTTGGGGTTCGAATTACTCAAACAGCCCTCTTATTCACCAGATCTGGCTCCGTCCGACTATCATGTCTTTCCTCAACTGAAAAAATGTTTAAGAGGTCGTAAATTTTCTTTCAACGAAGAGGTGATACGACGCTGTGAGGGCCTGGTTTGCAGAGCAAGATAAACATTTCTTTTTGAAAAGTCGTGAAGCGTTGCAGATTCTTTGTAATAAATGTATCCAATTAAGAGGAGAGTATTTTGAATAATAAAACATTTTGACTTTCACATTTTGTTTGCTTCTATAATCGGCTAAAAAAAAATTTTATACATCCTCGTACACCTTAACAGCTAGATCACATCGATCAAATTTTTTCAATTTCAATGCTGCATTACTCTCTGCATACGCTTACGGTATGTAAGATTCTTGCCATAACAAAAACTGTCAATGCTTCTTCTACTACACACGATTTTTGGTTATGTTATGCAGTTTCTTTATAATTATTTTGAATTTCATATTATAATTTATTTCCTGATAGGTCTGCCGATTCGGCATGTTAATTTACCGGACGTGATTGGATTTGAAAGATAGACCGTTACAAACGGCAATATCGAATATTTAACTTCATGGCGTCAAATTGATCCCCTCATCGAGGACCGAATTAACGGGTGAAAACCCACCTACACACACATTCACACGCGCGGTGGCGCGCGCGCGCGCGCACACATATAGACATAATTATATACAGTAACGTCCGAATAAACGTTGAATAACAAGAGAGGAATCTCCGCACTAATACACATCCGTACAGATAGAGCGTATCGAATATTGCAAGTGTATTGTAACGGAATGGTGGAACCCGACACGATCCAATTAATGCGGTTTGGAGCTGGTGCCAATTTGTAAATCAATTGTCCATGTCACAACGGCGCGCCGCTTTTATATTATTCGTCCACGTTGCAAATTGGTTTCAGTTTGATGTGTCGCAGTACCACGCCATTTACCAGAGAAACTATCCGCCTGTCGGGTCAGGGCCCAACCCAACATACATATATGAGCATAGAGCTGAAGTCACAGGATTTTTATTCAACGAATTAGGGAGTGAATTCAATGAAAGTGATTTTGGTGCCTTTTCGGTATTTCGATAAACCTACCCTATCGAGATTTCGCATTGATAGGAGCTTGTTCGTTCATTACTGCTGTATATTTCCAATATAAATATACAGGGTGGCACATGGAAACGGGAAATTTTGAAGTAACTCTCACAGAAGTAAGAAAAATGATTTTAAAAGTAAAATACATGCCATTAAATGTTTCAACAACAACAAAAATCAATTTCAAAAACAATCTCCATAAGATGATGGCCATTCAAACGTATGCATTCCTGAAAGAGAATGCTAAGATTTTACTTAGCACTTTGAAATACGTCCATCGGAATTGCAACGACTGCTTCTCGGATCCTCGTTTTCAAATCAAGAATTGTAGTTGGGCGTGTAGTGTACACTTTGCTTCTGAGGTGGCAGCACAAGAAAAAATCTCACACAGACAAATCTAGTGATCTTGGTGGAAAATGAATGTCGCCAAACTGTGAAATAACGTGGTTACCAAAGAGCTGTCGAACAGTCGTCATTGAGGCTCTGGCGGTATGGACCGTGGCTCCGAGGATTTTGAACATCAGGAAAGTTTTGAAGATGTTCTGCTACAAAAGTGTGAACATATTGCTGTGGTATTTTCTACACAAATAAATAAATAGATAAATAAAGAAATCAAACAAATAAAAAAGTCAACAAAAATAAAATACCAGCACATTTATTTTAAATAAATATAAATTTACATATTTGATATAAATTATAATTTAATATTTCAACAAATAAATACAGAATAATCCACTAATTTATATAAATATATATATTTAATTCAAATTATCCCATAACAGTGGGTACCTATTCAAACTGATGAATATGCAATAGAATACACATCAATGCAATATGGGTTGCATACCCGTAAAAAAATGAAAGCACTAGCAATTAAAATAAAATGGTATTGAATATTATATATAAAACAACGTAAAAATAAATAAAAAACCAACCTCGATCAGAGAACATAAAAGGATACAACTTGAATAACAATTTAATTTCCGTTACAGGCAGGAAAATCCTGACATAATTTTTAAATATAACAAGGAAGAGCCTGATTACAAAATCGCAGTGCACATAGCACTACAAATACTAACAAAAAGGCAGCAAATCCAGACGAAGAAAAAGTTGAATGCTAAAAACAGGGAAAGGATTATATTAAGGGATGGCTCTATCATAAGGGTAAATCACGTACAAGCAATAAAACTGCACGAAGAAGGAAACACTAGGTTCCATAGGGGTGAAACGCAGTGAATAGAAGCCTGCGTTCAACATATTGCATTAATAATAAACACTACGGCAAGAACAAAGGTCTCTATACATAAATAAATATATTCCACTCATTTCTGTTTCACTATTAAAAATAAAACACCATGTAGGATATGCAATTTTCACTGATAATAGTTATTTATGTAACAAGTCAGTAAAGTGATACTTTATCGAACGAGTCTGATTTACGAGCCAAGCGAGTGAAGCGAGCGCGGCGAGTAAAAGACGAGTTCGATAAAGGTACTTTACTGACGTGGTGCATACAAAATTTTATCGCCAACCGTGAAAATTGTTAATTTAAGAAATAAAGATATAATAACTTATGACAGTTTATGACAGTGACAAACGATTTATTTTTAAAGTCATCAGTCATGGCTACGCTGACAGATATTAGCGGCAGGTAAAGTACTTTATTGTACAGTACGATAAAGTGTTTCTTTACCTCCGCAAAACGCTATGGTAACGCATCACTTTACTGACGGTTGGCGATAAAAGATATTATTGTATGCACATCTAAATATGCGATTGGTATACAATTTCCTATATAAAAATGCTTCAAGAGATTCCAAGCTAAAAATAAATAAAACATTAGTCAGTATATAATATAGTACAGCTTAAGAATACCTACAGATCGATGAAATCAATCGATGTCCATTGGATATGCAAGTATAGAATATGTAAACAACAACAACGGTAACATGGCGGAAGAAAGGTCACATGATCACGTGACATCGATAGTTACCATAACAAACACGGAGGGCGCAGTAGAAGAAAATTTAAACTGAACAAAAATAATTTGAAACAAAATAAAGCGTTTGTCAATTGTTGAATGGTATATAAATGCGTGCATCTGCAAAATAGAGGAAGTCCATCGGAAGATCTCCAATATTCAAGAAGAAAAGAAAAGCTAAACCAGTGCTCCAAGTGTTGTAAAGAAATAAATAAAAATAAAAATCTAAAAAGGCATAAACGCCTTTAAGATCTAGACGTTGCAAAAACAAAACGTGTGATACGCTTCACAAACGATAAGTGCGCGCTATATACAGTAAAAGCGCGGGATATTATTATTCGACTTTACAAAGCCCGCCATAATAAAATTTCCAGAAGGATGGAAGGCCCGGATTATCAAGAAGAATTCGAAATGATATACAATCAAGAAAAGTAAGTACAAGCACTATTAAATAAAACTCCATCTTGCAATCCTATAAATAAATAAATAAAGGAATCTTCATGTGTGTGATATAAAATTACCGGATAGCAACAAATTTTAGAATATTATTTTAAATATTTAATAAATCCTTCTTTGAGTAAGCCTTAGGTTGACGTGCGAATCTCAAGTTGAGGCGATTCAACGGAGTATCAATAATTTTACCCGGATAGCAACAATTTTTAGAATATTATTTAAATATTTAATAAATCCTTCTTTGAGTAAGCCTTAGGTTGACGTGCGAATCTCAAGTTAAGGCGATTCAACGGAGTATCAATAATTTTACCCGGATAGCAACAATTTTTAGAATATTATTTAAATATTTAATAAATCCTTCTTTGAGTAAGCCTTAGGTTGACGTGCGAATCTCAAGTTGGGGCGACTCAACGAGGCATTAACGCTCTCATTTGAATAACCATAATTTTGAAATATTATGGGAAACATCTAATAAGTTCTTCATTGTTTAAATCTCGATTTTGACATGAGAATCTCAGGTCGAGATGATCCAATGGGGATACATCGGTAAAAAGTAAAGAAAGTGAATTTAGTAATTTCCTTGATTTGTAAGCATACATGAAGAATTAATTCAGTAATTTTTACAATTTTCTTAAGGAACAAAGGATTTGCAAGGTGCTTGTACTATTGATGAAAAGAGAACGCATAAAAATAAAAATAAAATATTGTATTATATGATAATAAAATATTATTCTCCATGTTTTGTAAATTTATATTGTAAATAAAAATAAGTTGTGCTGACATTCACTATTTACTTATTTATACCCATCCCAAAGGAGAACATAAGGAAAGTAAACATCACTATCACAGCTAGAACTCACAATAAGCAAAAAGCTGCGACACATTCCCCGTTATAGAAAAACAAAGAAATTCACCTTTAGACCCTGAGATTATTAAAGAATATCAATTTATTAATTTAACTATTGGTTATCAACCATAGTAGAGAAGGTCACAGCAATATGAACATATCGTTCAAACGTTACTATCGTTGCATACCCTCTCTCATCCTCAAAGAGGTACAAGGGGCAATCACGCCGACATGGTTACTAAATGGCAACTAGTTATACACTCTAGGATGTCACACCTGTCTGCCAACTCCACAGGGCTGCCAATACTACATTCGAAATTTCCCGTTTCCCTGTGCCACCCTGTATAAACAAAGTTGAAAGAACTGTCGTGCAAATATTTATGCACATGAATGTATATTTTTAAATTATACCTAATTTGAAATAAGAAAATAATTATTATAAAAATATAAACGCCAAAATATTCTATTTTATTTTGCTTTACAAAATGGATGATTCAAAAATTTTAAACTCTTATACTCAGAAACGCATCAAGTACAAATGCTGTTTGTGTACTTACATAAATGATAGCGAATAATTTTTAAGATTAACTCTATTTAAAATAATTTAATGTAGTTTATTTAATTAAGACTTTCCTTCCAAATAGTCCAATTTTTCTTATGTATTTTTATTTTCTCTAGGCCATGAATGCTTGACATATTACTAATTTGTTGTATGAAAATTATAATTTTCCCAATTGCAATTGACAATGTTAATAGAATAATTAAATTTTAAATATTTCACCGTTTGTGAGATTCGAACTCACACCACAAAGTAAACCGGATAATAATGACTTGTGCTTACGTACCCGATTTGGTGCAGTTGGTAGCGCGAAAAGTCTGTCTAACTTTAAGGTGTAAGTTCGCATCTCACAGACGGCAAAACTTTTAAAATTTAATTTCGCTATTAACACTATCCGTTGCAATTGGAAAAATTACAATTTTCAACAATTCTTTCGCATGGAGAAATGTGTTTCATTTAGTAATTTGTTGCATCTTGCAGTTATTATTAATATATTCATTACTTATAGCGCAACATCAGCAGAACATGTAGAAGATTTAATGAAATTTACACAAATTTACGACTCAACAACAAAACATCTTCAAGATTAAAATATTTCATATACTTTGGACCATCACTAAGACAATGCAAACTTTTGTCTAAGCCTGTAAAAAATGGAGGCACAAAATCAATGTTATGACATTTTTTCAAGTTCGTCCTTGATCTTCTGTTATTTAAAATAGCAAATGGGTAAATTAGGTAAATTTAATTAAATCTTATACATGTTCTGCTGATGTTCTTATAACACTCGCCATAAATAATGAATATGAATTTATTGTTCTAACTTCATTTACAGGCGATATTTCTTTCACATTTAGCAATTACTACTCGCCAATATATTAATAAAATACACCGATATTGTCACTGCCCAGCTTTCAGAACCTATAATAAATAACAAATAAACAAGAATTGGCGTATTTGGAAGCAAATGCTAGTTGTTTTAAAATAAAGATTAATAATCAAGTGTGTCCTTTTTAAAAAATGATTTGAAGGCATTACCACACACTTATAAAAGGTAACTTATGAAACAACATGTATACCATAAAGAAATTCTAATAACATGCTAAGTTAGTCCAAGGTATTCAACAATGTTTAAACATTGAAATTAATTTATATGTCGAAAAGCTTTGACTTTTACAAATGTACTTCGTCATGAATAACTATCGCGTGCAAAACGTGCAAAATATGAATTAATTAATTATACTTATAATACGCCAGTGATATTGGGACATCCGGTATTGTAAATTGGTGTAGTCAAGTGTAGTGTATAACTCAGTATTTTGTAGATTCTTAAGCAATTATAACTTACTTCTTTTCATATTAAATTATAAATTGTTAAGTTCATATATCAGTTTCACGTAAATATTACTCAAATTAATATGTGACCACAAAGATTGAAAGGCTTCTTCAACAACCTCTTTCCATATAAACTAATGACATATATAGTACTTTTCTTTACTACTAGTAGTTTTAATTTTGGCGAATCAAGTTGAGAGTTGAAACTAGGCACGAACAGTGCAAAAATAAAATTGGTAAAAACATAGTAAAAAAGAGTTTAACTGAATGAGGCAGTAAAGAACTCCGAAATCGGCAATAAAGTGAAGTTATTGTACGATTTTAGTGTATGTTGGGTTGCATAAGTTGTCACTAGATGGCAGCTGACAGCGGAACATAGTTGCATAGTTGTACCATCACATATAACACTCAAAAGTAAAAAGGAAAATTTCTTTTGCCTAATTACAAACGATTTCAGATAAAATTCAACGTGCAACTAAACAGTAAAGTTATTTTTATATCATTAGTTAACATGGATGCAACGTGAATCAACCTCTATACGTCTGCACATTAAAACAGCAAATATTCAAAGTCTATGATGTAGGTTTGCACGGCTGTCGTTGAGTACTTCTTGTTTTCTGGGTTGAAACCATGTTATCGTCTCTTCTTGTGTTGTAGACGCTTTGCCCATTATCCTAAGGGACACGTTCAGAACTGCATTTGAGTCTATTTCAACTAATCGCAGAAGCGGCATCATCCTTGAAGATGTCCCTTAGAAAAGTGCATGAAACGTTAGCAGCAGAAGCAAAGGCGGCAGCCGACTGACACTTTTAATATTTACAATTTCTACCTGCAGGTTATTCAGATGGATATTATTTACCGTCCCAATGCTTTTGGTGCCTCTGTATATACTATGAGTCGACAGACTCTCCTTTATTCAAAATTATTTCGTAACTTGCATGTACGATCATATTTTTCGATATTAATGCACCGACATTTAATTGTATTATATCTCAAGTTCATATTAATTATTCAACACAATATATTTAATCCAATTAAGATTAAATTAAAATATAAACTCACTCAATTTGTGTACATACACGTTTATGTAAGTACGAGTGTTAATCTAAAGCATACAACATTCAAATCAGAACTAGAGAGGCAATTAACTCGTCGACAATTCATGAATCAAATTCAAACAGCTGTTAACTGCTTAAATTGCTTAGATTCATGATAATGTTAAGTCGCATTTACACATATACATATATACACACATACATACATAAATACATGTACACATATCAGCTAATACGCTCCTCTTTCGGCTTATGTACGCTCCTATATGAAGAGCGAAAAGCAAGCCCCAGTTGAACTAAACTATTCGCTAATTAGCTTCTCGAGCGAGCAGGGTAAGCCGTTTAGTCTCCGTTTCTATCTCAATCTGTGGATAATTTTACGACAAGAGGACTACTTACAAAGTTACAATTAGAAGCAGGTAAAACGCTAACCAAAACGATAATCATTTATACATAGGTAGCAGCTACCTGACTGTTTTCCAAATAATTAGCGCTCAGCGTATAAAACATTTAGTAAATAGCGCTTGAACGAGTTCTGAGAGGATAATATATTAGTAGCTGGTATAAATGATTTCATCGCACATCGCACTACAAATAAATAGCAGATACAATAATATTTATTTTCGTTAGATATACATACTTAACAATGAATTTTCAACATTATTACTGTATATTGAATTATAAGTACAATACAATTACCTTAAGTTTAGTTAGGTATAAGACTTATCAAAAAATATCTGCATTAGAAAAATAGTACCTATATTATAATAAAAGTTTCATAAGACGACTTTTGCGGGCACATTCAAGGTTACACAAAGAGCCGTTTGCGACGAGTTTTTTTACAGAACGAATGCGCAAAATGCATTATGAAATGTGTATTTTATAAATTTTTTTAACTTTAAAAAAGACTTAAAATGGAAGGCATCTTTGTTCGAACATTTTACAAACATAGTTTTTTTGAAGTTGGTTACTCTGATTTTTAACTAGAGTATTTTAAATATTTGAATATCTATGTTTAACGATTTATACGGTTAATAAGTCACTTATAATTACACGAGAACTTTCTTTTTTCTGGATAAATTTTCAGTTTTTAAGGAACACTTCTGTGGCAGGTTTACTGTACTAAACAAACTGTCTCCTTGATAATAGGACCAGCTCCAAGGAAGAGTCGTTTTATCGAGGAGGCAATTTGTTGAATCTAGTAACCACTTAGCGATTAAAGTTGCGTTTAAAAATGGAAAATTTACTATATATGTAAACAATTATTGAAACATTTATTACATAGTAAATATATTATTTAAAAATACAGTTATTAAAAACACAGTTTAGAGCTTACTGTTGCGTCAAATTTGAAATTTTTATTTTAACAATGAGTTTGTTGATTTTATGACACAACAAGAAAACCAACTTATGTCGGATCAGCCAAAGGCACCTTTTTTGCAGATTTAAAAGTTAAAATGGCAAAACAATCCGATCTGATTAAATTTTCAGTAAAATCGGCAGACCGGAAGTAGTAGTTTACTTCAGTGAAAAAATCGAGTTTTGCCAATATTTTGTCAACTACTAAGTTTAAACAAATTTATATGTACTCAAAATTGAATTTGAGAAGAATTTTATAATGAAAGTTTTTCGAAATTGATACCGGAAGTAGGTATTTTACTCTTATCAAAAATTAGTTTTTTGTAAATATTTCGCAAGTCATGCTTTTTAGACAGGTACGCTACGAATATAAAAGTATTTACAACTTGATTTTCAATATCTTTTGTATACAAAAATTTCAAAATTCGGACCGGAAGTATCACTTTTACTCTTATCGAATAAGTCTACACAACTTACTTTGGCCACAACTTATTTTTTAAACATGCATTAAATTACCTGAATAAAATTTTAGCATGTATCTTTTTTTAGTCTTTGTACAATTTCTACTACACGTTTTTTACATTAAACATGTATATTGGCATTTAAATATGATTGGGTTCCATATGTTTTTATTACCAACTTCAACAAAATAAAATTAGCGTGCGATAAAGTAATACACAACAAAAACGAGATTTTTGTATACAAAAATTATTCAGAATTCTAGTCCTACTTCCGGTCCGAATTTTGCAAGCATTAAATACTCATAATGTATCTGCCAAGAAAGCATGACTTGCGAGATATAAAAAAACTGATTTTCGATAACAGCAAAAAAGATCTACTTCCGGTAAAAGTTTCGAAAATGCTCTTTGATAAAGTTTTTCTTAAATTCACTTTTGACTACATTTGAATTCTTCATAAATTTGTTTAAACAGCAGTTTACAAAATATTGGTAAAATTCGTTTTATTCACTTAAGTAAACTACTACTTCCGGTCTGCCGGTTTTACTAAAAATCTTATCAGGTCTCAAGATGGAGATTATACTCGTAAATGTAAAATTTGGAATTGATATCTATAGCCATTTGACCGCCATCGTGGTCACACACACACACTGATTGACAGACAGACAGACAGAGAGAGAGAGACGTTTTCAAAAAAACACTTTTTCGGTACCTGGGGCCTTCAGAAAGTTGGCATCGGCAAAAATCTCGAGGTCGAACATTTTCGTCATCACAATACACTAAGTAAAATAAATATTAGCGTGCAAATATTTTTTACATGACTATAATGTAGAAATGTAAATATACACGTCACTATAAGTGTAATAAAAACAGGAATGCAAATGGGATACAAAAAAAAATTGTAATGGTTTCAATTAATTTCGAAACACAAACGAGATTCAAAATATATTCTTTTCAATTAAATGGTGTGATGTTGGTACCTGTTAAATCGATCACGTATGTAAATACTGCCGAGGAGTGTTAGAAACTCATTATAAATGCATTTGACTGATATAACTAAACATAGCTACAAAATATAGCTTCAATATATTTATTCAAAATACAATTTTATCTTGCAAAGTATAAGAAATTCTGTAGGACACTACAAATACATTATCATGACAGACGTGATTTTCTTTTAACAGAACTTCTTTACATCCTAAAATCTAATCGTTTTTCTTCAATCAAAAGTTTTAGTCTACGCGGAAAGAATAGAACAGGAGAGATAATAAAGTGGTGCGGGAATAGGTATAATTTAGACGGAAGTTACCACTTTAAGGCAGGTCAGTTATTGGTCAAATTGACTTCTTTAGTGGTTTTGTAATGGTGAATTGTGTGGCTTGTGGCCGTTCTAAAACGACAAAAAAGAATAATCTCACTTTTTCTATTCATCGGTAAAGTTAATTTCAAATTGGCATTCAACATAGGCAATAATAATTTAAAAAGTATGTATTTTGAATAACTGGTCATATATCTGACATGTTTGATTATGTGTCCAGTGGCGTAACATACATATTCTAGGCATGTTTTTTTTATGTTTTCTTTAATACAGTTAGAATAAATGTTTTTATATTAAAAAGAATGGAAGGATTGAAAAAATAATGCACTCACGATATTTCTTTAATTATTATTCGACTAATAACCTATTTTAAATGATTATCGAGAACACACGAAGTGTACATATACCCTAGACAAAATATTTATGCACGCCTATGCATTCCGGCGGCCATATTGAGTTACCACTTTGGACAAATATTTTTATTAAGGAGACTCCCTTCTGTTCTATTCTTTCCTCGTAGGTTTTAGTGTATAATAAGCATAAAAATATCGGCAGAAATATATTAATAGTTTATATTAAAATTTGTAAGCTATAAATTAATTTTTAATAAACAGTCATACAAATTTAAATATTATACATGCATAATTTTTAATAATTAGTGAGTTCCAAATTATTAAACCTATCCGGAAAATTTACATATTTTTTCAGCTTATTATAATTAATGTCAATTTATATTCGTAATATTCACATCAAACGTTATATTTCTCACAAAACATTAAGAGGAATGATAATATAAATACATAAGAATGAAGGTCTGTATTTGCATAAATTTGCAATAATAGTTAATTTTCATAAAATTATGAAATCCCCCATTTTACATTGCCAAATATGAATGTGGTTTTTATTGTTTTCTTATTGAATATTCTATTATTGAAATTTAATATTAAAAACTCGATTTTAATTTATAAATTACATCTTTTTTAAATATTATCATGACCATAAATTTTAAGAAAGAAAAACAAGTTTTATTCTAAGGCAAATAATAAGTACAAACAAAACAGGAAGAAATATACCGGGTCGTCCAAAAGTCTGGATTCACGTGGATTTTGAGTAAACTATTCACTTTTTTGGAAAACTGAATTCTGTATCTTGAATGGGAATAAAATTGCAACTCAATAGTATTTTTTATTTCAAAAAAATTGTTTATAATTTTGAGATAAAGTTAATAACAATGTTTTTTTAAATGGAAACCTACCGTGATTTTTATTTCAGAGAGAGTACTTTCGATAAGAATTGCATTGGCATAGAAATTTTGGCTATAAACCTTACGATTATTGTTTAAATTAATATTAAATTTTCGATCCGAACACTCGTTCGCGCTTGTTCGGAAAATACACGAACGTGTCTTCTCTTACCACGTTTCCAACTGTAGGCATGGGTCCACCCCCTAATAAAACATTCTATTGAAGGCGTTACGTTTATCTTGAATGAAAGCATTTTTTTTTTATAAAATGGAGATCTACCGCTTTTTGTCGCCGTATCCCACCATAATTAGAATTTCTATCCGTTCTCTCTCTACCAGTTCCATATTTACGCAAATTGTTCAAAATCACAGATCACAAAAATAATAGATAAAGTCAATACCAAAACAACACAATTAACAACAAACAAAACGTTCAAGAAAACAGAAAATAAAAATTCAAATTCGCTCCGTAAACGTACACTAGTAATACCAAAAACAGAATGAGATAAGATTTGGACCTTCCAAGTGTCTAAAAACGGAAAAAGACCATAAAATTATTTTTTATTAAACTACGTTGTACTTTCTCATAACGTTTAAATATCGTAATCGCAGTAGATCCCCATTTTATAAAAAAAAAATGCTTTCATTCAAGATAAACGTAACGCCTTCAATAGAATGCTTTATTAGGGGGTGGACCCATGCCTACAGTTGGAAACGTGGTAAGAGAAGACACGTTCGTGTATTTTCCGAACAAGCGCGAACGAGTGTTCGGATCGAAAATTTAATATTAATTTAAACAATAATCGTAAGGTTTATAGCCAAAATTTCTATGCCAATGCAATTCTTATCGAAAGTACTCTCTCTGAAATAAAAATCACGGTAGGTTTCCATTTAAAAAAACATTGTTATTAACTTTATCTCAAAATTATAAACAATTTTTTTGAAATAAAAAATACTATTGAGTTGCAATTTTATTCCCATTCAAGATACAGAATTCAGTTTTCCAAAAAAGTGAATAGTTTACTCAAAATCCACGTGAATCCAGACTTTTGGACGACCCGGTATATGAAACAACGTACGTACACACAAAGTAAAATAAAAAGGAGGCAAGGAAGAAGCCTTAATGTTCGAAATAAAAGATTATACAACCCAGGCCACTTGAGGAATTTTTCTTTTTACCAAAGAGAAGGTAATAATTACTTGTGCAGGAGCATAATGGACAAGGAGGTTGTAAATTTTGCTCACGGCATTGGAGTCTGTGACTTTTCCGTAGGTACACTCTAATACTCTACGGTACAGAAAGACCGAAGGGTGAGGGGCACCCGGCGAGAGTGAAAGATTTATGGCGACCGACACAAAAAGACAAGGGATATTGATCCCTTTTAGAAATAGCGGCAACGGCAGCAGCTGAAACGTTTCTCTGTTTTGGGTCGTATATACAGCTACAAACCAGAGAAACTGTGCCAGTGAATGTGCAGTGCAGACTATGCATGTATTATAATATAAAGTCGGTGGAGGCATACATCAATCCGGAAATCCCGATTAGGACGTACATATTTGGTCGCCCCACGCATTTGTCGCAATAATAAATAAAATTATTATAAATGACCCTTGCGTGCTTTAAAATTACTGGACGTCCGTTCGCTGGCAATAAAAATAAAATCATTAACATGTTTAGAAACAGTTCTTAGTTGCTATCAAATTATAATACAATCGTACGGAATTTATAAACAAAGACACTCGAATAATTCATTAATTTTTCTTTTATTACAAACAACTACAGCACGTTTTCCTTAATCTATTTCTGATATTGCATATTATACATACCCATACAATAAAGGTCAATGATCGATGTTAAACTATACAGGATGTTAATGAATAAGTATTGCAAATTTATAGGTTATGTACAGTATTAGAAATGAAGCATATTTTAATAAGAAAATCATGTCCGGAAAAGAATCGTTTTAGATATAAGACGAGATATGGCATTAATTTTATTTGTTAAAGAAGAGAATAAAAATAATAATGACGACTGCCAATTTGTTAGAAGAATTGCATATTTGAAGTATATTTTGGCATATACAGATGCTCATTTTCTTCTATCTCCCTATATGCGTAACATTCTTGATGTTGAAGATACAGGATCGGCCAAATTAACAAAGTTGTTAAGATATTTAAGGAGTATTATAGATAGAACTTTTAGATTTAACATTTGTTGTCAAATCTAAAATATATTTTTAGAAAATTGAAAATTGCTCTAGTATTCAGTAATATCTTTGTATCTTTGTAAATTGCTGAAGTATTCAGTAATATCTTTGTAACCATTAAAAAGATATAACAAAACTAAAAATGGCACCTGGTAGTAATTTTTAAGTAGAATTTAATTATCATAGTTAAAAATTCATGTCACACTTAATTATGAAGATAAACATAAACTAAATTTCAAAAGATAACCTTACCAAACCTTATACCTATGATATCAGAAAAAAAAAGCATTTTAATGCAGTCATGGCCAACTGTGATTGTCATTAAAAAAAACATAAGTTTATGTCATATCATAATAATTACGTTGGTCAATTTTTAATTAAAATTATTAAATTCTAAGTCAAAATTACTACCAGGCGTAGTTTTTTTTCTATCTTTTAAATACCTTCAAAAGTTGACAAGAAATGTCAAATCTGAAAGTACTATCAAATACTTCTCAAATTTCTGAACAAATTTGATAACTTAACGGATCCTGTACCTTCACCCATACAGAAAGATAAAAAAAATGGACTAATGGATTGTTGTGAACTCTGCAGTTGACCCTGTGGTTGTTCCAGTATCTTGTTCTTGTTGTTGTTAGATTGTTGATATAACAACCGTAAATAAATATTAGTGCCAAATTTGATTCATTACAAGAATATCGAAATAAATTTCCAATAGACATTTACCTGATCATTCAGTCTGAATCTTTTCAAAGATAACATGATAAAGGCATATCCTACTCCAGAAAGAGTAATTTATCATGGACAATCGTTCTACCAGTACTTGTCTTATTGGGAATAATTTGCAGGTGTTTCATCCCTATCATCCACAAAATATCCAAGAGCTACAACCATCCAAATGATCAGGAACAACTAGCAATTTGTACAGAAAACGAAATCTTCTTTTCTCAAATGCTGTGATCCGATGAGCCCATTTTACCCGAAACTGTAGAACACCATGAACATTGAAATTTCCAGCAAAGCTTCCGCATCAATGTTGTTTGAATAGGAATTTAGTACGATAATCTACTAACCCTGTACGTACTTAGTAAACGATTGAATGCAAACAGTTACAGATTTTTTTTTGAAGATACACTTTTTGAATTACTCAAGATGTCTCTTAATGTAGTTGAAAATATGTGGTACCAATATTATGTTCGGCTTCCACATCAAGGAAGAATAGGGAGTCGTTAAATGAACATTTTAGAAATAGATAGATTGGTAATGGTGGTCCAACTGTATGGTTTCCAAGTTCTCCACATCTAAATCCTTTAGATTTTTATCTCAGGGCATACATGAAAGAAGAAGAAATTATCTCACAACTACACTTACTAGAAATGGATAAGAAGTGAACTAAACAGTATTTTCGAGAAATAAATTCTTAGCTGCATCGTTGTGAAGCATATATACACGCTGATGAGAACATTTCAAGCTATGTTGTAATATTTGGAATTTCTTCTTTTTGATGTTTTTGAGAAACCACTTTAAATATTTACCAATTGTTTTTCGGTAAAACCGTCTAATTATGTAGCTAAGCGAGAATGGACATAAGTTCATCTGACATTTTTCCTTAGAATTACATCAACTTTCCTTTATCAATGTATATCGGTGAGCTAAAAGATCGCCCTGTATCTAAAATATTTGATTTTATTTAATAAAACAAATGTAGTATTACAATATTATGTTATGAAAAATTTCATCAGTTGAAAATGAATACTGAAAGGTTTAACATACGAATAATAGACGACCGATGCGTAGCTCTACCTCCATTACCATATTTGTGTTTCCAAAATTTGGAGACGTAATAAATAAGTTTTGTGAAATAGTTTTTTAGTAAATTTATATATAATTTATAATTCAGAAATTATGCTAATTGTTCTCAAGATGTGTTAATTAAATTAATATATCTCTTGACATAAAGTTTCTTACTTGTTTCAATGATAAATATAATTTTGATTGGCACACTAATTATATATGTATATATATATACATATCGATATTCTAACCTCAAATATTAACACAAAAACACTATATCAGTGTGTTTTTGTGTAGTTTCAAGTCACAGACTCCAAGTTTAGTTTCACAAATATTAACATTTCGTCACGCACCATCATATATGTGCACCTTTTAGAACCAACCTACTATTCCATTAACGCAAAAGAGAAAAAACTAACTTTTCTAATAAAAAGGATAGTTATAATTATTAGAATGTTTAATAAATTGCATACCTTTCCAAAATATATTATCGATGTATACCAAAAAATATATTCATTGCAAAAGAAAGCAGTTATTTGTAGAGCGAAAACCGCAGTTTGTAAATCGAATTAATCCAAAAAAATAAATCAAATTAGAAAGTATAAATACTAATAATATTTCAGAAAAACTGGTTCGTTCTTTTTATTAATCAAATGTGTCAATATTTAAACAAACTTTTCCCAAAATTATTTACAGATTTCGCAATAAATAAATAGCGATTGCTTATTGTTACTACCAAAAAATTAATTTAATAGAAAAAAGATTTATGCAACAAAGAACACGTAAAATTAGAAATTTCAGAATTAAACATTAATTAATAATTTGCTATAGACAACCGTTACGCTGCAATTAAAAAAACTATAATATAATAACAGCAATCGCAAGAAGATTGAAACACCTTTTTTTTATTCTAGAAGAAAAAGTAATTACATTATATACATGTAGTTTGATAGTACTGTTGATCAACTTCTGTAGGTGAATTTATTTAGATAAGAAATATAAGTGGTGATAACTTATATTCATTATTATTGTTATTATATTATACGGTGCCTTCAAATACTTTCCTCATTAGCGTAGGCTGTTTTTTAAGTTTTTGAAGTAATCAATGTTGGTGTACATGCTAAGCTTTTGAAAACTTCAAATTCTGACAGTTATCATACTTAAATTCAAATTACATAACATAACCAAACTATCAAAATTATGCAGTCACTAACCATTTAAAAAAAATGAGGTGGCCTCCTATTCTAAGTACTTTCATTTTCTTAATAAATCGCTATAGAATGCATACTTTGCAAGATATTCGAAAAAAAGTGCTACTCGCTAAGAGTAAAAGTGTTACTTCCGGTCCGAATTTTGAAATTTCATGTATACAAAAAATATTGCAAATCCAATTGTAAATACTTTTGTACTCTTAATAAATATATATAGAAGGCATAATTTACGACATACATATTTGCAAAAAATCGTTATTCGGTAAGAGTAAAAGTGATACTTCCGGTCCGAATTTTGAAATTTTTTTTATACAAAAGATATTGGAAATTAAGTTCTAAATACTTTTATATTCGTAGCGTACCTGTCTAAAAAGCATGACTTGCAAAATATTGGCAAAAAACTGATTTTCGATAAGAGTAAAAGACTTACTTCCGGTAGTAATTTCGAAAAACTTTTTAAATAAAATGGTTCTCAATTTTAATTTTAAGTACATATGAATTCTTTATAAATTTGTTTAAACTTAGTAGTTGACGAAATATTTGCAAAATTCGATTTTTTCACTGAAGTAAAGTACTACTTCCGGTCTACCGATTTTACTGAAAAACTGATCAGATCTCAAGAGACAGATTATACACGTAAATACAAAATTTGGAATTGATATCTACAGCGGTTTGACCGCTATCGTGGTCACCCACATACAGACAGACACACACAGAGAGAGAGAGAGAGAGAGAGAGACAGACAGACAGACATTTTTTAAAAACCACTTTTTTGGTATCAGGGAACTTCAAAACGTGGACATCTGCAAAAATCTCGATGTCGAAAATTTTCGTCATCACAATATGTACTTCCTTATACTACGTATAAGAAAGTAAAAAGCATGGCCGTCTCTACGGGAAAGTATTTGAAGGTATGGTTATAAGGAAAAGTTCAAAATTCCGGAACTTCAAAATGATTGGGTAACGTCTCTTTATTATAGAAAATATTCAAAAAAGTTTGACTATTTATTGTAGATATTTTTAATGTAGTATTTATTAATACGTATTACTTATTATTATATTCTAAAACAGCCTTTACCATTTTCCAATCGAATCGAAACTATAGGCGGCCATACTATTAGACAGTATTTTGGAAATGGCGTTCATTATAAACCAAATATATATTTCGTTAACAATAAACTTGAGTTTTTGAAAAATAGCTTAAGTACAGTGAAACTATTTTCTTTATTCAACAAAAAAAATAAATATTCCATAGCAAGTTGGTATTTTACTTTGTGGAGCGCCCAAGAAAAAATAATGATGAACGTTAGAAGTAAAGAATAATATTTATAAAAACGCCTACACTATAAGGGGCAAAATACTTTTAACAATATAATTCGTATACATATCAAAATAATTATTGCATAAAATAAAGAATCTTTATTCTTCAAAACCTTTTTTATCAATTTTCTTGTGTAATGTATATGTAACTGATTAATGTTGGTGTTCAAAACAAAAATGAATACATTTTGATATATAGATGTTGTCTATGTCATGGCCTACTATAGTTTCCATTTAAAAGAACAGAATTATGTATGTATTACGTTATGAAAACAATAATAATTTGTAATTAATATGAGTTAATTCTTCATTAAATATCTGTAACAAATAACGACGACTTTTTTTAAAAGTAAGTACCACGAGATCAAAAATTATATTGATAAAGGGTTGCCATGGAATGTAAAACGTCTGTCTTAAGTTATATCATTAAGTGTCATACTGATAAATATTAATGACAGTATGACACTTAATGATATAACTTAGGACAGACGTTTTACATTCCATGGCAAACCTCTATCAATATACTTTTTGTTCTCGCGGTATAATAGCGAAACGATTATTTTGAAATCCCGGAGTTTACAGCTTCCGATCATTACCCCCAAACGGTGAAAAATATACTTTCTTTTTCTTTTGTTCCACTAACATATCTAATTCAAAAAAGTAGGCCATGATCGCGGATGTTTCTTTTTTATCTTGAATAGTAAGAAAAATATATTCTATAAACGTGTCTTGTACCTATAGTGAGTTGTAAAATTAAAGGCCGTTACACCCTAAAATTATTGCAAAAAATCCATCCACAAATTATACAATGTTTATATCATATGTTTCTTAATAACATGCTAATATTTAAGGGGGGGGGGTTATTCTTGGCTCCATTTTGTGAAAAAAACTTATTGCTTTTTCTTAAAGTACTTTTTTTAAGTACCCATTCGTTTCTGAGCAAATGTGGTCTCTTGTTTTTTTTTTTTGACAGAACAAAATTCATTCATGTGCACATTTCCAACATCTGATTTAATTTATTTCTTGTGCGTTCATGATAATTTGCTGTTACCATTTCAAAATGTATGTATATTACATTATTCTCTTAAATAAATTGTTGTTCAAAGTTACATAAATAGTTTTTTCTCATAAGTGGTCTAGCGAGATGCACACGATTGATTTTTTTTTTAAACTTTAGCATCCTACAGTTCAAAAATTAAGACATTTAGGACATATGTTCATATAAAGTTTTCTTCATAAAATGGACCCACGAATAACTCCCTTAAATATTAACATGTTTTAAGAAACACCCTGTATTTAAAATTAAACGAAAACTAAAAACTAAATTTATACAATATTTTTTTTATATTGGCATTTAAGGATCTAAAATTATGACATTTTTATATGAGCGAAGATGTGGTCTAAATGGTATATCTATATACCTTATTGTCAGATATAAAAGGCAGGGTAGTATGTAAATCTCTTAAGGAGAAAGTGCCAATGACCCCTAACGGGTATTGTAATCTGATACACGATGAAATACCTTTGTGTTTATTAATTTCCAAGAGAAGATTAAATAAACTTTACATCTAGAATTTAGCGATAAATTAGAATACATATTCGTGTAAGTATACAAGTTCATGTCGACAACGCCGGCGAGTTGATTTCCTTATCCTGTCAAAAATTATAGTCACGAATAGAGAATGTACAGTTCGTGTTGAAACAAAACTCTCATAACGAAAGATTTAACTGGAGTCGGAGTCAGAATACATTGGAGAAAGTCTGTGTATACAGACGGTATGATGTTAACACATGCAATGACAAAGTCAAATTAGAAAGCAGCGCTAAGGAATTTCCTATATAGGTATGCCTGTGTTTATATGATTTCATGATTGTAATAAATTCATTTCTAAAAGCAAACAAGAAAGTTTAATTTATAGTTACTGTGGAATTGTGAAGATTAAAGATAACTTTAACATTCTCAATCGTGTGAAATGAAAGCTATATAAGAACTGGAAATTAAACACCCTATTTTTGCACATAAACTATTGCCTAATATGAAATATATGACAAATAAATGATCCATTTAGAATTCCGCAGGGATTCATATTAAAACCTTTATGTTTCCTTAATCCAATATGTTAATATTTCATAAATCAGAATATGTAATATGCATTTATATTATAAATACTTCTAGGATATTTATGTAGACTTCAAAAATATAATTTTGTTATTTCCAAAATATAATTGCATTTTTCCCACTAATTTTTCAAAAAAAAAAAAAAATAATAAACGGGAACATCACAAGTTTCTTATGAAGTATTATTAATGATTATAAAAAACAATTATGCTAAAAATTTCTTGTTAATTCAAAGAACAAAGAAAAAGTTTTAATATACAGAGAACAGAATTCAAAATGCAACTATCATCTCCATATATATAATACAACTTTATAAATATTGTTCTATAATTTAAAATTTTTGATGGATATTGTTACACTATTACAAAATTTCAACCTATGAAAATACAGTAAAATTGTATTATCTAACTCTGTACAAATTTTACAAAAAAGTTTTGAGCATGAATAATTATAATAAATTATAATCCAGCTAAAAAATATTTTTAAATTTAAATATGTTTCATTTAATACAAAAATACTTAGTAGGAAAGTATTGCACAAAATGTAAAGCATGATATCAAAATAAGAGATAACACTAATCCAAATTTAAACAGATAAAATGTTACAAGCCAAATAATTAGTGAGTATATCTTTATGGATATGTATACAAAGCACATATTAAATACATACAGATACATTAAACGGACTCACCTGATGTAGATAATGGTCCCATTAGATGATAACCTCTTCCAACCGAATGGCACTGTTATTGGTGGAGGTGGTGCTGTTCCAATAGTTCCCACAATAGAAGCACTTGGTTGTGTCTGTGGTTGCCCCCCGTTAGGCCCCACAGTTAACACTACTCCACCATGTCTCACACTAACACTATTACTGTCATAAACTACCATTTCTGGTGCCTGTGGTACGACCACAAGCCCTTCGTCAGTAGAGCTTAGACTGCTGCAACTACTCTCTGCTGCTTCAGATCGCACAGAATCACACCGGACACTTTGACCATCACCACCCATCACGACGCAACCTGTTTCCAAATAATCACACTCTTCACGCACTTTATTAAGTTCTTGGGGCCTGCCGGGCCCCGATTGTCTGTCACCAGGTGGTAACAGTTCATTATTACCGGTATATGAAACATTTTTGATTTGGTTTAACACATTGATATTCTGATACTCAGTAAGGTTGTTTACTGAGAACCCATTCTGAGATATCACAGCGTTATTAGAGAAAAAACTGCCCTGTTGTTGTATAAGCCCATTGTTTTGGTATTCTGGAGGTTTAACTTTATCGATATAACATTTTGATGGCCCCACGGGGGCCATGGAATGTGGTGGGTAGGCCCCGTTTTGTATAACAGGATGTGCACTCTGTGCCACATTTTGCTGGCCCACAGCATATGCCTGTGCAAAATTATCATTGGACACATATACTACCACATTCTGTATTCCTTGGGCTGCTGATAACTCAGGCTTTGCAGCCATGTTGAATGCATATCATCGGCTCCAATGTTGAGCCGATATCTAATATCCAACAGTTCTGAAATAATATAAAAAAATAAAAACATAAGTTATAAATTGGTATATTTTAAAGTACAAACAATGCAAAATATCTCATAGGCTAATAAGATAATAGCTTAATAACCTCCAATAAACAAACAATGACAAGGACATATAAATTTGATTTACAACACCAATAAAATTTAAAGGCTTAAATTGTTGTCAACAGCATATTAAGTGAAAAGCAGGCTGTAAACATAGACCGATCACACTCACCTGCATCTCGTTTTAATTTCTTGTATATGATTATAATTTTCGAATACTAGCATTACAATCAAATCTGCTACCACAATATTGTTCTCGGCTCTCATAAAAATATTTTGATTCTATGGTTAACTCTTCTTTTCCAAACAACACCTGCGCGTCTAAATTTACGTTTTACTCTTGCGAAATGCACTCTGGAATATCATTTTTTAATTTGTTCAACGCATCTCCGTCCGAATTCGATATTAAACGCGAAAACATTTACACTAAAGTAAACACTTTCCCTCCACTGTGTTCGGTTTCACTCACGTAAAAGTGGTCACTGAAAAATATGGTTCCCATCATCTCAATATCCCAGAAACCTTTGCGACATTCGCCGCTCAACATTCCCACAATGCAATGCATTCAAAATTGAATAATAAATTAAATAAAGCGAACGCCATCTGTAAAATATAGATACTAAATTACAAGCATTATATTGTAATCATTAATGACAGATTACTACAGATTATTAATATCTTAACAATTAACTATAAAATTTGATGCTTGTAAATAAATATTTAGTTCTGGTATCGAATATGTATAATAAAAATTAATTGGAAAGCATAATATTAAATATTGCTCAAGATTTATTAATATAAGAGATAGCATAAAAAAAACGAGAAAATTGGAAGAAGAAACGCCAAGTTATGTTACAATGTAACAATGATTTTTTGTTCCATTATAATGGAGATTATTGGCTTGTTTTTTTCTTTTATTCAATTGTGGAGGTTATGTTAAATGCACTGTAATTATTTTACAATATTTTTAATTTTATTTGGTTTTATTTATTCCACTGTTGAAGAAATTATGTTTTTATTTTCTATTCTACTATCCACTACTAGCCTTTGTATTTGAAGGTAAGTACCTTTCTTCAAAAATCCTACCACCACATCTTATGGTGTATTATCATTGATTTAATGCCATTCAATATTCTTATTTGTGTTTACAAAATAATATTAATTAATTTTATGTTAGCTATAAAGATTTGATTTATTTCGTTAAAATGTCACTACTTGTGTAGAGATGCCGTAGTTAAACATCGTATAAAGATATCTTTTATATGCTTGGATGCAATTTGACTATTCTCAGTATATTTAGTTTTTGAAGATTTGATAAATAATATGATTTAGAATATGAATGATTAGACCTAATTATATATATTCTAAAAATAATGCTGTTTTATTCATAAAAATACGAAATTATTGAACTTGAAATATAAAAGGAGCCGAAAATTGAAGGTCATGAAAATGGTGTCATTTATAGAAAAAACTTAATTGAACGAGCATCTGACAGATAACTCAGCGTCATTTTTATGGCTGTTCCAGATATTAAGCTTAAAAATTGATATTTGTAAAAGGAGTTTTATATTAAACTCCTTTTTATTAAAATTAAAAATATTTCTAACAATTGTTCGGTTAAGGTAGAGTATTTCGATATAATAATCTTTTAAATTTTTGGGAAAGGAATTACTTTTACTTTAAGCGGGCCCCAAATGCTACATTTTTTTTCCTCAAAAACAATAGGCGACCAAGAAATTTGACGGCGGGGGACTCACCGTTTATGCAGTCAAGCCAACATACAAAAACCAACAAATCCTAACCGAACCCAAACCAACCCTTTTTCAATGGGAAGCTCGAAAACCCTTGTTCTCTACTTTTTCCAAAATCGATCGCGTTTTTTTTAACCCATTCATTTCTTTTACAGAATTTAGCATCTTTAGATACCATCGAATAAAATTAATTATACGAAATAAGGATGATATTTATGAAATGTTATTTTTAATGTGTCCAGTAAATGCTGTTTATTAATATTTAAAGAGGTGGAAAATTAAACAAATGCCAGTTTTATAATTAAAAGAAAGTATCTTTATTACAAAAGATGAATTTAATTTAATAAGATTATCACATAAAATTATACATCGATCGAATGAAAATATTTTGCATACTATAAATAATCCCCTAAGTCTCTACAATATGAAGATAAAGTCAAAGTAACCTAAAAATACAATAAATACAAAATAATTTGTTATATAATAACAATAGGAAAGATGCAATAGTTTCAATTAACTTCCATTTGCTAGAGATAATGTTAGAAGTTGGCGAAGGGCATTTCACTTCGAATGAGACCAAATACAATAAATATTTGGATTAGTTACATCATGTATAGTATATATTTAGTATCAGTCAATGATATTTAGCTACTTGTTTCACACACTTTTACATACAGTAAATATTTTTATGCAGGAGGTGAACTGAGTCAAACCGAATGCTTTCGTTACTGATAAAAATTACTGACTTAATTTTTAATTTACCCAAAATAATTTAAATGATTCAAATTATAAACCAAATTGTACATTCATAATAAAAAGACATCCTAGGAGTGTGAGCGCTTCAAACCAATACATATACTAGAGAAATGTGCTCTGACTAAAAAAGAAAAGAAAACTGATAGTGCAGCACGAATAAAATTCCTAGTTAACAGAAGTTTTTCTTTTTTTGATTCATATTGACCAATTAAATTGAACTAATTCGCCGCACATTGAACTTTCTGTCCATGTCCATGTTCATCATCCTCTTCATACACATTCTTCTGATGACGTCTCCTTGCTTCCTCCTCGGGATCGAACGACTCCAAGATACATTCTTCGGCATGGTCTGGAATCATTATTTCAGTTCTCGGAGGTAAACAATTTTCCAACGTCGGAATTATAGTGGGGTCGATTTCGTTGGGAAATAGGACTAAAAATTGAACTATCAAGCGTCCCTTTTCGAACGGATTCTTGTACTGGGGCATGCCCTCATTCTTCACGCACTTCACGTCGCCATGTTTGGTCACTTCGCCCGGAATGGCAGTGATGACGAGATCGCGGTCGTCCAAAGTCCTTATGACTTTTTGGAAACCGCAAAGGGCTTCTACTAACTGTATTTCCTGTCTGATTATGAGATCGTTACCCGATCTCTTGAACAACGAATGCTCCTTCTCGTCGAGAACGATGATTATGTCGCCGGGTTCTAATTCTGGTTCCTGGTCACCTTCACCATTGAAAATGATCTTTTGGCCGTCGCTCATGCCCTTGTCGACGTGAACTTCCAAGATTTTACGATCGCGAATCACCTTTTTACCCTGACAATGTTTACATTTATCCTTCGGATTGATACGTTCCCCTTGGCCGCGACATTCGCCGCACATCGATTGAATTTGCTGTATCATTCCTGAAAATATCAAATGAAGAAAATTAGTTTTATAATTTAACAATTCATTGATATGAGGAAAAAACATTCTGTGGACCTCATTTGATATTTTTCTAATTACGTCAGTTTGATTTCTAAATATAATATACTTCTTTATTCATTCATTGTTACCATCCTAAGAACAAATATTAACAGAACAAATTTATACCATAGCAGAGGTCCTAGCAGACTGCATTGTAAAACTATACTAGGACGCACCAAACAATCTACTTTCATCATAAACGAAAAATAATGACGTCTGCATTGCCAATTTCATAACAACAAACATAATTACTTTATATATTACTAAATTTGTAATTTCATTAGTGTGGAATATATTATATGTATATGATAATAATTACAGGATTATATTAATTAAAAATGATAATATTGGCGTTATTTTAGCCAGCTTTACTAGAAATATTTACATCGGATGTTAGCTTTCGTGAAACGCCGTTTATACTTGGCTAGGTATTTTGAGTCATTCAGTCATTTGACAGCATTGTTTGACAGTATTTCAGGTTTCTGTTGTTGTTGTTTATTTGCGTTGTTTTTTGTAATATACCGGGCTCTTTTTTTATCATTACACATAGCATTTTCCCTATGTGTAATGATAAAAAAAAAATTGTCAATGCATTAGCGATATAGTCACTGTATAGTAGACAACCAGTTATACACCAATGAAGAATTTACGTATAGCATGCCTTAATTTTTAAATCAGGTTGCCATGACGGGAAAAACATTTTTTATGTCTAATATTTCTGAATTTTTATTCAAACATAAGTCATCAATTAAATACATTTTATTAAAAAATAGATAATTTATTTATAAATCATGGATAAATACAACAGAAATGAAAAGGTGGCAATAGTAAAGTGGTACCAGAAAAATAATAGTTTAAGGCAAGTTAGAGACATGTTTTCCGTCAATTATCCAGACAGGCAAAAACAATTCTGAACTTTTTTAAAAAATTTCAAGAAGATGGTTGTGTTCTAAATTCTCACAAAAAAAAGAAATAGAACCAATCATGTTCGAACAGAAGACATGAAATTAAATATCCTGTGTTACGTAAAGGAACGGTCTGTAGGATCGCTTTTAGATGTAGCTAAACATTTTGGAGTATCGTACAGTTCGGTATACAAAACTCTGAAAGAATTTAAATATAGGCCATACAAAATATCAAATCATCAAGAGCTTTTCGAAGAGGATAAGATAAAACGAACTGAGTTTTGTGAAATAATGTTTAACATGTTAAATGAAAACCAAGAAATTTTAAATAAAATAATTTTTACTGATGAGGCTACATTTACCGTAAACGGTGAAGTCAACTTTCAGAACTTTCGGTTTGTACCCTACATTTATCCATGAAAAATTATTAAATTTCCTATCCATTAATCCATTAGGTACTGCTCCCGTATAAATCCTCACGCTCAAAACCTGACCCGAACACAGTACCCTCAAAAAGTTAATGTCTGGATTGGAATAATAAGCGATAGACTTATTGGCCCATTTTTTATTGACGGTAACCTCACTGCAGTGAAATATTTGAATTTGTTGAGAGACCATATCATTCCATCAATTGAGATGATGAATGTTGATGAACCCTGGTTCCAAATGGATGGGGCCCCGCCACATTCTACTAACGCTCTCAGGAATTTTTTAAATAACTTATTTCAAAGACGGTGGATTGGTAGATTTGGTCCCATACTATGGCCTCCAAGATCAGCTGATTTATCTCCAAATGACTATTTTCTTTGGGGTTACCTAAAAAGTAAAATTTACAACAATGCACGAATACGCAACTTGAATGAACTAAAAGAGCGTATACGTACTGCATGTAATGGAATAAGGCCAGAATTTATTAGAAATACACTTTGTTGCTTTCAAGATCGCCTTGCTTATTGCCTTGAAAGACAAGGTGGACATTTCGAGAACTTGTTATGATATTAGACTTCACATTTAAGTTCGTTTAATTGTTATAATAAACTAATTATTTTGTTCCAAGTGATATTCTGCATTTTCTTTATTAAAAACATAACCTAATTCTTCAAAGCTTTATTTTGCTCTGTATCGCCCAGTGTTACCAGTACAAGTATTATTGCCGAATCAAATACTTTCGCGCTAAATTTTAACAGTTTCGTAATAAATGTAAAAGGTTTTATGTACGCTGCAAAGTTTAATTTTTCCGTACAAATAATTTATGGTAGAAGTAAGAGAAACGGATCTCCAGAATATTATTTTATTTGTATCAACGTTACGCGGCCAGTGGGAAATGGCGGGAAATCCTTACTTCCTTACTTACTATCCTTAATTATGATGTTGACGACGTGATTTATTTACGATATAATTGTTAAAAGTGCTATTTTATTTTGCGAGTAAGATTTGCGACACGGGGGTGATTAGGAACTGGAGCAATTTAAAATAAGCAAAATAAAATAACATTTTAACACGTGTATCGTACAGTGTTTCTGCTACAAACTCAATTTTTATTTTAAAATTTTAATAAAAAGTTTAACGAAAAGTGACTGATAAAAATCTTATGACAGCTCACTGTTCCTGCTTGTCAAAATACGAGTGTATAACTGGTTGTCTACTATATTGTGACTATATCGCTAATGCATTGACATTTTTTTTTTATCATTACACATAGGGAAAATGCTATGTGTAATGATAAAAAAGAGCCCGGTATATTGTAGTTTTATCATAGCAGTTCTTTTTAGAATTAACGACGCCTAAGCCGTTCAGCAGTCAGTCAAAGGAGCTCATTAGCTCTTTGATTACATACCGTAGTCGTCAAATTTTAATTTCGGTTTACACTTCTATCGCATGTAGAATATGACCTTATAATATGCAGCGATGCCTGCTTGCTAACAGTGGTGGGAGAGCAACGCATGTGAATGTCGGGGGACCCTCACGCGAGCGTACTGTCTTGACAGCCCCGCTTATGTTTATCTTTAGTTTATTTCGTCGCGCTCTTTTCCTCTTTCTACTTTCGTATCAGAAATTAAAATATGTCGACTACAGTATTTCGAAGGTGAACGGAATAATGGTAGTCCTCTTTTACCATTGTCATGTGCGCGGAACGTATGTTCACTAATGGTCAGTTTTGTTGTAATTAATAATAATAATAATAATAAATCGTCTTTATGCAGGCGGCATCCAGCTAAAGCTGTTCAACTCGACCGTAATTACATCAAATAAAATATTATCATTTTACAGAGTTGCAGAAGCTTTAAGTATTTGCGTTAGTTGAATCTGTCAGCAGTATTTCTAAGACACGTAAACAAAATGATCCTGACGGAAACCCTAAAAAAAACACGTCCCAGGAAAAAACCGGTATGTGATGTTACTCCTACAATAAAAGCAACAATACGCGACCCTATATACGATCTGTATAAAAACAGTAAGATACTTATAGAACTCAATGAAAATAAAATGAATGTTATAATAGTAAGTATGTCATTTTAGAACAACACTTTACAAGAGCTTCGTTACTATCATTGCTGAAGGAGCTCATATCTTTGATGTCTCTGTTGATTCCCTAGGTAAAGTACTAGCAAATATTGGTTTCAAATATAACAAAGACTGTCCACGGAAAGGTTTAATGAAACAAACCCATGTTGCTCTTGCTCAAACTAATTTTCTAAGAAAATATATTAATAATTTACAATCTGAAAGTCCAATGGAATGTGTCTATTTGGATGAGACTTGGATTTTTGAAAATGGCACTGTAACAAGATCATGACAATATGATAGTCATAAAGGTGTTCGAAAGTTGAAAGTTAATGGCAAGAGGTAATACTATGCATTCAAATTGAAACATGTTCCAAATAATAAAAGTTTTGCTTTGCCCCTAGCTAGGTTCATAGTCGTTCATGCAGGTACATGTAATGGCTTCATTGACGGTACATCTTTAGTATCTTCTTCAAATACTATACTTCAGAATGCAGCGTTGGATTAGATAGGAGAACAATTCCCGAACTGTGATTGGCTGTTACGCGCGACCGATTTACATTAAAAAAAATTATATATAGGAAGCTATAGGTACATTATTTGAAAACATAATTTGAATTTGTTGTAGTTATTTTACAAATAAATAATTTGAAGTGGAAGTTTGAGGTTAAGAGAATAAAATTGACATTTATATTTCAAACCACCCGCCATTGTTTATTTCTATGATTGTGCCAGTGTCATACAGACGCCGATTGGTGCGCTATCTACTGCATTCTTAACGTGAATGAAGTATAGTAATCCTGATTACCATGGTGAAATGGACAGAAACAATTTTTTAAATTGGTTTGAAAATGAACTGCTGTGTCAAGGCCAACTGTATCTAATATCGCTCTGCGCGATATAAGGCCGTCACATAACGAGATTTTTCTGATTCTTATAACCTCAAAATATTAATCCTTATCTGGCGCCATCTATCCAAAGCACAATAAAATGCTTGGTAATCGTTGAGCATTTTTAAAATCACGTGACAAAAATATGCAATATGATTGGATTATATCAAATCTACTGTTATTGACATTTATTTTGTCTATTCCATATTCTTTTCTTCTTAAATTATTCTAATACTACACATATTCAGTCGTTTCATGTGTGCTAAATATATAATATATTTTGGAAGTTACGTCGAGTACCAATAAAAAACTATATATCCAGTTTTCTCACGGAAAAAGACGCGGCTGTTCTGGGTCATTTAGTTCTTACCAAAATAGTCTGCAATAAAAGGCAAGTAATTCGCAAGGTACTTCGGAAAATGAGCACTGCATATTCTAAATGTAGTATAAGGAAAATTCCTGGTAAATAGCTATGATTTTTTGCATTTTTGGGTTAAATTTATATCTTAATATTTGTAGATGTATAAAATTCTAATGGAAAAATTGCCAGGCTGAAGTGAAGCACACGTTATTTGGTCATTATATGTGAACTCCTAAGGTATTTGAGGGCTGATTTAGAGCAATTTTAAAAAGCGTACAAGCGCATTTATTATGAATATTTGAACATTGTCAATTTTTGTTCTGTTCATAATATGTCATGTAAATGCATAAAAATATGTGAATATTTTGAGTCTATTTTCATTACAACTTTCATTAGAATTTTCGTTTACAGTCAAAGATGTATTAATTCATTTAATTGTTACTTCTAATTAAATTTATAAGATAAATACGTAAACAAAAAATGTACAATATATGATATAATAAATGTGTATTGATTTAAATCTTGTACTCAATGTTATACCGATTATAAGAAAAAACACTAAATATAATAATAAATATCTGACTTTTATTATTTGCCTGCAACATTTGCAGCTTTCTTTTTGTTGTATATGTGTATAATACAATAAGAATAACAAACAGCGAGGCATTGTTCAATGAGTTTATTGCAGGCTGGACCTAATGTCCATCTTAATTGGATATGTTTAACGAATTTATTTTTGGGAATTCGCATTTTATGTACTTTTAGTGCGTAAATGCCAAAAATATGTAGTTTTTAATAACTACGGTAAAAAAACATGTACTTTTATGTAAAATAGTTACCGAATACGGCCGCTGCATAGGTATACATTAAAAACGCCGTTACCACAATAATGCATGAAAACCAAATACACATTTCGACAACTATGTTGTCACCATCACTAGCAATGGTTAATAAAAACCGCATTGCCTTTACACTGTAGCGCATACAGAACAGTGTTATCACTGCAATTAATGATTATAATTAGTTGTCAAAATAAGTATTTAGCTTTTTATGTATTAATGTAGCAACGGCGTTTTTAGTGTATTTGGTTAATCTCAAGCAGCAATCAGTCCCCCACTTAGTTCCTAAAACAAAGTATAAATAAAGATAAGTCAGTAACTAAACTACTTTGAAAAGCGTTTACAAAATGAAGTAAAACAAACTACATTACGATAGACCACCAGATTTTAGCGTCTCAATATTGAGATAATGAGCGAAGAATCTGTTATCGTCCATCAGTGAATACGTATTTCGATCTGGTTGTTCCGTCGAATCGCTCTAGATAACAGATTTCTTGCCAAATGTCCCACCATTTCGCATACCAGTTCACTCAAAATACAATAAAACCGTTACCTAGGTGACCAAAGATCTGAACTGCTTTTTTTAGTATCTATACTCTGTTATTTAATTCTGCGTATCATCTTCAAAATATAAAATCAAGTTCATATATAAAAAAAATTAATAAACATATGAGAACATTGTTTAACACATATCAATCTATCTTGTCATTGATCAACTGAAAATTGATGAGAAGTCCTCGCTTAGCTTATATAATTTATTGACCAACAATTTGTTGACTTGGAACATGTTTTCCTTCAATTTGATAAAATTGCTAGTGGTTTCCAGTATAACTTGTGTTATATAGCTTTTTCAAAGTGTATAAAATCTAATCATTTTACAACCCTTGCTTTGGAGATATTGTTTAAATTTAACATGAATTTAATTCAAGATACATTATTTTGTGTACATTGCATTTAATTTTACAAATACGTTTTTTAATGTAATCACATGTTTTTAGGTATTCTGCCATTACTATACTCCATTCAGTCTAAGAATAAAGTAGATGGCGCTACAATATGAGCACAGTTTACACACGATGAACTTTGTATTTTGAAAACAAGTAAAACATATGTTTACTGTCAGATGGATAGCAGGGATATACATATCTGATATCATTATATTTTGACATTTACGTACATTTTTATACAAGTTGGTAACTCATTCCTCAAGAAAAAGGAATGCACATGTCGTCTAATTGTGCTTCATCCAATTTATTGTAAGTATGACGATAATTTCTTTTTCTTGGAGGAGAAATTGGAACTCCATATAATTCCATTTCTTTAATAATGCAGTACATTGTATTCCTATTAATACCCACTTCCTCTGCTGTTTGATTGACTGCAGCTGTTTTAGACATATTGTTTTTATCCTTAATGTACACATTATAAGCCATTTGCCTTTGTCCAGATCTTATGTGTTTCCCTTTACGATTTTTTGAAGGACCTGGTAAAACTGCTTCCGCCATACTATAGAATATTAGCGATTACGAAAAGAAAGTTAACGAAATTGATAAAATACCTTAACAAATGAATATTTCACCTGCGAGTTCTAAGAAGAACTATTTCTTAAGAATATTAACAACAAATAACTATGTAAAATACGGAAATCGACAAAATCTTTGAACAAAACTGTCAGTAAACAAATTTTTGACAGAACGAGCTAAATGCGATTATTTTGCCAGTGTAAATGCACACTCGATTTCAACCAATCACAAACGTTTATTTTAAGCCCTATCTTTCCCAATGCTTTATTCTTAGACTGAATGGAGTATAGTTTTGCATTATTGGTACTATTAATTAACCAAAAAAACACGAAGAACATGATAAATATAAAACAAGGTCAACTGCAACTTCACAACAATTACAAAGTGTAAAAGAGAGTATTTTTTCAATTAACCTGAATTATCTGCAATACAAAAAATATTAATGTAAGAATAATATTATAATATTCAAAATTATTTAAAATGTGCAAAAATGATGGGGTTCTGCATTTTCTACATAATACCTCATCTATGAGTAATTTTTATTATACAATTATCAGAATAAAAAACATACTTTTATTACATTCATTTTATAAAAGCATTGTACTGATGTTATTGAATTGCTGTTAATTTTTTCTGTTTCACACATTTTAATCATATATCTTGAGACCCATCTTTTAAATGACTGTTCATTCAGAATATTAAAGAAATAAAATATGAAAATCCTTAAGCACTTGCCTTGAACTGCACCATGAGCATTTTATTAAATGGATTGGATGGATTAATTCCAAAAGTTTAAGAAAAACAATTTCAATTATAAATCCAGAAAAAACATGAATTTATGTAACATAACCTATTTTTTAAAACTTATGTAATAATATTGTTCTTATCTATATATAAAGGGTAAGTATGTACTAAGTACAATGTAATTATACAATATTTTAGAAAAATCAATACTGCAACATATGCTGACAAGACATCAATATTTGAAATAATACAGTAATTGAGAAAGTAACATATATAGGGATATTATGTATATATTTTATCAGCTATTACATCATTAATTTCCAGAATGAAATTGATGAGTCACTATTTTTCCTAGATGTTAATTTAAAAAAATAATCATAGTTCGAACTAACCTGGCCCAAGCTGATGAATTTGAACTTGCATTCCGCTGCCATGACAAGTAGGACATTGTTCAGTGGCCCCTTTTTTTCCACCTCTACCTTCGCATTTATCACAGATAACGTTCTTTTGTAAAGCTAATTTTCTAACTGTTCCTTTGTATAATTCTTCTAGAGAGACACTAAGCTGATGTACAACATCTTTGCCACGACGTTCTCTTCTTCTTCCGCGGCCTCCTCCGAATGTACCACTGAAGAACATATCAAAGAGATCCATCGGACTTGAGAATCCTCCTCCGACACCACCCTCTTTGAGGGCTTGTTCGCCACCCTGGTCATAAATCCTCTTCTTTTCAGGATCTGACAGTGTTTCATAGGCTTGTGAAATCAATTTAAATTTTTCACCCTCATTTGGATTCTTGTCTGGGTGATATTTCAAGGCTAATTTCCTGTAAGCTTTTTTTAAGTCATCTTGACTACATCCGGGTTTAACACCTAGTATATCGTAGAATTTTGTGTCCCGTACCATTCTTGTAAAATGTATCCCCTTTGTCTACTGTTAACGGATTGTCAAAATAAAAAAAAAAAGAAAATTATCGAAATGAATGCCGTATGTAGCAATATTAAAAACATAAAATAAAAAAACCAATACTTACTTAATTAGGTGGCTGAATTGATGAAATATTAACTCAAAATTTATAGAGCCTTAGCTTCTTGTACAACGTTAAACGCTCGATATTGCCAAATGACACAACACGGGCGCTTTTTCCAGCTAAAAATCAAGACCGCAGATTCTAGAAAATTCTCACACGAACCAAACGGAGATAACAATAGGAAAGAGTAAGAAAACGTTGTTCTGGAAACACAGCAGCATTGCCACATAACTAATGAATGTTCAAAAGAACTTTTATTCAGCAGGATAATTTATATACAAATAATAATCAAAGTAGAAGGGTAAAGATCTACATTATAGACGTATTTAAGACTTCGTATTTCTTTCCTATGATTTAATTAAGACGCAGAACGGATAAACAAGAAAATGAAGAGCAATTAGGCAACACCGGCAGTTATGTTTGATTTCAAATAAGTTCAATATTTATACAAAGATAAAATTCGAGTATAAAATATTTAAACAAAATGGAAATTATCTAAAAACTTGGAAAATATTCTTGTAAAAATAGAGAGAATAATTCCAGTAAAATAGTATATGCTAAGGTAACAAGATTATATTTTCTGATCAACTATGCAAAATTGTCACAAGGGGAGACCACATTTCCGAGATTACGTTATTTGCAAATTCGTAAATAATTAGCAAAAATAATTGATAGTGAAAACATGGATAGAATTTACTCCAAACAAAATAACGTGGACATAACCTAAAGTTCAATATAACCTATAAATTTATTCGAAAAACTATATTTTCAAAGAATGATTTATACATAGTTATACTAGTGTACATTATTTAATTTTATGGATGATATGGCAGGAAATTAAATAATTTGTAATGGATCAGAATACAGCAAAACGTCTGTTTAAAGAAGGGGCGATATTTTTATTCCTAGATGTTCCAGAAGGTACAGAATTCGGCATTGACATGAAATCATGGAACACCGGTGAAAAATTTAGAGGCGTGAAAATGATACCACCTGGTATTCACTACATATTCTACAGTAGTGTGAGTAACACAGGCGATGTTGCACCTCGTAGTGGTTTCTTTTACAACTTCAAAAGATCAGAAATTGTCGCAAGAAAATGGAATAAAACAGTAGGCGATATCAGTACCGATATCGTTACAGAAAATGAACTTGTTGGATTTAAAGAAAATATAATAGCTTTAGATCAATTCCTAGGACCATACCCTTATGATATTTCAGATAAGTGGCTTAGTCTAACATCAAACATAACAGGTAGAGTTATTAGTATTTGTTAGAATTTAAACAATTAAATTTTATGTTTGCTAGTCAAGTTAACTGAAAGAATTCAACCTTTATCGGGAATTATTAGATCTGCACTGGAATTGATATCTTGCAGTGATTCAGAAAGGCCCAGAAATGTTGAAATAAATTTGAATCATCCTTCCAGCAGCAAAGATGCCCAACGTTCAAGGCTAAGTGGTGATGAGAAAATGCTAGATACATTATTACCAGTTTTAAAACCAAAAGTTGGTACAGACTTAAGGTTTACAACAGTGCCAAATCGAAATTATCCCATTGGCTCTACTCCGGCAGAAATTACAAAACACAACTTAGATCCATCATATACATTGGAATGTTTGATTAAAGAATATGATTCGTAAGTAATAAAAATAATTTATGTACTTACAGTACAATTCAGTATTGATTAAATTTTATTTTTAAATTGTAACATACCTAGACTACTACAAAATATAAATTTTGAATATTAGAATTCTAATCCCAGTTTTTTTTTCCTTAAGAGACATGGATCTGATTGGTGAATTAGAATTAGCCTATGTCTGCTTCTTGGTTGGGCACAGTTTAGAAGCCTTTGAACATTGGAAAAACATCATAGGCCTTGTGTGCAGTTGTGAAGATGCAATAAGCAAACACAGGAATATTTATGATACTCTCATATCACTGCTGGAGATTCAGATCAATGAAGTACCAGAAGAGTTTCTGGCAGATATAGTGTCTAATAACAATTTTGTTTATATTAAGCTTAGAAACTTATTTAGATGTATAAATGACAGTAATGTTGATGGAAGACTGAAGACTAAAGCAGAGAGATTTAAGAGGAAGTTAACTGAGACTTTTGGTTGGGACTTTACACATTTGGATTCAGACGATGATGATGATGCTCCTGTTGTAGTAGAAATCTAAATATTGTATATAATTGTAAATGTATAATAAATTTAACTTGAATTCATTTTTTAAGAAAATATGACATCGTTTGTAATGATGAATTAATTATTTCGGGAATTGAAGTTAACGCCTTTATTTGTCCCAGTCAATGTTTCAAATTGAAGTATTAGATTTATAGTGTGCACATTATTATTTGTTTTTATTATCAAGGCCTTAAATATAAGGAATATAATAAATAAAGAATAATCAAAAAACCCTAAGTTTTAAAAATGGTGTCTCTATGATAAAATAAATAAAGTTTGCTTGTTTTTAGTATACTTACTCCTAACAACATCATGTGTACATCTTTTTGGAAATTGTGGCCTTGCGGTGTTCCCAAAAAAAGTAATAAAGGAAGTTTTTTCAAGGTCTTAACATTTCACTAGTGGAACAAAACACAGACTTTAGCATTGAGCATCCACTTTTCGGAATCGCAAATGGGATAGACAAAAACATGAAATAAGTTGTTAAAGCTTAATCTTCAATTATTTGTTAGACAACGTACGGAAAGAACCATCTCAAGTAAAGTCTTAAAATTTCTTAAATTAGGGTATTATTTTGTTAGACAGACGCCTATTCTGAATTTTTTATTTATTCCAAACACACGTTCTCTCTCGAATCGCCGAAGAGATTCAGTAATAAAAGCGTGATTAAAGCGTCCTATGCATAAAAACGGTAGGCGGCAAAGATCATTTACATTAGGTAAGCTGTAATAGTATCACAGATTGCAGGTTCTTGAGAATTACTACGTGCTATTTTATAGGGACAGTACAATTTAATACGTTTTGATAGAAAACATTTGAATATGCACAGTTTCTTATGTCAAATTCTACGGCGATAACTGTGTTATCGACATTGATCCTTGAATGATTTTATGTGCCTGTGTGCATACGACCCATGTTCAGCGATTTGAGAACATCTAAGGCCCACTTTTAATGTACATGAAAATGTAAATTTTATGCTACAGTTACGGACAGAAAAAAGTTGGACAACTGTTACATAATATTTTGCTTTATTTTAGTTGTTACTGCTGGCTTTTAAAATTTTACCGAATAGAACTTCATACATACATTTGTTCGTAAAAATGTCACACGTTAATATTGTTGATAAGGCAAGAATAATTGCTAATGCAAAATGGCTAAAACTATTGGCTCGTATTATTTAAAGAAGAAATGTTTGACCACAAAATGTGCAAGACTTACTGGAAACAATTAATAATGCGTAGGATGATAATTCGGACCAATACTGTTTATGTTTACTTAATTCTATGCCGCAAAGAGTAGCAGATGTTATAAATCGAAATGGTGCAATGACTAAATATTAACAAAATAAAATACTTAAGAGACAATGTGATTTTGAATAAACTATTGTTATAGTCTGTTTTTAAACTAGGAGGAGTACATAGAAAACTCTCGATTAATTTAAAACGCTCCTCTTAGTTTAAAAATAGACTATAGTCCATTTCCGTCTTGCTTTGTGTTTTTTGACAATAACTTAACCGATTTTTCTGACATCGTTTATTGACGTTTGTTTTTCAAAATCCTTGCACATTAGGCAAAAAGCTGTCCGACTTTTATTTGTCCGTAACTGTACATGTAAAAATGTATCGTATCGTACCGCATTGATGACAAAATTTATAATTTTTTTTCATGTACAGTTCTGTGCAATAAAATAGCGTACACGTCTTATTGCTAATTTTGACATTATTTTGCCATTGTGAAAATGGCTTAAGTTAAGTATGACAAATTGAATTATAGCGTCAATTCAATTTGTCATACATGACAGATATTCAAACAAGTCATATTTACATAATCGTATAATAAGTGTACGCCAATTTATTGCATAGAACTGTACATTTTAAATAAAGCATGTTCTATACTGGCTAGTTATTACATTAGATATTAGTCGTACCTGTACTTCATCACCCGTCACCGAGTACCGGGTTGTTATCATTCTCTCGCGTTGTTGCATTACTACTTGGACACTGATTATATATTTATTTAGTATATGATGAGAGTATTAGCAATTTGTTAAGGCTGCGTTTGATAACGTTTTGGCGGGAGAGAAATGTACCCGAAAAATACCATTTTTATTTCCATTTTTTCAGGCGTATGATATCAAAACATGTAAATTTTATGCATTAAGCATGAAGATAAAGGTTAAACGAGGTGAAAGGTCGAATTCTTTTTTAAATTAAGTTAATATATAAGCCGTAAATAAAATGGGAAGTTAGTGGTTTTGCAACTACTAGAAAAAATGGCTACATTTAAAAATTACACGGTAAATTTATATGTAATATAGCAAGTACATTCGGTATTTATATTTGGAAGGTAAAAATAGTAACAGTAGCTAAATACGTGTGTAATTTTTTAAGTGATCCATGAAATAAAATTTGTAACATTTTTGTAAGCAATTACATACATTTACAGATATCTGTTACATTTACGTCGCCTTATAGTGTAGCACATATAGTATAGATGGCGCTATTATCTTGCAATTATTAGCAATTATTTAGAGGTTAGTTGTGTGTTATACGATACTTTAATTATTTATTATAATTTAAAATTATAATTAACAGCAATTTTTGCGGTTACTAATTATAAAATTTAGTATGTTACGAGTTATTTGAAAGTACGTAATAGACAATGAGCAGTTGGCATCACAGGTTGGCACCACAAATCATAAAAAGTAACTACATAGTTTAATTTGTCAATTTAATCAAATTGAATCATTTTAAAATATGGAGTTTTCTGTTATCTTTAATTGAAAGATGCCTACGGATTTTTTTACGCCGATAAAAGCCTAGTAGCCGTTTTACATTTACGAAGTGGAGAAGAAATTGTTGACAAGAACCTTCTATATTTTTTTTCAAAATTTTTTTAAGGTTGTTGCTAATTACTTAAAATGTAAATATAGGTACATTTTATTTGATAGCAATTTTCAAAACTTTGAAATGCCGGAGGTCAGTTCGCCGGGTTTTTAGTTTTTAATAATAACAATAATCTTATACTAGCCTCATTATTTATAATATATTAACATTAAAGTAATACCTTTAAGTGGGCCGGTTTTTCCAACTACGATTAAAACGCCGGTTAGCGTAATCATTGATTAAAACACCGGTTAGGACAAATTTGCGTTTTTCCAACGCCGGTTAACTCTAATCGTTGATTAAGAACGTCGTTAATCGACCAAATTTTAACCGGCGAAAGAAATACCTGATAAAATATTAAACAGTGATTAGGCCTATATACACATGCGCATAACCTAGAAGATTTGAATTTCTGTCATTATTATTTCTGTTATTATTGACAGCTGTTGTTTTCATATGCATTGGTTTTATTGTATAAAAGTATTTTTTGGAATTAATTAATAATTATTTACATCAGTGATTTAGTAATTGTATTGTTTCTTCTATAAATGTAATGAACAGTATAAAAATAGCATAATATTAAATAGGTATGTGTAACTTTTAGCTTACTACAGAAATTTAATTAATTAATAACTACGAATACATTCTTTTCTCTGATGAGGATGATACAGCTTTGGAAGTTTTTCTATTCTACTACAATTCTGGGACTTTACCTGAATTCATGTGGATTCTAAAATCCTGTGGCAATTTATGCTTGCATTTGCTCATTCCCTTTTTGTAATTGCATTTAGTAGCACCTTGTGAAAACATCATTTTAGTCGAACATATTTTAGACTCACTTTAGATATGTCATTAACATATTAAACTATACTGAAAATTACAAATGAAATTGAAAATATGGAAGAAATTCTAGAGAAGCTGGAAGGTTTACGTTGAGATTATATGCAGACACTTTAAATTCTTTTAGCTGAACTGGGTTTGGATGAATAATGTACATGCCTGTAAAGTTGACGTGCAGTTAATTTCTGCACTAATAATTATTACAGGCACTGTCGAGTTCACACCGATTCCTCCAGAACATAACATTTATTATGTTGAAATCGTGTAAACCAATTTGGAAATAAGACTTTCTCAATAAACCTTCTTTGATTAATGGACATAAAATTAGTTAGAATGCATTGTTCTTAATAAACAGCTGATGTATGATCTTTCAGTAAAAATATCTGGCTTTATTCACCCCACAGGAATTTGGTGAAAGTTAAATCATCTCAGATATGGCAATGCAAAGTACAATATTTTATATCATTATAGTGTGACTGATAATCCAGCTTAAGACCCTAGATGTAGACTTTTCTTTTTCAGCAAACTTCCTATTTTTATGATTTTGTTACATATCATATATTTTACATCATTTTGGTAACTGTTAATTTCATATATGTACGTATATTGTATTATTTTTTTCATTTTTACAAAATTTTTGTATTTTTCAATAGCAATAAGTAATCAATAAATTTATTTCAGTTTCAAGTTTGTGGCATTTGTTATTTATTTCCAATAGAAATTTTAAATATGTGCTATGTACATAGAAATTCTCATGCAATATTCACAAAATAAGTACTTATTTACTAAAATGAAATATCTAATTACATATAAAGAATATAATCTTTAAAAAAATAAAGGCAAAAAGCACAAAGAACAAATTCAAATATAGGAAATAGCGCCAATATTATTATAACAAATATGCTAATTTAGATCAAATGTACGAGCATTTTTGTTACCAACCTTCTAAAATAAACTCTTAATCACTGATCAGATAACCGGCGTATTTCTTGGCGTTGAAAAACGCCGGTTAGAGATAATCAACGATTAAGCGTAATCAATGATTAGTTAACCGGATACTTTAACCGGTGTTGGAAAAACCGGCCCTTAATGTTTTGAAGATTTTACTACAATTGCTATTCCCCCAGCACAATACCCTAGCAGCATTTTTCGAAATTCGCGGATGTTTTAAGTTGGCTAGGAAGACAATCGAGTTGAGTACAGGTAGGCTAATTCATTTTTTATTGCGAAATTACTAGACACACCGTGTACTCAAACAAAAGATTGGTCAAAAAATAGATGTACAAACATTGATTGACAAAATTATATTTCTATATATATAACTATTATAACTAATTTTATAGTGAAATATAGCGAGTACACCTCTATATATTATTCAATTGCGCCCAGTGCAAACATAAAACACTCGCGAAATTCGAAAAATGCTGCTAGGCTATTCAATTTTAGTTTTTGTAGAGTTAAAATTTTGTACATATTTAAAACTGTTTTTATCGTCTTTATTGTGCTAATACTTGACGCTGTTTGGGTGGTGAATTTCACGGTTTTGTTGGAAGCGCCTTATCTAATGTTCGTGACGTACCTATTTACACTTACAGATAATAATAATAATAATAGACTATATATTTGTAAGACCTCTGTTACATAAAATTGTCAATATTCTCAAACTTGTAATGCATTACAATTGTCAGATCATGATAAGTATAAATAAATAGTGTAGTGTATACTAATACTAACAACACTCTTAACAAATAACAAAGAAGACAGAAAAAAAAACACAAAATAATAAAATCAAATAAGTATATCGATAGTGTTTAATAACACACTAAAATACAATAAACCAAAACAAAAACGCAAGAGAATGTTCACAGGTTACGGCTTGGTTATGTTATAAAATATAACATATATCGCATATATTTATATTTCCTTGTTAAATTTGCTTACCTAGGAACCAATACAATCTGTTAAAAATAGTAGCGTTTCGGCGCGATATTTGAATTGAAAAGTTATAATATGAACTAAATAAAAAGACTGAAAATTCAGACTATTGGTGCGTTTTCGGGTTCCAAATAAACAACTCGTGCAATTTATTTATTTAAAACAGTCTGTATATTCACACACGTAAAATTAATTACAATATAAAAATATAAAACTAATCAAAATATAAAAATGTAAAATAAATGTAACGCACTTAAAATTATTACAAATAGATTAACACATGTATTTATTTCACTACTGTTATTTATGTAACACTGTACCGTATTTATATCACTTCTATTTACATTCCGTAATATTTATGTAACAACTACACTCACTTATTTATGCTTACTTTTCGACTACCACTTAAGGAACTATTTATTTATGTTTATTTATTTATCTGCCTGTTCCGCACTGGACTATTGAATGAATCTCTTATTCCGGAATAAGAAAGTCCTTAGTAGTCGTCGCGCGGAACAGACCAAAGTAAAAATAAATATTAGAAATAAATAAATGGTTCCTTGAGTGGTATACGAAGAGTAAACATAAATATAAGTAGTACAAAATAAATATAGTGGTGCGGTGTTATATAAATAGAAGTGATATAAATACACGGACATAAATATTAGTAATAGAAATAAATACCTGTGTTAATTTAAATCGTAGTAGTTTAAGTGTGATACATTAGTTTTACATTTTTTATATTGTAATTAATTTTACGTGTGTAAATATACAGACTGTTTTAAATAAATAAATTGCACGAGTTGTTTATTGCGAACCCGAAAACGCAACACTATATAAATCAAATGAACGGGCAAATTGACATTTAGGATTTGCAAATACTAACTTTACCCGTATTTTTAGCGTGTAAAACATATTTAATAGAATGTTGAACTAATGGGTACATGAAGACAATATGACTATATTTCTGTTTTGCTTATTATTATTCTATATGATCAACAAAGGTATGATATACCGCACAGATGCAGTAGCCTGTAATAATTACAAATGTATCAAGTAAAAGAAAATGTTTTATTTGGCACCTCGCAAACACAAAGTTGTTTATTTATTATATAATTTTGTATGAAATAAGAAAGTCGAATGGATGAGTATCACTTACATTCAGCGTTAAAGAATTTGTTAAAAAATAACTAAATCTATAAATAAAATAAATGTAGCTGATTGTAAATGTATAAAAAGTAATTTAATTTAAATTATGTATTTAATAATGCAATCAACATTTTATGGAGGATATGTCAAACTATATTATATATATATGTATTAAGTTTTTCAATTTACAAATAAATTCAAATGAATGCTTAAAGTTCGCGCGTCTTTCTCCCTAATTCTGCATGAAAGCTGACAAGTGCCGATTTGATTCATACGGCATAAAATGAAATTGCAAAGAAAGCCGCACCGACCATATTTACAAATCGTATGTAGAGGTAGAAATTTAAGAAGCAGGTAAAATGACCTTGAAATGGTTTGAGGTAATTGCTATTTAATTTTAGAATGCATACCGTGGCGACATCCTATTATTACTAGTAGTATTTAAGATACAGGAAAATCTTAGTTCCGAACCGAAATGGATTTGCCAATATTGAAACGCACCCTTAAATATAGAGCTCCAGGAACCTGTGCATCTTTAATTTAAAAATATATACAGTATTAATAAACAACATGTATTTACATAAATACTAACAATAGCGTTAGTTAATATAATTAATATGTAATAAAAAACTAAATAAATGCACAAAAATAGATAAAAACATATAATGTAAAAATTATCAGTATGTTTAGGTAACGGTCTATTTCTTCTTCAGTTGATTAATTGACCGGTGACAAAATATAAGTAATAAAGGCAACTTAAATCTGCAATTTGTTTTTTTTTTTTTGTAAATACCTGTTATTTATTGATATATACATATATTTTTTATGGATAATGAAGTAGAAGTGCGACAACCTGAGTAAGGAAGTACCGGGTTGTCGGTATTGCATGTAAGGTGAGCGATAAATCGTGGGCTTACTGCAAAAATCCGTCAAGTCCACTTTTGGCCGGTTTCGTTCTAAATACACAGCTAAGTCCAAAATTGCGAGTAGAACTTACTGACGAAACCATTTAAGTCCAAGGAATCATCTCGTCCTCTTATTTAAATACACTATATCCTGCAAGTCCATTCTTTGATGATTTAAACAGACAAAATACTGTAAGTGCCTTTAACTGTATTGTGTAGGTTGTATTATTTTTAAACTGTTTAATTCTCAACAGCAAAAATCTGTTAAGTGCCCTTAGAGGATTTTGGTTGTAAGTAATTTTTCACCTCTTAGAACAATATGTTTACAGCAAGAACCGGCTAAGGGCACTTAACAGATTTTGCTATATTCTAGTTTGAGTTATTCCACAACTCATTAGACA
Source organism: Amphimallon solstitiale (assembly GCA_963170755.1). Taxonomy (NCBI): domain Eukaryota; kingdom Metazoa; phylum Arthropoda; class Insecta; order Coleoptera; family Scarabaeidae; genus Amphimallon; species Amphimallon solstitiale. The sequence goes on along the minus strand of OY720681.1, from coordinate 113,072,668 downwards.
GCTAAAATCTTGTAAGGCAACTTAGAGGATTTTGGCTGTAATAATCATCCGTTATTATTCTTTTGGTGAGTGCAGCAACAAACGTGTGAGTGCACTTAACGGGTTTTGACAGAATAATCGGCGTGCATTATTTAGTTTTGACGAGTTAAATAATTATAAAATGAACAATAAAAATAGATCCAGAGGTGCCCGAATGGTTGTAATGGCATTGGAAACGGAGAATTGCAATATTGGTACGTATTTCATAAAAAAATTATAGAATAAATCGCATTTTTTGAAAAGTAAGGTTAGGTTCCTCAATTCTGCGGTTCATCCTCAAGTCGCATGTAGTCTCTTATTTTATTAGAGATTGTGGTCTAGTGTTCCACGGTCCTATTCAACTATGAGTTTTGTAAGTTTCCTAGACTACTAAAATAATGTAACTCTGCTGTTAATTCGTTTATTTCTTCATGAACCGGACATGTTTCCCTTATAATACCTAATAATAATCGAATTCTTACAATTTTTACCTATTTTCTTTTTTTTATTCAGATGCTTGTATGCCCAACGAGAATGTTGGCTCGAACGAGATCCAAAATCGTTCAACTAAAAATGCGATTAAGAACCAAATTGCAAGAGTGGATTTTGAAATACCTTCTCAAAATTTGCAAAGCACATCTAGAGAAATCGAACATGATCCAGAAAACGAGTTGTTCAATCTTCATTCACTTCAAAATGTCGACTCAGTAGTTTTCGATGAAACATTAGAACTCATTGAAACGTCTAAAAGAATTATTGTTAATGCATCTGAAGCTTTTGTGCCCAACGAGAAGGTTGGCTCTAACGAGATCCAGAATCGTCGAACTGAAAATACGATTGAGAACCAAATTGCAATAGTAGATTTTGAAATACCTTCTCAAAATTTGCCAAGCACATCAAATTCTAGAGAAATCGAACATGATCCAGAAAACGAGTTGCTTAATCTTCATACACTTGTTAATGTATCTGAAGAATCAACTAGATTTGTTGAGTTTGAAGAAGATTCGGATTGTTCAGTTCGCGATCCCGATTATCAGTCTGAAACTGATAGTGAAGCCACCGATAGAGGAATAAATTCCTCAGGCAGTGACGCAGAAGATGCACAAGTCTCAGCCCCAATAAACGGGAATGCGAATGGCGAAAAAAAGCGTAGTAGGTGGAAGAAAAATGATCCTTCCAAATGGAAAAAACAATTATTGAAAAAGCAAAGAATTGAAGCGAAGCAACCAAAGCCAGTAGACTGCGAAAAATGCCGATATCATTGTAGCAGAACTTTTTCTGAAGATGTCAGAACTGCACTCTGTAAAAATTTTTGGGAAAGTGACTAGGTATCTAAAACAAAAAGAATTTCTTCTGGGCAATACAGAACGTACGAAGCCGACTAGAAGACGAATAAGGATGGAGGGATCGACGAGAGAACGAAAATATTCTATGATTCTCTATTTTAATACCGAAAGTCAAAAAGTACGAGTGTGTAAACAATTTTTTATTCGAACTCTGTGTATTTCTGCGGATATGATTGATACAGCTTACAAAGGAAAAGGAGAGGGTAAAATGTTTGTCGGGGAAGATCAAAGAGGAAAGAGAACTCCACACAATAAAACCGATCCGGAAAGCTTAAAAAGAGTAAAAGATCACATAGAAAAATTCCCAACTCTAGAGTCTCATTACTCTAGAAAAGACACAAAACGTTTGTACCTCGACTCTCAGCTTAGCATTACAAAAATGTATTGTCTCTATAAAGAAGACTGCATGCAAGACAATTCTAAGCCCGTCAGTGAGATCACTTATAGAAGGGTTTTCTGTAACGATTATAATCTGTCATTTTACAAACCAAAGAAAGATCAATGCCAGCTTTGCACTAGATACAATTCTCTAAAAAATGTGGAAGAAAAACAGGCTTTAGAAGAAGACTACCAGCAACACGTTAGACGAAAGGAAGAATGCAATCAGGCCAAAGCCATTGATAAAGAAAGGTGCCAAGCAGATCAGACATTCATGTGCTGTACATTTGATTTACAATCAGTTTTGCAGATACCTTCAAGTGATGTGAGTTCTATGTACTATAGTCTCAAAGTATGTATGTATAACTTCACTATCTATGAGCTCTGTAACCCTAATGATGCATTTTGTTACGGATGGAACGAATTACACGGAAAGCGCGGAAGCTCAGAAATCGGTAGTTGTTTGTTGAAATATATTTTGGAGTTGAAACCTGAAATAAAACAGCTTTGTTTCTTTTCTGATACGTGCGGCGGACAAAACCGCAACCAGAACATAGCTGCACTTTTTTTATATTTGGCTCAAGTTACGAATTTAGATACTATAGAACACAAATTTCTGGAGAGTGGACACACATTTATGGAAGTCGATAGTATGCATAGCGCTATAGAGACGGCCAAAAAATATGTTCCGGTCTACACAATTCAAGACTGGCTGAACATATTCCGAATTACGAGATTTAAACGTGTGAGAAACAAAAAGAGTCCTAATTACAAAGTTTGTCAGATGTTTTTCAAGGATTTCAAAGATTTGAATGAATTGTCGAAATGTTTAATAAAAAATAGGGCCAAAAACAGTGAAGGACAACAAGTCAATTGGTTGAAGGTAAAATGCTTCAAGTATCAGAAGTGCAAGCCCAGAATAATCCAGTACAGGTACGATCATTCTTCAGAGTACAAGGAAATTCACGTGTTTGGTAAAGGTCGTCCAAAAACTTTCCACGATAATATCAGCTTGAAGGACCTGTATTCAAAAATTCTTCCAATAACAGCCAAGAAGAAGAATAGTTTGTTACAGTTGTGTCGCAAAGGAGACATTCCTGAGGGATACCACGGATGGTACAAGTCATTGCCCACATCGAAAGCTGCCGTTGATCAAATACCTGCAACGGACAGTGACGAAGATGACCATGATTGAAAACAACTTGATCTTGCACTCCATTGGAGGAAGATTTGTTACATTTTTCCGTGCTTTGAAATCTGTTTCAAATAAAACATTTCAAATAAATGGCGTTTTTATTCTGCCAGAAACCCTTAAGTCCTCAACTTTTCTAGTTTTTTTTAAGTTTTGGTCAAAATAAACAATTTTATCATTTAACAATTGATGTCCCAATATACTTACAAGAGAAATATTTTATTTTTCAAAATTGCAAGTCTATTATGAGCAACTATAGAATTTTCCTTGAAGGAAATATTTTCAAACTCGATTTCTTCAGAACTAACAAAAGTGGACTTGACGGATTTTTGCAGTAAGCCCACGAAATGAAATATGACTTATGAATTAGGCTATAGCTGTCAATCCCAAATTTTGTATTTACGAGTACAATCTCCCTCTTGAGGTCTGATTAGATTTCTAGTAAATTCGGTAGACCGGAAGTAGTAGTTTAATTCAGTGAAAAAATCAAATTTTGCCAATATGTATTTCGTAGTAGTCTATATAACGCCGGGTTTGGACCGCATATTGCACATTTACTTCAAAAGCCATGTTTTGTTATCAATTTTGCTTGTACAAACCAAAAATCAACAAAAATTCAATTTTCTGACACAACCAAATTGTGAACGAGTAGGTATACAAGTTGATATATTTACAGATTTTGATAATATTGATCCTCCAAGATATAAATTGAAAAAACAATGAACTTGAAAAATTTATTAATATCGACTGTTGTTGTTTTTCAAAATAATTTATTAATAATAATAATTAACATATATCCACAGTTTCTTCTCCTTCTTCTTCATCTCTTGTAGCCATCTAAGCACCAGAGGGCACATTTTCGGTTCTATATATTGATTCATAAACTAAATTCATGTTTTTGTTTATCTACAAATTACAAAAATTAAAAAAAATAAATACAATAGATAAATATTAATAATAAATACATTTTTCAATTGTTTCTTCGTTTCTAGAATTTCTTTTCGCATTATGGATATTTTCTTTTCTTTTTCCAATATTTTGTTTTCTTGTTCTTGTTTTAGTTTCAGTATTTCACTTAGATGATGTCTATTGTGTTCCTTTATATTTTTTTTATCATATCTTTGCATGCATACGTAACATTTTTCGAAATCTGCAGTACCACTACTGCTTGGATTTGCTTCAAGAGAATCGTCTGTAAAGAAGTGTATTTGCATTTATTCTCACTGAACATAGCTTACCCTACTGCTGTGTTTTCGATTACAGCTACATCATAACAAAAGTTACGAAGAGTTACTAATATGTATTTACTTACAGAAGCGTCCATTATCAAATTCAATTTTAGCAGCGATATCTTCTTCTACTTTAACAAATTCAGTTTCAGCAGTGATTTCTTCTTCGACTTTAACGTCATTTTGAATATCAGTCACTTCAAATGAGGCTAATTCTGTTCTAATATTATCCGAAGTTTTGTAGGCATCGTATTGCATTAGTTTGTCTTGCCAAACGTCGTGGTCGTGTAATTCAGGGTTGTCCATAGTAATGTCCACAATTTCAGATATACGCACTTCGTCCTCTATAAAACTGTCTCCTTCGCACTGTTCTAAAGTTCTAAACAGTTCTAAACCCCTATAATGCAAATGGCGGCGGCGTAAGTCAATGGTTGCATTCAGCAGACAGACCAGAGAACATACCAAAGTGATTGTAATATATGAAATAGAGGAAACATGAGTGCAGTTTGTTGGCGAGGTAAGTGATCGCAACAACTGTAGGTGTCTAGGTGGGGTAAGGGGAATTGATACACTGCCAAGCGATTATAGTCCTTAAGACGGGCGTTTACCAACAAATAGAAACTTATGCAACTAAAATTACTCGCGGGACGGGTAGACGCAAGGGGGTGTGAGTAGGTGAAGCTTCAATATACGGTTCCCTTCACAGCGCTTCGGTTTTATCCATAGATTAAGGAATACTATAGATGGGAAACATAAGTAGGTATGTATAAAGAATGAGTACTTACGGAACTGTTGATGTTGTTGATATTTTATAATAAGCCAATTTTCGCTTGCCCATAATTCTGTGGTCACAGGCAATAAGGGAATAAGTCGACTTATCTCCAAATTGTTTTTTTTTTGGAATTCATATTCCTGAAGTGCAAATGCATGATCTGACGCAAGGAAATAAGTCTGTGTGGATTAGAAGAAGGAAAAGCAGAGGCTCTTGATATGGAATATGTGCACTTATACCCTAAAAACTTCAAGAGTTTTGTGGATTTGCAAGATTTCAACCAGCTGTAAAGGAATATGTAGACTTCTTCTTGAATTTCTGTCAAAAAGCTCCTGCAAAAAAGATATACTTATGTATACTTAGGTCCTTTTAGCATTCACAAAATTTATAAAATTTAAATCACTTGATGAGCTGAAAAAATGTAAGTGTACATATATCCTTTTTGGGTAAATGAAGTGGAAGAATTAAGTATTCTTATATCCGTTTAGCAAAAAGCGTTGTATGGGAACTCAAGCTATTACGGTACTGTTGACGTCGCAGTTGTATTATTCTTCTTGTGAAGAACGGACCAAAACCACATGAAAATAGATGTTAAAGTTTTAGAAGTTTTTATAGCGAACGGTCTAAATCTAGAAAACGCCTTTACTACAAACAAAGACATTACTGATATTGCAAATATAAATAAAGAGCTTCATGTTCTTAGTAATGTGATTATCGGAACTGATAATAATGTATCTAATAATTCAACAGAAGTGCGAGTATATGTCGAAAATCAAGACCAAGAACAAAAACTCGACAAACATAATCATGATAAAAAACTGTTCTAACAGATTTAGATTTCCAAACTAAAGACAACGCATTGGCAAGAAATAGTTTCGAGAGTATATTGATGTGCCTTACATTCCTGATTCGGATCAGATGGATATTGAAGAAAATGAAGAAGGAAAACCAAATAGCGCTTGGTCACTTAAGAAAAGATCAGCCATGAAAAAAATAGAAATAATGCTATGCAATATACTACAGTAAAAGGGAGTAGGTATACGAAAAGAACGGAAACAGAGAGACTTGAAAATATGTAAAGTGGATTGTCGCGAACTCATTTCAGAAGAAGATGGAAAAAATGTGTTTTAGGTAAAAGTAATGGCGGAAGAACATTTTCTCGATTTTCCAGATTTATTCAAGAAATATTTACAAAAGAAAAATTGATTTTGTTGCCAAAAAAAAATAAATTGCTTAATAATTTTTTTGTCACTTATGTTTTAATATTATTTTCAGACGTTCAATTTCAACATTTTATTTTCTGTTTAAAATAAAGGTTCAAATATGCTATTGATGCTTATTTTAAAATTATTATTGGCCACATTTTTTGAAGAAGAGTATTTAATAAAGTGTTCAGAAAGGGTATTAGTGTACTTGACTCCCTATTGCTGAAACATCTTGTCATTTTTTGTGCACTAAGGAGATAGGTAAGTGAAAATATAATCGATAATCTAAGAAGATTTACTTCTTTTTCACAGTAATGGTGTACTAATTTATTTTGGAAAACAATACTAGAATGTAATAGAGCCTTTAAAGGCGATAATATTCTCAAAATTATGATCGCAGATACAAAAACCTGTCTACTGAAAAATTACCCATTTTGACATATTCCCTTATTACCTGTGACCACAGAATTGTTATATTATTATACACTCGAATATTTTAGGTATATATGACATTTAAAGCCAATGTAAAGGCGTTTTCTTTTGCACCCAGTGATCGAATCAAACCGATCGTAACAAAGTTAGCATGATTAGGTAATCGTACAGGAGCAAAAGAACGTTAACTAAGTTCACGTTATTCGTTTCCTCTGTTTACTGACTGAAACATAACCTAGAAAATAGATAATTAAATATAATAATAATATAATAATATAAATAATTATAATGGAAGATAAAATAATTCATAATGCGGTTGGAATGCGTTATAATTTCACGTACCTTGGTCACCCCTTTGGTCAAAATTGACGGACGTTGACGGATTTTAGGTTATAATTATATGATTCGATCAATCCAATCATCAAAAATGAGTGATTCAAAGGGGAAAGGGGTTTACCGATCGTGATCGCGTTTATGGTTAGGGTGGGGATTAATCACTGATCGAAAGAACAGCGAATGATTGCAAATACCCTGGTTTGATTCGATCACTGAGTGCAAAAGAAAACGCCTTAAGTTTGTAATTAAACTGTCACTCGCATTTAAGTCTGTTATAGCCGACCGATTCCGATAGATTTTCGTCTTCCCTGGGACCGGTAGAGATACCGTAAGGTGGGGATAGAGGACGCGTAAAACCTTGTGTGAAATGTGTGTGACAAGGTTTACTGTTTAATGTTTTTTATCTTTAAAAATAAGTACATAAATTTGATTTTTTTCTTTATATCGTACATCAAATGTGCAGCTGGTGCGTAGATGTCGTTTTTTTTTTCTTTTGTGTACCAACCTTAGTTAGTAGACAAGTAGACACTAATGAAATTAATGCATTTTTGTGGTTATTTCTAAAACACATATCTTTCTTAAGAAAATAAATTAGTACAAAACCGGACCTTGACATTATAAATTGATGCCTTTTGCACCACTAACCCAAATTTGAGATTCTAAAATTACAAAATAAATTCAAAAAACGCGAAACGGCGATGCCTTAGTTTTCGATAGGTAAACGCCCCTCTTAAGGTTGTCCGACTTCGTGCTGTCATTGGTCGAAATATCGTGCTCGTACTTGGTTCGTATGATTTCGTTAAATTCTACGAACCAAGTACGAGCACGACATTTCGACCAATGACAGCACGAAGTCAGACAACCTTAAGGACTATAATCGCTTGGCAGTGTATCAATTCCCCTGCAGCTGTTGCGACCACTTACCTCGCCAACAAACTGCACTTATGTTTCCTCTATTATATTACAATCTCTTTGGAACATACGCTCACTCTGAATATGTTACGGAGCGGTCGCCATTTTTGCGAGTGGAAAATTCTGGGTTAACAATGGCGTATACTGTACGCATACGCCATTAACGCACTCCAACGCCAACGTAACACATAATTTTGAAGAAAGTTACTGGAAAAGTAAGACAAGCAAATTAAAGGTCAAACTACGCCGAACTTAATGCAGAAAAACAGTTATTATTATTGTTTCTTCGGTTTAATCTGTATCAAGAACGATTCTCAGATAAATTTTTAGTCAGCAATCCTATAGGTACAAAAAAGTTGTAGGGCACGTCATTATGCTACACGGATTACTTCATGGAAGTGTAGGTTTGGCAACACCATACTATAGCACTTACCTTACAAATACGCAGAAAGTAGTTTTATTCTTGTTTGAAATTATAAGTTCTTTATTAAAACTAAAATTAATATTAAAAAATTGAAAAACATATTTAATAGTATAATAGTCATATGTAATGATTAAGTGTTCAAGCTGGAGGCCTTTATTTTCTAGACAAAGCTATTGTCTTCGGGGGAATAGAATTTAATACTCGTTGCAACATATCAGGGATAATTAACTAAAATGTGGCGTTCACTGTTCACCGACTGGAGGCGTCGCATATAAGTACGTAGGTACTTTTTTCTTTTAAAGAGCCCCAAACAAAAAAGACATTATCCAACACTTCCTCTAAGACATTCACGTAGGTACTCAATTGAATTTAGACGATTGAGAAGAAATATTGGTTCCACAATGCGATGGTTTAACATGCCTAGCCATACATTTACAGAAAACCTTTGACGTACAAATCCTCTGAGTGCTCTAGGACCCTTATCCGCCCAAAAATGGAAATTATGGCTATTAAATACATCGTCTCTTGTGAACAAATATTCGTCGTTCCAAAGAACACGCGATAGAGAGTTCGGCTCTAGCTGAATTCTTTTTAAAATTGTATTACCTACAGAACATTAATCTATTCTCATTGTCGTTTCTATAAAATGGTTGCACTTTTGTTACATGAACCAATCGCAAAAGGTTTTGTGTTAGCACTGAATGAATGCTGTCTTACTTGAAGCATTCAGTTCTCGAGCTATTTCTCGTAGTGCTGCAAGTAGCATCTTCGTGAATAGTAAGTGGTGATCTATAAAATACAAAATACGTTACTCTTGTTCATTTTGTAGTTCAAATTAACTAAAGGAGTATTAACATTTACTAGCAATACTTTTTCAAGGATCTCTGCTGTAAGATTTGTTCTCTTTGAATGAAATACATCCTTGTAGATAGAAAGCGTCCTTTCTACATCGCAACTAAGTTATAGGTGCATGCTGGAAATATTCATTTATTTCAGCGTATTGTCCCCATACACAATTGCCGCAATGTAATTAAATCTGGATTTCTATTAAAAACAGCGTCTAACTTGTGCCGAAAGCCACATCTGAAGTAACTTGGAATACTTTTGAAATTATTAATAGCCACATCTAATGTGGTTAATCCACCTTTTATTTTGAGATTTCGATTTTCAAAATATGTGATTAGTTTAGGCAAATTTCCAAAGTGTTCCCGAAGGAATAACAACTGATATTTAAATTTGGGGTTTGTGTTAGTTCCTTGCACTCAGAAATACTTCGAGCATCGTCATTTAAACATGTAACGAAATTTTGTAAACTATCGAAATTCTCTGCATAGAAACTGGTAGTTTCCAACCATGTTCCCTATCTAGTTATTACTGGCGAAGGAGGCAGTGACAAAGGTGGACGTTTCTCCCTGTAAAGAGTTACTCTCAATGGTGCTTTTCTGAAAGCTTTTTTAAAAGCGGATACAAGTCTAGCAATTTCCGGATAGATGTCTTTGATATATTCACATATTCTGTGGAGCGCGTGTGCTACACAAGTAATATGCAGCATATAAGGATATGTTTTCTTTAATAGTCTGCCTGTTTTCAACATATATGCGGCACTGTCACTAACAAATAAAATTATTTTTTCCCCGTACCTGTCGTCCGAATGAAGCATTTTGTGCAAATTCTCGTCAATGGTTTTAGCAACTGTTTCCGCATCAACTGTATTTATAACTTTAAATGCTATTGCATATGCGTTATATGGAAGAGTTGGATGTAGTACACCAGCTACAACATTTACCACACAGCGTCCTAATATATCGACAATTTCGTCGGCACTTATCCATAGGTACCTACTGATTTGTCAGCTTCCAACGAGTCCAATTTCCGTGTATGTTTTAGCCATGCTAAGATACGTTGTACGTGCTATTTTTGGGCAATCTGTAACAATATTTAACAGACTTTGCAATAAATTTCGGAATCACTGACAATGCACATACAGTATTACACAGTTAACTACGAAAATGCACAGTGATGTCATTGGCGCTTAGCAATAATAGGGGAAAGGTGGGGCGAACTCAATGTGTAACGAAGTTCCTCGTTAATTGTACAAATTAACATTTTTAAGTCCATAATTAATTTATTTGTCAATATTAAATTAAATGTATGTGTGTTATTTTGTTCAAATATTAATTTTGTATAAAGTGATTTGGATAGACCTGTATGTATATTCAGTTGTAATCATAATTCATGTTATTTTTAATGGAAAAATACCAAATGTCTACGTCATGCTCAAAGTCGCGGTTCGTGTCAGTATCGTGCGCAAATTGTTATGTTTTGAACAAGTTTTTACCTACCTACGTAGGGGGGTTTTCACATATATAAAGGCCCCCATCGTGCGTGTCTCGTTCATTTATTTCTCCGATCCGTCCGCTACCCTACACCTCTCTCTATTCAGCCTTCTAATGGCGTGGAAGAGTCTGGTTCAAATCCTTAGAAACGTACGACTTTCAGGTCTTTTGCATCGTGAAATAGTCGTTTCAAAAATCCGCTAATTTCCGTCCGAATGTGTCTCTTTTACTCAGACCAGGAGTCGTGGGAAAAGCGACACATTACCGCTATAACCCGTATCCCGTAGAAGTCAGACTTTCGATGTCGTGACTGTATTAAAATCCGCATTTAATAATAATTCTTTATTTCAGAGATGTTAAATTTCCAATATTATGTGCTTAACGGCTCGGTGGTCTCGTGGTAAGATGACTGATACTATCTGTGGGAGAGATAGTAGCGAGGGTTCGAGTCCCGCCTGGAACAATAAAATTTTTCTGGCGGGTCCGGTACACCTCTCGAGTCACCATTCTCTGTTGGGATATAATTAACAGTGCTTCACCCTTTACGGCGAGGGGGTGTAAGTAACAAAGCCATGAAACACTTTACACACATAAAATATACACCAAAAAGGCTCCTGGGGTTATGACAAGCTTAAAGCTTATAACCCCGGGGTAAGCCGCCCACCACAAGTTCAAAAAAAAAAAGAAAAAAAAAAAAAAAAAACGCGCCGTAAATTCAAATAAATTATCGCGCTACCCGAACTGCGATAAATGTAGTTGGATTAGGGTTTCACCGTGTAGCTATTGACTTAATATCCGATCCCGTACCGATTTAATAATTTAGTTTACGATAAATTAGTAAGATTCTTCCTGCGAGCATGTCGTAACAGGGAAATAATTTGTATTGATCTGATTGTGCCTTTTATCTCAAATTAACCGATACGCATCATGTTTCTTGTTCATTTTTGTTTTATATTAATGGATAAAATGCGCCGAGATTTGTAAAGAATAGTTCAGGGGCTAAAGTTGTATATATGTTCAGCCTTAATTTTAATTATGATACAAAGAGGGCACTGATGTGAATTTATTATTATTTAATTGTGTTGACGTCAAGTTAAATTAAATGTATGTATATAAATTGCAAATTGTAAATAGGAATAAATAAAACGTGTATAAGTTTGACATTGTTTCAGTAATAATAAAGACTAGTTATTCTTACTTTTCTCAAATAAGTTTCTATGCGTGTTTTTTTTTTACCGCCCAATAATGAGTAGAAGGAATGTAGTAGATTCAAAAAACATTTGGATACATTAAAACAAAAAGAAGTACTCACATTTTCCACTGTGTTAGTCGAAGAGCTTGTAGTCTCATGTCACAAAAGTCACAACACTTCAACCGCCATATTTAAGAATATTTAAATAGTTAATGCCAACCGGACGAATGTCATTCCGCTAGATATTCGCGATATTGGTGCCTGAGTATATAGGCAACCCGAAGTGCTGTAATATTTCGGTGGCATGCAAAAGACTTGTCTTGTAACGTTCGCTTGTGTTACATGTTATAAGTGAAGCAAGCGAGCAGGTTATAAATGGACCTTTATATTTTACGCGGGAGAGAAACAGCAACGGTATTTCGGTATAAGAGAAAGTAGGACAATAGACGGCTTTGGTATAAAATTTTTAAACTTCGCGGCTGTCCTTCACCAACAGTGACCAATAATACCAACATGTACTGCATATTTACTGCTACCTGATTTTTGCGTTGATAGCGTGTTTGTGGTTTATTCTTGCTGTTAAATTTGCGCGGTCGGCAGCGCACGCATCTGGTAGAAAAGTCACGCTGATGACGTAGTGGTGGGCGTTAAAATATAAAGGTATTAAATACTTATTAAGTAAATAAATAGAACTTAAAAATAAGAATTTATAAACAAAAATTCTCGGTTGATTATACTACTTAAATGTTCAAATCGTCCTCCTTCTATTTCTACACAATACGCAATTCGATTATAAAAGTTACGCCGTACATTGGACAAGACTTCGGGGGTGATTGTTAACAAACAGTTTCTAATTTTTATACGCAATTCTTCTAAATTATTTGCACGTTCTTCTTCGTAGCTGTATATTTGTGACTTTATGTGACCCCACAGAAAAAAGTCAGGCCAATGGATTGTGCCCCGTTTTGAAATAATTCGGTCTTCAAACGTATTTCTTAGATATTGCAGCACAATCCTGCTTGTATGGGCAGGACATCCGTCTTGTTGATACCAAATGTCTTCCATTACAATGTTAGGTATTCCGCGTATAAAAGGAATAATACTGTGTTGCAGTAGAACTAAGTATTTCTGTCCGTTCAACATGCCATCAATATAAAATGGGCCAATGATATTATTGCCTAATTTCCCAACCCATACATTTACCTTTTGTGGGTATTGTGTGTGAGCAGTATACGCAATGTGTTTATTTGTTCTGGACCAATATCGTAGTATCGCTGGATTATGCCGGCCATGTAAGAAAAACGTAGATTCATCCGTAAAGAGGATGTTCGAAATAAAACCTTCATTCAGTGCACATTTTTCAATTATGTCTAAACAAAACTGAATGCGATCATAATTGTCCTGTGGAAAAATTTCATTTATCTTCTGAACATGATAAGAGTGATATTTGTTTTTCCTTAAGGCTCTTCTCACAGTTTCACGTGATACATCCAGTTCTTGTGCTATTTGTGATGTTGTGAGAGTATAATTGTTTTCCACGCTAGCACATATCATTACATTGAGATCCTGGTTATCATTATTTTGAGGTTTCACATGAAACGATGGCGAAACACAACCGAATTTTTCAAAATTAGTTTTGATGCGATGGATGGTACTCAAACTAGGAATAGGTCGATTTTCAAAAGTATCCCGAAAGAGAGCTATAACAGACATCAGTGAGTGGCCTTGAAAATACCATTTTACAATCTGAACTTTTCATCAATTGTATACACCATATCCATAATTTTACTATAACAGACACTTGACAGATCACGAACAACTCGCATAAACGAATGACATATTGCCGTGATATCTCGCAAGTTTATAAGATAAGAATAGCTTTGAGAATTAGTTTAAGTTTTGAAATAAAATAAAAATGACAAAAATCGTATTTAAATATGAGAGTAAAAATATGCAACAAAATTACATGGATGTATATAAAGTTGCATACACATGGTCAATATAAAAGCAAGTAATTCAAAAGTCATTATTATTCAAGTGAATAGTGAGAAAATACAAAATAAAAATTTATTAAATAAATATGAAACAAAAGACAAAATAAAAATTTATTAAATAAATATGAAATAAAAGACAAAATAAATATAAGCAATATATTTCTTTTGTAGAAAGGATACACAAAATGTATGGTTTACATATCATCAAAAAGAACCTAATTTTATACAATGCGTAAAGATTGCTTTAAATATTCTAAATAATGGACCGCTGTTTAAGTCAAAAAGGGTAATGAAGGCAAATAATCGAGAAAGGGTGATGTTAATGGACGGATCAGTCAAGAGAATTAGTCATGTAAAAGCAATAGAATTGTATGAAAAAGATCAAATACGATATGCAAAAAACATAAATATGACTGAATAAATCATTATGATTTACATGCATAAAGCAATAAAACTTTATGAAAGAGTTTAAGAACTAAATTATATTAAAAGATAAAAATTACCTTAGCTTATAACTAGAGACTAAGAAAAGGATATAAAAATATGTAAAATGTAAACCCGATCAGCAATAACATTTGGTATAAAAAGGTAGCTGATAGCATAAATAAAAAGTGTATGTGTTTATGATTTGTTTGTAACACAATGCTTCAGAGACTGGAAACAGACGTGTACAGTTTCATGACCTACAAAAGACAACAAAATATAAAACTTGTGTAAAGTTTATTGCAGATAGACATATTACCGATGGAAAGATCATGGGTAGAAAACAGAAATGCAGTAGACAAACAAGCGTGTCTTCCAGGTGCAGGCAGTGCGGGAAGAAAAATAATCGTTATCTCCAACGTGTTTCCCATCTTACCAAATCGCAATCTAGCTGCAAGAAAAGTGAAATTGACATTAATAAATGGAAAGAAGAAATATGTATTGAACAATGAACAAGGCAATAGGTTCATTGCGATGAATACAAGGAAGGATGGTATTAACAACAAGAATAAACCTACCGTCGGAAATGCTGTGCGAGGCAGTGAAAAGACTTTTGGATGGAAAACAATTTGTATTGACGTTTGGTAAATAAAGAACTGTCAGAACAATATGTGCGTGTGTGTGTATCAAGACGGCAACATGTGGGCAGCGATTTTACTGGAACGTATATTCCAATGCCAACCTAAAATATGGACTAGAGGGCGCAATAGTCAACGTAGAGTTTTTTTGCCGCGATAAATAAGAAACAAGATTCGACAAGAAGGGACTTCTGATTTCGACTCCGAAAGAATAAGACGCTCTAAAAAAATAATTGTTACATTGTAGAATAGTAGTTTTCATTATTTCTTTATCACGTTCATTCATAATAATTTTTCTTTTATTAATATATATTTAAATTCACTTGAAACGTTCAATATGGACATTCAAAATGAACATTTTGATGAAATATTTAAAGATAGCAAGTAAGTTTTTTTTTTGAAAAGAAGTTATCCAAATTGTTAGACAGACATTGGTTTTTACGTGCAAATGATTAATCAATGTAATGTTGGACAATATAGATAAGCAAATATTATCCTGTAAGGTTTTCTTTTAATTCATAAAGTTGGAATTACAACAAAATAGGACTAATGGTGTTGGGCAGTTGGAGAGATGCTACGTGCGAATGAGCATTTTCTTCATGGTATTGTCTAGGCATCATTAATCTTTCTCAAGTTAGGCTAATAATTAATTAAAAGTTTCATAAGGCAAAGATTAAAAGCTAGATACAACACGTGCAAATGGTTGTCTAAGGCAATTAATTGAAGCCAATAAAAAAATAATTACATCGATAAATATCACTATCAATGTACAATAAAAGTTTACATTTATTTATTTACAGGATAAATATTTATTTTTTTGTTTAGCATCATAAATAAATAAATAAAAGATTTACATACATTACAACCGACATTAGGTATAAATGATATGAGCATTTTCAATTATGTATTTGTTTAGAGCATAAAGGTGTATATAAAAATTATTTGAATCTACAAATTACAAAAATAAAAGGTGTATGATCATGTTAAATAGACATTCTGTTTTCTTCTTTAAACAAAAATATTACCTCGTCCCTATTATAAGTAAGTGAAAGGCCACCAGTGAAGGAGAAGGAACCACATACATTGCCAGAATCCACAATAGTTATTGGGTACATGCTTTAACAATATGAATTAAATACAAAACCAATTATAAGTTTTTGGCGTAAAAAGAAAATTTTAGAGCACAGCATATACAAATGACTATTCCCACAAATACACTCGGATTCAAGAAAGATGATCCCTGCGTCACTACTATATAATTCTATCAAAGAATTATGTCTATATCCGAATAACAAATAGTATCAACTTGTATAACAAGGATAGCATAAGCGAATGCATGTGTTTTCAGTGCGATGCAAGCACGACATACGTTTTATAGAATTTATTTGAGCAAGACAAAGACGGAGTGATTGCATGTGCTGTATTATTTCATACACTTCCGTTTAGCGTTTTGACTTTGACATTAACGCTTTGACATTTCTAGTAGTTTGATCGTTTGATTTCGTTTCACAATTTGTTTGTTGTTTCAATCTTTATTAAACCAGAATGTCACGACGCCGTAAAACATTACGGTCACAAGCTCAAGGACTCGTTTTAAATTTATTAGAATATTTCGAGCAAGAGAAGGTTAATGGTGGTCATCTAATATCCCTTACATCTGTACAACAGGTAAACATTGTGAGATTTAACATTTTACAAATTCTAATGAATATCTTTTAGCGAGTAGCAGATGCATTGAAGGTAGGAGTAGCTTCAGTAAACCGTATTAAAGCCCGATCACTAAATAGTCCTGTTCTATCTAGTCCAGGGAAGAAAAGGCCCCATATAAAAGCTAAAACAGACCATTTGGCAGAAAGCTCTAAAATGAGTATCCGAAATACATTATACATGATGTATTTACAGAGTAAGACCTTAAAAATGTGGAGTATTGAAGTAATAATATCTTTAATTTTAGAAAAGCATGTTACAGTACAAACTTTAAATGCAGAAATTGCTGAAAGCCATATTTTATTGAGTAGAAGCAGTTTAAATCGTGTACTTCATAATATTGGCTTTAAATGTAAAAACGAGAATAATCGCCGAGCGTTAGTGGAGAGATCCAACATAACTGAGATGGGATTATTATTCCTGAAGAATTATTTAAAAAACATAAATTCTCCTTTTTAGAGAGAAGTGATATTTCTCGATGAGACTTGGATTGTTTGTTTTGTACCCACGTTATTTCTCAATAAAGTTCTATTATCATTTGTATTTTGGCATATGTTAAATTTAGTACTTTAAAAGAATATTGAGTTTATATTACATATTTTTAATAAACGATAAATGCGATTATCTAACTTAGTTATCTAATTATACATAACCTTAAATTATATCGATCAATCTAACCGGAAAACGTAGGATGTCATCATTATGATTTCCATGTTCATTTTATAGTTTACAGTACTTATCATGATGGCGAAGTATTGATTTGAATCATACGATATTAAAAAATGACGCAGGGATCATCTTTCTTGAATCCGACTATAGATGCTGTCACAGCAATATGTCAGTAAGATCAAGTAAGAGTAGTTGCCTGGCCGTCAGATGTAATGTTCAATCCCCACTACATTCCCCTTTCAGTATATATTCGTAGTATGTTGTGGTTTCCTGTATAACCAGTATGACCCTTAATCCAACTCGCCATTGTTTCACGATGCCATCCTCGACGTTCTTCCATATCATATCTGAAAAAGTAACATAAACAATGCTCTAGATCTAAATAAATGATAATTAAAAATGTATGCGTATGTTCTTGAAACTTAACGAAATCCAATGCACACTTACGTCAAGATAATTGGGAGAAGTAGATTTAATGAAACGGTATTAAACAGGAACTATTACAAAAATTTCGAAGTATGTAATTAACAGTCAAAACAATTAAAAAACGAAATCTAACTCACCGTACTTTATTTATCTTACGAAATATAAGGTAAATAGAATAAATTTTAAAAACACGTCACCCTTCTACCTACGCCAATGAAGAAAGGAATTTAAGAGTAAAATCGTCTTTTTTGCTAGCCATTTTCGCGACAACAACAGATGTTGCAGTTCACCATATGAATAGTGCAATTCAGTAACTGCATGATGTTTACATTATTTCTTTGCTCCGTCGTAATTTCAACCTCGTACGTTCGGTCTATAGTTATTATTAGCATGTCTAATATCGTCAATCCAATTTACATTCAATTTGAAGATTCTGTCAGTCCCTGTCAATTGTCAGTACAGCCATACGCGATGATCAAGTATAAGTTACACTAGCTCCAATGACCAACGCAATGTTTGAATTTTAGAGGGGGAAGAGGAACTACGGCGTTGCCAGATCGCTCGCACTGGTGCCAGTCACACTATATTTCTAATACACCTCGTAGATCCACTCTTTTTGATTCCACCTCGTACATAACTAAATTTAAATTAAGTTTGTTATTAATTGTACAATAATTGTTAGTGGTATCAGAGACAGATTATTTATATTAAGTATGTATATAAGTGCGTAGATATTATTCGCCAGAAATCTGTAATTATCACCAATACGCACCTCATGGCAATATCAGTGTGTATGATCAAATTAATCTAATCTTGAATTACGTAAAAGGCAGATATTTGTATCTGGAATTTGGTTCATTTTATTTGTTATGTTGTGAGGAGCGGTTTATAAATACCTACATATTTTTGTTTTAATACTTTATATCTGGTTTTATAGACCTGCGTAGATTATTTTCCTTAATTAAAGTAGTCATGCTTTCCGGAAGTTTGGTACTAGACATTATTGGCGTGTTAATAGTGACAGTGATTATAACAATAGCTTATTACAAAAGAAAATTTTCGTTCTGGAAAAATAGAGGGATCGACTACTTGGAACCATCGATACCGTTCGGAAACAGTAGTGATAATTTTCATGCAAAGCAATCGACTGGAGAATGGTTTGCTAATTTTTACAATATAATGAAAGCGAGGAAACTTATACATGCCGGCAGTTACTTCTTCTTTACACCTGTATACGTACCGATTGATTTAGATTTGATCAAGCAAATACTTCAAGTGGATTTCACCCATTTTACCGACCATGGTGCTTACGTAAATGAAAAACACGATCCGTTATCTGCACATGTGTTTTCCTTAAAAGGCCAACGATGGCGGAATTTAAGAGCCAAATTGACGCCCACGTTTACGTCTGGGAAAATGAAGAATATGTTCCCGATCCTTGTTAGAGTATCTCAGGAGCTGGTTGAGGTACTAGACAAAGAATCAAGAATGGGCGTGCCTCTCGAAACTAAGGAAATCAGTGCTAGACTTACCACTGATATCATCGGTAATTGTGCATTTGGCATAGATTGTAACAGTTTAAAAGATCCAAGTACGGAATTTAGAACTCAGGGCAAGAGACTTTTTACACTGACACGTACAGAATTGATTTCGAATTTTCTCTGCTTTCTTTTTCCAAGTCTCATGCGGCTTTTGGGCGTGAGATTATTTCCTAAAGTCGCTACGGATTTCTTTTGGAATACGATAAAGCAAACAACAGAATACAGGGAGCAAAACAATGTCCGTAGGAATGATGCTTTGCAGTTATTACTGGATATGAAGAACAATGAAGGTTCACTGACCTTTAATGAATTAGCAGCACAAGCGTTTATCTTTTTCGTCGGTGGTTTTGAAACTTCTTCAACTTTAATGTCATTCGCCTTGTTGGAGTTATCATTATATGAAGATGTACAAAGCAAATTAAGAGAAGAAATAGATGCAGTGTTAAAACGCAATAAAGATGAATTCACCTATGAGAGTATAGCCGAAATGCACTACTTGGACATGGTTATTAATGGTAAGTATGCTAGTGTATTAGGGTTGTCTTGTTGGATACTAGTAACTAAAGATTTCGTGATTGTTAATTAAATGATGTAAGAAATCAACCCTTCTTGTTGTTGCTGCTATATCTCTGGTAGTGCCTCTTCTCAAAAATCCAGTTTATCTACAGATGCACACAGTGAGACAAAGAGAGAGAGACAGAACATTTTATAAAACCACTTTTTTGCAAACAGGAGACCCCTAAACATTGAGATTTGCAAAAACTACAAATTGAAACGTTCGCGACCAGAATGCTTACTTCAAAAAAGAAATAATTTGGTGTAGGCACCACACGACTTGTGTTATTCGAATTTTGTAAAAAAATATACACAAATTTTTCCAAATTTTAATTTAAGTGCTTTTATATCCTTAATATAATAAGTAATAAATATGTGTAGAAAGCAGAATTTGACAGATATTCGTAAAGAAACGCCGATCTTTAAATATCAAATTGGTATAAAGTTTTTTTGACGTGATATAAATTTAAAATAATAAGTTATTAATGCTATCGTATCATACTGACACGCATTTGGAATGGCGAAAGCATTGGATGAACCCATCTTGCACTAACTTTTGTCATTCCAAGGTATTCGTGTAGAATTATGAAAACTGTGCCTTCTAAAACTCCTAATGAAGCTGCTAATTGCTGCTTCTTTAAACTTGCATCTTCCAGTATCAAAACTTCATTTTTTCAATAACATCGGCGCTGATCACGTCAAGCCGACCTGGGCGTTGATAATCATTCTCGGCTATGTTTAAACAGTTTTGACAATTCGAAAATAGTCGACTTTAAAGGACAATCATTCCCGTATACAGCCAATATTTCTTCACGAATAATTTTTGGAGGTTTTCTTTGTTTTGTCAAGAATTTTATAACGCTCGATATTCAAGTTTGTGCATTTTGATACGTGACAACACAAACTGACAGATATTAAAACTAATACTGCTGCAATTGTTTTGTAGATTGTCAAAGTCGTTACCAAGGCATGTATAATAAAACCATTGAGAAAGAATAGGTAGGGAGACGACGTCACGTGCTCAAACCGGGTACAGGTCCGCCATATTGATACTACACTTACGTCAAACAGGTAGTGTTGGTAAAAAGTGGAATGTTTGTTAAGTGCATCGTGTATTAGAGTTATATAATAAGTTAAATATTAAAAGACATTATGGTTTCTTGTGCTCTACGTAGCTGCAACAGCAGAGACGGCGTTGATAAGAAGAATTCGTATGGAATAACATTTCATAGGTTAGTGTAGGCTTGACAGGTGCGGGATGACAGATTATAATTTTGAGTAGTACGGACTAGGTGAGGCAGCCATATTGGTCCCACACTTAGCCCCGCCCAATGCTCCCGTTTTGAGAGTACATCAAAAGTGTTTTACAACGTCTCCATAGTATTTTTCCTTAATGAACAAAACACTATAATGAAAAGTTATATTAAAATTGTAAAATGCCTAGTCCGGAAATATAAAAACGACCCTTCGTATTGCTGTGACTCTTACAAATTGAGATTTATATAAAATAATTTAAACTATTCAATCAATGAGTAGGTAAGAATCAAGCATGCATCCTAGTGCTAGGCCTTATGCTAGACTAAGATACAACAAATTTTCTGCTAAATAGTAGGTTAGGCAATTTTACATTTAACTAGCTCAGTTTAGAATGACTAAAAAAAAATGTCCTCTCAGGGGCAGAAAATATAAATAAATTCTCCAATCAATTTGAATGCTCTTTAATTATCACCAGGTCAGGTAAAGAAAATAAAATCCAAAATAAATCTTATCATCTACTTTATTAAAAGAAAGTATCAATAAAACGAGAAATTTTAAATTACACAAATATATATATATATATATATATATATAGAGAGTTGAGTGGAAATCCACGACCGACTACGTTAAAAAGTAAGATGTGAATAACTATTCACTGGGATTGTTCGGTCAATGAAATACAATAATAGAGTAATCTATTTATTCATTGGTCAATATTTCGGAAACTTTTTTTTCCATCTTCAGGACCTCTACAATGTTGACAATTATTTAGTGTAATAAACTGATGTTAATTAATAAATTACTTACATGAATCTAAGACATTTATATTTTGCTAACCTCTGTGACACGTGTTCATATGCAAACTCAAACACGTTGAAATTACTAAATGCAAAAAGGATCATAATACTCACAACAACAAAATTGAAAATGTAGTTAATATTAAAAGCCATAATTCGGTGATAATTGTTATCATATTAAAAGTAAACATCAAAATAAAATTACAAACGTTAAACACATTAAAACCTGTCAAGTATTTCGAACTGCGGGGAGTAGAATGGGATATCAATAGCAATGTGATTGTCACATCGGACAAACAGCCGACGGGTACGCGCAACCCAAAATACACCAAACATCTACGGGGGTCGACCATTAATACTCTTCCGTGTACGGGTGATGTTAAGTAAATTGGAATATATAACGCTTATGTTGTCTATGTCCTGTCTATTGTTCATAGAGTGTTCTTGTTCTCTAATATAACACATTTCCAAAAATTCACGCTTGCGGTTATTGCTTTCGGTTGCGAGGACCTCCACGGCCGACCACTCGGCATTATGATCCATCTCGTTGATATGTCCCGCCAGCGCACAATACTGAGGCTTGCACCGAACATCAGACTTGTGCTGTGTTATTCTATTTTTAAGACGCTGCCTCGTCTGGCCTACGTAGACCTGCTCGCAATCCAAACAACGCAACCGATATATGACATTCATTTTATTTACAGTCTCAGTACTATCCTTGACCTTAGTTAAAAATGTTCTACCCGTTTTTAAGTTATATTTAGCAATCGTTAAAGTATCATGGTTCGGCAACGTCTTTATAAGTTTATCTGTAAGATTGGGGATGAAAGGTAGTGATCTGTATACAGTTAATGACTGAGGGGCTTGTTCTTTAGGGGTGTATTGAGTATGGGAATAGTTGGTATTGTATAAAAGCCTGTTTAAAAGGGCCCTCAGTCATTAACTGTATACAGATCACTACCTTTCATCCCCAATCTTACAGATAAACTTATAAAGACGTTGCCGAACCATGATACTTTAACGATTGCTAAATATAACTTAAAAACGGGTAGAACATTTTTAACTAAGGTCAAGGATAGTACTGAGACTGTAAATAAAATGAATGTCATATATCGGTTGCGTTGTTTGGATTGCGAGCAGGTCTACGTAGGCCAGACGAGGCAGCGTCTTAAAAATAGAATAACACAGCACAAGTCTGATGTTCGGTGCAAGCCTCAGTATTGTGCGCTGGCGGGACATATCAACGAGATGGATCATAATGCCGAGTGGTCGGCCGTGGAGGTCCTCGCAACCGAAAGCAATAACCGCAAGCGTGAATTTTTGGAAATGTGTTATATTAGAGAACAAGAACACTCTATGAACAATAGACAGGACATAGACAACATAAGCGTTATATATTCCAATTTACTTAACATCACCCGTACACGGAAGAGTATTAATGGTCGACCCCCGTAGATGTTTGGTGTATTTTGGGTTGCGCGTACCCGTCGGCTGTTTGTCCGATGTGACAATCACATTGCTATTGATATCCCATTCTACTCCCCGCAGTTCGAAATACTTGACAGGTTTTAATGTGTTTAACGTTTGTAATTTTATTTTGATGTTTACTTTTAATATGATAACAATTATCACCGAATTATGGTTTTTAATATTAACTACATTTTCAATTTTGTTGTTGTGAGTATTATGATCCTTTTTGCATTTAGTAATTTCAACGTGTTTGAGTTTGCATATGAACACGTGTCACAGAGGTTAGCAAAATATAAATGTCTTAGATTCATGTAAGTAATTTATTAATTAACATCAGTTTATTACACTAAATAATTGTCAACATTGTAGAGGTCCTGAAGATGGAAAAAAAAGTTTCCGAAATATTGACCAATGAATAAATAGATTACTCTATTATTGTATTTCATTGACCGAACAATCCCAGTGAATAGTTATTCACATCTTACTTTTTATATATATATATATATACAAAAATTTAATATTTCAAAACATCATCTAAAACTACCCATATCATAATCAACTAGTCAATATAATAAAGAAATTATAATAAATGAAAGCATAACGTCGAGAAAAATTTATATTTTAAAAATAAACATGACTATTCAATTCACCTGTCATTGTTCAAATATGAACCAATAAAATAGCAAATATTTACTTTCGTATCATAGCAACAGGAAATTTCAGCGATTATATCTTCCTAGAAGGTATTCAAGTGGATATTTTAAACAAGTGAAAGTTTTTATTAATGTAACTCATTTACTAACAATATTGAAGGTACAATTAGAAAAACTAACATTACTGCAGTGCTGCAGCAGACATTCTGGAACAGAGCTATCACTGGGAGTACCTGAGGGAGTACCTTTCTCTTGTAGCTTAATACAGATTTCGTGCCAAATCTTTTCTCAGTTCCCATTATTTAGAAACACCAGTTTTTATTCAACGAAACGAACTAAATAGGAACACGATTCCAAAAATTTTAATGACAAACATAAATGTTTTTTTTGTTGACATGGAAACGTAATCATGTGTAACTAAATTTTGAGTCATTTTAATATGAAAAATTGATTTGGTTCATTGAATAGTCTCTCGAATACGATTCGTAGTCAAAGTTGAGTCTACTATTTTTGTGGTGCTTTACACTCATGTCTTTCATAATTGCGAATACTACTCGTGCTCCGCAATCGTAGTATTTAAATGCAATCATGAAAGACATTCGTGTAACCACCACAAAAATAATCGACATAACTTTGACTACTCATGGTATTATAAGTGATTATCATGATTTATATTCGTCATAGATACATGTAAACAATCAACATCTTTAATAAAATAAAATTTATCGCATGTGATGAATTGTACTGGAATATGAATAACCAAAAATTACGCAATTTATTATTTACAAAAAATATAAACATTAAGGGAATGGCTTTGCCCTAATTAGTCCTGCCTGGCGCCTTCGCTTGCTCCCAAGACAGTACCATCAGAAAGCAAATTCACACTGGTAGGTACCCCAAAGTTCCACCCTACGAGTATGTTTTTTAACTCGTCGGACATAACCCGAACATACACTACCATGTGCTCACCCCTTAAGGCATATATACAAATTTTAAATTTAATAAAATAAAATATAAGTCTTTGTGCATTCAATTAATTAACTGAGCCCTGATTAGTTCTGCCTGGCGCCTTTTCTCGCTCCCAACACAGTACCACCAAGACTAATTCGTGTTTTAAGGATTCACCAGGACTCCATGCTATGAATTAAACAACTACTTAATTATCGCACACATCCCTGATCTATTACCCAACACGTTAATATCAAACACACAAGTACTATAAAATATACTTGATATACATAAAAAGAAAATATATATATAAAAATAAAACTTTACCTCCCTTTGTTCCAATGCAAAACACTACTCAAAAAAAAATTGGTACAACACTATACACACATTTATAACAAACTTTATCAAATCACCTTAATTCTTCGTACATCACTTCAAACTCATCCATCATTAAAAATTCGATCACTGTTCAATTATTCTATATATACATAAAACAAAATTATTAACCACAAATCCTCTAATCTGATAAATAAAATAGTAAAGAAAAATCTTTATAAAAAAAAAAAATTATTACGCTATTCAACTTGATCGTTACAGTCACTAAAATGTTTTATCATAATGCATGGTGTAGTAACCCTACATATAAAACAAAACATTCTAGAAAAAATAAAAAAAACCTCAAAGTTTTAATTAAATAAAACTATTCCATACATAAATAATTATTTCTAAAATAATTACAAGTTTCAATGTAAATTGAACTCCAAATTAAAATGATATCTAATTCATAAAGTTATTCTGAGTTCCATCTCAGTTAGAAAAATTCTATAAGTACAGTAAGTTATTAAGGAAAATATTACAAGTTTCAAATTTTTGTTGAAAATTTTTATAAGTATCGAAAAATCTCTTTGAAAATTATTCTAAGTTCAAATTCATGGATAAACTTTTAAGTTAATATAACATTTAAGAGGAAGAAGAGGTTTCCACCTGCTTCTCCTTTTTTCCTCTTTTGAGTGCGGTTTACACCAAGCAACTCCGCCGTTTTCTCCACGGTCCCGGTCTTATATCGATATTTTTCTTCACAAAAACGCCCGGTTGTATTCGACAGATACGATTCCACCTCCAGAAATACATAGCTGCAGTGCTGCACCACTCAGGAAAGCAGCGTATTAACAATCTTTGAGAAAGGTAAACAAACATGTAAATATCAACTTGTTTACACGTTCATGACTCATCCAATGCATCTAGCGAAAAATATTGTTTTCGCCGAGCCACACTATCGATCTCTCCCGGTAACAGTATTCTTCGTGCGGGAAAACACTTTCTTGTTATACTTCACGTAACATTTTATGCTTATTTTAATATTATGACTTTTATAAAAATTATGATAACATTCTAATATTGTTTTGCGTAAATAAAAATTAAATTTTGGCAAAATATTGACTTAATGAATACTTATATACACATCATGATAAAATAAATAAAGTAACAATTAATTAAAATAAATCTTGAAGTGATCTTGATTATATCTATTTATAATCTACCACCAAACTCAAGGTCACTGCAGTATGTAGTATTACAAACTTAAGTAGAAAAGAATAGACAAAATAAATGTCAAATCAGTCAAATGTCAATAACAGTATGCTCGATATAATCTAATCATATTGCATATTTCTAGAACGTGATTATAAATATGCTCAGCGATTACCAAGTAGTTTATAATGCTTTGAATAGATGGCGTTACTTAAGGATTGATATTTTGAGGTTAGCAGAATCAGAAAAATCTCGTTTTGTGACGACGAGATCCAGTTGATCATGAACCGTAAAAAAAGAATTACGCGAGAGAAAAAATATTTGACCCATATTTTTTCCTCCGTGAAATTTTTGCTAATGTGTAAGAATCTGCAAAGTACTATTTTTCTGATTTGAACCGAGTAACCTAGTGAACTACATTCAGAAAATAATGTTTTTGTTGGAAATATATTTTTTATAAATTTGGACACTTTTCAAATTATCCTCGTATGTTTAATTTTTTAAGTTAAATATTCATTTAGTTACGCCATAAATAAAAATGTGTTATTGATTATATAAGTATGGATTATCTTAATATATGAAATATACAGATCACAATAACATAACACCACATCATGCCTACCTGTACTAAAGTTTAAATTAATTTAGCCTTGAATAACATATAAAAAAAGTTACTCATAGTACGCATTCGGTACTAGTCCGTGGCATTGTGCTTCATTAGTGAACAAAGGTTAAATATAGATTTATCTTGTGATAATATATTTAAAATAAAATATGTTTTTATAGATTTCTCAGATTTGTGTAAGTAGTTTTTCTTACTTAACATAGAACAATCATGTTTACTGGAAGTTTGTTACTTAATATTGTTGGGCTGTTAATAGTTACAGTAATCTTAATAATAGCTTATTTCAAAAAGCAATTTTCGTTCTGGAAGAATAAAGGTGTGGAGTATTTAGAGCCGTCGATACCGTTTGGGAACAGTAAGGATAATTTCAAGGGCAAGCTCTCAACTGGAGAATGGTTTACAAATTTTTACGGGACAATGAAAGCGAGGAAACTCATACACGCCGGTAGTTACTTTTTTCATAGACCTATATACGTAGTGATTGATCTAGATTTGGTCAAACAAATACTCCAAGTAGATTTCTCCCATTTTACTGACCACGGCACTTACGTAAATGAAAAACATGATCCATTATCGGCACATGTGTTTTCCTTAAAAGGCCAACGATGGAGGAATTTAAGAGCCAAACTGACGCCGACTTTTACGTCTGGAAAAATGAGGAATATGTTCCCGATCTTTGTTAAAGTATCCCAGGAACTGGTCGAGGTAATCGACAATGAAACGAAAATGGGCGAGCCTTTCGAAACGAAAGAAATCAGTGCCAGACTTACCACTGATATCATCGGTAACTGTGCGTTTGGCATAGATTGTAATAGCTTAAAAGATCCAAATACTGAATTTAGAAAGCAGGGCAAAAGACTTCTGACATTGACATACACAGAAATGCTTAGAAATTTCTTCTCTTTTCTCTTCCCAAATGCTATGAATTTTTTTGGTGTTAGACTGTTTCCTAAAGGCCCTACTGACTTCTTCTGGAACACGATAAAACAAACAACAGAGTACAGAGAAAAGAACAATGTGCGCAGGAATGATGCGTTGCAGTTATTACTGGATATGAAGAACAACGATGGTTCATTGACCTTCAATGAATTAGCAGCGCAAGCCTTCATCTTCTTCGTCGGCGGTTTTGAAACGTCTTCAACTTTAATGTCTTTCGCTTTGTTGGAGTTATCATTATACGAAGATGTTCAAAGCAAATTAAGAGAAGAAGTAAATGCAGTGGTAAAACGTAATAATGGTGAAATTACTTACGAAAGTATGGCAGAAATGCACTATATGGATATGGTTATAAATGGTAAGTTTACATATTGCGAGAACTCTTCGTCTAGGGCGAGTAATTTCATTCATGTTACAACGGTCTCCGAAATTATTCTTTTGAATCTTATTAATTATGTATTAAATTATTACCTATAATTTTTGTATCTATCTTGAAATTTTGCGTTTAATTCTTTTGTAGAATTCTTAAACCTTCAGTATATGTAATATATTGATCAGTAATAGCAAGACTGACCATTTTTATCGTAACATAATTCGGGACAAAGAGCGTTCATTGCGTACGTATTTATACCGGTTGTGTCAAATATCATTATCCATAGGGAATCTGTATACCGATAGGTCCAGCTCGGAACGGGCCATAGTCAGCAATGAGTGGCAACACCGAAACCCCTCTACCCGCAGCAGCAGCACATTGCAGTTAAGAATTAAGAATTTAGTAAGACTTAAACCGCGCAAGGATATAGTCGTTTGCATATTCGTTCTGTATACGTAATTTGCCCATTTGTTTCAGACATAATAAGGTCCAATTTATTATTATTATTGTATTCTTAGCTGCTACGGAAAAGTAATTTTAAGTAATAAAAAAACAATAACGTTTTCTAAAAGATAAAAGTAAAAAAATCAATAATTCTACAAAATAAATTCAAATTTTAAGAAAGTCACTCAAAATAGGAGCACGCGGAGTGGTATCGTACACACGTTGCCACATAGCACGTTCCATACGTATATTGTTGTCTATGTATGGCCCGTCGCGGGCTGGACCTATCGGTATATGTATGTACAGTTCGTCTAATGGATCTTTAGACGCACGTAATTATTTGATAACATAATCAAAGATTCTCGGTCAGTCTATCTATCCTTATTTAATATCGGTGTCGAATATTCAAGTGCGGAAAATACGTATGTCTGCAATACAAATCATATCTAGACTACTGCATTAATCAATTGAAAAATTAAAAAATGTGAAGTTTATATTAATGCATTATGTATATAGTGCTTAACTTGAACTGGAAGTACCTATTTGATTCGTACGCATAAAAATTAATGACGTGCGTCTAATGATCCATTAGACGAACTGTAGATACGATGTATAGACACCGCGCTGCGACGTATTATATACATACGTATACATCGTACATACATACGTATACACATATTCCCTATGGCTAATGATATTTGACTCAACCCGTATAAATACGTACGCGTAGAAATTACTTTGGGGAAAATCCTTAGATATCAATTACACATTTTATATTTACGAGCATAATCTCCCCCTTGAGATCTGATTAGATTTTCAGTAAAATTGACAGACCGGAAGTAGTAGTTTAATTCATTAAAAAAATCGAATTTTAGCAATGTCAACTACTATGTTTAGGCAAAAAATAAATGTGAGAAAAATTTGATTAAAATAGTTTTTCGAAATTTCTACCGGAAGTCGGTCTTACTCGAAAATCAGTTTCTTGCGAAAATCTCGCAAGTCATGCTTTCTGGGCAGGTACATTACGAGTATAAAAGTATTTAAAACTTATTTTTCAATACCTTTTGTATAAAAAAAAAATGTCAAAATTGGCACCAGAAGTAACACTTTTACTCTTATCGAATAGCGATTTTTAGCAAATATATCGTAAATTATGCATTTTGTATACGAGTACAAACGTATTTAGAGCTGCATATGGAATATTTTTTGTATAATGAAATTTCAAAATTCGGACCAGAAGTAACACTTTTACTCTTATCGAATAGCAGTTTTTTGCAAATATCTGGCAAATTATACATTCTATATAGATTTATTAAGAGCATAAAAATATCTAGAGTAGGATTAGGAGACACCATTTATTTGATGACATCTAAATCTATATGTTCTCTTTTCTAAATCTATATTTTCCGTTTTCTTTTAGAAATTCACGCTTTTTTAATATTTATTTATCTCTCTGGCTAAATCTCTCAAAATTACTAGTGAAAAACGCAACTTAAATAATTTGCTGATAAAGCTCTAAGTTTGAAACAATGATGTGCCAAAAATAATATAGGAAGATGATCAATATTTTCTGTACATTCACATTTTTATATAGTAAATAATTACTTATTAATTGATTTTTCTTTTATTAGAAACTCTTAGAAAATACCCTCCATTACCTGTACTCACCAGGGAGTGTACCAAAGATTATCAAGTGCCAAACACAGAAATTATAATTCCTAAAGGGACTACGACTTTTATACCGATACGGGGTATCCACTACGATCCGGAGTACTACCCAGATCCTCATAAATTTGATCCTACCAGGTTTGACGAAAGACACAAAGCAGAGCGGCACCAATTTGCTTACCTGCCATTTGGGGAAGGTCCAAGAGTATGCTTAGGTTGGTTAACTACATATATTACTTCGTCATTACTAAGCTTCGGATAAATATGCATTTGCATAACTGCATATTCTAATACATAATTAAGTCATTTTTGAGTTGAAATGCATATTTTAGTCATTTTCAGTTTTATATGCATATTTCCCAGTTAATTTTTTTTTAATACTGTGTAGTGAGTGTAACAGCAACAAAAAAGTGCCAAGTGACGCAGCATTTACAAACCAGTAAGCACCAAAAAAAGAAGAACCGAAGCTTAGGAAGTAAACAGCAGATGTTAGTACCAGCTATATTAAAACCTGGTCCCAGTCGTTCATCATTTAACGAGGAATTGTGTGAAGCTCTAATTTCTGCGGACATACCGTTGGCGAAATTAAAAATGAAGCATTTAAAACCTTTTTGGAAAAACATATCATGCAAAATATTCCAGACGAACCTATACTGCGAAAAAACCATGTTCTGCCATTATATAACGCCACAATACAAAAACTGCGGGAAAAAGCTAAAAATAAAAAATATTTGGGTATCTTTACATGAAACAACGGATGTAGAACAAAGTAGCATAGCAAATTTTATTTTTGGTATTTTGAGAGTTGAAGAACAAAGAAATAAATCATATCTGTTAACAATGAAAGTGTTGGCAAAAGTGAACCATACAACAATTTCCACATTTTTCAATGATGCGCTAAATTTTTAGTTGCCAACAAGCATTTGCTTCGAAAAAGTGCGCGTTGTGTGTACGGATGCTGCTCCATACATGTGTAAAGCAATGAGTGGTTTGAAAATACTTTATTCAAAAATGACTCACGTTACTTGTGTGGCGCATGGCTTAATCGAGTGGCCGAATTAGTTCGTTCCGTTTATACAAATGTAAATTTGTTAATATCATCGACAAAGAAACTGTTTTTAAAAGCACCTTCTCGCGGTGCCAAGTTCAAAGAAATTGCTGATGATGGGATTCCACTTCCGCCGTCCCCGATTCTTACAAGATGGGGCACCTGGATTGAAGCTGCAAGCTATTACGCTCAACATTTTGAGTTTATTGCCCGTATTGTGAACGATTTCGATCCTGAAGAAGCGAAAAGCATAGAGGATGCTCAAAACGCTTTAATACAAAGAGGATTGCGCGAAGATTTGATTTTCATTAGATTAAATTTTGCTTGTATTTGCGTGGCTATTTTGAAATTGGAAACCAAGGGACTTCCTTTAGAAAACAGCATAGAAATTGATGAAAATGTTATTGATAGGTTAAGTGAATTAAAAAAATTGTAGTTTTGCAAAAAAAAAATGTCGACAGTTTTAGATAAAAATACTGGATATCAAATTTTGAAAAATATTTCTAAGATTTTACAAAATGAGGAAACTGCTGTTGCTCCCAGTAATTTGAATCTCACTGATATAGTAGATTTATCATTCACTCCTATTGTATCATGTAACGTGGAACGATGTTTTTCAGAATTTAAAAATATTTTAGGTGATAATAGGCGTAAATTTATATTTGACAATTTATTACATCATGTCATAGTGAAGTGTAATAGTAAAAATCTGTAAATTTATTGTAAATAGACCAATATAACCTTTAAAAAATGTTTTATTTAAGTCTAATGAACGATTTTTGAATGCATATTTAAATGCATATTTTTAATATTTTAGATGCATATTTGCATGCATATTTTGTACTTTTTTAATGCATATTTATCCGAAGCCTAGTCATTACTATAGACGTTTTTATATTTTTTCGAATTAGGTATGCATATTGCTTAATATTACGATGAGTTTTTGGAAAAATACTCCAAAGTTATCGAAACAATATAAATATTCAACAGTGCTTGCTTACTACAAAGGATAGCCAAGCATTAAATAAGCTATAGGTATAGAAAAGTAATAATAGCTTATTACATTTTCCTTATGTAATATTCAATTTGTAGTTGGCTTTCATATAATAGTATTTTACTAGCGAAAACTCTTCATTTATACTGAGGTATGAATTAATTAGTTTGCGGTTGATGAGAATTTGTATTAGTATTAAATTGTCGTCTTTATTTCGTAGTTTGCCCTTGTCGGTTGCCAAATACGATTCACCATAGTATCTTACGGGGACAGAATTTTTTTGATTTCAAAAATCCCTCAAGAAGTAACAGTTAAAAATGATATACCGTAGTCGACATATTTTAATTTCTTATACGAAAGTAGAAAGAGGAAAAGAGCGCGACGACATAAACTAGATAAAAATAAGCGAGGCTGCCAAGACAGTACACTCGACAAACGTTTCCTATGAAATGTAAGGCGTAAGGGTCCCCCGACACTGCGTTGCTCTCCCACCACTGTTAGCAAGCAGGCATCGCTGCATATTATAAGGTCATCTTCTGCATGGGATAGAAGTATAAACCGGAATTAAAATTTGACGACTACGATATGTAAATGAATCTACGCAAAAATTGGTACTTATTATAGAAATCTGCGCTGAATTTTGAAAAATTACCTGTCTATAAAACACTGTCTCTGAAACTAATGACATTTCATCTTTCTAGGGCTCCGATTTGGCGTAATGCAGGCCAAGGTGGGCTTAGCTACGATAATAAAAAATTTCAGAATTAAAGCCAGTTCTCGTACCGAAATGCCAATCAAATACGATCCTGCCAACTTCTTGACCAGTTCAAAGGGAGGTTTGTGGGTGGACGTCGAAAGAATCAATCAATAAAATTCAATACCTAGAAATTGTATGAATTACGTTTTATAATACACGACATTCATAAATTAATGAAAATCGTTTGAATTTGGTAGCAAATTGAATAAATTGATTCTAGTATGTACTGTTAAGTCGACTTACACTAAACATCATTATATATTTACAACAAATTAGTCTTTTATTTTGTATTAATTTTTTTATTAAATTGTTTTATAACTCATTGTGTTTAGTCAATTTTCGCATGGGTCACCTATGAAAAGTAGTATTTAGTATTAGTGGTGTTGCAAATGTAACAATCTGTTACTAAAGTATTCGTTACTCGATAAGATCGGAAGTAACGAATACTGGTTTCTAATAATCGTTATTTTTTCAAACAGTTACTCTCATAATATACCGTAGTCGACATATTTTAATTTCTGATACGAAAGTAGAGGAGTAAGAGGAAAAGAGCGCGACGAAATAAACTAAAGATAAACATAAGCGAGGCTGCCAAGACAGTACACTCGACAAACGTTTCCTATGAAATGTAAGGCGTGAGGGTCTCCCGAGACTGCGTTGTTCTCTCACCACTGTTAGCAAGCAGGCATCGCTGCATATTATAAGGTCATCTTCTGCATGGTATAGAAGTATAAACCGAAATTAAAATTTGACGACTACGGTATAACTTTTAGAATACATTCTTGTCTGAAATATTTTATTAAAAAATATAATTTAGAGTAATTAACTTAGTACAAAATATTTGAATTTAACCAGTTTTTAGTATTACTTCCATTTGCATAGGTCGATTTCATTATAAACGTTTTGTTTGAACTCATTGTATTGATGCAATGTAAAATTAATTTTGTGCCATTTACTACATTGTACATTTATTTGTGTGATTTAATATCGGAGTCGGGGATTTTTATGGTTTTATGATAGAATATCTCGCCAATCATAAACAAAATGGTTCCCTAAAAAATACTTTAGGCTTTGGCATTTTACTTTTAATTTTGAGTTGGAATGTTTTGTTATTTATTTAACGTGATATACAGGGTTGCCGCTAAATACGTGCGAATCTAAAGAATACGTATAAATGTCTAACTGCAAATCAAAAAAAGATATTTATTTGTAACTCATCAAAAATTTCTAAATTTTTAGGGCCAAAATGTAGTTAACATCGGTCCATAAAAAGATTTTTAGTGGTGACAAGCAACCTAAATAGTTATAACTAGGCTTCGGATAATTATGCATTAAAAAAGTACAAAATATGCATGCAAATATGCATCTAAAATATTAAAAATATGCATTTAAATATGCATTAAAAAATCGTTTCTTACATTTAAATAAAACTTTTTTTAAAGATTTTATTGGTCTATTTACAATAAATTTACAGATTTTTACTATTACACTTCACTATGACATGATGTAATAAATTGTCAAATATAAATTTACGCCTATTATCACCTAGAATATTTTTAAATTCTGAAAAACATCATTCCACGTCACATGATACAATAGGAGCGAATAGTAAATCCACTATGTCAGTGAGATTCAAATTACTGGGAGCAACAGCAGTTTCCTCATTTTGTAAAATCTTAGAAATATTTTTCAAAATTTTTTATCCAGTAATTTTATCTGAAACTGACAATATTTTTTTTGCAAAACTACAAATTTTTAATTTACCTAACCTATCAAAAACATTTTTAACAATTTGTATACGGTTTTCTAAAGGAAGGTTGGTTTCCAATTTCAAAATAGCCTCGGAAATACAAGTAAAATTTAATATAATGAAAATCAAATCTCCGCGCAATCCTCTTTGTGTTAAAGCATTTTGAGCATCCTCTATGCTTTCCGCTTCTTCAGGATCGAAATCGTTCACAATACGGGCAATAAGATCAAAATGTTGAGCGTAATAGCTTGCAGCTTCAATCCAGGTGCCCCATCGTGTAAGAATCGGGGACGGCGGAAGTGGAATCCCACCACCAGCAATTTTTTTGAACTTGGCAACGCAAGAAGGTGCTTTTAAAACACTTTCTTGGTCGATGAAATTAACGAATTTACATTTGTATAAACGGAACGCACTAATTCGGCCACTCGATGTAAGCCATGCGCCACACAAGTAGCATGAGTCATTTCCGAATAGAGTATTTTCGAACCATTCATTGCTTTACATATGTATGGAGCAGCATCCGTACACACAACGAGCACTTTTTCGTAGCAAATGCCTGTTGGCCACAAAAAATTCAGCGCATCATTCAAAAATGTGGCAATTATTGAATTGTTCACTTTTTCCAACACTTTCATTGTTAACAGATACGATTTATTTATTTCTTCTTCAACTCCCAAAATACCAAAAACAAAATTTGCTATGCTTCTTTGTTTCTTCTTAAAGATACCCAAATATTTTTATCTTTAGCTTTTTCCCGCAGCTTTTGTATCGTGGCGTTATACAGGGTCGGGCAAAAAGAGCGGAACACCGGATTTATGGCTTAACTAGCACTTTTTCGAAAATTTAACCTAAATTAAAGTTTTTGTATACTTTATGTATTATTTATTGGTGTTTGCAGATTTTCCGTTTTTGTCACATTTTTGGAGATATGATGTCACCGGATAGTATTTTAAATGAATCACCCTGTATTTATATTTTTTTTTGAGTAGATATTTTTTTCCTGAATTCACTAATACCAGGTTTAGTGGGTCTCTGACTTATGGTTTCATAAGAAAAAAATAAAATGTAATGGCACCTAAATATTTATTTAATAAAAAACGAACGACAATAACTAAAGATTCTAAAAAAAGTTAATGCTGCATTAAAAGTTCATGTCACCTTTAAGCGAGAAATGAATTTCATAATCATTTGTTAAAGTTAATGGACGTTAATGAATAGAATCTTTAGTTATTGTCGTTCGTTTTTTATTAAATAAATATTTAGGTGCCATTACATTTTATTTTTTTCTTATGAAACCATAAGTCAGAGACCCACTAAACCTGGTATTAGTGAATTCAGGAAAAAAATATCTACTCAGAAAAAATATAAATACAGGGTGATTCATTTAAAATACTATCCGGTGACATCATATCTTCAAAAATGTGACAAAAACGGAAAATCTGCAAACACCAATAAATAATACATAAAGTATACAAAAACTTTAATTTAGGTGAAATTTTCGAAAAAGTGCTAGTTAAGCCATAAATTTAGTGTTCCGCTCTTTTTGCCCGAGCCTGTATAATGGCAGAACATAGTTTTTTCGCAGTGTAGATTCGTCTGGAATATTTTGCTTGGTATGTTTTCCAAAAAGGTTTTAAATGATTCATTTTTTAATTTCGCCAACGGTATATCCGCAAAATTAGAGCTTCACACAATTCCTCGTTAAATGGTGGACGACTGGGACCAGGTTTTAATATAGCTGGTACTAACATCTGCTGTATACTTCCTAAGCTTCGGCTCTTCTCTTTTTGGAACTTACTGGTTTGTAAATGATGCGTCGCTTGGTATTTTTTTGTTGCTGTTAGACTCACTTCACAGTTTTTACAAACCAGTACACTTCCATCAGTTGTAAAATCGCAGTCTTTGACAAATTGGTTTAAAATTGCGCTAACTGATCGTTTTTATTTCGGCATTTTTAACACTGGGATGTTCGCTTCTCAAAATCAAACAACATGGAATATTCCACTCCTTACGGGTTGGTTACGTGATAATCGGTCATAAAAGCTGTTTGGGATTTATCAAATATTTTTTCGAAGGACGGTGACGGTTCTATTAGATTTGTTGTAATGTTATGTAATTCGAGAATAATAGGACTTCTATAAAAAGGCAGCCGCACAGAAAAAGCATTCATTCATTCATTCAGAGTCGGTTATGTAAATAAGTAAGTACGTGTGTAGCAAATAAATACTCTTACAAAAATCTGTCTACATAAATATTCTTAGATAAATTGGTACATAAATAGTATTTTGTGTTACTGTCATTCAATAATTATAGTTTCATTGAATTTAGTTTATTATATAGTTCCTTTGTTTCAAGAGTGTTCTTTAATTTCATTTTCAATTATATTTTTATTTGGTCTTTTAAATATAGACTTTTAAAAATAAATAGTGAGTGAATTGTTTATTATTTTTCGGACCCATAAAAACCATTACAGTATGTTTAAAAAAAAAATTTAACAGGGAAATATGCAGATAAAACTGAAAATGACTAAAATATGCCCTTCAACTCAAAAATGACTTAATTATGCATTAGAATATGCAGTTATGCAAATGCATATTTATCCGAAGCTTAGTTATAACAATAATCAGTTTGAAACAGGCTAAATATGGTTATTGTAATTGACATTGACATCCTTTCATATGTAATTGTTTGCATTGCTAGAAAATATAATTCAAGACGGGTCATTACAATACATTAATTTTATTTATTCCAACTTCCCCAACTAGGGTACTCAAATTAAAAGGTTTTTTTTTATCTGTTTACTAATATGTATTATTTTGAGGTAACAATACAGAATAATATTTCTGGCAATACCTATATTATTTGTCCTGATTAAGGAAGAAGTTATCGTAAAAGATAAAAGATTAAATTCAAATTAATCGAGTTTTGAACTTTGTAAAAGGCACTCATAGTATTCGATATGAATCTACAACAGTAAGTTTTATTATTTTATGAGTGATGGATAGTTAAGAATAGTCTTTTTATGATTATTTGTGCGGGTTTTATATAAGGTTATTCAATAAAAAAATCAAATCTTGGAATAAAGTTTGTTTCGTAAGGCAATGGGGTTTGTTAATATATCACTTTTTCAGTGTTGTTGTTCAAAGGAGAAGTTTTGTTGATAACAGAGATTCCCTTGACTACTGAACTTACAAATCATAATTTGTGGCATTGAAAAATGGTTTTGAGGTTACAAATCAGATTCTTCTTGAGTAGTTTATTCATAACACACCAATAGCCGTTTAACTGAAGGTGGGTACATGAAAATGAACAAAAAATAACTTATCTGTATGCATAACACTTTGGTAAATTTCTATGAAATTAAAAAAAAACATTTCTTGCTCTCTAAATAAATCGTAACTTTAATATATTTATTTTTGATTGGTATCGTTACAACACAGTAAAAATCTTGTACGAATAATTATTTTTTCTAGACATTATATTATTTATTTCATGAACAATATTGTTGGTAAATTGTTAAAGAATACATGTATTGTTTTGTTAGTATTTTACTTGTTTGAACTGAGGGAATAAGAATATCTCCTGCGCAAGCTGGGTGTCGAATTGGAATCTAAACACGAAAACGAGTTTATGTTAACCTAATTCGTTAGAAATAAAACACAAACAATTGTTTCAGATTTACACTATATTCAACTTAAAAACACAACAGCTGTTTCGCTACACTGTAGCTTCTTCAGGTGATAACGAATTCTAAAATTTTTTTTAGAGTGTAGCGAAACAGCTGTTGTGTTTTTAAGTTGAATATAGTGTAAATCTGAAACAATTGTTTGTGTTGTATTTCTATTGGAATATGGATTTACATCAAGTAAAGGCCGAATCTATTGAATTTTTATAATTCGTTACTTTCGCATTATTTTATTTACTGTGCACTCTCTGCTCATGACGTATTAAGCATGTTAGCTTGTGAAAGAAGCACTGGGATCAGTGTAAATTTTATGTATACAGTTTTTGAAGGTTATATTATTTCACCTCAAAGAATATTTCCATATTTATATTCCAATCAACAGAGTTTTTCTAAATAATATAATGTTGGATCAAAACTTTTCACCACTTTCTTGGAGATGTATTATTTGTTAAGAAAAAGAATAGAAAATACAAAGCAAAAAAGAATTAAGTATCCAAAATAATTGCCATATCTTTCGATAACTATATTTGGGCGAGTTTCTGGATTTGGTCACCAAAAAAAATTGGTTAAGACTCAAACAATCGCATATTTCATCAACCGAAATAAACCATAATCAGATGAAGTAAGATTGGGCTATACGCGTAATTTGGTACAACTTCCTTTGCATTCAAAGCTGAAGTATTTTCCCGATTTCATATCAACGCATTGTAGAACTGGAGTAGTACTTGTTTCTGTTCACCAATGTCTAGTATGTTTTCCTTAAGCCAGCTGCATATTCAATTGTTATCTATACAATTCAATATTTACAGAACTGCTATTTGGTAACATCTCAAAATTCACTAATCCATCAACATTTTATGAATTGCTTAAGAAAAAGTGGTGGAAACTTTTAAGACAAATACAACCTTACATGCTGCAACGATTAGTGACAGACTACTTTTCCAACAAATTGAATATATTCTACAAGATCAATTTAGAAAAATGAAGACCAGAGATTAATTATTGCAGCACTTATATAGATATTAATAAAAGTAATAACAACTTGAGGTATCCGTTAAAATACTTTAAAGGAAGTTGATTCAAAAAAAAAGGAAAGAATATCAAAAATAGATTGCGTTTTTATTCTTTAATGCCACAGTACCCATATTTCCCACGCAGTAGTCCTTCTTATTCCCTGAAATTGCTTTTGACAAGTTACCAGTCACCATTTGCTCTGTTAGAATGTACCTATTGGTATTTTATATTTCCATCAACGATTTTACCTTTGAGAAAGTGGTATCAAACGTCAATATCAAAATTTAACAAAACGCTTAAAAAAAGTAGCGGAAATTTTTGGCACAACCATATGGTACGATTACCGCCGGAATAACAAATACTATTTTTTAACAAATTGAAAATGTTCAACATGATCAATTTGGGAAACGCTATTACAAACAAACATGATCGCTTGTTGAAAAAAAAAAATAACAAACATACATTCAATAAACCCTGCATTGCTTTACGAATAGAAACATAGATATTCCAAAAAAATTACTTCAACTTTAGAATGTAACATTTTCATGAATACTTGGTATTTTTAGATTAGAGCCTTATTTTCTGGTTATCGGATGTGATGGCTTTCGAACATTTATTACTGGACATTATTGGCGTGTTCACATTGACAGTAATCGTAACAATAACTTTTTATAAATGGAAATTTTCTTTCTGGAAAAATCAAGGCGTGAGCTATTTGGAACCGTCGATACCCTTTGGAAATAGTACTGATAACTTCTTTGGCAAGATCTCAAGTGGAGAATGGTTCGCAAATCTTTACAGCACAATGAAGGCTAAGAAAGTTATTCATGCCGGCAGTTACTTCTTTTATTCACCTGTATATATACCAATTGATTTAGACTTGATAAAACAGATACTTCAAGTAGATTTCACCCATTTTACGGATCATCTTATTTATGTAAACGAAAAACGCGATCCGTTAACAGCACACTTGTTCGCATTAAAGGGTCGGCGATGGAGGAATCTAAGGTCCAAATTGACACCCACTTTTACATCTGGAAAGATGAAAACTATGTTCCCAATTTTTGTTAAAGTGTCTCAAGAGTTGGTTGAAGCATTAGACAAAGAATCAAGAATGGGCATACCTCTCGAAACTAAAGAAATCAGTGCTAGACTTACCACTGATATTATCGGCAACTGTGCATTTGGTATTGATTGCAATAGTTTAAAAGACCCAAATACGGAATTTAGAATACAGGGGAAACGACTTTTTACTTTGACACCCAGGGAGTTGATATGTACCATCCTGTGTTTCACCTTCCCAAATGTCGCGAGTTTTTTGAATCTTAGATTGTTCCCTAAAGTTGCTACGGATTTTTTCTGGAGTACAATAAAACAAACAACAGAATACAGAGAAGTTAACAAAATTCGCAGGAATGATGCTTTGCAGTTGCTATTAGACTTGAAGAATAATGAAGGGGTGTTAAACTTCAGTGAATTGGCAGCGCAAGCATTCGTTTTTTTCATCGGCGGTTTTGAATCTTCTTCAACTTTAATGTCGTTTGCTCTGTTGGAGTTATCATTGAATGAACATGTTCAAATTAAATTAAGGGATGAAATAAACGAAGTATTAAAGCGTAACAATGATGAGTTTACTTATGAAAGCATAGGAGAAATGTACTATTTAGATATGGTTATAAATGGTAAGTTTTAGATTTTAATCTATTTCATTCTAGTATTACGTGGGGCAAACCATTTATAAGTGTTAAGGTTATATAGGGGAAAGATGGTTGGGAACTGCAATCAAGTAAGTTTAAAAAAATATTATGGACTGCAGGAAAGGAATAATGGGTTATTAAAACACACATTATATTCATAAAAAAAAAAATAAAACCAAAAACGTACTTGATCGCCATTGCCAACCACACGGGTAATGGCAATCGGACACGGTAATCACAAAAAAAATATTACGGTTTGCAAAAATAGCATACTTTCCCTACTTCACGTGTTCCAATCCTGGGCATGCAAAATGTGCCAACTTTTTGCAAGACATACAGCAGACCCTACTTCTTTATCTTGACAAGACAGACATGTGTCATTTTCGTTTCCTTCTATTTCTATTTCTAAAGCAAGATCATCGGAAAACGAGTCATCAGATGAATGTTCGAATAATCTCTTCTTAAATAATTTTTTTTACAAATCTTGCTCTTTGCAGCCTTTTTCTTTGGAGTCCCAACGGTTGTTTGGCGTTGTTTCAAGTCTTCTTCTTCCAACATATTTTTCAAATGCGTTGCTGTTAGAACGCCTGAATGCTGTTTCTTATTTGATCCTTTTCTGTTTGATCTAGCTGAAGTATTGGTCAACGGAGAAACTTCTTGTAATGTAACTTTGATACAAGAGGTAGATGGAGTAGTAATAATCACATTGTCTTCATCGATCCTAGCTTTTTCTTTAATGGTTTTTTCAATTTTTCTCATTGTATTTTCATTGATTCCTATGGTGTCTTGAACCGTGTCGGTAGCAAAACTCTTTTTCTGAAAATACATTGGAATCTGTAGGAAATATTCCCGAGTGGTTGAACCCGTCTGCTGCCTTTCCAGTGGTTGCTGTTCTTATGTAGGCCTTACTAAATAATTCAGCCAGTTCATAAACAGGTATTTTCTCATATAAATGTGTGTTTCATATTCCTTTGAATAAGCAGTTTTTAATGGTGAGTAGGAAGCGACATCTAGGGACTGCGAACGGTGAGAGGTATATGACGGTGGTGATAACTCCACGATTCCATTTTGTTTACAAAAGTTATAAGATTGTAATGAAATTAAAAAAATGGATTCTCGATAGATGGTGTGGCAAATTTACCAAAATGTTGTAACCACTCTAAGAATAGTTCCTTAGCCATCCATCCCGACTTTGAACACCTATATGATGGATTCAATGGTACGTTTTTTAGCGTGTCAGGTAGTCTTTGTCTGGCAAAAATAAATATACGTGTATATAAACCCCTGCAGCACTAATCGCACAGCATACAGTTGTATTTGAGCCATATTCTGCACTTGTCATTGTGCCAACTTGTTTTTGACCCTTTTTTGTATAAATTTTGTCAGGTTTGTGAACAGTACTGAAACCTGTTCCATCCAC
Source organism: Amphimallon solstitiale (assembly GCA_963170755.1). Lineage (NCBI taxonomy): Eukaryota > Metazoa > Arthropoda > Insecta > Coleoptera > Scarabaeidae > Amphimallon > Amphimallon solstitiale. The sequence continues at coordinate 113,029,877 of OY720681.1, read as the reverse complement.
ATTGTAGACTCTTGCCGGCGAAAAATTATGTTTTTCCATTAAAATCATCAGATTATTGCAAAATAATTCAACCTCTTGCTTGTTGAAGGCCTGAATTCTATGAAGACTGTGTGGTTTTTGTTTGCGAATGTTAATGTTTTTGACTCGTCTTAGAAAATTATGAAGCCATCTTGTTCCAGTCAGCTTTTCTTGTTGGTTAAAGTTGTGCTTAACATCATTTCTCGTCGCAAATTCATATACTTACTATTCTTCGAGTTCTTTGTTGTAAATTCCATAAAATAAATGTACCATCTTGATTACGTATTCCCTCAGTTCTTCTTCTTGGGCTTCTGTGAAGATTGGTCGTCTTCCTAGGCGTTTAGTTGGTAACTTTCTATCTATAACTCCTTCCTACATCGTTGTAAATGCTATGTCAAATTTTGAAGCAGTTGCTCGTACGGACTTCTTCAGCGAAAGAAAAAATGGTCATAACCTAAAATTTTTTACAAAAATGTTAAAATAATGTGACTCAAAACTTTCGATAGACATTATTGAGGTCATACGAATAGATAGAACTGAAAAATAGTCATTATTCCACTTTCAAGAAAAAATTGTAGAGCGCAATTTTACCACACTGCAACCCTTTTCAGTTTTGTTTCAATTAAATTTTACAGGAAACTGCCTGGAATGCGAGTATTGCTACTTAAGCTTTTGCATTTACAGGGCAGGTGGCGGGCATAACTATGTTTCTTTCCTGTCAACTTAAGTATCAATATGAGATGATCGCATTTGCCCTCTCCATCTCTTTCCTAAGCTTGCCAATGTCAAATATATAGCAGCAGTCTGTTATGACAGAATGTTGAGAAACTTTGAAACCTTTTCTGTAAATGTGAAGTAACTACTTTTTTGACAAATTATAGTCTTTGGAAAATTTGAAAGTATGTAGTTTTCCATTAAGCATTTATAATTATCGATATAAGATATTTGTTTATCATTTTTATAAATCAGGAAGCCATAAAGAGTAAATAAATAAACGTTATTGTTTCGAATGTATTCCTGTTATGCTTGTACGATCTACTCTCATCAAAGCAATTTAGTGTAGCAGTTTGTTTATATGTATTTAACAATATTTAAATTTCATATTGATGACAATTATTAGGTTTCATGTGATAAGAATAATAACATATATTTCGCAATAATTTTTAATAGAAACTTTGAGGAAATACCCACCATTTCCTATCCTCACCAGAGAATGTACTAAAGAGTATCGAGTGCCAAATACCGATGTCATAATACCCAAAGGAACGCCCACTTTTATACCGATACGTGGGATCCATCACGATCCCGAATATTTCCCAGATCCGGATAAATTTGATCCTAATAGATTTGACCAGGAAAACAAAGCGAAACTACACCAATGTGCTTTTCTCCCATTTGGAGAGGGACCAAGAGTATGTTTAGGTAAGAAGAAATGACTTTATAAATTTGGATCGTAGATATTTTTGAACCTACTGATATTTCTGAAATTAAGTGTTGCTAATTATTTTCCATAACACATTGTTTAAGGTACTAAAGGGTTAAATGATTGGTTAAATAAATATTTTCTTATCAGCAACGGTACTGGATGAGAGAACAGAGTAATTAGCCCAGTAGCACAGTCTGCATCCAGTATCTCAGGGTCGTTAATTATTTATTATTGCAATAGAACCTTTATGATTAATAATTGAACTAATCAGGAGTGAATGCATATATTTAATTTAATGACAAAACTCACATACCTTAACTGCATCGAGCCTTAGCCGAGTTTACATTAGTAGTGGCTAACGAACGTGGTCCACGCTTACGTGGTTCACTCTTGCTCCACGACTAATGTAAACACCTTTTCGTGCAGCACGACTATATCACGAATAGGCCACGCCACGACACGACTGATATTAAACATGTTAAATATTTCACGCCTAAAATCAGTCGTGGAGAGTATTTATAGAAGACGCACGTGCTTTTGTCAGCTTAATTAATTAAAAATGAGCGTCTCAAATGCTGTGTTGAGAATGAATGAACGTGATACAGTTCGATTCGTAGAACTGTATGAAGGTGAGCCCGTATTATGGAACCCAACTGATGAAAAGTATAAAAAAAAAGATGCACGAAATGCTGCAGCAGAAAGAATTGTGGCTCAGATACAAATTGAAAATTTTACCGCAAAAAATGTACTAGAGAAATTCAAAAACTTGCGTAGTTCATATTTGCAAGAACTAAAAAAAATTAAAGACAGTACCAAGTCCGGCTGTTCCACTGATGATGTTTATGTGCCGAAAGTGATTTGGTTTCCGATAATGGACAGATTCCTAAAGTCACACGTTACATCAAGAAAAACTCATTCTAATTTGGTAAGTAATTTTTATTATAATCTTGTATTGTAAGTATAAGATATTTATCAATCGTCTATTTATTATTTCTCTATCATTCGCCCCTGCCATGGCACAGCGCCTTCTTCATTAAAATACTTGCAATAGTTATCTCTTTTTTGTGAAGCATTTCTGGTGGGATTTTTATCACCTGTTAAGTGTGAGATATTTAAAAGACCGTCACTTGTAACATCTCTCCATGTTCCCAGCTCTCCTCGATGATCCACGTCTTCAAAATCTATAAGACCAAATGGTACATAGGCAGTACCTGTTTTACGCAACCAGTTATGTATGGCGCAACATGCCAGTACAACTTTGTCAGCTTTTTGAGGACTTAACATAAGTGGTTTCTCAAAGATGCGAAATTTGCTTACTAAAATGCCAAAGGCGTTTTCGGATATACGCCGTGCCCTAGACAGTCTGTAATTAAAGATTTTTTCTTCACTTGTTAAATTTCTTCTGCTGTATGGCTTCAAAAGAAAAGTCTTTAATGGAAAGGCATCATCACCGACTATTATTCCATTTGAAGGAATATTAAGACTTTTCATCTCAACAGCACGAAGCAGAGAACTATTTTCCCAAACTCCGCCATCTGAAGCTCTTCCCTTTGCTCCAACATCGATGTATGTGAAACAGTAATCATGGTCAACTAATGCTAATAATATGATACTGTTGCTCTTTTTGTAATTGAAATAGTCTGAACCACAATTAGGTGGTGCCTTGATTACTATATGCTTTCCGTCGATCGCCCCTATACAGTTTGGAAAATTCCACTTTGTTCTGAAGCCGCTTTGAATGTCTTGCCATTGTTTTGTTGTGTTAGGTACCTAAAATGACATAAATATATTTTCTAATGAACACATATGTTATCTAATTAACCTAATTTCTATTTTGATTTGCAGAATGATAAGCATAAAGAATATATTCAGGATACGGGGACACAAGATGTAATGGACATACAGACACAAGATATTCAAGATATATACACTCATGATATAAATACGCAAGATGTACAGACAAGACAGACGCAAGACGTTGTCGATTCTGATTTAGATCTTCATTCAGGTGGCCTTGAACAAGTGGGTCTGAGCAATCAGCTTTTACTGCCTAAAACAAAGGCGGAGCAAACACTACAATCGGAATACCGACCGAATAATCCTACAACATCAGTCAAGAGAAAGGCAATAGCAACAACATCAGCAGCCGTTTCTCAGAAGTCTTCTCAGTTTCTAAGTAAAGGGAAAAAAAGGGAAATATCAAACACTTTGTCTAGTACCAGTACAACGAAGAAAACTAAAACGACTCCAAGTACACCATTACATGATTCAAACATCCATGCAGCTTTACAGAAATTAGATGATATATCTCGTACAGCCCAAACAAGTTTAGCCAACCAATACCGCGAAGATCATTTGGATCATTTTGGCAAATATCTTGTGTCACTGTTACGAAACGTTCCGCTGGCCAAAAGCTTTTCATTGCAACAAAAGATGATTTCCCTCGTAATGGAAGCACATGTGCCAGATTTAGTACCACCAGAGACACCCACTAGTGTTGAAGATGTGACATCCGAAAGCGTAGATGATTACGATGTGATGTCTGGTGATTTTTCCGACCTGTGTCAACGCGAGTACACTCAAAGTTTGTCTGATTGTACTGATGTCGAAATTGATTTAACATTTACAAACCTTTAATTTTTTTATGTTAATAATTACAAAACACCAAAAAAATATGTACTTTTTTAATAAAATATTTATTTGGTATCGATATTTTTACTTACCTCTATAAATTGTTTCAGAGTGATATATATGTTCTCAAGAACGTATGGTAAGAATTTACTTATTGTTGTTTTTGGAACTTTAAACAAAAATTCCAGACTTTTGAAACTGTCACCGGTAGCTAAATAACGAAGAGTTATTTCAAGTTTCGTTTGAGCCGGTATAGCTTCTCTGAGATGTGTATCACTTTTTTGTATGCGATGAGATATACGTTGTAACAGATAACTGAAATGATCCTCCGACATCCTTAATAAATTTTTGAAGTCCTCTGAATGTGTTATACGCAAATTGTTTTTAATTAATGCTGAAGCTCCAGTAATGTTTCTATCCAAAATCCATTCCCTGGTCCACCATCTTCGTTTCTTTCTTATTTTCTTTTTTTTTTTCTCACTATCAAGATGATTTCTAACTATTTCAGTAGCTATTATTTCGCAGGTTGCAACAGTGGCCTCTAATACACATGCCGCCATGTTCACGACTCCCGTGACCAGTGTAAACACAATAACGTTTCTCACGATACGTACTGCACGAAAGCGTAGAGCACGCTTGTTTTGAAGCGTGGACCACGTTCGTTAGCCACTACTAATGTAAACTCGGCTTAAATGCTCGGTCAATCCAATCAATGTTTCCCCGGGGCAACAGGTGTTGGTCCTTTTCGATGGCTAATTTTGTTACTTGAATGATCTTGTGACTATTTATTAAGTTATTTGTCGGGCGCCACCTACTTTGAATTATTTAACAGCTTTGTTTTTATTATCACTAGAATTAGCACATCGTGGCTTTACGTTTATTAGTGAAAGAAAGTAAGAAACATTCACTGAGCCCGTCGAGTTACCTCAAGGAACGAAGGATAATTAATTTACAACACAAGTGACGTAAACTTAGCAATGTTTATTACATGAAATAATCTAAACAAAAGTAAAATGGACATTCAATAATAATAAACAGATTTCTCTTTCAACATATCACATCAGATTACACAATTCTTCAGTCAATAATCTGGCCAGACGGAGATATTATTATTATTACATAAATGTTAATAGATATAAAGTATTACAATATTATAGTTGAATATACAAATGGTAAATTAAAATCGGACCTTGAATTTAGAACAGAATACAACTACTAATGCATGTATGATTATGACAAAATGAATAATTATTATCGTAACTTTTAAAATATTAACTTAAGGTCATGATATTATAAGCAAAGGTAACAAAGATTATGATGGTTATTTAACAATATTATGCTTATTCAAATAGCATGATGACTAAAGAACTACAGATGAACCCTCAAAGTTAGTTTGGCGTTATCCGACGGAACTATTTAATACAAATTAATCGTTACAGAGCCCGAAAGAATTGATTTTGCTTTAGCGACGGTACAATAATTTTTAAGCACTCTGAGACACAAACAATATTTAAATTACCTTGGATTGTGCGGATAATCTAATAACCGTGGATGCCGGGGGAGCGACTGGTCGATGACTTTCCACGAAGAAAAGATGGGCTTCTTCGGTAGCTTGACTAAGAACGTAGTCCGATGGCAACGGCTAAATACCAAGATTGCTTCAAATTCCCCTTAAGGCGATTTATCGGGATCGGCCAAATCTTCTCTTAGACTGGACTAATGATCTTTCGATAATTTCAAACCACTAGGCACGTTAAATCGTCACTTGACTAGCTTTTAACACTGCTATATTACGTACACTAGGGTAACATTTATATTGGTATTGAACTATGTGTCAAGCATCTAATGATCGACGACCGCCCACGGTTCACACTCAAAATTACTCAGATGTGTCGACTGTCACTATCGGGTTACTAATGATTATATTTTTAAGCGTTCTTACCTTCTTATTAGTACCGTTGGAGTGGGAATAAGGAAGAAGCTACGTCATTTCCACCCTTCCAGAATCTTCGAGAATGCTCTAAGAAGGAATTTCTGCACACGACACTCACGATGCAGTATATTCAATTGCTCGGTTCCCAGGGTATTTTAAAATAAAGGGCTATTGATAACACGAGCGTATTCGTGGCGCCGAGATTTAGTTTTCATCGTGTCATACAAAGGGGTATTTGAGAAAAATTGTCGTACGTGACTATAATATTTGCTTTATAAAAAGAATTTTACTTTAGATTATAAACGTTGTTATTCAGATGTTATTTTTAAGAAATAACTACGTATTTGAAAATAAGATATAACGGATAATTTCTTCAAGAATTTGAACAAGCTTGGCTGTTGTATTTATGACATATGTATATTTTTAAACTTTGAATATATTTTACTTATCAAGACTAATAATTGTGTACAGTAGGAGCCAAAAGAATGATATTATAATTAATTTGGAATTCTTAAGTAATTTAGTACTTGTTAATTTAAATAAACAGATATTATTAAACATTTTGAAATTAAGTTAGTCAGAAGTGCCAAAAGCACGCAACATAAGAATTAGAGACGAGTTGTCTTTTAACTTTATAAAAATAATTTATATTTCTAGGTCTTCGATTTGCTATGATGCAGGTGAAAGTGGGTCTCGCAGCGATAGTTAAAAATTTCAGGATTAAATTTAATCCTCGTACTGAAATACCAGTTAAATTTGACCCTGCCAACTTCATGACTAATACAAAGGGAGGATTATGGATAGATGTGGAAAGGATCACTTAATAAATTATGTGGAAACTGTGTGTCAATTACATATTTGTGTAATTAAACAATAAAAATTATTCTCCAAGCTCTGTCATAACTTGTGTTTGTTTTCTTTTACCTTCATTAAAATTTGAAACATATCAACACCAAAATGATTTATTTTCGTGCAATGTCCAAGTTATATTTCGATGTAGGTACTCATTTTTAATCTAGAACATAATAATAATAATAAAAGAAACACCATATAATCATCAAAAATAAACATACAGTGTGTACAATTAATTTTGCTTGTAATATAAATAAAGAATGTAAAAGTATGTTCCTCCATGAAAAAAAATTGCGTTTATTAATTCATGATGCAGCGTAAGATAGATTAAACTTGTATACTTCAATTAGATCCCAGAAAAAGGGAACACATAATGTATATGAATACAGAGCTGTCGGTGAACACCAAGAAATAGATTACTTTATACCAGATGCAGAAAAGAATGCGATTTGTTGGATAGGTTTTCCGGAAGGCTGACATGCTCTACTTACCTCGTATGCTAGCAACGCACTTACAGTTGGCGATCAATAGGAATCAGGAGTATCGTATATACGCTAAATGACCACTTTGACATTGTATATCAGAGGATGAGTACGTTAGTAATGGGTTTTGTGCTTAATAGTTGGGAAGTTCCAAAAAGAAAAAAACAATTTACTTTAGAGTCTAATAAAAATTATATGAATTCATTTAAGTTATATCATTCATAAACTAGTGAATAACCCATTTCAACGTATACATTTGGACGAACATTTAATTTATAAGCATTAAGTACCTATAATATTTATATCCCTTTGCTAATCAAATAATACACGATTCGGAATCAACTGTTAAAATCGAATTTAGCTTTTGTCTTTAAAACATGTTCATGCGCTGTGGTGTATAACCCATTCATGTTTTAAACTTTTTAACTCAATTTTGGGGGGCAAAATACGAATAATTTATTTTTATTAGCTTTGTAAATATTGTGATTTAATCGTAGAAAATTATTTTAAAATGTCTACAACATATATTTTGAAATAATTTTCATACTGATTTATGAAGTATAATGATAAAGTTTGGAACAACATTCATAAAAGTGTTGTATAGTGTTTTTAAGAAAATCGCTCGGATATGACAATTTTTGTTTTCAAAATGCCGTCTTTTGGCGAATTTTTTTTTGAATAACTTCACTGGTTTTTACACAATGACTTCATCATCCTTTTTTTTAAACGACAATCTTCACTGTTTTCTTCAGTTTTTAATAGACCTTCTTACTGCTTAAACAGTGATGAAGAAAAAATGGTACCTTATATAACTATTTCTTTGATGAAATGACACGTTTACAAACTGAAAATTATTTTAACAAAAATCTTAATTCAAAATCAACTCATCTCGTGAAAGTTTGACAGTTATCTAAATTGTGAAAAGCCATGCCTAGATTTTGAAGTTAAGGACAAAAAATGGCACATTTAACTGAACGGAAACGAATAAGGATTTCAATAATGGGTGGATACGGCGATAGGCTACGAACTCGTGCGGAAGCTTATGAGTTTTTCAATCAAGAACATCATGATAGGACTCCAGTTGCAAGATATACAGTAAGTAAATTATTTTTTCTGATGAAGCCACTTTTTCCCTCAACGGATCAGTACATCGCCATAACTGTAGGTACTAAGTCACGGGAACATCCTCCCTGTATTCACTAATCACACAGTCAACATCAATATAAAATAAATGTATGGGTGGAAATGATACGAGGGCGTATTTTTATGTTATGCTTCTTTGAGTTCTTCGTCAGAAGCAAAACGCTTTCCTCTGAGATGCTTTTCTAAATTTTTGAATAAGAAGAAGTCTGACGGAGCTAGGTCGGAGCTATAAGGTGGATGCCTTAACTCTATAAACCCACAGTCATTGATTATCTGCTGAACTTTGTTTGCCTTATGAACCCGACAATTGTCGTGCAGCAACAAGTTTTCTTGTGGATAAGGATGCGGGCGTTTTTCCTCCAGAGCAGTTTTTAAATTTTTAATTGTGTTTTCGTAGGCCTCCCCATTTATGGTAGACTCTCTCGGCATATATTCAATAAGCAAAACTCCTTCAACATCCCAGAAAACAGTTGCCATCAGTTTTTTTCCAGAAAATTGTGTCTTGGCCTTTTTTGGTGGTGGAGAGCCCTTATGAACCCACTGCATGGATTCTTGTTTAGTAGGAGGGTCCCAGTAATATACCCAAGTCTCATCTCCGGTAATAATTCGAGATAAAAATGTTTTGTCCCTCTCCAACTTGACCAAATTTTCTTGAGAAACTTCTTTTCTGCACAGTTTTTATTCAGGTGTAAGCAATCTGGGTATCCACCGTGCAGGCACCTTCTTCATACCAAAATCGTCATGCAAAATTTTGAGAACACTTGTTTCGGATATACAGACTTCATTGGCAATGACAGAGATCTTTACACCCCGATCTTTCAGTACCAAATTTTCGACTTTTCGCACAATGTTTTTAGTTCGAGCTTCAACGGGTCGTCCGGACTTTGGGTCATCATTGATTGACACTCGGTCCCATCGAAAGAGTTTAGACCAATATTTTACTTGTATCTTCCCCATATACAGCAACCATTCTTTTATGAATTGCTTTTGGACCATTGCCTTCCTTTGTCAGGAACTTTATTACGCTGCGATGTTCAACTTTAGTTTCACTCATTTTATCGAGAAGTGGACCATCTCACATCTCTATACACAGCATAAACTAAACACAACTTAGCACATGTACTTCTAACAGTAACAGCAATTTTTCAATAAGTTGTTCGACATCGTCACTCTTTTGTTTCATGGCTAGGTAGATAACATAAAAATACGCCCTCGTAGGATGGCGTTTCTAAGGACCTTGCTATTTTAAAGAAAACGTGACTGGCTGCCCGATATTTAAACTTTTTGCAATTTGATTAGGTGCCAACAGGGACACCTCTTTTTCCTAAAAATTCCATAGGGGTCCGTCAATAGCTTGATGCTACAGTTACAGAACGCTCTTAGATTTTTATCTGTGGGGTACTTAAAATCAAAAGTTTATTTCAATGCATCCAATAACAACTTGGAAGATTAAATGCGATTAGTTTTTACGGTCAATTTTCAAAATTCCTTTTCAGAAACCTTTTGAACTGAGCTCTGTCAAGTTAACCCCCTCTAGTTATAGTTTTTACAGTATAAAATACGTGTCAATTGTGCTCCATTTATGCTCAATTGTGTCGTACAGCATTTTCTCCCCAACCACTCATTTTCGAAGTTATACTTAAAGAATTTCCGAAATTGACAAAAGTCTACCATGGCGTCCTCCTTTGTTATAATTTATATAGTAAGTATAAATTTTGTCGTTATTAGTTTCACTTGTGCTCTTCTGTTTTTCTGTTTCCAGAAATTTAAAAAAAAATCGAATTGGGCCAACTTGACGATTGCCCCCCGCCCCAAAGATAACGGCACAACAGTGCCAGTAGACTTTTGTCAACTTCCGAAATTTCTTTTAGGAATTACTTTGAAAGTGAGTGGTTTGGGAAACAAGTTATACGGCACAATTGGCGTGCTTTGCGAAGGCACCGAGTTTTGAAGAGAGGGGCAATCGTCAAGTTGTCCCCCTTCGGTTTTTTTAAAAATTTCTGAACACAAGAGAACAAATGAAACTAGTAACGGCACAATTGAGCACAAATGGAGCACAATTGACATCCATTTTATACTATATAAATTGTAATTGGAGGGGGGCAACTTAATACAGCTGTTATATGTCCGAATTGTAATATAAATACGAAAGAAAATAAAAGAAGTAGTCAAGGAGATGAAATAACGTCGTCATGGTGCCGCCCCAATCAAAAGTGCAATTTTAAGCAATCCATTAGACATGGATCGTTTCTAGAAAATTCAAATCTGGAATGTAGACGATTTGTGATGTTGGCCTATTTATTGGCACATGGAATTTCATCCGCGTGCCAATAATCTTTAACGGGCGTACCTATTCAAACCCATTCTGATACAATGGAATCAGTGGTTCAGAGACATGTTCAAAACGTCTAGTGCAACATCCCATAATACTAGGTGCTATAAATGAAGTAGTTCAAATAGGTTAATAATGAAGTTAGAGTCAAACGTTTGTATATGTAATCTAAGACTTACAGATAAAAAACGCAAAAAATAAAAATAAAGTTATGAATGGTACAAATGCGGCAATGCTACCCTCGTATTTGGACGAATTTCAATGGCGACAGATTTATGGGGGAAAAACCACAAATACATTCAACAATTTATTACATAAATAAATTATTTATATAAATTATAACTGGATGGAGCCAATTTGACAGAGCTTTTAAACTGCGCTAATGGAACTACAATGTCAAATTGGACAAATATGTAGAATTCAAGCAGAGGCACAAATTGTAAAACGTTAAATTCGCTGAATTGCAAATAACCGATTAGTAAATCAATTAAATACACCCACAATATTTCATGATTTATTGAAAAATAAAATATTGGCGCCCAACACTCGGGGCATTTTACACTTATTTATGTATATGTATTAAAAAATGGGAGAGTATCCGAAATTTATCGTTCTTATGTAAATATTTTTTTTCTTGACTGACAAATGTTCCGAATGGCGTTTAATTTCAACTTCTCTGTATGCACATCACGTCCCAATTTTATAATGTTGCTTGCTGTACATTGATAAATATAGATTAGTACGACCTTGAACCATTGAAAAAATAAAATATATACGCAAGAGCTTACATTTTCAGCTGTTATAAAGTTGATGTGTTAGTAAATACTAGCCTGCCTTTATTTTTTGTGATTCTCCGAATATAATTTAACGAAAATAAGAAATAGAAGTTTATGATCGAAGAGTTCTCCGTATAAAAATGATTTTCTCTGGCAATGCTTGGCTTAGTATTTTAAGTGTAATAACAGCTTCGGCGATACTCGTAATTGCATTCTTTAAGAGAAGATACACCTATTGGAAACATTTAAGTGTAGATTACTTAGAGCCCAGTTTTCCTTTCGGAAACATTGGGTTCTTTCAGAAAACATCTATGGGGGAATTATTTACGAAATTTTATAATGTAATGAAAGAGAGGAACGTCATTCATGCGGGCACTTTCATTTTTCATTTGCGGATATACGTTCCGATAGATTTGGACTTGATCAAACACATAATGCAAGTGGATTTTGCTAATTTCACGGACCACGGAAATTATATAAATGAAAAAGAAGACCCTCTAAGCGCTCACCTGTTCGCGTTAGGCGGACAGAAATGGAGAACAACAAGAGCCAAATTGACTCCGACTTTTACGTCGGGAAAGATGAAGAATATGTTCCCAATCATGATTAAGATATCTCAAGAATTAACTGACGTATTAAGAGAAAAATGTGAGAGCGGTGGACCTATAGAAGTTAAAGATATCTCAGCAAGATTCACCACTGATGTAATCGGCAGTTGTTCCTTTGGAATTGACTGTAACAGCTTGAATGATCCAGATACAGAATTTAGAATACAAGGGAAGAGATTACTCGATTTGAGTCCTACGGAAATGTTTTCCAATTTATTCAGCTTTCTGTTTCCAAAATTGAGCAAGTTTTTGGGTCTTAGGATGTTTCCTAAACCGCCGACGGACTTTTTTCAAAATGTTATAAAAGAAACTGTGGCTTACAGAGAAGAAAATAATGTTAGCAGAAATGATCTTATGCAGTTGCTCCTGGATCTGAAAAACAAAGAAAATAGAGACAGTGATTTCACTTTGACTTATAACGAATTGGCAGCGCAAGCCTTCGGATTCTTTTTCGCTGGATTTGAAACTTCTTCAACATTGATGTCTTTCGCTCTAACCGAACTAGCTATTAATCAAGACGTTCAAGATACACTAAGGAACGAAATCAATACTGTACTAAAATGTAATAATAACGAACTTACTTATGATGCATTAGTGGAGTTACGCTATCTGGATATGGTGTTGCTGGGTAATTTTTTTTTATTATGTATTCTATTTTTTGTCATTATTTAATATATTCTTTAGAAACTCTAAGAAAATATCCACCAGCACCATTACTACCTCGCGTTTGCACCAAAAATTACCAAGTCCCAAATACTGACGTGGTGATTGCGAAAGGAATTACTGCATTTATACCGATCAGAGGTATTCATTACGATTCCGAGTATTATCCTGAGCCCCACAAGTTTGATCCGGTAAGATTCAGCGATGAAAATAAAAATAAACGGCATCAATTCGCTTATCTTCCATTTGGAGAGGGACCAAGAGCTTGCTTAGGTAAGTGCAATATTTGAGGACTTAGAGCAAGAGAGCACGTAAGCCCAGTGGCGTGGCAAGCATGGGTGACACCCGGTGCGGATATTGATGGTGTCACCCCAACAATGAAAACTGTCAAAATTAATAAAAATATGGCAAAACAAGAATAATAATAAAATTAATATACCCTCATACACATTTTAAGTGTTTGCATATTATGTACCGGGTGGCCAACTAAGAATGGCCGCCGGCTATATCTCAGAAACCAGTAGTCATATTGCTTCCGGGTAAAAAAATTTCAAGTAAAAGTGCCCAAGAGAAAATGCTGGAAATTATTTTGGAGTTTGTAAAATGTCCGCAAGGGGGCGTAACAGTCAGGATCAATGTTAAAATTTAGAATTTCTTCATATTTTTACTAATTAAGGGGTATTGAAAATTTCTAAATTGTATTCGTTACACATTCTTTAATACTTTTAATCTTACACATTTTTCACTATCTAGTGAAATAAAGTGGCGGGGGAAGTTCAGATGTTTTTTTAAATAAACTAGGATTACTTCCGTTTGACTTAACCGATTTGAATAAGTTTGATCTCATTTAAAAGAGCCTTGTTTGCTCCAGAAACTGAACTTGTGCTTTTGTATCTTAGACTTTTGCTGTCACCGGTAGATGGCGTTATCTGAAATGTTAGCAAATATTAGGATTTTTTCCAAAAAAGTTAAATACAATGATATGTTTCTTTTTACATAAGCTAATAAAGAATTAAATCCTCTACATTTCGGTAAAAAAACCAAATTTGTATGTTTTTTGGAACAGGAGATATTGACAAAAATAGATCAACATTCATAAGTTCTCCTGTTTTACTGGCCTTTTACTTTCTTATACGTAGTATAAGGAAGTATTGTGATGATGAAAATTTTTGACCTCGAGATTTTTGCAGATGTCCACGTTTTGAGGTCCCCTGATACCAAAAAAGTGGTTTTTAAAAAATGTCTGTGTGTCCGTGTGTGTGTGTGTGTGTGTCTCTCTCTGTGTGTGTGTGTGTGTGTGTGTGTGTGTGTCTGTGTGTGACCACGATAGCGGTCAAACCGCTGTAGATATCAATTCCAAATTTTGTATTTACGTGTATAATCTGCCTCTTGAGAACTGATTAGATTTTGAGCAAAATCGGCAGACCGGAAGTAGTAGTTTACTTCAGTGAAAAAATCGAAATTTGCAAATATTTCGTCAATTACTAAGTTTAAACAAATTTATAAAGAATTCATATGTACTTAGAATTAAGTTTGAAACAAATTGTCTTAAAAAAGTTTTTCGAAATTCCAACCGGAAGTAGGTCTTTTACTCTTATCGAAAATCAGTTTTTTGCGAATATCTCGCAAGTCATGCTTTTAAGACAAATACGTTACGAATATAAAAGTATTTAAAACATCATTTTCAATATCTTTTATATAAAAAAAATTTCAAAATTCAGACCGGAAGTACCACTTTTACTCTTATCGAATAGCGATTTTTTGCAAATATGTCGTAAGTTATGCATTCTATATATATTTATCAAGAGTACAAAAGTATTTAGAGTTAGATATGGAATATTTTTCGTATAAATGAAATTTCAAAATTCGGACCGGAAGTAACACTTTCATACGTATAAGAAAGTCGTGTGGTGGCCACACCTCATTTTTTACTTTCTTATACGTAGTATAAGGAAGTATTGTGATGATGAAAATTTTCGACCTCGAGATTTTTGCAGATGTCCACGTTTTGAGGTCCCCTGATTCCAAAAAAGTGGTTTTTAAAAAATGTCTGTGTGTCTGTGTGTGTGTGTGTCTGTGTGTGTGTGTGTGTGTGACCACGATAGCGGTCAAACCGCTGTAGATATCAATTCCAACTTTTGTATTTACGAATATAATCTCCCTCTTGAGAACTGATTAGATTTTGAGCAAAATCGCCAGACCGGAAGTAGTAGTTTACTTCAGTGAAAAAATCGAATTTTGCAAATATTTCGTCAATTACTAAGTTTAAACAAATTTATAAAGGATTCAAATGTACTCAAAATTAAATTTGAGAAAAATTGTATTAATAAAGTCTTTCGAAATTCCTACCGGAAGTAGGTCTTTTACTCTTATCGAAAATCAGTTTTTTGCGAATATCTCGCAAGTCATGCTTTCTAGGCAGGTAAATTACGAGTATAAAAGTATTTATAATGTACTTTTAAATATCTTTTGTATAAAAAAAATTTCAAAATTCAGACCGGAAGTACCACTTTTACTCTTATCGAATAGCGATTTTTTGCAAATATGTCGTAAATTATGCATTCTATATATATTTATGAAGAGTACAAAAGTATTTAGAGTTAGATTTGGAATATTTTTTGTATAAATGAAATTTCAAAATTCGGACCGGAAGTAACACTTTCATACGTATAAGAAAGTCGTGTGGTGGCCACACCTCATTTTTTTTATGAAGCTAACAATTTTGAGCTACATATATGATTATTATCTACCATATTATTATTATCAAGAAAAATGTTATACCATTTTGAAAGACCCTGTTTAATAAAGCAAGATTATTTTTAATACTTATTTAAATCCAAAAAATATACCATTGAAAATAAAAAAGTAAGCTATGAAAAGAATAAAACAATAACTCTGTGTTAAAACGACCAATTGTGAAAATAATAAATATTATTGTCAGTTTTTGATTGATTCCGTTTACTTTTTTGTGTTTGGGAAAACTTCTCTTTTAGTGAGATGCGGTTAGCGAATGAAGACATTCGATATGATTGGTGTCTATTTCGAATGCATGCGAAATGCTACATTTGCTTCCAGAGTGTATGCTACGCAGTTCCGTAGAAGACGACATTATGCGAGCAGTGTTTTTCGTAGGTTAGTGGAAAGGCTTTGGACCACCGGAAATATTAATCTTCCGGTGTATAGAAGGCAACCTACTGGTCGAACCGAAGAAAATGCTATAAAAGTATTAGAATATATTGAATTTAATCCACATGTAGTGACCGAAACCACAAGTAGAGAGTTGGGCATTTGTATCTAACAAGTTTGGATAAATTTGATCTCACAGTTTCGTTCACGTTTGCCATATTATTTTCAGGATGTATCCTTATTACATCGTTCTTGATCAAGCTTTAACGGCTGAAGATTTCGATCGTCGGATTGACTATTGTCAATGGCTATTAAATATGGTTGCGGAAACCCCGAAATTCTTTCTCGCGTCCTATGGACGGATGAGGCAAATTTAATAGCAATGGTGGTGTGAACTTGCACAATATGAACTATTGGTCCAGGACAAATCCGCGTTGGATGCAGGAAGTTTAGCATCAAGGCCGCTGGTCGGTAAACGTGTGGTGCGGTATTCTAGGAGGTAAAATTATTGGACCCGTTTGCTTTAACCGACATCTCACTGGAGAGGTTTATTTAATTTTTTTTATGAATGAGCTGCTCCTTCTTGCAGAAGATGTCCCTCTGGACGTTCGTCGTGATAAGTTTTTTCAGCACGATGGGTGCCCGGCGCATTTTGCGGCAAGCGTCCGGGATTTCTCAGATCATACATATCCTGGCAAGTGAATTGGACGGGGTAAGTATATTTCCCTGGCCGCCAGGTCACCAGACCTCAACATCCTAGATTTTTATTTTTGGGGGAGAGTTAACGACATTGTTTTTGAAAACCGGTCTACAACAAGACAAATTATAATGAAGAAAATTATAGCAGCAGTACGAAACATATCGGAGGCGGAAATTGAAACTTCTGTTTTATCCACGCGGCAAAGGTTGCAGGCTTACATTAACAATGATGGGCGCCATTTTGAACAATTAGGCCGTCATTAAAAATTTTGCAAACCAATCTTTACAGTAATGTAATTGTAGTTATTTTAGTGTTTAATATTAGTTTTATTCTGATAGTGTTAGTATTAATTGTTAGTATAGTAAATCATAGTATGTGAAAATTTGAAATACATGATTTTCGAACGTTTACATAACATTACATTTATGTAATTTTGGTTTCTTAAACAGGAACTAACGAAATGTTTTTTTTATTTAATATATTTTTATATATTTTGCATCGGTATTACAGGAATGCCTTTCAAATTTCTTCCGCTTTTGTGACATTTTATTATTTGGTCTGAGTGTTAGAATTTTTCTGAATTTATTATATATATATATAATAAATTTAGTAAAATTATGTATATATAACAAAAAGAAGACAATTAAAACAAGAGAATTCATGCATTTTCATCTATTTTTGCCAATATCCCCTGTTCTAAAAAACATACAAATTTCGCTTTTTTACCGAAATGTAGAGGTTTTAATCCTTTATTAACTTATGTAAAAAGAAATATATTATTGTATTTTACTTTTTTGAAAAAAGGCCTAATATTTGTTTACATTTCAGTTAACGCCATCTACCGGTGACGGCAAAAGTTCGAGATACAAAAACGCAAGTGCAGTTTGTAGAGCAAATAAGGCTCTTTTAAATGAGACCAAACTTATTCAAATCGGTTAAGCCAAACCGGAGTAATCCTAGTTTATATAAAAGAACATCTGAACTACCCCCACCACTTTATTTCACTAGATAGTGAAAAATGTGCAAAACTAAAAGTATTAAAGAATGTGTAAGGAATAAAGTTTAGAAATTTTCAATACCCCTTAATTAGTAAAAATATGAAGGAATTCTAAATTTTATCATTTATCCTGACTGTTACGCCCCCTTGCGGACATTTTACAAACTCCAAAATAATTTCCAGCATTTTGTCTTGGGCACTTTTACTTGAAATTTTTTTACCCGGAAGCAATATGACTACTGGCCATTCTTAGTTGGCCACCCGGTACAAACACTTAAAATCTCGTACATTTGATCAGTATGTGAAATGTCAGGTGTACTATCAAACATACTTCCAAAATATTTAGCCGATTTAATTTCGTTGACAAGCAAAAATTTGACGTGGTTCGCTAAAACATTTATGAATTCATTTTGTATATCTGGCGACAAATATGATACTTCTGGTGTTTCCTTGATGTTTCATGATCGGCCACTGTGGGATATACTTTCCACCACTTCTGAAATCCAGTCATAAATTTTGCTTTTGTATTTGTACTATTGGTAACAGCAAATAAACGACAGGAGAAACAGTACAGCATATTAGTTATAAGAGAATAAACCATCCATGACCGCAGAATTTTTTCACCAGAGGCATCACTTTATAAAACCATTCTTATGAAAGGTGGCAAACATCAGATTTTATTTTTAACCCGTACCAGGATACAGTGGCAAACGGCTCTTCTCTGTTTTGGAAATGTTCACTACCTTTTTTTATGATCATAATGCGAACATTATCAGGAACGGGTATACTCCAATGTGAGACATCTCTCAAGTCCTGAAGTGATTCATCCATGCAAAAACTGTGTTCGATAGTAAAAACATTATTAGTATTATCACTGTTATTTTCAGTTTTTTTGTGATTGGTCTTTTTCATGGGTTATCATCATTAATTCTGTATTGTCGCTGTTGCTTCCTGAAGATGAGCTGATATTATCTAAATCATTCCTTGCATTAACGTGAGAATCAGTTTCTTTTGACGAACTTTGCCTGTTATCAATTTTTGTAACATATTTAAAGATGTTTATCAGACGTGCTCTGAACTACATCCATTTTAGCTTGTTTGGCTTTTCTCTGCTGAAACCCACTTTTTCTTTTACATGTATGAACTCCCCGGGGGCATATTCGTCTTTTTTAGGTATTTGGCATACGTAGGTACTCTGAAAAATATTTTCGATTGGTAGATATCATCGTAGTCATACATTCTAAATATATTTATTTGTAGATATTTCACAACAAAGACTAACGAATAAATACATCATCAAGAGGCTACCCTATCGTAACTAGCTCCGGTAAACAAACAAAATTATTTTCGGCAAAATTAGTACTTAAATAAAAAATCTGGTTTGTGGATTACTGATAATAATACCACGTAATTATTAAATGTGTTTCCGCCAAAAACGGCATATTTTAACAAAATCACATTTAGTCATGCAAGATACTTTTTCAGGTTATACAAGTATTATTGAAAAATACTGTATCTTTACTTTTAGTAATTCTCAAACCAGATTTAGGATATATGTATGTCCTAATATTGAGGTATGTTAATTGGTGGCCTCATGTCCAAAAACTGTTTCAACAGAATCGATGACTCTAAATCTGATAAGCAAGTTTGAGAAATTCAAAAAGAAAATTTCGACTTCAAACACGATAGAAAAAATACTTAATACTCAAAACGTGCAAAAAAGTTTTATCGAATTTCTCTAAGTTATTTATTTGACCATTTTAAGTCAGTTATCGATCGATTCCGCATCAACTGTCATCAGGTTTTGTGTTTATTCGTTATCGTTTATTACAACAAAATTATTGAACTATTCCATCCACTTACCTTGTTTCTTTGAATGATATCTTTTCTACTCTTTTATAATATGTACTTAAATAAAAATAACAATGATTCACTTGACGTCAATCACACTTCACGAAGCAAATGAGAAACGACACAAGCGACAACCAAGGACTATTTCAGGGGAATCCCCAACCGAGCAATAGTTAGAGCTAGGTACGAAACTTAAAAAAAACATTTTGCGGGAATCCCGGACCGATCGTGTCATAGACCCACGAAAATTGAAACATTAGACAGTATGTATGTGTATAAATTATTTTTGTGGTAATACTCTACCTACTGGAGTTTTTGTTTATATTTTCACGGTCGGGTGCGGGCCGCCCTCGCCGCAGCCCTCTAGCTACGCCACTGCATAAGCCATACATTTATAATTCTTCAGAGAAAACTAACATTGTACATAGACGTCGATGAAATGTTGTTAAATTATTAAAGAAACAATTCAACAATTTAGAATAAAGTGGTCGAATTTTCCTTTGATCGACGAGTATTAAGATTTAGAGAAATATGTGAATTGTAACTTTTCTTTTCAGTTAGGTCCATTTGTAATTTTATTTCCTGTATAATATGATTTTGTATACCTTATTTTAGACGATTTTAAATTCTCTATTCAAAACTATAAGACTTCTTGAATGTTACCTACTAAATTTTGTGATAAAAATAACATATATATTTTTAACAATTACAGGGTTATTCATTATAAATTAAACACCTATCGTTACTATTGCATATACAAAAAAAAATTCAAAAAAAAATTATGTGGCTGAGACTAAATTCTATATGCATGCTATCAAAAATACAGTGGCGTGCATGTACGACGTTATAAAAAATATATGTTTTTGAATGGAATAGCCTGTATATTATTAAATTTTTATAATGGTTTTTTTTTCTGATTTCAAAAATATATCACATGATACCGGTATCTTAAACCGTTTTCGTATGAAAATGACAAGTGTTATGTTTGATAAATGACATTTCCTTAATAAAACAATCAAAATGGTTTACAGTAAGGATGAAAAAGGGCGTTTTATATAACATAACAAAAACAAATGTGCAGCAGAAAGAGCATATAGGGTGTTATATCCAAAACGTCCAACACCATCAGAAAACACGTTTAAAAATATTTACCGAAAGCTAAACAATACCTCCAGTTTTAGTAGAAAAACGAACGAACAAATAAATATACTACTAACTATATTTTGAAGGTAACGTGATCTATATTTATTCGCTAATAGCCTGGTATGTATGATTTTAAAAAATTCTGAAAGTAGTTCAAATAATGCAGTTGTTCAATTAGAGAAAAGTTATGCCAAAATCCAACGTACGTAAAATAAAAGAAAATTATAGACCATATAAAATATTACCTGTACAAGTTTTAACAGAGACTCAAAAAGGGAAGAGACTGGACTTTTGCCTAATACAAAATTTGAATGAAGATCCTGATTATTTTAATAAAATATTATGGACTGATGTGTCATCCTTTTTCACTACAGGAGTTTTTAATAGAAAAAATCAAAGGTCTTGGGAAAATAAATAACAACAGAAAAAGATTAGTAAAACAAATTAAAAAATCAGGAAGAAAATATGTTAGCATTTGGTGTGGCATTTTCTCAAACAAAATTGTTGGGCCTATATTTTATGATTATATTTTAAATGATGACCTATTTGGAAATAATTATCCCAAAAGTTGAAAACATTCTAATACAGAATTTTTGGAAGCCGAACTTGATGATATGATTTGAATGCATGGTGGGTCAACTCCGCATAGTGCCTTACAAGTTCGAGATCATTTGAATAATGTATTCGCGGTATGGATAGGGAATAATGAAACTATTAAATGGCCGCCTAATCGTCCTGAATTGACCCCTATTGATTCATTTCTTTAGGGATTTTTAAAAGATACTGTCAATAATAATAACCATAATATTCAAGTCGTTAAAGAAAGGAGTCGACTTGAAATAAATAATCGAAATGTCAATAATGAAATCATTTCCAATACATTTATAAATTTAAGAAGACGTTGTCAATTATGCATTGAAAATAATGGTGGATATATAAAACATTTGTTTTAATTAATTAATTATTTGTATTTAAATTTGTTAAATAAATCTTTGTTATTTTCTAAATTTTTGCACTTTTTCATCCTCACTGTAAACTAGTTTGACTATTTTATTAATGAAATGTCATTTTTTTGTATATGCAATAATAACGATGATGAATCGTGGGTAATTTATATTGAATAAACCTGTAAAAAAAAAATTGTTAAAAAGATGTTTTTAATGGAATTTTACGTATTTTTAACTAAAGTGGATAAAAACAAGCTTGATTTCATTTTTTTGGGCATAATTTTTTGTCCTTTTATTTTTGAAAGCCCCTGTATGTGAATTTGAATTTAGAATTTCACATTATGTATTCTACATATTTGATTTATTATTTATTTACTTTTTGACTTATTGCGTCATCTTCCGTTGATGCCCTCTAGTTAATCTTTTTTTCTTATTTACATATGATAGATTCCTGTGTTATACTTGTCTTTCCTCTATAAGCTGTTTTAGTGCTCACCTTTTGTTTCTAATTTTATTTAATTTTTTTAAATGTTTACATAGGCAAAGCCAGTTAAAAACTCAGTCATATATTCTAGATTTCATTGAAAGCTAGGTACGCTTTTATCTTTACAGAATGTTACTGCATTTCATGTAATACATCTGGATTTTATGGTGGTCAGGTTTTATAAACAGAGCCCCTTGTGTTGTTAAACTTATGTCTCTGCTGTTTGACAAATGTATAATCACTTAATCACTTATAACCACACTTGTCATCATGACAATATATGGAAAATAATAAATATGAAAAATAATACGAGCGTCAATGATAAATTTGAATTAAAAATGACAAAAACGGTTATTAATGTTAAGTCCGGGAAAAATAGAATGAATCAATTAATTTCCATCACATGTTAATAGTTAAATCTTGTACATTTGCTAATTTTATTTTTTTATTATTACTTTGTTATTACAAATACTAATTTCAAAAATAGAATGAACAACACAATACTAACATCATTAACATGGACAAAGAGAGGAAAGAAAATATAAAATGTTAAATTTTGAATATAATTGACCCATTATGTCTTTTAAAGGATGATAAAGTGTAAGTATATAATATTTTTTACCGATAATTGTATAAGGGGTACATTACTGGCTTTCTTCCAAAAGTGACTTACAATTGATTACCAGTTAGTTACGTTCGAGATATTCGTTGTATCTGTGTTGTATATACCGTTCAATTGATATACTTTGTGAATCAGTTAATTTTAGATTAATATGACCTTGACTGATGTGGGAGATACGTAAAACATTTTTTCAACGGATGTTTTTCATTTCAAATATTGCTAGCTTGTATATATTACACTGTATTTACATTACATGCCACTTTGTAGTTGTGAATATTTAGGCGAAATTTGTAAATTTAATCATAGTGTTTTAATTTAAATAAAAGATGGCATTATATGGGAATATATGGCTACAAGTGTTCAGTGTACTCGTTGCTACGTTAATCTTGATAATACTATTTTTTAAAAGGAGATATGCTTATTGGAAAAATTTGGGCGTTGCGTATTTGGAACCAACAATACCTTTCGGAAACCTAAAAGATCAAATGCTTCAGAAAAAATCAGCCTTGGAAGTTTTTAAGGAAATTTATACAAAAATGAAAGCACGAAACGTTATACATGCCGGCACTTACATGTTCTACGCGAGAATGTATATTCCAATAGATTTGGACTTGATCAAACGTATAATGCAAGTGGACTTCAACCATTTCACGAGCCACGGCAGTTACGTAAATGAGAAAGATGATCCATTGAGTGCACACTTAGCTTCTTTGGATGGGCAACAATGGAGAGTTCTAAGAGTTAAGCTATCTCCAACATTTACATCTGGAAAGATGAAGAATATGTTTCCTATTATGGTAAAGATATCGCAAGAGCTAATTAGCATTTTAGAAGAAAAATATCTAAGCGGTGGACCTGTAGAGGTTAAAGACATTTCAGCGAGATTTACTACTGATGTAGTTGGCAGTTGTGCATTTGGTATTGATTGTAATAGTTTAAAAGATCCAGAAACGGAATTTAGAATACAGAGCAAACGATTGCTTAATTTAAAACCTTTGGAGGTACTGTCAAACTTGTTCAGTTTTGTTTTTCCTGATCTAAGTAGATCCTTTGGACTTAGGTTCTTTCCAAAAGAACCGGCGGACTTCTTTCTCAATGTGATAACGGAAACTGTCAAGTATAGAGAGCAAAATGGAGTCAGCAGAAATGATCTTGTTCAGTTATTGTTGGACATAAAAAATAAAGAAGGTACAGAATGTGATACCACAATAACTTCCAACGTATTAGCGGCCCAAGCTTTTGGCTTCTTCTTCGGTGGATTTGAAACATCTTCTACGTTGATGTCTTTTGCATTGCTAGAACTAGCCATAAACGAGGACGTTCAAAGCACACTGAGAGGCGAAATCAATACTGTACTGAAAGGTAACAGCGAGAATTTTACTTATGATGCTTTGGCAGAATTACGCTACTTGGATATGGTGATACATGGTAAGTGATTCTCTATTTATTTAGAAGTCAACATTATTTACGTTACTTACTAGAGACCCTAAGAAAATTTCCACCAATACCACTGATCACCAGAGTTTGCACGAAGGACTATAATGTACCGAACACTGAAATTGTAATTCCCCAAGGAATGACAGCTTTTATACCAGTTAGCGGTATTCATTATGACCAGGAGTTTTATCCGGAACCAGAGAAATTCGATCCGTTTAGATTTAGTGACGAAAACAAAAGCAAACGTCATCAATTTGCGTTTCTTCCTTTCGGAGAAGGTCCAAGGATGTGCTTAGGTACGTAAGAATAAACCACAATTCCAATGATATTTGCGAACGAATAAAAATATGCAAAGTTATAAACCTTTTTATAAAAACGCATCCTTTGTTCAATTTGGATATTTAAATGTGAAATATTTTATCAAAATATAAGCAAATTTCGCGTGTACACTGAAAAGGAACTTGTAAAGGCCCCACGTTGCTGAGCCATATTGAGAAGAAACCCTTTAAATTAGTAACGGCTTCACGTTGGTAAAGCCATATTGTAAAGACACCCTTTAAATTATCGCCCGTTATTTTGAATATTTTTTAAATAAAATAAAATGTTAATTGTTTTGCCTGGCTAGCTCAAATTCCCAGGACGATCCATGTTCAGAGATAGCAATAAAAAATAATCTTCGGGCATTATTTGATATAATTAAATAAAACAAAGTTATTCTAATTTAAATAAAATTTGTATTAGAAACCAAGATTTTTGCATATATTAATACAAACACAAAAAACATACACAAATGACGGTGTAAAACTGAAGAAAATCT
This sequence comes from Amphimallon solstitiale, assembly GCA_963170755.1. Taxonomy (NCBI): domain Eukaryota; kingdom Metazoa; phylum Arthropoda; class Insecta; order Coleoptera; family Scarabaeidae; genus Amphimallon; species Amphimallon solstitiale. The sequence goes on along the minus strand of OY720681.1, from coordinate 113,004,889 downwards.
TATATGACAGAGTCTAAATCTTTCTAACAGTGTGCTAAATTTCAACAAGTTCAAATAAACCGTTCTCAAAATATTTAGCGGTATCCGTACTTTTTCCCCACCCTGTATGTATATCAATCAATAAACAGTTCGAAATACATTTATAATTTTATTACTAGAGAGAGCAATAATTATTAAACATATTATATTATAAACTTATGATTGTACATAGAAAATAAGATGCAAGGAAAATAAAATTTTATTTTTCTTACATAACTGGAATCTTTTTTTATAACGCCATTCGACAGTAATGACAAAGGTTTTAATATGTAAAATAAGGAATTATTAATAAATGTATTATGCCGACGAAATTCTTTTGTTTTACTGTAAAATAATGTTGGTGATATATGAACAGTTCCAAACAATAAATACAAGATTACCTGAAAACTTTAGGTTTCATTTAACATTAAAATTCAGGTTTTTGTCTAAAATATGCGATTTCAGAATGTATATATGTGGCAAATTCTAGAAGCGTAAATAGTCTAGATTTTGTATTATTATCCAAATTTTTCAGAAAAATAAGCCTTTCTTTAAAGTGATAACGTTTTTTTCCACAATGCGGAAATGTATACAGGATGGTTTACCGGGAACTGAATCGGTCGATTGCGGAAAAACTGTAGCTAGGAATGATCTGAAATTTTGACACTATACTATGGTTGATGGGGGCATTCGCCTAAAATATTTTCAAGATGGCGGATGGTGTATTCATGTTACTGTAATTAGTTGTTCGGAAGTTTTCTTTTTTCTGAATTTTATCTTTACACTATTTTGTACCTGTCATGCCATGTAAGTTTTTTTGATGGCGAAATAACTACTACTATGTAAATACCTATAATGTTTTTGCATTTTAGGTTAAATTTATATCTTAATATTTGTAGATGTACAAAATTCTAATGCTAATGCTAAGCTACACGTTATTTGGTCACTAATATTAACAATAGTCTAAATATATGAACTCTTAAGTATTTGAGGGCTGATTTAATACAATTTAAAAGAGGATACCAGTGTTATGAATATTTCAACATTGTCAATTTTTGTACTGTAATTATACTGGCACCTGTTGGATAAATAAGATGCTATAGTAATTATTAAAATGCTCTAATAAATTATTACCAATAAGGCACCTTGTTATCATCGTAAGGTTGAGAAAAGCCAACAAGAAACTGATTAGTGTTATAAAGCAAATTTTGGTCTGTAGAAATACTAACTGACTTGGTATAGGCAGCACCAAAGAATACATCGCTGTAACTAAAAAAATTAGTAAATTGTAATAATCTCAAAATGGAAAAAAGGACATCAAATATGTGCCGAAATACACAGAAAAACGAGTTTTTAACCAGTGCTATTTGGAAATATTCTATATTTCTTTTAATAAGTGTACATGTATGTATATCAGTTTATTGTAATGTTTGAGTATACTGTACAACAAAGTTATTTTGTCTTAACAAGATCATTTAGTTACGATTCTGCAGTGGCTGCTGATGCTGTGGCTGAATATTTTATGAGGCAAATATTGCGATGTGGAATAGTAAAGCTTCAAAATCTTCCAATACAGTTGAAAGTGTCGTTTACTTGAGTGGTTTACGTTAGTACCGCAACATTTTTAAAATTTAAGAAGTCACATAAAATCCAAACACTTTACAAAGTAATTGAACCCTAATTAGCGTGACCTTTTGCATTGTAATAAAAAATTAGAAATGTAAGTAAAATTATTATTCTTGACAGTACCCAATTTCATTTTCAGCAACACTGTTTTAATTTTATTTCATTCTATTTTATCATTTTAAAATTATTCATATTGATATATTAATTATTGTAAAGCTTAGAGTAAGTAAGATATATAGAGAGAGCATAATGTCAATTTATAGACAAATAAAGGGATGCCAGGTGGGGTACGGACAGGGTAGAAATGGTTCAACCTTGGCGGGTTGCATACCGTTAAGTGTTCACTTGTAATAAAATTTATTAAATTATTTAAATTCGAATATTATTATTTTATAAACTGTTTTTAATTAAATTTACTTCTCTAATAATTATACTTTGAAAAAACAAATTATAGATTTTTTTGAAAATAAATATTTGCTGGTGCCCACGAGTTACTCGTAAACTTTCAATACATAACTGAAGTAAAAATGTTATTTAAAGTTGGTTTTCAGAACAATTAATAGTTCTGCAAGCATAGAAATGTGTGTCATTCAACTGTAATATTCACTTAATATTTACTCTATGTAAAACTGAAATTAATAATTAAAAATGTGTGTACGTACTTAGGTTAGCAATAGTATAAACAACTTACACATCAACAAATTCATATACATATATGTAATATATCTACATACTTCAACATTTAACTAGTGGCTTGAATTTACATATATGAGGTTTTATTTTATGATCTTATTTATAATATAATTATATATAAAAGCTTTTCGTCAAGTTCTTATGGCTCTCATGATGGAAGGTTTGATTCACTCTACCTCGCTGCTACACATATGTAATAAACAAATCTACCGTAACCAAAGAAAATGATGCACTTGCTTCACAATTTGTGTTTGTATAACACTTCACTAAGGTATATAGTAGTTAGAGTATGTTTATAATGGCAATTCTTCCCAAAATGAGACCAAAGTATACTACTTTCCTTTTTTCCCAATTTGGCCTATCTATTTTCTTTAACCACAGATTCCTTCCAATGGGCTCTTTTTGTATCCTATAATCAACAATTTTCAATGTTAAAAGATTTATATTCACCAAATTTTGGATGAAATTAATAACTTTATGTACCTACCTACAATCGTGGAAAGATAATTTTCCTTTTCTATGCCTCTAATTGCCTTGCACTCTTCTTGCTAATCCAATTCGTGCAATGGAAAGCAGCACATCAACCCATATTAAATACTAAGTACTAAATTAAAGATAAAACAGCTAAATCCTTAGTAAAAAATTAAATGGGAAATAATGGAAATTCTTAACCTTAAACTAATTAACAACAAATGATAGTCTTGAAGATACTAAATAAAAAAATAAATGTTATATGAACATAATAAGTTTGTAATTCACGATAATAAAGAATAAAATTCAAAATATATATTACACAAATAATCAGCTGATGGACCCACCAATGGCGGATGTAAACATACCCCTTTCGGCATCACTTTTTATGGACTATGCTCTCTCCTTCTTTTCTATCCTCCTTGTTGTAAAGTTAATGTTTAAAGTGTTATTTTAAAGTTCATTTTAATAAAAATTCAGAAGCTATTTATTTTGGGTACTATTAGATGGCGTTACACAAAGATCAATAGTTTGAGGTTACCAGATTCAAATTCATCAATGTAAATCGAAGTTATGTGATGGCCTTATATCGCGGAGCGATATTGATACAGTTGGCCTTGGATTGTGTTTGTTACTGTCTTGTAATGGAGTTACTATTTTCAAAGGCATCTTGTTATTTGACTAAAAGACCATTATTGTCCATGTAGTCCATTATTCAGTTGAAAATGTCCTTTCAAATATTATAAGATAAGATATTAATGAGTCTAATTTTGACAAACATTTTTATCCTCTTTTATGTGAAGAAGTATTTTTCTTGCACATTTCTGATCTTTTGAACAAGTTCTCGATTCCATTAAATTCTCGTTTAAATCGAGAGTATATTACATACAAGTCCTACACAATTATGAACTTTAAAAACAAGGGAAAAGAAAGTGTGGTTTTTAAAACAGAACATACTGTATGTATTGTATATTGACACAGGGGTACACTTGTTCTCGTTTTTACAAAAGTGGCAATCAATTAATTATTATTCAGCTTCACTGTGTTCATCATACGTATATATGCGCTCATTTGATACAGTAAGCATTTATGAAACACAAAATACTGAATTAACGAAATAAACTTATGTATGAATGAGATAAATTTAGATTAGTATGACCTTGAATATGGTGGGTGACACGCAATATATTTTTTCGGCTGCTGACTATTTGAAATATCGTTAGCATACGTACACGTTGTGTTAATATTATGTGCCACTTTTTGGGACCTGAATATTTTGGCGAATTTTGAAAATTTAATTGTGTTGTTCTAATTTAAATAAAACATGGTATTCTATGGGAATGTATGGTTACAAATTTTAACTGTAATAGTGGCTACATTAATCCTGATAATAGTATTCTTTAAACGGAGATATGCTTACTGGAAAAATTTGGGTGTTGCATATGTGGAACCAACAATACCCTTTGGAAACGTAAAGCCTCATATGTTTCAGAAGAAATCAAGTGTTGATTTTTTTAGGGAAATATACTCTACAATGAAAGCCCGTAACGTTATACATGCCGGCAGTTACATGTTCTATTCAAGGATGTATATTCCAATAGATTTGGATTTGATCAAACGGATAATGCAAGTTGACTTCAACCATTTTATGAGTCATGGCAGTTATATAAATGAAAAAGATGATCCGCTGAGCGCTCACTTAGGCTCTTTGGATGGGCAGAAATGGAGAGACCTAAGAGTCAAGCTCTCTCCAACATTTACTTCAGGAAAGATGAAGAATATGCTTCCAATCATGGTCCAGATATCGCAAGAGCTAATTAGCGTAATAGAAGAAGAATGTCAAAAGGAAGGTCCTATAGAAGTCAAAGACATTTCAGCGAGATATGCTACTGATGTAATCGGTAGTTGCGCATTTGGTATTGATTGCAATAGCTTAAAAGATCCAGAAACAGAGTTTAGAATACACGGCAAACGGTTACTAAATTTAAAACCTTTGGAACTAATTTCAAACTTATTCAGTTTTGTTTCTCCTAATTTAAGCAGATTCTTAGGACTTAGGAACTTTCCAAAAGGACCAACGGACTTCTTTCTGGATGTTATACGGGAGACCGTAAAGTATAGAGAAGAAAATGGCGTCTGCAGAAATGATCTCATACAATTATTACTCGACATAAAAAATAAAGATGGTAAAGACAGCGATACAACTATAACTTTCAACGAATTAGCGGCGCAAGCTTTTGGCTTCTTTCTGGGTGGCTTTGAAACGTCAGCGACGTTGATGGCTTTTGCTTTGATAGAGCTAGCCATAAATGACGACGTTCAAAATAAATTGAGAGATGAAATAAACACTGTCTTGAAAGGTAACATCGACAACTTTACTTATGATGCTTTGGGTGAATTACGGTACTTGGATATGGTGGTAAATGGTAAGTGAGTTCCGATTTTGTTGGTAGTCGACATTATTGCATTACTTATTAGAAAGCCTAAGAAAATATCCGCCACTGCCAATGATTCCTAGAATATGCACGAAGGATTACAATGTTCCGGACACTGATATCGTTATTCCTGAAGGAATGGCTGTTCTCATACCAGTAAGCGGCATTCATTATGATCAAGAATTTTATCCTAACCCAGAAAAATTCGATCCGTTGAGATTCAACGAAGAAAACAAAAGGAAACGACATCAATTTGCTTTCATTCCATTTGGAGAAGGACCAAGGATATGTTTAGGTACGTAAGTAAAAATTACTTAGCAACATATTTTTGAAAGCCTTATGTGGTATTTCTTAATGTCTACCCCCAACGCGTGTGCAATTAGCATTTAATTATGAAAGTATAAACAAATTTGCTGAGTTCTGCTTTAAAAATAAAAACGATTGGAGTTTGGATTTAACCGATTATTATTTTTGAAATATATACAGTTAACATTGATTTTAAGTGCCTCCAACTACTAGGAAACGATTTGACTTTTTTGAGTAAGCCCATTTGTTGCAAATCAAAATGACAGCCAAATCAAAATGTTGGAAATATTAGAAAAATTAGAACTTTAATATTATCGTAGTTTAAGACAATAAACATGAACTGATATGCAGTCAACATCAATACAATAAAATATTATTGAATTGTAAACTTCTTTGGGCGCGTTGCGCTGATTGTAGGCAGTGAACAAGACTGACCTGCAACGCTCGGATATGTAACGCTCTTCGGGTAAAGTCGGCTAACGGAACAAGATAGATAAATATATCTTATAGAGGTACATATTTAATTTCAATTAAATTGAAATTTAAATGAATAAATAAATTCATGTCCCAGAACAGATTCGATCCCGAGACCGCACGGTTATGAAGCCGATACGTTACCATCAGACCAAGCACGGGACAATAAGCAAGTATTTATATCGTCTATTTATACATACACATACGTCCGAAACTACCAAACAAAACGGACGCTCGCGTAAATGTAATAAATGTGCGAATATGTTTTATCCACAACTATTGTATTAAATACGCGATTTCTATCAAGTAATGCCATGCTTTACTAAATACTGTTGAATAATAATGACACTTCGATGGAATAATATTACTCCACCGTTGTGTCAAATTTGACATTTCATAAATATACTTATATATATATGAATTTTAGCAACTGTAATGTAACGATTAATAATTATTATAAAAATTAATTTTTTGTGTATTAAAAACGTATTTTTGAAAAACATATATAGTTGTGAATATGAGGTATACATAAAATCGCATTTTTTTTAAGTTTGCTGTGGCAAAATGTCAACTTTTGACAGCGTTTGTAGAAAAAAATATTGTTCTTTATCTTTCGTATTTTTTGAACAACATTTAAGTTGTGGATAAAGTATAGTATTTAACTCGCGTATAATGGCTATTACCCACTCAGATGTTACAACACTCGCCTGACGGCTCGTGTTCCAATTTCATCTTCATGGGTAATAGCCATCATTACACGCTTGTTGAATAATATACTATTATTTAATACGTTACTGAATATTATATGCGTGTATTTCGTATTATCTACGGTATTATTAACCTCGCCTTGATGAAGTTTACACTTCTGCCGTGTGGTTTTAAGCACACTTATTCTTCTTCTTGTTGGTAGAAAATATTAATCAGCAGTAACATTGAACCGTAGAAGTTTTATTACATCAAGATCTACAACTACACGTCATGTATTCTGATTTCTCTAAAGCTTTCAACTCCAAAGTTCACAACTTGCTTTTTGCCAACCTATATCAAACAGGCTTCACTCCAGCCATTGTTCAACTGAATATATAATGGTTATTCATCCAATACCTTTTCAATCTTTCTGGAGACCCCCAAGGCTCGAATCTTGGGCCTTTACTGTTTAATATATACTTACATACTTGAAACAAGAAAAAATATTAATGCGGATCAGGTAAAAAGAAATTGGACAGTACCTCTGAAAAAGCAACTGCAGGCACGGGTTTATAACAGGGTATACAGGGTTGCTCATTAGTGCGTCAAAGTTCAATATTGGCGTTATTATTATTATTATTTTTTTGTCAAATCAAGTATGTATAACTTTACGACACCTAATTTCACCCCCACATTCTATTTTCGTCTCACCACCAAATTGAAAACCAAACGCAAGCCTTGTCCACCATTTAGAAAAGTTTATTAGACGCAAAATTAATAATGCGAAGTTGAGATTTAAAAAAAAATTAACTTTTTCAAGGTCATCAAAAAACCGATACCACTTACAGGAAACCCCAGTTAATCTATTTTTGCATTTTTTCCGAAAATCATCCGGTTCAATTTTATTTGGAAATGACCAGTCTTTTAGGAAGCACAGTATATAAAATTTCTCTATATTTTACTTATACTGGGTGATCCAAATAAAGTGTTCGCCATTGTTATCTCCGTTATTGTAGTAGCTACGTAGCCGGTTAAATTAGGAAAGTTGTAGTGGTTTTTTCCGATGATTATGATAGTGAAAACAGAAAAGCAATTTAACGTGTTGGTTCCCAGTTATTATTAAAAATTTATATTTTTCGAATGGAACACTCAGCATATTTTTATACCAATCTATGCAAAATAAATTTCTTAACAAAAGTGTTCATGTTTTTTTTTCCACAAAAGTTGAGTATAAACGATATAATTTAAAAACAAAGTTCTTTAATAAAGGTACGAAGTTAAATATCTTAGAAGACATAGAGATTAATTCTGTAGAAGTGACAGTGTGACAAAGTTTGTTAAAATACTTCCGATTGTATGTGAGAATATAATAAAATGTGCCCTTAATAGCAATAATTTATTATTAATTGTTTTAAAAATGGCTTTATCACATGTTGGAAAATGTAATATTCTGCAAAAGCAATTGATGTGTCAAAAAAATTGTGATAGAGCGGTTCAACTATGCAGTGAATTATTTCCTAGGCGACAAGTGCCATATCGGCTTTACTTTTTGAGACTTTGCCAAAAATTTCGAAGTAACGAAAATGTTTTTTACAAGAAAGGACAAAGAAGATAAACGTTATTTCAGAAGAAACGGAAATTACCGTGTTTACGTATTTTGAAGTACATCCCAGAAATTCGATAAGACAGTTGTCTAGAAAAGCCGGCATATTCTAATTTTGAAATAAACAAAAATTTCGCTGTACAAGTTTCAACCAATTCAGACGTTAGAAGATGGTGAGGCCTGTAGAAGATTAGAGTTTTGTGTATGGTTTATTCGTAAATGTTTTAACTTTACCAAACAGGTATTGTGTAATGATGAGGCAAATTTTTCAATTACCTGTATTTAATAATCCTCATTGGAGTAGAGAAAATCCTCTGTTAGTTCAGCAGCGTAATCCACAGAGACGTTTTAGTATTAATGTTTGGATCCAAAATTGTAGATCCATATTTTTATCACTGTACCTAAACAAGAGAACGATCCATAGAAATTCTAAGACTGTTATTAGAAGAATTCGCGACTCGTCCAAATGGTTATTTTCAACAGAACGGGGCGGCGCCTATTCATAATTATAGAACAATTTCAACACTTTTGCAGAGACTCTTTGGAGATAGGTGGATAGTCACACATGGCCCAGTTCGTTTTCCCCCTTGATCATCTGACATAAAACCTATAGACTTTTATTTTTGGGGATATGTAAAAAACAAGACATGCAAAGCGAGATACAGTACTGAAAATGAACTTCAAGACTTTATCCGCAATATTATTAATTTTATTGATGGGAGAGTTATTTTTAATTTTTAATGCAACACGAAGTGCTTTGAAAAGAGCACAAAAATGTTTTTGAAAATTTAATTTAGAATATTTTTTTATTATTGTAGACCGGGCATGAGCGGTTGATGACTCGTCGCCCATGGGCGCACTATTGAAGTTTTCTATTTTTAAAGAGTTTTAATTTTATTTATATAATTGGATAACAAGTGGGTGGTGATCTATAAAATACAAAATACGTTATTATTTGTTCATTTTGTAGTTCAAGTCGCGTAAAGGATATTAATATTTACTAGCAAAGTATTGCGATAAGGTTCTCTTCTGTGAGGTTTGTTCTCTTTGAATGAAGTACATCCTTGTAAATAGAAAACGTCCTTTCTACATCGCAACTGGTTATAGGTGCGTACTGGCAATATTCTTTTATTTCAGCGTACCTAGCAGTTAGATTTTGTATCATTGTCCCCATACACAATTGTCGCAATGTTATTAAATCTGGATTTCTATTAAAAACTGCGTCTAACTTTTGCCGAAGGCCACATCCGAAGTCACTTGGTATACTTTTGAAATTATTAATAGCCACATCTAATTGGGTTAATCCATCTTTTAATTTGAGATTGCGATTTTCAAAATATGTGATTAGTTTAGGAAAATTTCCAAAGTGCTCCTGCAGGAATAACAACTGATTATTTAAATTTGGAATTTGTGTTAGTTCCTTGCACTCAGAAATACTTCGAGCATTGTCATTTAAACATGTAACGAAATTTTGTATACTATCGAAATGCGCAAGTATAGCTGCTATCCTTGTTGCACTGATTAAACGAGAGTCAGTTTAGCCTCAGTGTAAATGTACTCCAATCCCTTCTTTTCCAACATTACATTCGACTAAAAAGCAGTTTGTATATTGCTTTCTCGTACTAACTCATACAAACTCTCGGTGTCGTCGTTTTATCACACAGTAAATGCATCCGCAACTTGCAGACAAGCAATTGGTGTACGTATACACAAACATGTTAAATGGAGTTATTGGAGTTACAGTCCAGAAGATATTCAATATTTTGTTAGTTAAAACTTAAACCTATTGGTTGAGAAATTTGTCATAAATAAATGTAGTTTATTGTATAATAAACAAAGGAGAGTTTTCTGAAATTTTTCAGTGAACTTGTTTCGGTAATAATGTAACATTTCTCGTTGGATTTACATTTACTAATTTCACTTTTTTGAGTCTGTACACACATACCGGCAAACGTCTAAACTATACATGCAGGCAACAGGGTAGATGTTTACGCTTATAAAAAAAATTATACTTATCATAATTAAATCTAGAACGGCTATAAGAAAAATAAACCACTTTAAGAACAATCAAATCCTATGAATTGCAATGTGAAGTAATGTGAAATATTTCTAAACTTAAGACATAAATCATCACAATGATGTAATCAGTTAGGTGTATATCAAAAAATTTCGTTTCACTCTGAGGGTATATGAACATATCATTAAACTTCAAACTTAAATACATTAGTTCGAACTTAAATTTGAAGATTCAGGAGATTTCCAAAATTTATGTCCCTCGTATGAAATGAAAGTGCTGTTGTCTTCACTTTACTCATGTACAGTCTATTAGCTGAAAACCAACTATACAGCTTCTCTAATAAGAAGTGACTATTATTGCACTTAGTTGCTTCACCTTTTACATTGTCACTGACATAGACATATTGCCGTGGTATCTTGCATATTAATAAGATAATAGTAATAGCATTAAGACTTAATTTAAGTGTATAAAATATAAAAGAAACAATAATAATAAATTTATTGTATTTCAAAATTTAACATGAGTATATTGGGTTGCATACGTTTTATGTGAGAAAATGTAGACATAAAATTGAACTTATATTTACAATTTTAGATTTTAAATAAGTACTAAAATAAAAGACGAGATAAAATTTAAGATATATATATATATATTTCTTTTATAGAAAAGAGAAACAAGATGTATGGTTTGTGTATAAACAAAGTTCGATATGTACGGGAGAAAAATAATTGAATAAATTATGTAAACTTGAGAACGTGCATAAGGTAATAAACTTTATTAAATAAATCATGCAAAAAGAATAAATATTTACCTTAACTTATGACTATATAAGTAAATAAACAATAAAAAAGGATATAAATAAAATATTTTGAGACATATAATCAGCAGTAGTGTTTTATAAACGACAGCTGGTAATAATAGTGGAATACATTCATGAATGCGTACATGTAGTATTATGTTTCATAAGCTGTAGAGAGGTTTTGTACGGTTTTTTTTGATGACCTACAAAATAAAAAGAAAATATAATGTAAACTTGGTTTGTAGTTTATTACAGATAGATATATCACCGTTGGAGAAATCCTGGGTTAAAGGAGGCAACGAAAAGGCAAACCAAATGGACCGTAGTAGTACGAGTAATCTTATTAAAAGGATACCTGTTGTTTGCAATGTTTTTCCAATATTGCCGAGAGCTGGACATAAAACAAAAATAAGAATTGTGTCAGCTAATGGAAAGAGGAAATATGTGAAAAATAGTAAAGAAGGTAATAAATTCATAAACAAATATAAAGAAGAGTTATATTAATACAAGTATACCTACGTTGGAGAAACGCTGGACAATTTATAAGAAATTTTTAAATTATAAACGGAAAATTCTTGGAGTGTTGACATTTTGAAGTGAGGAACTGTCAAAAGGACAACAAGTGCGTGTGTGTGGGTGTTCAAATCACTACGGCAACTTGAAGAGGCCAAGAGCTCACTAGAGACGCAGGGTGACAACTCAAATGGTAGTTTCTGCAGATGGCGTTGAGAACGGTCACGTGTTTTCCCCGGGAATATAAATGGAAAACAAGAATCGACAAGATTCATTCATTGATTGATTCACAGATTAGCTGGTTATCGAAAACTTAAAATCGTAGGGTTAGATACACCACGATTCATATTTATTTCTTTTGTATTAGCGTGTTAATTTTATTTTCATTTAAGTTTCATTCATTTTATTTTCTTTGTTTAATTGTTTTGTAATTTTGTAAAAATAATGGAGATGCAAATGGCAGAATTTGAAAAGTTTTTCAATGATTCAAAGTAAGTTAGAGACAAAGATTTACCAAAGTGGCTATGCGTGTATTGAAATATATCGTGCAAACGTATATTCAATATAATGTTGTGCAACAGGGATAATAAATATTTTCCTGAAATAGTAATAAGCGTTCATTAGTTTCAAGTTTAAAAAGAGATAAAATAATTAATGGTGTTGAGTGTTGAGAGGATATAGCGTGCAAATGTATATTTTCTGGCACAGTATTTGGCATCATTAATGGTTACAATAAAGTTTTGATTATAAATTAATGATTTAGGATTAGATTTGAAATAAGGAAAGTGTTTCTGGGTAGCGGACTCTGAGATGCTAGCTATAACACGTGCGAATGGTTATAGATAGTAATCAGATTCAAGCTTTTCTCCAAACATTGACCATTGCGAAATTCTAGGTTTATCAGGGCATTACGTGCGAATATAATGTATCTGATGAAAATAGAACTAGCATAAAATGTAAATAGTATACAAAAGTTAATTGAATTTATTTGTTTTGAAACAGGAAAATATTTTAGATTTCTATTTAATTAAGTATAAGAAAATATATTCGTATCATAAGAGAACGTTACAACCTAGAACAAGGTACAAACGTTTTCTTATAATTATGTTTCTTTTAAAATAAATATGGTGAATATAGTATAGCGATGCTATATTTTTCTTTATGTAATAAATATTAAATAAATTCTACAATTATGTTTTATATGATTTCTGGTTTTCATTTTAAAATAAGCTATAACCTTATCCCAATCTAAAGCAAAACAAGAGATTTGACGAGAGGGAAGAAATATCAAATACACTGATAGAATTTACGTATACTTATAAAGTACCATCATCTTTATTATTTATGTTGCTGGAACAGCACACAACATAATTTATTTGGCAAAGCCTAATGTATGGCAATACTACAATTATCATATTCCAAATAGTCATGTTGCCACAGCAATATGTATCACCGACATTACAGTCAATAAACCATAAAGAATGGCGTAATAGCATTGATTGATGCACTGAAGCAGAACCAGGGTATGCAACTTGGTACTTTGCCCCTTCAAACAATAGATGGAGCCAATAGATGGATTGGTTTTGTTACAGTCTTGTGATGAACTTATTATTTTCAAAGGCATATTGCTATTTGACTAAAAGACCATTATTTTTCATATAGCCCATTAATCAGTTGAAAAATGCCCTTTCAAAAAATTTGCGATGTGATCGGTAGGAGATTAATGAGTCTGATTTTGACAAAAAATTTTAGTCCCTCTTTTGTACACATTTCCGCTTCGTACACATTTCCGATATTTTGAATAAGTCTCAATTATATCGAGAGTTTATACAAGATTACTTTACAACAACTCTTACACCATCACGAACATTAAAAAGAGGAGGAAAGTTAATGTGGTTTTAAAATAGAACACACTGTATGTAATATATCTAATTCTACAGGGTATACCACGACGAGATTTCATTAGAACAATATAGAAAACTAATAAGAGTTGAGTTTTGAAATTTCGCAAATATTAGTTTCGCTTTACTCTGAAACTAAGACGTTTAGTTATAGGGAAGTAAATACATACTGCCCCTAATTTTGAACGTGCAATCCAATTAAGTTGAAAAAAACTTAGGTTGCTATTTAAAAATAACAAGATATTGATATTTTCTGGATGAAATGTTTAACATGGTTTTCTGATCACCCTGTATTATTTTGAAAAGTTTGTAGTACCGCATTTGATGCAGTATACTTTCCAAAATGATTACCGAAAATTTTAAATATGTGCATTCATTCAATTATTGGGAATGTTGTTATGAGTAATAGTCTGCTGCTGTCAATTTTTTTACAAAAATTGAAATACTTAAAAAATGGCTAACTTTAGAGGCAAAGCTTATCAGACAATCTGCCCTTAAAATTAAGTTGGAAATACGTATCAATCATAAAAAATGGGGTATTCCATTTAAAATAAGGAAGCTGATATCCATTTCCGGTGTAACCGGAAGAAGCAAAAATTCAAAACTATTTTAAATCGAAAGAGCTTAAGGCGAAACTAATATTTGCGAAATTTCAAAACTCAACTCTTATTAGTTTTCTATATTGTTCTAATGAAATCTCGTCGTGGTATACCTGTATATTGACATATTATTATGGATACGCTTGTTCTTTTCTTTACAAATGTGGCAATCAATTATTAATTACCAATTCAGTTTCACTGTGTTCATCATATGTATATATGCGCTGAATCACAAAATACTGAATTACCGAACTAAACTTACGTATGAATGTGATAAATTTAGATTAGTATAACCTTGAATATTGTGGGTTATACACGTTATATTTTTTCGGTTGCTGACTATTTAAAATATCGTTAACATACGTACACGTTGTGTTTATATTACGTGCCACTTACTGGTTGTGAATATTTTGGCGAATTGTGTTGTTCTAATTTAAATAAAACATGGTATGGTTACAAATTTTAACTGTAATAGTGGCTACATTAATCTTGATAATAGTATTCTTTAAACGGAGATATGCTTACTGGAAAGATTTGGGTGTTGCATATGTGGAACCAACAATACCCTTCGGAAACGTAAAGGCTCATGTGTTTCAGAAGACATCAAGTTTTGATTTTTTTAGGGAAATATACTCTACAATGAAAGCACGTAACGTTATACATGCCGGCGGTTACATGTTCTATTCAAGGATGTATATTCCAATAGATTTGGATTTGATCAAACGGATAATGCAAGTTGACTTCAACCATTTTATGGGTCATGGCGGTTATGTAAATGAGAAAGTTGATCCGCTGAGCGCTCACTTAGGCTCTTTGGATGGGCAGAAATGGAAAAACCTAAGAGTCAAGCTCTCTCCAACATTTACTTCAGGAAAGATGAAGAATATGCTTCCAATCATGGTCCAGATATCCCAAGAACTAATTAGAATATTAGAAGAAAAATGTCAAAACGAAGGTCCTATAGAAGTCAAAGACACTTCAGCGAGATATGCTACTGATGTAATCGGTAGTTGCGCATTTGGTATTGATTGCAATAGCTTAAAAGATCCAGAAACAGAGTTTAGAATACAAGGCAAACGGTTACTAAATTTAAAACCTTTGGAGCAAATTTCAAACTTATTCAGTTTTGTTTCTCCTAATTTAAGCAGATTCTTAGGACTTAGAACCATTCCAAAAGGACCAACGGACTTCTTTCTGGATGTTATACGGAAGACCGTAAAGTATAGAGAAGAAAATGGCGCCTGCAGAAATGATCTCATGCAATTATTACTCGACATAAAAAATAAAGATGGTAAAGACAGCGATACAACTATAACTTTCAACGAATTAGCGGCGCAAGCTTTTGGCTTCTTTCTGGGTGGCTTTGAAACGTCAGCGACGTTGATGGCTTTTGCTTTGATAGAGCTAGCCATAAATGAGGACATTCAAAATAAATTGAGAGATGAAATAAACACTGTCTTGAAAGGTAACATCGACAACTTTACTTATGATGCTTTGGGTAAATTACAGTACTTGGATATGGTGGTACATGGTAAGTTAGTTCCGATTTTTTTGGTAGTCGACATTATTGTATTACTTATTAGAAACCCTAAGAAAATATCCGCCACTGCCAATGATTCCTAGAATATGCACGAAGGATTACAATGTTCCGGACACTGAAATCGTTATTCCTGAAGGAATGGCTGTTCTTATACCAGTGAGTGGCATTCATTATGATCAAGAATTTTATCCTAACCCAAAAAAGTTCGATCCGTTGAGATTCAACGACGAAAACAAAAGGAAACGACATCAATTTGCTTTCATTCCATTTGGAGAAGGACCAAGGATATGTATAGGTACGTAAGTAAAAATTATTTAGCAACATATTTTTGAAAGCCTCATGTGGTATTTTTTAATGTCTACCCCCCAACGCGTGTGCAATTAGCATTTAATTATGAAATATTCTAAGTATAAACAAATTTACTGAGTTCAGCTTTAAAAATAAAAATGATTGGAGTTTGGATTCAACCGATTAATCTTTTTAATAAATTTAGATGGCTTTGATATTACTTACTTTATTTATGAAATGTATACAGTTAACATTGATTTTAAGTGCCTCCAACTGCTAGGAAACGATTTGATTTTTGTGAGTAAGCCCATTTGTTGCAAATCAAAATGACAGCCAAATCAAAATGTCGGCAATATTAAAACAATTAGAACTTTAATATTATCCTAGTTTAAGACAATAAACATGAACTAATATGCAGCCAACATCAATCCAGTGAAATATTATTGTTAGTAGAGAATATTAATCAGCAGTTACATTGCACCGTAGAAGTTTTATTACATCAAGATCTACAACTACAGATTTAGAAGAACATTTTTTTCAATGGCAATAGATCAAGGTAAGCAACTACACGTCATGTATTCTGATTTCTCTAAAGCTTTGAACTCCAAAGTTCACAACTTGCTTTTTGCCAACCTATATCAAGCTGGCTTCTCTCAAGCCATTGTTCAACTGATGGCGTCCTATTTATCACACGGCTTATGATTTTTATAATGGTTATTCATCCAATACCTTTTCAATCTTTCTGGAGACCCCCAAGCCTCGAATCTTGGTCTTACATTATCATTTTGCAGTGGTATAAAATTTAAACAGCAAGTTATAGAATATTACTAGTGTTGCATTTTTTTTAACACAAGCGTAATATTTGTATATACATATTTATATATTTAAGATTTCAGTTTTTTTTGAATTGGTAAGTAACGGACTTTAAAATAATAAAGTAGTATTATAAAAACGAGATAAACAGATCAGACACCTTAAATAATATCTTCTTAATATTTATTTAATTCATATGACAATTTAACCCATTTTAAATTTAAGCTGATTTCCCTTCATAACGATAAAATAAATATGTATCTCTAAAAGTAATCTACATTTCTTTTATTTTTTTTGTCAAATCAAGTATAACTTTACGACACCTAATTGCACCCCCACATTGAAAACCACCTTGCCTTGTCCACCATTTAGAAAACTTAAGAGTTTATTAGACGCAAAAGTAATAATGCGAGGTTGAGATTTAAAAGAAATATAACTTTTTCAAGGTAATCAAAAAATCAAACGGATACCACTTACAGGAAGCTCTTTTGAAAACCCCAGTTAATCTATTTTTGCATTTTTTCCGAAAATCATCCGGTTCAATTTTATTTGGAAATTACCACTCTTTTAGGAAGCACAGTATATAAAATTTCTCTATATTTTACTTATACTGGGTGATCCAAATAAAGTGTTCGCCATTGTTATCTCCCTTATTGTAGTAGCTACGTAGTCGGTTAAATTAGGAAAGTTGTAGTGGTTTTTTCCGATGATTATGATAGTGAAAACAGAAAAGCAATTTAACGTGTTGGTTCCCAGTTATTATATATATATATATAATCAAAAACCTTATTGAACCCTTAGGTGTAAGGTATATGTTATGCACAAGTTACTGCATCTCGTAGACGAACTTCCTCCACTCTTTCTTGTCTCTTGCCAGTACTCTCGCTCGTTGTTGTGTTACGCCACGCTCTTCTAGTATATGCTCCATATTTTGATTCCATGTCTTGATTGGTCTTCCTCTTGATCTCTTAGTTGGCACCCGTGACTCCCATGTTTTCTTGACCGGTCTGTCGCTGCTCATCCGGACCAAGTGTCCATACCACCTCAGCTGGCTCTTTTCGATTTTCTTGATAACTGGTTCTGTTCCTAATTGTTCTCTTATTATTGTATTCCTTATTCTGTCTCGTTTAGTTATTCCAAGGACCCCTCTCAAATACTTCATCTCAATGCTCTGGATTCTGGATTTCAGTCTCTTGCTCAGCACCCAGCTTTCACACCCATAAGTTAAAACTGGGAGAAACACTGTTCTGTATACGCACATCTTTGTTTTCCTAGATATTTCTTTTTTCCATATAAATGTGTTCCTCAGTAAGTGGTATAGCTTTGATACATTTTCCATTCTGTATGATATTTCTGTTTCATGTGTTCCGTTGCTACTTATGTATACTCCTAGGTATTTGAGGTCTTCCACTTGCTCGATATCCTTGTTGTCAATTTTTATGTTCAGTTTTGAGTAGGTTTTCCCCAATACCATGACTTTGGTTTTGTTGGCATTTATTTTTAAGCTTCTAGCTGATAGTGCGTCATTCCAAAGGTTCAAGTTGGTTTCAAGGTCTATTTCACTTCGTGCAAATACGACCAGATCATCTGCAAATGCACACTCGCTCATATGCTCCGCTTCTAAGTTTCTGTGGCCCACGTATATGGCGTTTGTTCTTGTTTTTACTTCTTTGATGACGTCATCCATTACCATGTTAAATAATATTGGGCTTAATACTCCTCCTTGTCGTAACCCCACATTAACACTAAATTCTTGTGATTCCATATTATGCGTTCTAACCACATTCCTGTTGTTTCTATGTATGCTCTCTATTGCTCGTTGTAGTTTTCCTGATATTGACCTTTGTCTTAGACTTTCCGCTATTACTTCTCTTGGAACCCTGTCAAACGCTTTTTCCAAGTCCAGAAAAGCCAGGAAGTACTGCTTTCCATACTCTCGTGTACGTTCTTGCAGCTGTTTTATGGTGAAGATGTGGTCTTGTGTACTTCTTCCTTTCCTAAACCCGCTTTGTGACTGCTCCATGTTAGGTTCTATTTCGTATCTTAATCTTTGTTCTAGTATTCTTTCATATACTTTGGAAGCTATACTTAATAGAGTGATGCCTCGATAATTGTCACAGTCGTGCTTATTTCCCTTCTTGAATATCGGAACGACGATACCTACTTCCCAGTCCTTCGGTACCCTTCCTTCGTTCCAGCATACGTTGCAGATTTTGGTTAGAAAGTTCATGCCATGTACTCCTAGATTTTTTAACATTTCTGCAGTAATCTAGTCACATCCTGCAGATTTACCTTTCTTCAGCTTATTGATAGCATAAGTTACCTCATCCTCATTAATGCTGTGTCCTTGTAGGGAATCTATTTCCTTCTCTTCCCATGAATTTCCGTTCGTGTCTCCATCCGGGTTTAGTAAATTTTTAAAATGCTCTTTCCATCTTTCTAAAATTTGTTCTTTTTCATGAAGCATTTCCCCTTCTCGGTTTCTTATCTGTATTAATGTTTGCTGGTGATGACTTCCGGTTTTCATATTTTTCAGTATTCGATAGAACAGCTTTTGATTTGCATGGTAGTCCTCTTCCAGTTTACTTCCAAACGTTTCCCAGGATTTTCGCTTGGCTTCCTGGACTGTTTTCTTTACTTTGTTGTTCTGTTCTTTGTATTCGGTGTATCTTTCATTGGTTCCTTCTTTGAGATACTTTCTCCATCTGCGTTTCTTTTCTTTTATTTGTTCTTTTATCTCGTCGTTCCACCAGGCAGTTTGTTTCTTGTTTTTATTTACTTTTATATAGCCGCATACTGTCTTGGCCACTTCTATCAGTGTTGTTTTGAACATCGTCCACATTGTTTCTAGGTTCATATTTCCTGTTGGTATGTCTCTTAGTCTAGTGTCAACTTCCCTTTGGTACTTCAAAGCTGTTTCTTTGTTGTTTAGCTTGTAACCTCTTATTGTTTCTTTGCTAGGTATTGTTTCTTGATTTCTTGATCTTTTCTGTTTACCATTATGATTTTGGTTTCCTATGTTTGTTTTCACCTTTACTAAATAGTGATCGCTGTTTATTTCTGGGCCTCTACTGACTCTCACATCTTTGATGTCTTTCCTATAGGGTCTGTTTATTAATGCGTAATCTATTATGGACTTTTCTCCCCTACTTTCCATTACTCTGGTATATTTATGGGACTCTTTATGCTGGAAGAAGGTGTTCATTACTAGGAAGTTGTTTTGGGTACAGAAGTCCATGATCCGTTTCCCATTGTTGTTTCTAACTTCTTCTCCATGGATTCCTATTATTTCTTCTGTCTCATTCGTTCTCTTACCTACTCTCCCATTTATATCGCCTAATATGATTATTCTTCCTCTTATCTCTTCTACTATCTGAGAAACTTCTTCCCAGAATTCATCTTTTATGTTCGTTCGTTCATTTTCGTCTGGTCCGTATAGTATTATTACATTCGTTTTTTCTTTTCCTTCGGTCTCCAGTGTGATTTTTAATATTCTTTCCGAAATGTACTCATATTTCTGGACAAATTTTGTACTTGTCTTCTGTATTATACATCCCACCCCTGCTTGCGCTCTGTCCTCTGGTTTTACTCCGCTTAGTATCATTAGGTGACCGTTTCGTTGTGTTAAGCATTTCCGTCCTTTCTTTTTCGTTTCTGTTATAGCTAATAGTTGTATCCCCGAGTTTTCGAATTCTTCTATGAGTTCGTCTTCTTTACCGTTCAACCCCCTGACATTCCATGTTCCAAAGGTCCAGCTCGTAAATTTACCTTTCTTGTTTCTACCCACATCTTCGTCTAATAGTATATTTCGTGATCCAGTATTCATTGTCCGTGCCTTAGCAGTTGTCGTTGTCTGCATTTCTTCCATTTCCACTTGCTTTGCTAGTTTTTTGATTGCGGTCTATATTCTTCCACTTCTATTACTCCTCTAGTCTCTTTGCTCCATATGTATTCCTTCCCATTTATCCACATTTTTTGGTACCCTATTTTCACTTCTTTGCCCTCGCGTCTCTTCTCTTTTGCAATACTTCTTATTTCCTTTTGTATGAATCTCTCCTCCACCGTTAGATCATTGTCAATGTAGATTTGCGTATTTTTTAGCTTATTCTTTGCTTTCATAATTTC
Source organism: Amphimallon solstitiale (assembly GCA_963170755.1). Taxonomy (NCBI): domain Eukaryota; kingdom Metazoa; phylum Arthropoda; class Insecta; order Coleoptera; family Scarabaeidae; genus Amphimallon; species Amphimallon solstitiale. Next base: position 112,983,981 of record OY720681.1, on the reverse strand, counting down.
TAGCTTCTTTCCAAAGGAATCTACCTCTACTCTTGTCATTTGCCACTCCCTGTTCTTGGTTATTACGTGTACTTCTCCCAATTTGGCTTCTATTTGTAAATTTTTCGCCAGAAATTCCATTACTCCCTCCTTTGTCAGGTTCTCCCTGGTTCTTAGTCCTTTTATTATAATATTATTTTTCCTTTTTGTTTTTTCCTCTCTCTCTATTCTGTTTTCCAGTTTTTCAATCCTTTGCTCCAGTTGTTGCTTTTCGTGCATCCATTTCTCCTCTCTCTTTTCCATTTCCTGCTTCAATTCCTTGATTTCCTTCTTTAGGTCCTCTGTATTCTGCCTCATTTCTCCCATTATCTGCCTCATCATTTCTTTCAGTTCTTCCATCGCGCCCCCTTCCTCTTTACTACTTTTCTTTTCTACAATAATATCACTTTGTTGTTGACCTCCCACTCTTTCTTGTTCTATTTTTCTCTGTTCTGGCGATCTAATAGTTTTCTTGCTTCTTCCAAATAAGTCTCTTGCGTTGTTCGTGTCTAGCACGTCCGAATCCCTATCTCTGCTGCGCTTTTTAAGTCCGCTCATTTGCCCACTTTTGCGACAGCGCGCGCAGACTGGCGTTCGCTAGCAATCTAATGCGTGCCCGGCAACAAACCGGTCAGAGAAGGTTACTGCCCGATTAAGCAGGACGCGACTCGAGTCGACCTCTCGGAAATCACGCCCCACCGCTCATAGATGTCTCTCCTCTCTTCACCTATTTTATGCTTTCTTCCTTCCAGGTATACTTAACCACACTTTTCTCTCTATTATTTGCCCGATGTTTGTTGATTAACTTTTGATTTAATTTAACTTTTGTTTAACTGACCTGTTATAGGGGTGCTTCTCACTTCCCTCACTCACTCTGCACAGACTCTGTGTTTTTATCACTCAAAGATTCGCTTGAAAACTTACTTTAATTGTACTGTGTGATGGGACCGACTTGTCGGTTATCGCATCACACGATGTTATTATTAAAAATTTATATTTTTCGAATAGAACACTCAGTATATTTTTATACCATTTAAAATAAGGAAGTTGATATCCATTTCCGGTCTAACCGGAAGAAGCAAAAATTCAAAACTATTTTAAATCGAAAGAGCTTAAGGCGAAACTAATATTTGCGAACTTTCAAAACTCAACTCTTATTAGTTTTCTATATTATTCAAACGAAATCTCGTCGTGATATACTTAGCCTGTATAGTGGATATGTGAATAGTTGAAAAATAGGAGATTTTTGATGCAAGATATTTTTGTTGATTTTAAATTTGGAGAAAATCTTTCAACGTCAACTTATGAAGAATTTAGTAATCTACCCCTCTGAATAATCAAATTTAGATAAAAATCATCTGATTAAAGAAAATTAATTAATATGTCAAAATATTAAAAACAAGTTTTCTCAAAAATCCTTTCTAGCAGATTTGTTTGCTTTAGTTTACGTTATAAATTGAATAAAAAGCTACCCCGCTCTGCACTTATTTTTCGTTAAACTATTCTTTACTTTGCTTTGAATGAATATAAAATAAATTAAAATTAGGCAACCCACATTACAATGACTTGTTATTCTGGTAAAAATCTTTCCCGCGGTTACAAATGTGTAAATATTTGGTCATAAATGAATTTTTATTCGCTTAGATATTGAGTTATTATTTCAAATATTTATTATATATTTCCTATGTGTAATAAATACTCGGACATCCTTGGCTTATTAAATTATGTGCTATACAACCAATATTACATTTCGGATCGACTATATAGGACCCTTAAGATAGACGTTTTTCATTCCATGGTAAACCTTTATCAATATAATTTTTGATCTCGCGGTACCACCTATAAGAAAGTAAAAGTTAACAAATTACTAACCATACCAATTAAGCTTCCGTTTTTCATTTTTTATATATTATGATCGTGATTATTTATCATTCTTATTCGGGATTCCTGAACAAGATAGTGTATACTTACATGCAATAGGTTTGTGTTTCCAATGAGTTAATTTTAGATTGAAATGTCCTTGATCGATGTAGAAGGTGGGCAAGGCATTTTTTTCGGCAGATATGAACATTTAATATTGTGAGTTCGCGTGTATTTTCTCAAATTGTACACACGTAAGGTGGTGCTATTGAAATTGATAATTAATAAATATAAATTGCCAAGTTTGTGGAAAATATCGTTTTAATTAAGCATGGGATTCTCCAGAATCGTTTGGCTAAATATTTTTAGTGTCTTTGTGTCTACCATAATCCTCGCATTAGTGTTTTTTAAAAGAAGATATGCTTACTGGAAAAATCGAGGCGTTGCGTATCTGGAACCGACAATACCCTTCGGGAACATAAAGGATCAAATCACGCGAAAAAAATCCTTTCGAGACCATTTCAAGGAACTTTACACTTTGGCAAAATCACGAAAAAATGTACATGCCGGTAGTTATATCTTACAATCACCAATCTATGTACCAACAGATTTGGATTTGATTAAGCGTGTGATGCAGGTGGATTTTGTTCATTTTATGAATCACGGAAGTTACGTGAACGAAAGGGACGATCCACTGAGCGCACATCTATCTTCATTGGACGGTCAAAAATGGAAAAATTTACGTGCTAAGCTATCACCAACCTTTACATCGGGTAAGATGAAAAATATGTTCCCCATCATCGTCAATATATCAGAAGAATTAGTAGAAGTATTGAAAGAACAATGTGGAAATGATAAACCTATAGAAGCTAAAGATATATCAGCTAGATTTACAACTGATGTCATTGGGAGCTGTGCATTCGGTATTAATTGCAATAGCTTGAAAGATCCAGACACTGAGTTTAGAAAGCAAGGCATACGAATACTCAATCTGAATCCGGCAGAGATGTTTTCAAATTTCTTCAGCATGATTTTTCCAAATTTAAGTAGATTTTTGCGAATCAGGTTGTTCCCTAAAGCGGCGTCGCAATTCTTTTTGAAAGTCATAAAGGAAACTGTTGAGTATAGGGAAGAAAACTGCGTCAGTAGAAATGATCTTATGCAATTACTACTGGACTTGAAAAATAAGGAAGATAAGGAAAGTGATACCACCATAACTTTTAACGAATTGGCCGCGCAAGCTTTTGGTTTCTTTTTCGGCGGATTTGAAACGTCTTCAACTCTAATGTCATTCGCCTTAATAGAATTAGCTATAAATGAGGATATTCAAGATGCACTGAGGGATGAAATCAACACCGTGTTGGAAGGTTATAATGATAATTTTACTTACGACGCATTGGCAGAATTACGCTATTTGGACATGGTGATACATGGTAAGTTTGTTCCGGTCTTTTGTTTATGCTAGTCAAAATTATTTGCGTTGATTACTAGAAACCTTAAGAAAATACTCACCGGCACCAGTGATACCTAGAATTTGCACAAAAGATTATATAGTGCCAAACACTGAAGTCGTAATTCCTAGAGGAATGAGTGTGTTTATACCAACATGGGGTATACATTATGATCCCGAATTGTACCCGGACCCAGAAAAATTCGATCCGGCAAGATTCAGTGATGAAAATAAAGGGAAGCGACATCAATTTGCGTATCTTCCTTTCGGAGAAGGCCCCAGGATCTGTTTAGGTACTTTCACTTGTAATGTAATTGTTAAAACTACGATGTATATTTATTTTCAATGACGTGAAAACATATTCCCTGATAAGTCTGTCTCTGTCTGCGTGTTTTTTTGTCTGTGCGTGACCACGATAGCGGCCAAATGGTAAGAAATATCAATATCAAAGCTTATGTTTAGAAATATAATCTTCCTTGGGAGATCTGGTTAGATTGTCAATGAAATCAGTAAAGCGGAAGTAGTAATTTTACCAATTTTCCATCAGCACTAGGTCTAGTTACAAATTTCTAAGCAATACATAAAAACTCAAAAGTAAATCAATTTTTTTTTTATAAAATGGAAATTCCTACTGGAAATAGGTCCTTTACTCTGTTCGAAAAACAGGTTTTTGCAAATACCTCCCAAATTATGCATTTTATATAGATTTATCAAGAGTACAAAGGCATTTAGAGCTGGATTTAGAACACATTTTTTTATACAAAGTTTTAAAATTCGGAACAGCAGTAACACTTTTACCCTTATCGAATGGCAGCTTTTTGCATATCCCTCGAATATTGTACATTTTATGCACATTTATTAAATACATATATAAGTATTAGGATATTAAATTTCGAATCATTTTTGTAAAAAAGAATTTCAAATTTCAATCCGGAAGTAGTACTTCTATTCCCAGTTTTATTAAAAGGATTAAAAACTTAATTTAGAGCAACTTTTATGTACAGAATTCGAAACACACACGAAACACGTGTGATGCTACATATAATTTTTATACTTAAAATTTTATACAAATCTAATCGCTTGAAATTTTTATAGTTCTAGCGCAAAAACATGTGATTAACTTATATTACTGCTCTTTAGGGAGTTAGTTATGTAATTTAGGGGTTTTGGACCACTATTCAGAGCAATCAGGGGGAATCGTCTGTCGAGGGTTGGCAACAGTGTATGCAAATTGACTAGGAACATTTTAGCATTACTTGTTTCTCTTAATTTATAATTTTTAAAATAACTGACATTATCGGAAACCGAACCATATTCAAGATTATTTTTGTTTTAATATCTTTAATTTAACTTTCTTTTTATCGCATTTATAAACAAATCTTTTAATTTTGTTGCTATATTTACATTTTAACTCTTTATACTTTTTAAAATTACTGGCATTTCTGGTTTGTTAGGGATGTTAAGTACATATTCTAGAATCTAGAACATTTTCCATTTATTTTCATTCTTTTTTCCGTTGTCTTTAATGTCTTTGTCCCAACACCAACTTTTTAGTATTCAAAAGTCACGCAAAGAAATCATATGCGGTTGTCATGAATATGGCTGTTCAATAAGCTATAGGCATGTGTTTCTTATTTATTTATTTATAATTATTGATAAGAAATAACAAAAACGATTTCACCAGTTGAAATTTTTATTTTGATTATAAATCTTCATTAGGTACCTCATCACCACCAATCTGTTTAAGAAACTTAATATAAATATTATAAGATATACTTACAAGTACAACTTCTGGCTTAAGTCAGGTGTTAATTATTTTAAGAGCGGGCTAGCGCCCCTAACATGGTCTAATAACTACTGAATTAGTCTGAAGTGATGATTTTACATGCCTTCCGAAACACGATAGCAGCTCAAAGAAATTTTTCTTTGATGTGACCTATACGTTAACAAGTCAATGTTGAAGCATTAATTAGTGAATAAATATAATATAATTTGTTTTACTTCTATGAAAGCATGCAATAACATTATATTAAATTTTGCAGTATGATATATTGTGGATCCTTTCAATTTCATTCTAATGTCAAGTATCCAAACAAATTGGAGACTGTAGCAGAATCGGGGAAATAAACAAAAATCCCTAACCATAATAAAATTACAATACCTATATTAGATATATACCCCGCAAAGCTATTTGGTGAAGAGTATATCTTTAAAGATGAAGATTATAATATCTTTTAAATCTATTGTGTTAAGCAGTAACAATAAATATATTAATGCGACAATAACAATAAATATATATTTAAAATTTCCATCACATAGTTCCTTTAAAATATATATTATGGTATTATCTGCAAATGTTGTTTATACCTTCGTAGGAACAATTGTAAAGCTATTAGACTTTATATATTTTTTTTTATTTCAGGACTTCGATTCGGAATGATGCAAGCCAAAGTCGGTCTAGTGGCTGTGATAAAGAATTTCAAAGTTAAAATCAATCCCCGCACAGAGACCCCAATCAAACTTGATCCCGGCAAATTCTTCACAACAGCTTTAGGAGGTCTGTGGATGGACATAGAAAGAATTGCCTGAGTATATGCTGCGGCCCCACGATTGCTGTAAATTTAGTTTTAAAAACTTGCAGAGTTAACTACGCAGTTACTAAACGAAACTCTCTTTTACTTGATATTTCTATTTATTATTATAGTTTCATCAGGTTCGCAAGAGAATTTTCGTTAGCAATTTAGTCACTATTCAAAAAGTTTTAGTCCGTAAGTATACTTTTTTACTAATATTTCATATGTGTACCTAACAATACGTAATTAAATGAAATGTACGTACATGTGAAGCATGCTCTTCAGATAATAAAAGCATTTTAATACCAAGAAAAGATTGTTTAATTCCCAAAATGGAACCGGATCATCATTAAAGAACCTACATATTTTGCAACCAAAAAAAAAAAAAAAAATGGCAAAAACATTGAAAATGATACCAAACATTAATTTTAGAAAAGCTTTGCAGGTCAAGAGTTTAATTCAATATTCTTGGTGAATTATACTAATTTTGTTATTAGTTATGGGTACACAAAAACAATAACATTCTTTGGATGTGAACCATATTTAGTCAGTAAACATCAAAATCTCAAAGCGACTTCACAGTTAAAATTTTGTCGTGTTACTCCCTCGCCGTGAGTGAGAGCAAGTATGGCATTGGCAAAATTATCGTCTTATATTATTAAACCCTATGTGCATGTACCATGATCTCTCTATACCTTACCTGTGAATACTAATCAGAAATCAGCCTAGCCGAAACACACTAGTCGATCTATAATATACGATAGCTATTCCAACGCAAGATATTTGCGGCAATTCTTGAATCAATTAGACTAATTATTAATAATAATATTTAGTACATTTACTTACCCTTCAGTTCAGCTTGCTTAGGACCGTAAAGTTGCTGCAATCGTGTCTCTATATTCTCCGGAGGATTGTTGGCAAAATAAAGTATCCTTGGATCACTTATAATAGGTTATAAAAAAAGAGGGAGCGCAAGAATTTTGTAACAAAATAAAAGATATTTGCCCAACGCACCATCAGCTTTGTGAGGTGACCACGTAATTGTTTTTAACTTTATCTAACAAGCCGGAAAATATTAATGAAATTCTTCAAAGGCTTGCCCTCCCATAAAAAATTCCTAACAATAACAATATTTAATCGCCCTTGCGGCTGCAACACAAGTACAAGTAACAAACACAGGTATGAGCAAAGCAGGAAAATAAATTTATTACAATCATACGCGTAATGTTGGCATTTCTGACTTTTTAAAAGTTTGGAAGTGTCACTTTGTTCACATTTGCTTCCCGACCTAACTTCCCGCCCTTATTTCCCACCCTCATTTTATATGTACCATTCAAAAAACCATGCCACAGATGCTACTTATACTAGTTATAATTTTGCTCACCAGAGGTGCATTCCTTGTCAAGAATTCCCAATGTCAACACCTGTACCAGAATTTTTATCACACATAATTATTAATTGTATGGCTGTAAATAAGTTCATCGCCAACCGTCAATAAAGCGATGCATTACCATAGCGTTTTACAGAAGTAAACAAACACTTTATCGTACTGTAAAATAAAATACTTTACCTGCCGTTAATATCTGTCAACGTAGACATGAGTGATGACTTTAAACATAAATCGTTTGTCGCTGTCATAAAATGTGCTAAGTCATTTTATCTTTATTTTTTAAATCACAAATTTTTGCGGCTGGTAATAAAATTTCATATACACCACGTCAGTAAACTGCCTTTATCGAACTCGCCTGTTACTCGTAGCGCTCGCTTGGCTCATAAATCAGATTCGTTCGATAAAGGGTCACTTTACTGACTTGGTACATAAATAACTATTACTGTACTATGAAAAGGCGATAATTAAAATTTAGAAAAATAATAATACTATATCAGTATATACCATACAATGATGGCGAAAAGGTTATTATTAGCAAAAACAGGTAATTAAAATTAAGGCACTATTTACACCCTACATAGATCGCTGTCGCTATGCCATGCGGTGGGTCAAAGTTATTTCCTAGACAGACGCCACCTCTCCTTCAGTTTGGTGATATTCTCACCTGTGAGGAAGGTAAGGAAGTTCTAATGGTGTTCAACCACAAATCGGAATTATAACAATAACAACATTTAAACATGAAACAATGTAGCAGTGTGAAAAGCTCAACTAGTAATTATAAACCACTAAATAAATTAAACAAATTTATGATTATAAAATATAAGCAATCTTAAGGTCCCGCTGTATATTAACTACAATGAATGCAAACATGTAATGTTTAATTTAATAGTTCAAAATTACCTCGGAAGATTAACTAATAAAGGAGCTAATTGAACCCCAACTAAGTATTGATTGGAAATACGCATACAGCATTTTTTTTTTCCAATAAAACCAATAAAAATAATAAATATTAAACTCTCGCTACTTATCTCGTTTTGACGTTTTGACCAATAATTCATGACATCTTTTATCTATTTTAATGGTTGCAGCCCATATTTCTCACACTGACATTGAATTATAACAAATCTATATTTTTATTTCCAAATCGCCACTAGAAAACCCGACATTTATAATATGTAGCTATGTTCAGAAAATAAAGTGACAACTTGAATATACTACCTTTTGGATCTTCTTCATAAAGTGCCTAAGGCCGACCACATCTATATTTTCCTTGTCAAATTAACAGAAAATGGCTTCTTTGCATTGAAATATTTCTTTAGGAGATTTGCACAAACGAATGTTTTGTTTTTAGGGTTCATTGCCATTGCGAGTAGTCGAAGGGCTAACGGATCTTTTGACAATAACTTAAGACAAAATGCAACTTGAACACTGTCGGATTCGATTCAACCATGCTAATATAACACCAAAATTTAAAGTTTTTTTAGACCAAACCTTCTATGCAGCCTATTAGTTAGAGACATTTATGACGCTTTATAAAAAGTTATATAGAGTGTCAAATTATTTTTAAAATAAAAATGCCTTATTTAAGTGAAATCGAGATCGCGAGGGCGGTTGCTTTATTTGAAGATGGTTGATCTATACGATATGTCGCCTATCAACTACAAACAAGTCCATCGATTACATGCAAAACATGGCATAGGTCATAGGTATCAAGAAACGGGCAGGTACTCTACGAAAACTGGACAAGGACGTAAAAGAAAAACTAGTCGTTGGGATGACTTTACATCATCTCGTGAGTTACAAAACCTACTTCGAAAAGGTACCGGTCTAACAATCTTTGATCAAACTATTAGAAGAAGACCTAAGAAAGTAAATTTGACTTTTCGGAGGTTTGTGCGAGCTCCTCGCTTGTTCAGGAATCACAAACGAACCCGCCCAAACTTTGTTTGCGAGCATGTAGAATGGCAACTGTAATGGTACAGCCCATTTCTACGTATTAGTATTATAATTTTACTAATTTATTGAATTTAATTAATTATATTTTTTTACTAATAATTTTAAAATATATTTAAAATCAATGAATATATATTATTGTAATGTTAAATCACATTTAGTCATAAGTTTTATTATGTATTTATGTATTAGTATTGTGACGCATAAACATCCGTGTTTATCTAAGATTGGTGTTGAAATCACGCGGTGACTCAACTATGTGTGTGAAAAAGTAGTAGGAAGGCCCGGACTATTTAGAAAGCGGGGAATCACAGACATCCTCCTATGAAAAGCAAGAATACGCATTGGAATGCATGAGTCGAAAGTTAGACCAGTTAGACTTTGTGTCAAAAGGCGAACTCCAAATAATAGACTCCTGTTCGTGAAAAAAGAAGATTTCTCCGATGATCTACAGCGTAGGAGAGAGAAGATAGAAAAAGCGTTAATAAAAGGTATTGTATAGATAATAAAAAATTATTGTATCTGAATGTATTTCGACAATAAAGAATTAAATTTTATAAATCAATTTTCAAACAGAGACGAACGAAGTAGATATATTTATATGAGTAAAATAAATATGATTGTTAAATAAATATCGTCTCTGTAATATAAAGTATAATGTAGCTTAATAGGTTTCGGCATCGTGGTATATGTATATAATCATACATAAATATTGTATTGTAGCATACGTTGTAAATTCTTGCCTCTGTTGTGTACGTTTAAATATAATGTATGGTATACGTAAACTTTCTTCAATGTAATCTTTATAAAAGTGTATTTAACTTGTCTATTAATGTGTTCTGTTTCTTTTTGTGTTAAAAAACATTATATTGAGTAGGATATTTCTTGGTTTGTAAAATATATAAACATCATTGATTTTGAATATACGTATAATTTAAATTATAAAATGGATTTTTATTTTTATTAACTCTAAATAATGTTTAGGAACCTTTTCATTAATCACCTCTTATTAATCTGAATCGCCCTTGAGAGTCCGATCTGTGTTTAGCTGGCAAAATTTATTTACATTTTATTTTAGAATTTAACATTACATTAAATTTATTAATTTTATTTTGAGTGGTTCCTTTACATTATAGGCGCAGTAACGTGGAGCAATAATCCTATCATATTATTATTATTAATTTAGTTTCAAATATTGGTTCTTTTACATTATGTTGCTCAACTTTGGGGCAATTTGACTTGTACCTATTCACAACTTCGACACTGGAGGTCTGTCCTTTTTAGTGATGAGTCTAGGTTCACTTTAACTCGTTACGATGGTCGTGTACGAGTGTCCAGACGTCCTAGAAAGAGATACACTGCAGATTGTATACAGGAAGTGGATCAATTTGGATTTGGATCAGTTATGATATAGGATAGAATCAGCATAGATAGTCGTACCGACTTGGTTGTTGTTCCTCAACGTCTCACTGCACAGAAGTGTCTTAGAATGATCCTTGAACAACATGTTGTACCATTTGCTAACAATTTTGGTAATGGTTTTATCTTCCAGCAGAAAAACTGCCGAATTGACACCACAAATTTTACGACCAATTTTCTTCGAGAACAACAAATCCAACTGATGGAGTGGCCGACCATGAGTTCAGAGTTGAATCATATCCAACATGTTTGGGATTCACTTGATAGGAATCAGTGGCGGCCCGTGTTTTTTTGGGACGGGAGGGCACCGGGAGTCTGAGTGTTTAATATCAAAAATTAAGTACAGACCAAAAAATAAACTCAATATGCTATTTAATTAACTTGTTTGGAAATAAAATCCATCCGCCGTTCCTTACGATCAGCAAAATGATTAATAACTCATTCATTGAAGTTTGGTGTTGATGTCAGTAATTGTTTTTCAATGGAACACATTGCTAAGGCACATAGTCTGCTTTCCCGCATGCTATTTCTAGAAAATGTTTTTATTCTCTTCAAAGTAGAAAAACACCGTTCACTTGATTTTTTCTATTTTGCACGCCCCCAGAGATTCGCAAAATAGCAGAAGACAATTTACAAAATCTTTCGCCAACATAGTCTCGACATATTATCAAAAACAAGCTTTTATAACAGTTGTACTATTCAACCTTGGAAGTAAATTACAATAGTAGCATCAGAAAACTTATCATCCAACTCTGCTTAACAATTTATATTGTTAATTAGTAAATAAAATGTTAGCATGTGTGCTTTTTATTCTTTGTACAACTTCTATTGCACATGTTTGTTACATTAAAGGCTTACATTTTGACATTTAAATATAATTTGGTTCCATTTTTTTTTTTTGTTACCAACGTCAAAACAACAAAATTAGCGTGCGATAAAGAAATACTTTTGCAACCAAAACGGATGTCGTAAAATGAACTTTATAGCACCGAAATAGAAAAAAGCATTTTGCACATTACACCCACACAACCAGTCTGATAAACTGTAAGAGCTTCTTTTGAATTTTCTCGTCACGGTTTTATTAGTTTTCAAATTGTGATCTTCTAGTTTAATCAATAAATCTGGTCTAGGGAGACCTAGATTTTTTAATTCTCTCTTAATGTTATTAACGCAATTCATAGTTGGATTTGCACCGATAGAAATTACAACATACTCACCGCTGTATATTACATACTGGACCGCCACCCGGACCCGGCACCATAGAGTAGTGCCCCGCCGCCTACATATATACGCGCGCTACCCGCGCCAGTTTCATCGCTCGATTTCTAATACAGACGGGGCAGTTGCGCGAGATTCCCCGGAGCCTACGTCAGACTGCGATTTTTAATCGCGCTGAAAAGACGGACTGCTACTTTCGAAAACATATTATTTGTCATCAAACAAATCAGAAAAATTACATACAAATTAGGTATTTATTATAATTACTTTATCTGTTAAAAGAAATTTGTCACGAGGGGGCAGTGCCCCGTTGCCCTCCCTGCAGCAGCCGCCACTGATAGGAATGTCAGAAAATGCCCAGTTGCACCTCTTAGTTTTCAGAAGTTAGCCGAAGTTCAGTTAGAAGAATTGCAAAATTTACCAGAAGACATGTTCAGTAAGACGATATACAGATCGTTGCATCGCAAGTGCCGTCAAAATATTATATCGATAGTTGAACGGTATGTCTTAGTTAAGTCCATATGCCGCGCCGGCGCCGATACATGTTGCAGAGAATACGTATGAATATTTGGATATTTGCAGTCTCCAGTTAGTCATTGTAGAAGGTAGTTGTCTCATATGTTCTAGCGCTTTGCGATATTTTATTACATTTTCATTTTTTTATTATTCTTGTTGAAACAATATTCTTTTCATTTGCATTTTCTTATTATATCCTAATCTGTTAATTGTCTCATTCTTCAAGCATTTTTGCTAAACATATTCGTTTAGTTAGTGTTTTGTCGTCGTTTCTATTAGGTTTTCTGCAGAGTTTAGTGTAAGATACATACATAAGTATTTATCTAGTTTGTTAGTTTGGTATTTATATGTTATAAAAATAATGGATGTTTATAATTTAGTTCAAAGAAAACAAATTATTAAGTGGTATCATCAGGAAATACCCTTAAGGCAAATAATAGAGCGCTTTTATGAGAATTATCAATCACGACCCGCTCTAAAAACAATTCAGCGAATAATAAATAATTTTGAAAGATTGGGCTGTATTATGCCGAACAAGCACAAACGTAATAGGCAGCCATTTGTTCGCCAAGACGAAAGAAATCTTTTAATTTGTGCCAGTGTCGAACAGACCCGAAAATATCTTCATTGGGTATTAGTGAGCAGCTGGATATTTCTAAAAGCACAGTATGCCGTGTTTTAAAGAAAAATAAATACCATGCCTACAGATTATAATAATAATAATGTCTTTATTTAGCAATTTGCTATTATGTATACATGATAAATAAATATATGTTCAAATATAACAACTTAATTTGATATATGTGTTACAAACCAACTTCTAAAGTCAATAATTCAAGTGTATATGCTTATAAGCCAACGTCTTAAATAAACTTAGTCTATTACATTCTTTTATACTATTGGGTAATGTATTATAAAGTTTCAAACCATCAACGTATACACTTGTTGTTGTTTGACTTCGTTGATATCTACTTATATGAAAGTCTTTAACATTACGTGTGCTATAACTATGCGTATCTCCTACTTGTACTAGCTTATCCGTTAAATATGAAGGTGCCTGACCTAACTTAATTCTATGTATAAAAACGAGTACTCTATATGCTAGTCTCTGTCTAATGTTCATTAATTGTAGTGCACCCAACATTATCTGGATGGGTGTATATTTACTACATTTCAGTATTACTCTCATACATTTATTCTGTAGTTTTTGTAATTGTTGTATCTCATTTTGCTTTGCATTGAACAGAATTGTTGAACAATATTCAAAGTGTGGTGCTATAAGCGATTTATATAACATAAGTTTAACATAATTTGACAAGTTTTTACCTATTCTATTTAAAAACCCTACTTTTTTAGATATCTTACTTATTACATAGCTTAAATGTTTTTTGAAATTTAAATTTTCATCAATTATTACGCCAAGGTATTTTATTTGTATTACTGACTCTAATTCAACATTATTAATTAGTATTTTAATCTTATCTTTATCATTGTGTTGTAATTTATGTCTACTTCCAATACACATAAACTTGGACTTATCAATATTTATACTTAAACTATTTCTACATAGCCATATATATAACGCTTCCAGCTCTTCATTCATCACTTTAACCATATCTTCCATATCATCGCCTGATACGCAGAGCATTGTATCATCCGCGAACATACACACGTCACAGCGGCCGACACACGACGACATATCATTCACGTAAATATTGAATAGAACGGGGCCTAAAACAGTTCCCTGGGGCACTCCATACCTAGTTTCTATCGAACTTGATACACTATTATTATATTTTACTATTTGTGTCCTATTATTTAAATAGCTAGAAAACCAATTTCGAACTGTACCACCTACACCTATTGATTCCAGTTTTTTAATTAAAGTGTCTCTATTTATTGTTTCAAAGGCTCTACGAAAATCCAAAAAAACTGCTAAGATAATGTTACCTTTATCCAGTTCTTTTAACCACTTATCAATTAAATTCACTAATAATGTTTCACATGAATGATCTTCTTTAAAACCCGACTGGTCTTTGCTTATTATATTATTGTCATTACAATATGAACTAAGTCTATTTTTTACTGCACGTTCTAAGACTTTCTCATACACCGGCACTGTATTTATTGGGCGAAACTCCACGCATTTTCGTGACCCATTCACCTTTGGCACTGGTATAATGTATGATGTCTTCCATCCTTTAGGAAATACTCCACTCTTTAGTGATTGATTTAATACATCTAACAATCTATTCGCAGTTACTGGACATGCATCTTTCAACAAGGATGTGTTAATGCCATTTCCAGCTGCATCTCCTGTATTGTTGAGTTCCTTTAATATATTCTTTAATTCATACATTGTGATGTTTTCGAAATTACAGAACCCGTTATCATAACTACCGGTATTGTCGTTATGCACCAAACCTACTTTCTTTGGTATAGCAGCCACAATATCATCCACACTCGTCACAAAATATTTATACAAAATTTTATTGCAAATATATTATTTACGGATGAAAGTACTTTCCCGTTGCACGGAAGACATAATCCCGCTGTACCTCGACTCTGGGCAAGAGAAAACCCGCACCTAACATACAATGCTAGAACTCAGTATCCCCAAAAATTAAACGTTTGGGCGGGATTACTTGGAGAGCATAAAATTGGACCATTTTTTATAGATGGCAATTTAACAGGCTAGAAGTATCTCAACTTGCTCCAGAATCGAATTATCCCACGCCTCCACGAATGGCGCTCAACTTGGATAACATATGGTTTCAACAGGATGGGTGTCCCGCTCATAATAGTAGAGTTGTACGGGAATATCTTCATAATGTATTTCCAAACCGTGTTCTAAGTACCTGGGGAACTATTCGCTGGCCACCTAGATCACCAGATCTCTCCCCTAATGACTTTTTCTTATGGGGATACATGAAAACTAAGATCTATACATTTGAAAACGATAGACCAAACAATTTGGCAGAATTGCAACAAAAAATTATTAACACTTTTGATGACATTCCTCCAGCAATTTTACAGAATGCGCAACGAGGCTTCTACGATCGTTTAGCATATTGCTTTGAGGCGACCGGAAGACGTTTCGAGCATTTAATGCATTAGAAAAGTGGTCGCTTTTATATTAACTTATAAAATAATAATTTATGACTAATAATAGATTCCTTCTGTTGTAACATATGCGTATTTTTTTAACGTTTATTCCTGCAAATATGAGAATATTCATTTTTTATTTAGCTACTAATTACAGAATTTAAATTTCATTATTTTACTGTGAATTGTTGTGATAATAAATAGTATTACTATTCTTCACATTGCTTTAATATTTTACATTTTTCATTCGTCATAAACATCTTCTTACAATACATATTCTGTGCACAAGTTTGCTATTCTTGTTATAACTACATATTTAGTTTTTATGAGGATAAAAACAGCGGGCACATTGTGCACGTTAAAGAAAATTTTATCATATGAGTCTACCTACATTACGTATAATTCATACCACCGGCGCAGCTATGCACGTACATACTACAACGCTAAGACCTCTGCTCAACGAAGTAACACGTCAATCGGAGCGAGCGTTTGACGGCACTTGCGATGCAACGATCTGTATACGCAGCATGCCTCGACGATGCCAAGCTATAATAATACTAACGTAGGACACACATGATATTAAATTTTAAATTAAATTAAATATTTAATAATTTTAAGTAATAAAATACATTTTTATTTTGGTATATTCTTATTTGTTTATTATTGTACAAGAAAATTGTTAAATTAGAATTGATAAAATTGATAAAATCTTGTTCAAAGTCCATACTTATGTCTCTATTTTAATTAAAAAATGTTGCAGTACTAAATTTGTGTTCCCCTAATTTTGTTGAGCAGCGTATATTAAAATCTACTGATTATTCTTTTTTTATGTTTGTTTGCCTTACAGCTTGGAAAATGTCATAATCTTGATGTATATTGATTCATAAATGATAAAAAACACACGCATAGATTATATATATTTATTTGGTTATCTCCAGCCAGATAGGTATAAGATAAATCTTTGAAGATATGTCAAATATTGTAATTATTATTGCAAACATAAATTTTCAAAATAATACGTACGAGTTTGTGGTTTTGAATTACTAAAATAATTCCTAATTATATCAGTGAAAATGCTCAATATACTCGTCAATATTTGTGGTATATTAATCATTGCAGTGATAACTCTAGTGGTGTATTTTAAAAAAGTATACACACATTGGAAAAATTTAGGTGTAGAGTATTTCGAGCCAAGCATACCGTTTGGTAACATAGCAGATCACAATGAACCAAAAATACCTTTTGCAGAATGGCTTGCAAAATTTTACGATAAGATCAAGGCGAAGAAAGTCATACATGGAGGCTGTTACTTTTTCCACATCCCCATATACGTGCCAATAGATTTGGACTTAATCAAACAGATACTTCAAGTGGATTTCGCCCACTTTACGGACCATCGAGTTTACGTCAATGAAGAGGATGATCCATTGAGTGCTCATTTATTCTCTTTAGACGGGCAAAGATGGAGAGATTTAAGGGTGAAATTAACCCCCACATTTACGTCTGGCAAAATGAGAAACATGTTTCCTATTGTGGTCAAGATCTGTGAAGAATTAGCACAGACTTTGGCAGAAGAATATTACGAAGGAAATCCAGTCGAAGCTAAGGATATCTCTGCAAGATTGACCACTGATATTATTGGCAATTGCGCATTCGGTATCGAATGTAACAGTTTGAAAAATCCAAATGCGGAATTTCGTATTCAAGGTAAGAGAATATTCGATCTGAAGCCCACAGAAATGTTCTCAAATTTCATGAGCTTTCTTTTTCCAAATCTCATGAAAAAATTTCGAGTCAGATTTTTCCCTAAAGAAGCTACAGATTTCTTTTGGAACGCGATAAAGGCCACTACAGAATATAGAGAGAAGAATAACATACGCAGAAATGATGCTTTACAGTTACTCATAGACATGAAAAATAATAATGATGAAGCTGATACAAATTTAACATTTAATGAACTAGCAGCCCAAGCTTTCGTATTTTTCGTCGGTGGATTTGAAACTTCTTCAACATTAATGTGCTTTGCACTGCTGGAATTGGCTTTAAATGAAGATGTACAAGATAAACTGAGAGACGAAGTAAATATCACACTGAACAATAACGATCATGTATTGACTTATGATGCTTTAGCTGAATTAACTTATTTGGACATGATAATAAACGGTGAGTTTCACAATTTCACAACTATTTATTAGATACATCAATTTACTTGATTTTTTTCACTAGAAACTTTAAGAAAATATCCACCGGTGCCGATGTTAACCAGGAATTGTACTAAAGATTATGTAGTTCCAAACACGAATGTTTTACTTAAGAAAGGACAAAGGGTCTTCATATCCACACGAGGAATCCATTACGATTCGAAATATTATCCAAATCCAGAAAAATTTGATCCTACTAGATTCAGTGCTAAAAATAAAATAAAAATACATCAATTTGCCTTTTTACCGTTTGGTGAAGGACCACGGATATGCATAGGTAAAATTATCTATTAAAACTAATTTAAATATGAATTCAATTTTTGAAAATAAAGTATTTTTGAATAATTTTGATGAATAAGCCGTATTTTCCAGTTGGCTTATATAAAAAAGCCAAATAAACATGCTGATTTCTGACATTTTATGGCCGAGTATTAATTACATGAATATGCTCATATACTTGTAAATAAAAATGTTAGAATTTCGTTAATTTATCTTGTTTCTTAATTAGAAACAATTTAGAAAGTTAAAACTTTCAAATCTACATACTTTCATGAATTTTGAAATTAATGCAATAAATACAGCACATGAAACAACTGAATGTAGTAGCACAATTATATTTGAAATTTATTAAGTAACCATGATGATTGTTCAAGTGAAGTTTTATTATAATTGTACCTAATGGTTTGATTTCTGACACAGAAATTAAGAACATATACCTATTTATTGTAATTCTTTTTTGTTAGGACTTCGCTTTGCTATCATGCAAGTCAAAGTTGGTTTGGTCAGCGTAATTAAAAACTTTAAAGTGAAAGTAAATTCTCGGACAAAAACGCCTGTGAAACTTGATCCAACCAAAATCAATACATGTGCAGCAGAGGACTTATGGTTGGACTTTGAGAAGGTATAACATCCTATTACCTTAATTTGTAATTTAATGTTTCAATAAAGACTGAGAAATATTAGAGAACACTTACTTGTTGTACATTCTATTACAGCTAATTCAAAATGTTTTAATTAACTAACGCTACTGGTACGCTATACTTGTAATGGATATGAAAGAGACTGGCTGTAGTTATATAGAAGATTTAGAAAAGTTATGAAAATATCACGAAAGGATAGCACATCAGTAGAAGCTCTACACCCACCCTAACTATCTAACGTTACTTCGGTACGACCTGAAATACCGCATAGTTAATTCAGCTAAGTTTAAGCAGTAAAATATTATGGTCGACACAATTGAACACTTTACTAACATCGCTAAAGATAGCTGCACAGTATTATACATTCTCAAAACATGATAAAGTAATATCCACAAAATCCAATACTGCTGCAGTTGTGAATTTCCCGTGTCTGAACCGATCTGGTTTGTGCAAACCAATGATTTTTTTCAAAAATTTTGTAGAAACGTTGATTTTTTCAGAAAAATGGTAGTAAGTCTTAAACCATAAATTTTAGGCCTATACTATCATATAACTTTTTCACTAAGAATTATACTAGGTATACAAAAATGAAAATAATATATAGGATGTTCCATTGAAAAAACTATAACTATGGTCAGTCACCAAGTTATGGAACACTTTGTATAATGCAAAATAATTTTAAGACAACAATTTTCCTAATGAGTGGCTATCCTAGCAAGAAAAGCGTTTCAATATATCTTTTCTTATAAAGTAACAATCTGCCTTCCTCGCGGAGATGACTCATCCTGTATATGTATATTAAGAAAATATTTTTAACCAATTTCAAGAATTTCTTTTATAATAAATGTTGTTTTTCACCTAAAATATAAATTATATTGTGATGCTCAATAGGTACAAAATCCTAAAAATATTTTGTATAAATGTTGACGTTAACGTAGGGTACGTACATTGAAAAATAACAAACGAAAACTTAGCAAAACCACCATTTTATTAATAAAATTTACAACTCTTCGGATTTCACATATTAGGGCCATGTCATGTAAGAAATGTTAAATCATACAAACATACAAGAAACATACAATGGATTAAACACTGACGCAACTGTAATACTTGACCTGTATAATATATACAATGTGATTATACCGTAGTCGAAAAATTTTAATTTCTGGTACGAAAGTAGAAGAGGAAAATAGAACGGCGAAATAAAGTAAAGACAAACATATAGCGAGGCTGCCAAGTACACCCGGCAAACGTTTCCTATCAAATGTGAAAATACCCCGACTGCGTTGCTTCTCCCACTACTGTTGGAAAGCAGGCATCGCTGCATATTATAAGGTCATCTTCTACATGGGATAGATAGCTAGTATAGAGCGGTAAACAGAAATTAAAATTTGTCGACTACGGTATACTTACTATTTCTACAAACATAAAATACTACAATGTACAGATAGATACAAAAAGATTGTTTTTAACGCTCTAACAACGCACAAGAAATCTTAGACAAGCGTCACTTTCGTAAGATTGTCCATAAGTAACTTACCTACTTTATTTAATGCTTTTTGTGCAAGTATTTTATTTACTTTACTATTGCAATTTCTTTTTCATTTCAAATAAAATAAAAATGATTTATTACATATGGTAATATAGTATAGATTAAATTTTATAATTGTATCTACACTACGCTCTCTGTCATTCACTGTCAGCAATTAAATGACAGTTGTACTATGTATAAATAAACACGACTGTTTGTGTTTTCGTTTGTCGTGGAAAACCTTTTCGAATACACACGATAGGATGCATTTCACTACCTACATTTCATTTAAAGGAGGTGATACCCTATCTGCCCTTTAAAAATTAGCATGTTCTCCCTTGTGTAATATTATTTAAGAAAGTTAGTTAGGTTATGTTTAATGTACATTTCAACGATTTACACAGATAAAACGACATAGAAGATATTTATTGCGTTGTAAATGTACGTAATACACTGTTGGACAATTAAAATTACAATTTAAAATTTCATATCAATATGTATTATGTAGGCAATCATCATCGTGAAGAAGTATGTAAGTCTTTGAAATTTTGAACGCAAAAGAGATTATATGGTGTTTGACGGATACAAAATCTAGACTTGTGTAGGCCATACTTTGTTAAATACAATGCACTTCCTCCTATCTTATCTTTAATCTACACATTGTAACTTCTATGTTACATTCATAACTAGAGACTGCTTCTCAAAGAATTCAGATGTTAATACATATTCCACAAGAAATGAAGGCAAGTATACAGCTCCCTCAAATAAATTAAATGTAACACATCAATCATCATAGTGTATTTATGTTTACAATCTGATTATTCCGGACCTAAGGTACTGCCTGCAGAAAATAATTCCTTATGATATTGAAATTTTGACTGGCAAGTTGTTGTGACATTTTGATGATTTTAACAACACTGGGTTTGAGAGTTTCAAGTGTCAATTTATTTATGGTAACCACTATAACATTGTGTCGCTACACTCCAGTTCATCAAGTGGATGAAATCAGTATTTCAGCAACCTGATGAATCAACAGTGTAGCGAAAGATTACTATAGTGGTTACTATAAAAAATTTTGAGAATAAATAAAGGTAGGCTAATATACATTTTATTGCAAAATTACTAGATAAACCGTGTATTCGAGCAGAAGATTAGTGAAAAAATAGATGTAAAAGCATTTATTAATGAAATTACATATCTATTCACTAATTTTGCAATGAAATATGGGCGAGTACACCTCTATATGTTATTCTGTTGCTTCCAATGCAAACTTAAAAAACGCACGTGGTGGAAAAATGAATCATTACGAAGAATATTCAGCAAGTAGATGCGCCGTTATATTGTACGATAACATTTTGGTACAAACAATTTTGATGGGGTAGGGAATCAATTGAAGATGACCAAAGATGCAGTAGACCTGTTGAATCAAGAACCAACGAAAACATTATGGTCTTAACAGATCGAGTTTCGATGACAATTACCGATGAAATAGGAATGTCAAAGTATCTACAAGCGATCTTCACTACCAAAAAAACGCAAGAAGGCAGAATTCACTAGGAAAGCTGATGGCGATGGTGTTTTGGGATATGCAAGAAAACTTACTGATTGAGTACATGAAAAAAGCTCTTCAATAATAGATGTCTATCGAAAAAACCAACAACGCTGATCAAAAGATTATGCATTTTCACGACAATTGCAGATTTCACAAAGCTGATCCAGTCCGTGAAGTAATCAACCCTGTTTTTGCTTGGTCCCAAAATAGTGCCTTGAGGAACTCCAACATCGAACGCTATTTTGATATGAGTCTTAACTTACCATAAGATGCGGAGTTTCTATTAAGTGTTTACTTTTGCTGCAAGTTACATAATACAAAACAGAGTACAAAGAAATTAAACGGAAATTTACCAAATGTCCACATTTTTACATATCTTACATAGCAATAATTTAGAAGATCTAAAAGTTGTCAATTGTCATATATTATTAAAGACAATCTTTTTGAATCTCTCAGTACAGCAAATTTCGAAAATTAATCCAAATATCATCATATCTTCAATTCGGTAATAATAGTAATAATAATAATATTACCAATTCATTAACGTTATCATACTACATACTAGATATATGTATAATATTTTATGTACATCGCTTAGAAAATAGAAATAGATACATCTCTCATTATTTATTTATATTTCAAATTTTACATATTTGTTTTATTATATATTATAGTATGTATATACTTAAATTAACATATTTACAAACTTATGTACGTCAATAGTTTACGTTTTGTAATTTAACATAACGGACAATCACGTGCATTTTACTAATAGTATGAAATAAAGATAGGCATGTTCATAACATTTAGCACCTGATCATTGTAAGAAACATAAATCGTTAATTCAATTATTACCTTTTTCAATGTTTACAGGACACTGACATATTTAGAAAGTTTGGAGAAATTTTATATATTTCTTAAGGGTGATTTATACATTAAATGTTGTTTAAACTTACATCCTTCATTACGCAAGAAAATTATGCGATAATACATCTTCGTTGGTCGGTGTCAGCGACTACTAGATGTCACTGCGATTCAATGTATTGACAACTATACCCTCTATGCACGATGTACCGTACTAGGTATATAAAAATTCTGCCCTCTGTAATCACTGAGAGCAATTAATTGACAGTTACATATCTAAAGTATTTATTAATAAACAACATTTTTATGTAGGGGCGAGAGTCTGATGAAGTTGCCGAAATGAAAGCGAGAAATTATAATGAGAACTATTGATGTTTGAATTGTATTTAAGTAGATTATTATCAGATACCGGTAAAAGATAAGGAATGACGTGAGCTCTAACAGATTGATGGAAGAACTAGAAGACAATGAGAATAAAATAAAAGCAGCACAATATGGGTAAAGAAAGTGGAGATTCACAATAGATACAAAATTATCAACGTGAAAAATTGCACGGACCAAATGAAAACGAAATCGAAAAGCGATTTCACAGGTCTTTAACTCCCTAAATGAAACGGTATAATACAAGAAATATACAACCTGGAAACGGCCCAATACTTAATAAAAATCGTTACCAGTTACTTCCAGATAAGAAAAATACTAATAGGAATCGATAAAGAAATGTATGACATGTGGGGTGCCACAGGGTTTAGTACTGGGACCCATGTTTTGGAAAATCAAAGCAAACTAGGTTTTTCAAAAAAAACACTCAATTCCTGTGCATCGTTTGGCGTTGGTAGCAAACGAAACGAACGAAGAACTAAGAGAGAATTTAGAAGATGCCAACTTAAAAAAAATGTGATACAATGAATACATAATTCATGATGGGTAGTATTAGTATACTCTTCGCGGTTTTTATTCAAATTTTCGATATTTTACACTTTTGTATTTCTCTGTTTTAATGGATTCCACTTTTAGCAATTCATATATCAAATTTTCTAATATTGTTTAGAGAGTCTTTTTGTTTGATATTATTAGGTGTTAATATTTCGAATAAGGTTTTGTTGGTCATATATCCGTTTAACTAAAAACAATGTGATATTTAGTTTAACCACCCTGCTTATGTTTGTCTGTTTATCTGGTGAAACTAGTTTTATTTTTTTTGATTTGGGATTAGTTCTTGTCAGGTCATGAAAGAATCGTCACCGCTAGAAAAAGCAAACGCGTAGAATTTAGTACGAAGGCTGATGGCGATGCTTTTGGGATTGAATACATGAAAACAAACTCTAAAATAACAGAAGAAGTCTATAAGGAAACAAGCAGAAAGTTGCAAACTGTCATACAGCAAAAAAAGATCCAACAACTGCTATCTAAAGATTATGCTGCCTCAGGACATTTTCAGAGTGCATAAAGTTCACAAAGTCCGTGATGTAATAAACGAGTGCGACTTTGTACAGATGAAATATCCACTAAACAGCGTAGATTCAGCACCGAATACATAATTATTATGTTTTTAATATATGTTTCATATATTAAAAAAAGCACTTGAAGAGAAGCCGTTTTTCTTTGGATAAATAATTAAAAGAAGCGGTGGGAAAATTTTTTAACCACTTTTTTTGAAGTCTTATTAGAAAAACGTTAGAATAAATGTTAATGTCGACAAATATAATATCGATTTCTCCAAACTCTTCTCCGTCATACCTTGGAATATAAAATAAAAATCTCCTCTAGTAAATAGTTGCAATTTCTAATATACATATATTTAGTTTAGGAGCTTGAGGTTTGAGGCAAATAAATCAACACAGAAAAGGTAAAAACAAATTATTCAGCTGACATAAAAATGTGCCTATTGTTGATAATAATGAATATTGAATAACATAAAAGAAGTTTCATCGTCAACTTAGTTCTAAATCATTGTATTTACGCAAAAAACATGAACAATTATGTAATTCTCTTCTTTGCAAAACATTGCATTAAACTCATACAATTTTCAAGTTTTATGTTCGTTCAATATACATTATACATGTACGTAATGTAAACAATAACAAATATAAAAACTGTAAACTATAATAATATACTAACTGGTCTAATTGCTTTGAGGACTGGATTTTTGGTACGCTGAGTTTGTTGTTAAACAAACACGATATACATATAATTTTGTTCCACAGTAAAATATAAAACTCTATTGAGCTGAAATATTTATTTCATTAATGTTTTCATAAAATTCACTTTATAAAATTGGTTTTTAAACTGCTCTAATTTCTTGTAATAATTAAAAATTCAGAAAAACTATGTTACACATACAATCTTAATAAAAGTATTTGGTTCCTAACTGTGTAACCCTACACATGCAGCCTATATTTACTTCATGTGCTTGAAAGTTCTGGCTTTTAAAATACTTAGAAAAAGAATAATTGAACATACAAAAGGCTAAGAAAACTAAATAGTGGAAATTTCATATCATGTTGTAAGATCATAGTTTTCTCTCGCAGAAATATGAGCTATGCGTGGTCTTTCACCAAAGAAGTAATTTTACCATTTAATAATGTTAAACTACGATCAAGTATTAGAAGAGAGAAAACTGACTAAAACGAATTTTAATAGACTATATTTTTAAAATATAATCTTCAAGAAAGTTCCCCTTGTGTGAGCTGATTACCACATCTTTTTCTTCAGCAGATGGGCTAATTATTGTCTGGTCCAAAATTCCATGTGAAGGTTCCATTTGCATTTTGAAGGTTAAGATTTATGTAGGGTGTAATCACTTTGAACAACTCTTGAAGAGCTTCCCAAAAACTTTGAACAGATAGCAAAGTAATCTGAACAGCTCTGAATAGCTTTTGAACAACTCTTGAAGAGCTTCCCAAAAACTCTTTTCCTACAATATACACTTTAATTTTCTGTAAAATTCTGTTTCTAATGAGCTTAGAACCATTAAAACCTCTTAGAGTAAACCAATGTTATGCCTTATTTTATCGGTAGACTTATCTCACCCTATCTATCCAATGAATAACATTTAACGACAAGCGATAGTATAGTCGACTCTTTTGATGTATTTTGTCCTACTTTCGCTTCATCAAATTTATCGTTATATGAATGGATTATTATGATAATTTAAAAAATCGGTAAAATGGAATCTTCATAATTGGTGGAGGCGCCGTATATTTTATGCAAAAAAGATAGTTAAAAGATTTTGCCTGCCTTTCCTAATCATATAATAAAAGAAAAAACATAAAAAATGCAGTATAACAGATAGCAAGGTAATCTAAACAGTTTTGAATGGGATTTGAGCAACTCTTGAACAGATTCCCAACTGCTTTGAGCAGTAATATGAACAGCTTTTAAACAGCTTGTCAATCAATAGCTTTCAACAAATAGCCTAAAGCTGATCACACCTATTGAAAAGTTGTTCCTATAACCTCGATATATGTTTAAAGCTCTTAGGAAGCTCTTCAAAAGTTATTTAAAAGCTGTCCAAAGCTGATGTTATGTCGTTCTAATACGCCAAAATCAGTATTTCGTAGCTAAATGAAGAATTTTTCTCACAGTCAACTCCTTTGATATTCAATCAAGTTTAGTAATGCAGATTACACTGCTTTCAAAAAAAATTCTATTTTGGTCACCGATTGCAACATGAAAGTATGTATAAGTATTATAAATATTTTACACTTGAAAAAATCAAAAAAATTCTAAGGTAAAATAGAATACTACTACTACTACTATTATTTACTAATTATGAATGATTTAGTAAATAGCAAACTTAGAGATTCATCAAGAAAAATTTCGACGTTGAAAAAGATACATAAACTAAGTGAAAAAAACGGTTATATAATTGAGTTCCTTCAGAAAAGTTGTGCAAAATGGGCAGACCTGTTAGATAGGACACACTTTAAATTCTTGAATGATAACCTTTCTCCCAAAAAAATTTTCATTATTCACAATAGCAACTATGAAAAGCTTACCATCTGCTTTGAACAGACACCATAGTAATATGAAGAGCTTTCAAATAATATCCAAAAATTGTTGATAAGTTGTTCATATCACTTCCATATTTGTTTAAAGATGTCGGGAAGCTCTTCAATAGTTCTTCAAAAGCTGTTCAAAGCTATTAAGATCACGTATAAGAACTGTATTAATATCGAACGACATTGACATGCAAACTGAAACTTCATAAGAATATACATGGAATTTCAGGCAAGAATATACATAGCCTGTCGACTTTCTTTACTCTGAAAAAGGTGGAAGAAATTTATGATCTTAGAAATCACGAGGAAAACTTGGAAACTGAAAAATTCAAACACCAAAGTCAGGATTTAAAAACGTATAATAATTCTTCACACAGTCAACTAATTTGAAATCTAACCAAGTTTAGTAATCCAGAAGGTATTTTTTTTCTCAAATTTTTTTTATTTTGGTCACCAATTACAACATGAAATGGTTGTATGAGTATTATAGATATGTTCCACTTGAAAAAAGAAATAGTCTTAAGATAAAATAGAAAATTACTAATTTCGAGTTGAAAAACATATTCAGACAATGTGAAAACCTACGAGGAAAGAATAGAACAGGAGAGATAATAAACAGGTGGGGGAATAGGTACTATTTAGACGGAGTTACCACTTTAAGGCAGGTCGTTATGGCAATATTGACCAATCATAGTGTAACGGTACATACCAATTCAGTTATTACTTTTATGATTTTTAATTTTTTTTAGAATTTAATTAAGTATATTCTGTTATTAATATTTTGGAAGAGAAATAATATTTAAAATCAATGAATATGTTATGGTATTTTATTTTTTTATTAAATATAATTAATGTTTAGGAACACCATTCACTTAATCATTTCTTATTAATCCGAATCGCCCTGAGAAAATCTTATTTGAGTTTAGCCGGCAAAGCAAGTTATTTAAATTTTATTTTAGATTTAAACTCTACAATTTTATTAAATTAAATATAAGGGGGTTCCATTACATTATGTCACCCAACTTTGGGGCATTTTATTCATTTTAATTGCATTGTAAAATGCATGTACCATTACATTAGGTCGCCCAACATTGGGGCAATTTTCTTCATTTTTAATTGCATTGTAATGCTTGTACCATTACAATAGTTTATAAAATGAGTATTTTGAATAACTTGTCATATATCTGACACTACATCTGACATGTAACATACATATTTTATGCATTGAGGCGGCCATATTGAGTTACCACATTTGGACAAATATTATTATTAAGGAAGCTCTCTCCTGTTCTATTCTTTACTCGTAGGTGAAAACATAAGAACAATTATATAGAGGAGTTCATTCAGAAAAAAAAGTGTATGCCTATGCAAGGTTGCAGGTAGAGAAAACTGAATTCTTAAATGACAAATTTCTCCCAAAAAATTACTCATTGTTCACGATATTGAAATTTAAAAGATGAAGGAAAATTATCAAAGACTCAATTACCTAAATGAAATTAGACAAGAGTAATAAATATTAAAAGGGATGTTTAGAGACAAGAAAAAGCTATGTAATGAAAAAGATAAGACACAAGCCATATACCGGTTGTGTCAAATACAATTAGCTATAGGTAATCAGTTTATACGTATTGCTATGGTTTTTTTTTTATATATTATGGACAATTAAATTAGATAAATTGATTTATTTCAAATTTATATTTCTGTGGGGCAAATGTTTTGGTACACACTGTATTTTGGTTTCTGTTTAAGAATTTGGGAGGTATAGTAGTCTTTTGGTAATCTGTGTATGTTAATATTTATTTTGTTGTTATTTGAATTTAAAAGAGAAGATGCCAGAAAGATTATGTACGCTCCTTAACTTGATATTTTAATATTGTATAGATGTGAGAATTTTATTTCAATGTGGAAGGGGTGCGTGACTTTCACTGGCCGAGTGTTTAATATTGAAGGACATTAAATCTTGGTCTTCCGTTAAGTTCAGTTGTTGAATTAGAGATATTTTATGTTTGAATATTAAAATAAAAATTGTTATAATTTTCATTTGATTTTAAGGAGTCGAGATTTAATCAAGTTTGTGAATTAGTTTTATTGCTGTTATACAAGTTAAGTATTTACTTTTAAGAAAGAGAATGCATTCTTTATTATAATAAGAGAAAATTTTAATATTGTAAAAGTAGATTCGTATCCTTCATTTTGTTTTTCCAGCACGTGTTTGAAAATACTTTATATTTATTGAGAAGCTATTAAATTAGATAAGTTTCTTTACTGTATCAGTTTGCTATATAATTTGATGTATTTTAATTATAGGTATTTAATTTATTCAATTTAAGTAATTATTATTTTGTATGGACTTTGTGAATAATTTTCAGTAATTAATTAGGTAAATTTTGTCGTGTTTGTCAGTACAAGTTTTTTTTATCCTATCTGGTCAATTAGTGGGTAGGGTTTTTTCTTGAGAATTTGTTAATTAAAGTTTTTTTTTTGTTTTTTTTGTAATAAATAATTATATCTGATCTGTTTTTCAATTTTATTTAAAATTTTAGAAAAGTTAATTAAACAATTATTTCATTTTTTTGTCTTCAAGTAATTTGTTGTTTTTTTATACTGTTTCCTAAGATCACGATTCCTGACGTGAATATTGTACAGTTTCGCCGAGGGAACCTGAGAGACAGAGAATTTTATTTTCTGAGCTATATCGCGGCAACCCTAGAACAATTGTACTAATATCATAGCAGTATGTATGTAATCCGTCGCAGCGCGGTGTCTATACATCGTACATACATACAGCTTGCTGACCGGTGAGATGGCCCTCCCACAAGATGCGCAATGGATCCCTATAATATTAGGATAAGCACGAGCAGTCTGGAAAAATTGTCAAGCGTTACACATATATGTATCTCTTTTCTGTATATTACAATTGCTTATCTGCATTTACTCGTTCGTCCGGCTAATGTATGCGATGATGAACAAATGTTATCATTTCTTTTTTCCGAATACTTTCTCTGTCACGCACTGACCTATAAATCTGCGCGACTTATAGGTCGAGGCTCCTCCCATCGGTCAGGACTCGGTCTGTGTACTGTACATACGTATACACAGATCCGCTATGGCTAATGTTACTTGACACATGCGGTATATGGAAGATACGGCTACTTAAGAGGCGTCATATTGTTGATAATAAGGTCAAAAAAGTAAAACACAATCAAATATAGGAACTGAAAGTCTAAAAGTTACAATGGAAAATTATATAATTGTATAACGAAAAATTTGGTTGATAGCAATCGTATAATGGTAATAGCTAGTTCACTGGAATACAGAAAGAATTTGATAACATCTGTGGATGATAATTTTGTATTATTAACCGCAAACAAATGTAAAATACCACCTTACAATTGATTTCCTAACAGCAAATTAAAACTTCCGAAGTGGATGATGATATATATTACGAAAATTAACATTTGTGATTAAAAGCTTGCCGACAGAAAAATATTTGCTATACTTACAAGAAAAAAGCGTTTCAAGGAAACCTACGGAAAGGACAGATCACCAATATTGCGATCTGTTGACTTCAAAAACTAGTTACAAGTAAAGGTCCCAGCTCTCTCTAAGACTACAAATGTAAATATGAAACTAATAGTGCAGCTTATACGTAAAGTACAACAGAAACAAAAGGAAAGCTTAAAGAACGGTATCAACTGCTAAAGCCTATGATATTTTATGACTTTTACTGTCAAACTGGTATTAAAAATTTTATTGTAACAAAGTCAAGAACTAAATATCTTTGTGTAATACACTTGGGTAAGTACTTAAATCATATTATTTATTCCTTAAGCCAAAAGCTACAATATTTAACTGGTAAGAAACAATAGATATTAATATTAAATTAAAATAAAAGTGAGCAAATTGTGTATAAAATATACATATATAGACTATAAAAACACTGTACTTCGCATACAACTAATACATTTGCGCATCTTTCATACATAACCTCGCAAGTATACTCTGTATATACAGAATGTTCCGTACGTCTACAAGGAACACACTGCAAAACAATTACATAATAAATATCTAACAATATTCTTTTAATTACAGAAAATACATCATCAGGTACCTACTCTACAACCTTGTATTTTCCTTTTAGCTAGGTTTCTCTTTTAATTGCATTGACTAAATGAAAAAAATACATAAAGAAATATCATTGGTTACTAATTGAATTAAGAAAAGAAAAACACATATAAACCAACCTTTCCAACGGGTAAAATAAATAACTATCTAAAATTAACACCATGAGTACGTTTTTATTTTTTCCAAAATATTTTCTTGAACTTAATAAATATAGAATAATAATTGTTTTCTTTTTATATCTTTTAAAAAGATGCAATTGCAATCATCTGTTCGTGGAAGAGCAGCTAGATTTTAGATTCAGAGAAAAACAAAAATTGACTATTTCGTACTATTTCATGCGGTTCAATACGTAATCCGCAGCTACTATTAGTCCTTTTTGGTAAGGACTTTCTGTGAAACGATTGGCTAGCCTGACGGCTTCTTGGCAGTGCTGTTTCGCGAGGAATTGGGTTTGCTCCAGCCCCCTGGACTTGTGGACCAATTCGAAGGCTTTTTCTACATCACCAGGCTCCTGAAATCTTCTCATTATCATTGGATTAAGTTCTGGATACTGTAAATAAAAAATATAATACTGTTTTAAATTAAAATTTATATAATTACAAGGCTGAATTGCACGATACTTTTGGCATCTACAAGCCTTGGCAAGTTATTAAACAGATGAAATTTTGATAGTGTAAATTACTAGCTTAAATACCAAAGCACATTCTATTCTATTTGTTTCCAAAGGTCATATTAAGCTTTAGTACCAAACATATTTTGTAATATATAAAAGCCATTCGAGTGACCCACTCTAATCTCCTGGGTTGAAATAGCTTAACCGAACCCTCAAAAAAGGCAAAACGATATGTGTAACTTCTCCCAGGAAATCGCGTCGGGAGTGTTCCCTCTTTGGGTACGTATAGGCTGGACATTTCTCCTTTGCGTGTGCTATATTTGGTGGCTGCTGGCGGCACCACACTCGAAATCAGAGGCTCCGAAAATGGACCGCGGGCTTACGTAAACACAAATAGGCGCTTATGTAATGGAAAATAAAATTAAAACACTTCAAAAATCAAAAATTGTCAGATATGACAGATACATTGAAAAGTTTCACGGTTCTCACTTTTACGAAATAATTCAACGCTATCGAGGTTTTGCGTGCAGATGAAGGCCGAGAAACGGATAAAATGGACATTTACGCAACGTTTGACAGCAATCTCCACTTTCCAAGCACTTCTATAACGAAGGTACAGGTAATTGAAAGCCTCCCTGCAGGCGGATCCGGTAAAAAAATCTCGCTAGAAAAAGTAGGCGCCATCTCGCGTCAATTCAAAAACATCACATTTACAAAGCTTTATTTCTGACAGTTTCATATCTTGACGTTTTCTAATAGTAAAAGCATTTTAATATACGAACAGAGCGTGAAATGGTCATATGTACTCGATTTGTAATTATCAGGACGTCCACAAAGTAGAAGAATCGACATTTAGAGGAAAGACCGGCAAAATAAGCCCTATTGCAAATTAAGGTGGAAAGAATTTACAAAATTCAAATATCTTTATCCGTTTCCGAGATATTTGACCTGGGGGTTTTAAGTGGTGCACCCTGTACATCTTCTTAACTCTAAGACTGTATCACTCGAACTGAATAGTAAAAAATACAATCAAATATGAATTTTAACAAACATCATAAAAATGAATGAATAATAATTATTCTCGCTTAGATAATCGAGGTTAATAAAATAGAAATCATTGGAGTTAAGAAACGTATAACATGATGTACTCACTTTTTCGCAAGCAAATAGAACAGGAGCTGTAGCCAAGCCCAACTTCAAATCGGCAGCTGTTGGTTTACCCATAGCGGCTGATGACGATATAAAGTCCAACAAATCATCCACCAGTTGGAATGCCAGTCCCAAATTTTTCCCGTACTGAAAAGATAAGTCTACTAATTCTTCATCACCTCCCGCTATCATGGCCACCTAAACATTTAAAAATAGATATAGGATAACTTGCTTGGTCTTAAAGGATTTCAAACTAACTGATTTCAGGGCATTCGCGATCAATGACGCAGTTTTCCTATAGGTTTTCGTAAGATAATGAGCGAACCTCTCGTTTTCGGTTTCCTTCGATCCCAATTGCATGAATTCCCCTTGGACTAGGTCAGTTACTACCTGTAATCAGAAACTTCAAGTGTATTTTTGACAGTTATAGAAGAATGTGTAATTTAGTTTTGTTCAAATGGCAACTACTATAACATTCTATAATGTAATGGCGTTTCTCTGTTATAAATTATTATTGTATTTAAACTTTTATATTGCAAGTTACAAGTTCTAGCGAAGTTATTAGAAATAACATTTTTGATATACAGCTTTCTTTTCATTGCTAATTACACATCAATAATCTTCTATATCTCATGAAGTACTTAAAATGCAGAAAATATGCACCTATAGGTACAAGATTAATCTATTCATTAACACTATAATTTAAATTTAAATTTCAGAACATACAGGGTGTTCAGTTTCCTCGCAGTAACATACAACTATATATTTTTAAGATGGGACACATACTGCATTTTGTTTCCTTTGTATAAGGTAATATTTTATATATCCAATGCTCTTGAGAAAATTGAATAGTTCATTAACAACATAAATTGTCGTAGGCAACTTTATGACCTTCTTATACATATATACGACCAAAATTTGAAATATATCGCTCAAGGGTTTTCCTTATTTGTAGCCTTCACAAAGTATTTTTTGTACTCGCCGCCTGTAAAGTCATAATTGGCGCACGTGTAGCTCGACTGGGAAGTACGTTTTCCCGGTTGAGGCGACTGTAAAAATTGAAAAAAACACTGGCACTTTGGAACATTTAAAAAAAAATCTAACTTGATAGTAATAACATTTAGTCTATAAAATGCTACTTCCCTCCACTATTCTTCACTAAAAGTTGGGGAAATAGGAGTAATAATTAAAAATTCATCGAAAAAAATTGTGGCGCCATCTATCTGAAGATATTCATATTGGCTATTCTAATAAATTGTAATTAAATCAAAGAACGCAATAATGTACTATAAATTTATAAATATCAGAATAAATACCTCATGTTTGCCATGTGTAAGAATATAATAATTTAATTTTATGGAAAGGTGAGTAATAGATACGTACACGAAATTCTGAAATTAATTAGGTAATCTATTTTAGGTTAGGTGTGATACTAATCACATTAATCAACAATATTTTTATTTTGGGAAGATCTACAACTATTACAGATATTATTGTTAACATTTACAGTAAAATTTTGACAATTAGAAATCGAAGTTCCTGGAGTGGCTTGGTTTGCAACTGATAAAGTTTGTGCAACATTTACAGATTCAGGTGTATAAGTTGCAGTCACAGATGATGGTCTTGGTTGCATTATGTTATAACTTGTAGTAGTAGAAAGTGGTCCTGGTTTCATTATTTTATCTGCAATCATTTTCCTGCTATGCAGGGAGTTTTCTACATAACCCTCGGCCACTGTTGAAGAACGCCAACCCCCATGCCTTTTAAGGGTCAACAAGTCCCCCCCATTGTTCGCAAGAAGAGTAGCGGAACTTCTGCGGAAGCAGTGACCTGTATATTGACCAGGACTGTCTAAGCGAAGGTATTCAGCAATTTTTGAAGGAATTTTTCCAATTGTGTTTAGACCCACTGGAGTATTAACACATTTTTTATTACGGTATGTTAAAAAAACCTAGTATTTACTGTGTTTCTTAATTCTTTATATTTTAGAACCAATTTAATCCATGCAGGATTGATCACTGCAAAGCGACGGCATATATTATTCTTTGTTTCTGGTACAGTTACACATATCACATCTGCTTTGAACTCGATATCATCAATGGACATTTTACATAATTCTTCCCGGCGACATGCTCCAGCAATACCCATTATTAATACCACCTAAATTGAAATGTAATATTTAATAATACATAAATAAACTTGAAGTAATTATGTATAATAAAACCTTCATTAAAAGATATGAGGAATCCGGAGCTTCTGCAATAAATCTTTCAATGTGTTCAATCTCGAGAATTTTTGATTTCTTCGAAGACTGGTGTTCTGTTTCTCTTTTGAGAAAGGCGATTAGTTTTTCGAATTTTGATATATTGATATTGTTGTAAATAATTAAACAGGACTTCAACATTGAATAGGTTGGCCACAATGACTTTTTGCTAGAAAAGCCTTGAAAATATGCCAATAAACAATTTTCAGTATAATTTCTAATATTTTTGTCTTTGCACCATTGTACAAATTTTTTATAGACAACTTCATATCGTCGTTTTGATTTTATTGGCAGCAAATTTTGTACCGCCGCATTTGCAGCTTCCCGAATTTCGGGAGGAGTACATGAATTATCAGACATAGATTTTGTAGAAAATTGTGCACTTGAAAAAGAAACTGGCAAATTGCTGCAAAAATATAAATGTCAACTGAAACAATTACTTCTATACTTGTTGAATTGACACCATATTTAGTTGCGTTTGCAATTGTTTCTAGTAACAATAGAACTGTCATATTCCAAATGCATATATATGCATTAATTCCTTTTTAAATAGTACTATTAATCTATGTAGGCAAGTATAAAATTAAGTCGTCAAGATCTGAATAGGTATGTATGTATATATATATACAATATCAAGGGAATATATTTGAATGTTATAGTAAACAATAATCATTGCCTGTTGCATTTATGTTTGCTCTGAATTTTGATGTATTAAAACTAAGACTTTTAATCTAATGCTCGTACAAAAAATATTGTACAAACCACTTGCGTGAAGACATCTTCCACGCATTCGCGCAATTAAAAGCACTCGCTTCCTGCGGTCGCTCGTGCTTACAATGTGCGCTCATGCGGGAAAACCGTCTTCCCGCACTTGGTTCGTAAATAACTATTACACAATAATTATTACAAACTAAGTTTTGAATAATTTTAAATTATCAACTAATCTGTGCGGAATTCCTAATTAGCGATCAGATTTTAAATAAAATTTGTTCCATATTGAATTTTCAGTGGGTTGAGTGAGCACATTTCTATCTTTCATAGGAAGTTTCGATAACTATTGACCTCCCATCACAAACAGATTTTCTTTTTTGAAAAAAGTTCAATGGTAAAAACTAAAACTACTACAGTTTTAGAGTTATTCGCAATGCCCTTACAATCCCAGAATATTGTGGCCATCACCTTTTTCGTTGATTGAACGACTTTCGCCTTTCTGGGACGAGGTTTATCAGGTCGCCGCCATTCTATTGACTCCCTTTTCGATAGAGGATCGTAAAACAGAACCATTGTTTCATCCCCTGTGACAATGGACTCCAAAATCGGTTTTGGGTCGTCTCCATGTCGTTCACGTTGGAGAGCAGAAAGATGTCGCGGTACCCATCTAGCACTAATTCTATTCATACCCAGATGTTCATGGAGAATTCGGCGAACACTTGTTTCGGAAATGTTTGTCATCACTGCTAATTCCTTCACTTTCAAACGGCGATCATCTAGCACTAAATGTCCAATAATTGAAATTTGTTGAGGCGTTATCACTTCAATTGGGCGACCCCCTTACGTCCTATCTCACGGCAATTAGTCTGCACCTCTGCGTAAGCCCCCTTAAGTATAAATTATAAAATGATGATTACATAAGATGACCTTTAAGATGTCTTTATAAATCTGAAGTTCCAAAATAAGATACGATGATGAATTCGGCTATAAAACGAGTGGATAAGTTTTAAATAAAGTTGACTTTATAAATATACTTACTGCGAACTTATGTTATTGTTAGAATAGTGAACACTCTGCATGCTCGTAATATAAATAAAATGCACTTATAGGACGTAGGTATAATAACCTTTTGTCTATATACATTTTTTCTATAGTTTAGGAAATATCCAAGACGTACGGAATAGTTGGTCACTCTGGATAACACGAGACTGAGTCATCATCCGATGTAAACCGCCCTTCATTTTTCAAATGACGGGTTATGTTAAAAATGTTATGACATTTAAATAAAGAAACGCAAGAAGGTTACTGTTTAATTAAATAAATAAAGTTCATCCTCAAAAAACGTGGAAAATGGTAATGATGCTAGCATGGAATAATTAACTAGAACACGCGCAACAATAGAATTTTGGGGTGACGTTTTTCCAAAAGATAATCTTCCATTTTGATGGTTTGTAATGGCCAACCAGATTTACTAATTTAAGAGGTCCCGTTTTCTTTCTTTCAGACTACTTGGACAAGTCATTATTGATTTACGTGAATAACTCAAAAACGTGGCAGCAAGTAACCGAGAATAATCAACCTGAAAATTTCTGTTTACCTTATACCTGTTTTCATTTGAAACCAAAGTTGTAGGCTAAGACAATGGGAACATGACTCTTTCATTACGCTACGTTATTATTACCATTACTAATTTCCGAATTACAAGTGATCTCATATAACATTAGTAGCAGTAATACATACCTGGCTAAGTTCTATTGTAACATCGTTGTTTTTTAGTCTCGCAATACACATTGATGCTACGGCCAAAACAAAATCACCAGCCATTGTAACCTGAAAAGAATAAAACGTATAATAAAAGAATATAATTTAGATTTAGCGTTCTATAAAGATTTAATATTGTTTTTAGGCTATCAAACGGTACATTAATTCACTATTACGATGAAATATTAAGCATTCTATAAGTATTTAATATTACATCTTTGAAATCAGATTATAACTCGAACTAATCAAGTGTTTCCAAAGTAATTGAAGTTAAGCATATCTTATATGATATGTTATATATATAGTTATTAATATAAAACCATTTCCAGGACTTACTCGAAAGTAATAAAAAATAATGAAGTGTGGCCACCACACACGTCTTTCTTATACGTATGAGCGTTTCAAATTTTACCCAGTTGTTCTAAATTGTCTTTAATACTTTTATCTTCTTAGAAAAATAAACCTGTGATTAAGTGTGTTACTGCAAGTTCAAATTTTAAGATGTTTTTTAAACAAAAATTATTCAAAATCCTATTCTAAGTACTTCTATTCTCTTAATACATCTCTATAGAATCCATAATTTGCAAGATATTCGAAAAAAAAGTGCTACTCGCTATGAGTAAAAGTGATACTTCCGGACCGAATTTCGGAATTTCATTTATACAAAAAATATTTCAAATGTAGCTCTAAATACTTTTGTACGCTTGATAAATATACAGTGAGGACGCGCGGGTTGGAATAAATTCATTTAAAATTTTTGTTTTTGTTTTATCGAAAAACGCTCGGATAGGTCGATTTTTATTTTTAGCTGCGGTTTTTCTGATGGCAAATTGATGTACAAAGCGTGGTCCAAAAATAAGTTACGACCATCATTTTTTTTATCAAATGGAAACATATGTTTTTTATTTAATTTTTTAATTCTGCATCGAATTCTAAGTATGTTTCATGTACCATGTCCTATACTCAAACTCAACAGTTATCGAGAAATTTACAATTGAACATATCTATAACTGCAGTTATTGATATGTTCAATTGTATATTTGTGGAAAAAGGACTATGCTATAATATTTCTTTTATTTTTAAAAGTAATTCGAAAAAATAATTGTCTAACTATTTCAAAAAATAAAGTCAGGATTTGGAAGAAACTGACTGAGGTAGTGAGCACTCCCCCTTAAAGATAGCATCAAGGTATTGGCGGACCTTTATGCCAAAATGAGGAGGCGCCCCATGTTGGTGAGGAAAAAGATCTGCCAAATCAAATTTCGGCACCAAATCAAATTTCGAGCTGTTTTAGCATTAATAAGAGCTATTAAAACCTGAAAAAAAAAGTGGGTGTTGTCATTTAACAAAATCGATGACGACGTCATTATGTAAAAACCAATGACCTCATTTAAAAAAAAAATTTTTTTTGTCAAAAGACGGCATTTTAAAAACAAAAATTCACCTGTCCGAGCGATTTTCTTAAAAACATTATAGAACGCTTTTATGAATTTTGTTTCAAACTTTAACACCACATTGTATATACATATCTATTTACATATCATTTTCATATGAATGCCATTTTTTATCATTTTTAATAATTTTTATTGTTGTATAAAATATATATAAAAAGCGAAACTCGGGCACCTATACTAGCAACAAGAAGTGATTCCGGTCTCAAGAAGGACATATGTAGAATCAACAAATAATTTTAAACTAACTTTTCTAAATATCATAAGATTATTTAGAAAACGCACCTGTAGACTTTAACCTCCAAAAATTATTTACTATCCTATTTAACAAAGCATAAATACTCAAAATATATGCATGATTATTTTTAGAATTAATACTTGAATGGATATTTTATGTAAAATTACATATATCACATGAAAATATGTGACACAACCTTGATCACAATGTGTATTTAAATTCGGAATACACATTTCGACAAATGACAGTTGTATGAGGAATATTTTAACACACACGTTTATCTTTGCTTCAGCCTGTTCATGGAAGATGTATTCCGCCATACTCTTTTATTTTTGCAACTATAAAACATACTAAATATACAAGGTGATTCACATCAGACTTTGTGTGATAAACAGTAAAAGTTTTAATTTTTTTTCTGTGGTAGAAACAACGATACGTAATATGCTCAACATAAAATTACTTTCATCTCTACAGAGCGTTCAAGAAGAGAAGTAGATATCAAAGTTATGTTTCTTTAAGTGAAACGTTCTATATTTAGTGCCATATTTGAATCCTTCAGATTAAATTAGAGCAATTTTATGTAAAATACTATCATTATTTAACATTCAGTAAAAGAGTTGGGTTTGTTCATGATATAACATTTTTATTATAAAACTATACCGAGTGTTAAAACACATAGCAATTATGATAAATTATATTTGTAAAATTTTCCTTTACTTTAGAATTACTAATACCAGAGAAATTTCAAATATTTGTTTAAGTAATTTGCTTAGGATTTATTATTTTTATGTTAACCAATCAGTATCACCTTTGGAACTTCTTTTGTTATTATGAAGTCGTCTTAATCATATTCGCAGTGCTTTAAAACTCTTGCTTAATTTCCGTGCACTAAAATTAAAACACTTAATTGGGACATTAAAATGATATCACGAATAAATCGATACATCAAGTAGAGTATAAAAATGAGGTGTGGGCCCAACACAACTTTCTTATGGGTACCGAATTTTGTCTACAAAAGTTTTTCCAAATTAAATTTTAAATACTTTTACAATATATTACACCTCTGAGTAAAAGTGTTACTTTCGGTCCGAATTTTGATTTTTTTTTATATAAACATTGTTCCAAGCTTTAAATAAATACCTTTGTTCTTTTGATAAATCTGTATATACAAAGTGTTCCAGATAATATTTCAAGCATGATGATCTCGCTCATTATAAAAGATACAGGTTTGGTTAAATTAGATGAATTATTCCT
Organism: Amphimallon solstitiale; assembly: GCA_963170755.1. Classification (NCBI taxonomy): domain Eukaryota; kingdom Metazoa; phylum Arthropoda; class Insecta; order Coleoptera; family Scarabaeidae; genus Amphimallon; species Amphimallon solstitiale. The sequence continues at coordinate 112,943,842 of OY720681.1, read as the reverse complement.
AAGAATTAGTGAAATTATACGATATTCTACAACTTACAAATTTCGCTGTATGTCTGGACTTATAAGCAAGAAAATGAAAAATGTCAAATTTCTTTTCTATGTAATAACTTCTTTGTTTTACTATAACGTCAAGTCGGCTTTGAAACAATTCAACGTGTTTTTATCGTCTTTACAACGATATAACATATTATGTGCTATTTATTTTTAAAAACAACAAAGGAAATATTAAAAAATGTGATTTATTAAACACTTAACAATACGTAGGCCGTTAATATGAAAAGACAATCATTAATGTCATATTTTTGTGTCAAACATGGCGTCATTAACTAGTACTGAAAATTTTGATATGTTGCGTTGTTAGATAGATAGATAGATTGATAGATAGATTTTATTCGTGCGAGACAAAACAAATGTATGCACATGTCAATAAATATGTCTATATAATAAATGTACAATGCAAACACTAAACATATCTAAAAAATAAAAGTACAATGTAAACAATAAATATTACAAACTCTAATGTATATATCAAATAATGTACGCCATTTCACAGAGCAAAAAAGAGAACAAAAAAGAAATTAAAGCTTCTTGAGCATTTCCACAAACTCCTGGACATCATAAATTGGATTGTCTTTTAGGAAGTGTTTAAGGGTTAAGTTAAACCTTTTGTCATTCAGTTCTTTCCAGGTTTTCGGGAGTAAATTATATAATTTTATTGATTGATATTCCGGGACAACTTAAAATGTGGTTGTTCGAAACATCCATGTCTGGTTTCGTACATGGTTTGCTTTGCAAAGAAAGTCAAATTATTCCTGGCGTATGTAATACAATCAAAAACATATTGACCAACACAAGTGATAATTCTCAACCGCTTGAACGACGGTCTGCATGAATCCATGTTACTTATACCCAGCATAGTTCTTATTGCTCTCTTCTGTGATATCAGAACCCGATGTATATGCGCCGAACCGCCCCACAATATAATACCATAACTCATGACACTATGAAAGAGAGCATAATATGCCATCAATAAAGCACTCTGATCCACCATCACCCGCAGTTGTTTTAAAACAAAAGTACTAGTAGACAGGCGCTTGGTCAAACTATCAATGTGGGGCCCCCATGTAAGCTTAGAGTCTAGGAGCAAACCCAGACATTTAATAGGCGCGGCATTCACCAGCTTCATGTTGGGATTCAACGAAAGATCCAACACCTGCGTTTTCCCGGAATTCATGCAAAGTCTATTCCCATTAAAGTAATCCCCAACCCGCCCCAGTGAACCCATCAGGGAGTTATGTAATTCGTCGTAATTTTTATTCGCAACTAGTATTGTAGTGTTATCAGCATACTGAACAGTCTTACACATAATATGCTCGTTTATATCGTTGACGTAGATAATAAATAGCAATGGTCCCAATATTGAGCCCTGAGGCACCCCGAAAGTGATTGCTTTCAATGGGGACGTATCTTCGTTACATCCTTTGTCATAAAAACAGTGTAGATGTTGAAAGGATGTAGGTACTTGAGAATGTATACTGAAAGCAAGCAGGCCAGTGCTCGTACGTACAGAAATTTGGTAACTAATTTTTTCTACGAGCGGACGGAAAATTGAATTTTTCACACACATTTTAGTGTGGAAAATTAATTTTCCCGCACCGTGCGGAAATAATTTTCCACACCGTGTGGAAATAATTTTCCACATCAATATGTCAAATTGACATAAATTTTGACATGTAACTAATATTGTTAATAGCATTTTACCTTATGTTTACTTTATCAGTAATCTAATAAAATATGTTTCTAAATAAAATATAAGCACGTATACACAGTTAAAAATATCTCAACTTTTGATTGGTTTTGTTGACTTTTTTCACGCTCGTAGAAAAACTATTGTACCTAACACTTGCGGAAAATGTTTTCTCCGCACTCGTCTGCTTTACCGAACTCCGCTACGCATCTTTCGGTGAACGGCAGACTCGTGCGGAAAAATTCATTTTCCGCACTTGTTAGGTAAATAGCTATAAAAGAATATGGTTCATTTTCCAAACCTACTAGAAATCCAAAATTAATGAATGAAGACATAGAATTAAACGTATTACAGTCTGGTATTCCGAAAACTATAGCATAACGTTTTTTTCTACTCCCATACTTTAATTGTATTATTAGATAGGCTGAACCCGTACTTTAATGATGTTCATTAAGATACAGATTTTCATTAAGATACAAGTTTATATACAATAGGTATGCGACATTCTAATATTCATCAATAGTCAATATGGTCACTTCATATCTGACAGATATAAAAATTAATTAAATTTGACAGTTCTCTGCAATTTACTAGTAAGTAGTTAAAATTGGTAAAAATGAGGGATAATGACAGTGAAATATAGAATTTGACTCCACCAGAAATTATGGAACAAGCCTTAGTTAGTAGCCACGAGCAATTAATTACCAGCTAAATTCGCAAAGAGGAACGGAAAATTTTACGCTCATTTAATGAAATGGAATGTTCAAAAATAGTATATTAAAATACAAGTAACAGAAGGCCTTTCATTCCAGCATGATTTCCAAATTCGGACACGAGCGCGCAGCGCGAGTGGCCGAAGGAAAGAATGCTGGAATGGTCTTCTGTTACGAGTATTTTACACTATTTTCTCTGTTTCGGATTGTATTTATATTATTTATTTATAGAAAATTTGTTAAAAATATTCATTAAGGGAAATTTTGATAATGTGACGTCGATTGGTAGCAATGATTTACATTTATATTTGACAGTTGACTTTTGTAAGAATTATTTGAATTGAAAAGTTTGCTTAAATTAGAAAAAAGTCTCATATTATCTGTGGGCGGAATGTCAGACGAAGAGCGTCAATCTGCGGCACTAGAATTGCGGGACGGGGCCTCCAATGCCATAAATAATTTACTACCAGGTAAATCGAAAAGCTAGTATGAAAAATTTATGCCACCAACCTATTTCTACTAAAATAAAAAATTACCAAAAATCGGTGTTAGAATGGAGTCCATTCTAACATTAAAATGGCTGCTAGAATAACGTTATTCTAACACCGAAACAGAGAAATAATGTTTTGTTATGGGTTCCTAGAAAAAATAGTATATGCAACTCGCATTTAGTAGCTATTAAGACACTCGTAATCATTACGATACTCGCCTTCAGCTCGTATCGTAATTTTCATTCTCGTGTCTTAATAGCCATCATTAAATGCTCATTGCATAATATACTATTAAAGCGTCACAAATACCACCATTCTACAGGGGCCTAGAGATGGAGATTAAGAGAGAAGATTACAATTTTGCCAATGGTATGTTAACGAATGTGAAAATAACAATAATTTTCCTGCAACGAGTTTATAGTCTGACGACAGCAGATTTACAAATAGTGGTCTCTTCACAAGACACAATGTTCACTTTTGGGATAGAGAAAATCATCACACGTTGTTAAGGAAATTGGGCATCAAGTGGGATTTGATTTAAACGTCTGGTGTCGCGTGTTAAGCGCTAAACTTATTAGGTCCATATTTTTTAACGAAACAATAAATAGTGAAAGGCATTTGAATTTACTACAAACTAATTTTGGAAATTGATTTGATGATTTACCGTTGATTAAGAATAATAACATCTACTTCCAATAAGATGGCGCCCCACCCCACATTTCAACATAATCAACGAAATCTCGGTTTCCAAATTCATGGATTGGTAATCGAGGACCGATCTTATGGCCACCTATATCTCAGAGTTAACGCCACTGGATTTTTTTGTTTAGGGATACGTAAAAGATCGAGTATACGTGTAAACATTTGATAAGGCAGAATATCTTCGTAGATCTGTTTTTGCAGCATTTGGTAGCATTAAAAGCAAAAACTACCCAGTGCCACTACGTCGAAACTACGCAGGGCACAATTCTGTCTAGAAGGGGATGGTGAATTGTTTGAACATCTTTTATAATTACTTTCTTTCAATATTATTATCGTTATTATTCTTATTATTTTCTTTTATTATTGTTATCTATTATTTGTCGATTTCTCATGTATCACCTACTTATTATTGATGAGTGTTTAATAAAATACATTTTTTAATATTTCCTTTGTTGTTTTAAATAATAAATAGCACATATGCTATATCATATTGTAAAGAGGATAAACACGTTCAATTCCTTCAAAACCGACTTGACGTTCAAGAAGAAAAATTAAAGTTAAGAGTTAAAATTAAAAAATTAAAAGTGAAAAAAAATCCAAGTCGATGTTTAAATTCTGTATAAAAAGTGCCTCAAGAAAGTGTAAATAAAAATTGTATCTACTAAAACAAAAAAGTTATTAGAAAAGAAACTGACATTTTTCTTTTTCCTGTTATAAGTTCTGAAATACATACATGGAAATTTGGAAATTGGAAAATATCGTATAATTTCGCTCATTTTCAAAAATAATTCATCTAATTTAACCAAACTTGTATAATAAGCGTGATCCCCATGATGAAAATGTTATCTGGGCATGTTGTAGAATGCATAATTTGCGAGATATTTGCAAAAAAACTATTTTTTGATAAGAATAAAAGACATACTTCTGGTAAGTTTATAAATTTATTTAAACTTAGTGGTTGACGAAATATTAATAAAATTTGATTTTTTTCTCTAAAGAAATCTACTACTTCCGGGCTATCGATTTCAATTAAAATCTAACTATTTCTCGAGAGGAAGATTATACTCGTAAATATTAAGCTTGGTATTTATAGCCTTACCCGTTTGGCCGCTATCGTGGTCAGAGAGAGAGAGAGATTTTTCATAAAGTTAAAAATAAGTAAAGTAAAACATGAGTTATATATATTTATAATTTAGTAATATTATTTTAATAGCTACAAAAAATAATATACTAAATACACTCGAAACACCCTCCCGAAAAATAACGATAACATCTCATATTTTTGACTCAAAGTTCAATAAAGATTACAGTTATTAATGAAATTGCTACAAAAACAATTTAAAGACCAGATAAGTGACAAAATAATAATATATGGACAGAACCCAAAGGCACGAAATTAAGCAATTAAATTAACCAAAATTAATATTAGCTTTTTTTTTTGAAGAAACATTGTGCTGCTACTTCTCAATCATTTAAACGACGCAGTATTAGAATTAGAATGATCTAACCGTTTTATTTTCCAATGCCTTTACGTCAATGCAATCGACCTCCAATTTTAAACTAATAACAGAAATACAAAACAACAGTAAGAGTTGCATTATAATTAATAATAAAAAAACCCGGAATTAGGAAGATATAAGGAACGGCATTGAAGGTTAGAATTACTATAAATACTAAATATCATGGCTAAGTGGATTTGTTATTAAAAATAGATTTAATTTTATTTAATTTTGTGATTGTGTAACACCACAAAGACACAATTGCGTTGTAACCAGTCATTTTTAATGAGAGAAGACCAAATTGCATAAGTAAATTGGTGATATTGATTAAAACTTGCAAACCACTATTTTTATATTCGATGCAGTAGTTGGCTTTTGTTCGTAAAGCCATAGTCAGCTCAATTCATACACTTACATATGAAATAATAGTTGGATGGTCTAAAACAGGGGACTACAAACTTCCTACTCTAAGGACCACACTGACTTCTTCAATAAATATCACTATCTACGATTAATAGAGCACTTAAGAACTTTCAGGACAGAATGTCCTGAAAGAAGAAATACACCGTACATTATTCAAGCTCGCTTTGATTACATAGTGCAGTGTAACAATGATGTTGGAAAGAGAAAATATGTTCTTCATTGACGAATACGGAATACAAATATATTCAGAGACAATGATTAAAACCCGATTAACGGAATATTTCCGGAAGTTTAATTAATATCATTGAGTTACACCAGCATGGCTTTATGGAAAACAGGTCCACTTCAACAGCTATTGTCGAGGTGTTGGAATATGTGGCGGATGCTTTTAATGATAGAGAAGAGGTGATGATGTCTTGTTTGGATCTGGGGAAAGCACTGTGTGGAACACGCGACGCTATTAAGAAAACTGGAGTCATATGGCAACAGTGGAATAGCCAATAACTTAATAGAATCCTATCTCAAAAATCGCGGGCAAATCGTGTTGTGGAGGGGCCAGGTTTCAGGATCGGTGCATGTCGCTAGGAGTGCCGCAGGGTTCTATTTTGGGGCCCTTGCTTTTTCTGGTATATGTGAATGAACTTGCATACAACATTTCTGGAGCAAGAGTGATCATGTACGCTGATGACACGACTCTCCTGCTGAAAGATAAAAAACGCGACAGCCTGGAGTTGGAGATGGAAGACGCTGTTGCGGAGGCTGAAAAGTGGTTTAGAAGTAATGGTCTACAGTTAAGAGCCTACAGCAGCAGCTCGGTGACCATCTACGGTTTTTGCGGTGTGAAGGGGGAGGTAAAACGAGACACACAAACGTTTGTGTGGTGGGGCAATCGTAACGTAAGAAAATTTTGGAGGGGTGCACAATTCAAACGTTTTCTATTCACAGTTTTGTAATGTCTAAAACCAGCCATATGGAAGGTATACCTGGTCAACTGCAATAAGCTGAACATCAAATAAACAGACATTATATTCCACTTTTTTATTACATTAATATAAGAGGATATATTAAAGGAGTTTATAAAAGAAATAGGGAAGCAAATATATTTTAAATGTGCCACTTATTTATGATTCATAGCTTGCTTGATAACATTCATATTGATTTTTTAGAAAAAATCTTTTTTTATTTGTCAGGTGAATGAATGAATGAATCAATGAATGTTTTATTCAGATATAGGCTTTATTTTGTCTTATTATTCTTGGTCTGGAATAAATATATATTATTATTATTATGAAATTTTACTTGTTACTTATAGTTATTATTTCTCGCCGTATTTACTTTAGACGTTGAAGTTTTTTTAATCGTAAAAATATGAGCAATGCCGTCTAAAATATTACAAAAACAATTCTGTGCCTGTTTTTACTTTCTTATACGTAGTATAAGGAAGTATTGTGATGATGAAAATTTTCAACCTCGAGATTTTTGCAGATGTCCACGTTTTGAAGTCCCCTGATACCGAAAAAGTGGTTTTTAAAAAATGTGTGTGTCTGTCCGCCTGTCTGTGTGTGACCACGATACCGGTCAAACCGCTGTAGATATCAATTTCAAATTTTGTATTTACGTGTATAATCTCCCTCTTGAGATCTGATTAGTTTTTTAGTAAAATCGGTAGACCGGAAGTAGCAGTTTACTTCAGTGAAAAATTCGAATTTGCCAATATTCCTCAATTACTAAGTTTAAACAAATTTATAAAGAATTGAAATGTACTCAAAATTAAATTTGAGACAAATTCTCTTTTACTCTTATCGAAAATCAGTTTTTTGCGAATATCTCGCAAGTCATGCTTTCTAGGCACGTACATAGTATAAAAGTATTTAAATTATAATTTTAAATATCTTTTGTATAAAAATAAAAAATATATCGTAAATTATGCATTCTATATATAATTATTAAGAGTACAAAAGTATTAAGAGTACAAAAGTATTTAGAGTTGAATTTTCAATATTTTTTGTATACATGAAATTTCAAAATTCGGACCGGAAGTGGCACTTTTACTCTTAGCGAGTAGCACTTTTTTTCGAATATCTTGCAAAGTATGCATTCTATAGCGATTTATTAAGAGAATGAAAGTACTTAGAATAGCATTTTGAATAAGTTTTGTATAAAAAAATTCTTAAAATTGTATAGTTTGAAACGCTCATACGTATAAGGAAGTCGTGTGGTGGCCACACCTCATTTTTTTACTTTCTTGTACGTAGTATAAGGAAGTATTGTGATGATGAAAATTTTCGACCTCGAGATTTTTGTAGATGTCCACGTTTTGAGGTCCCCAGATACCAAAAAAGTGGTTTTTAAAAAAGTCGGTGTGTGTCAGTGTGTCTGCCTGTGTGTCTGTCTGTGATCACGATAGCGGTCAAACCGCTACAGATATCAATTCCAAATTTTGTATTTACGAATATAATCTCCCTCTTGAGAACTGATTAGATTTTGAGCAAAATCGCCAGACCGGAAGTAGTAGTTTACTTCAGTGAAAAAATCGAATTTTGCAAATATTTCGTCAATTACTAAGTTTAAACAAATTTATAAAGAATTCAAATGTACTCAAACTTAAATTTGAGAAAAATTGTATTAATAAAGTTTTTCGAAATTCCGACCGGAAGTAGGTCTTTTACTTTTATCGAAAATCAGTTTTTTGGGAATATCTCGCAAGTCATGCTTTCTAGGCAGGTACATTACCTCCTTTTTAGTAAACGTCTAAGCTTGTCGTTTTCGAATTAACGATAGGGCAAAAAGATAATAAACTGTGGGAAGAAATGAGGGTAAAAAGATTAACGGCATCAAATTTTGGTAAGATAATTAATTTGAATAAAACCACATGTACAGCCAATACTGTTAAAGGCTTTATTATACCAGGAATTTACAGGAACCTTTGCGACACTATACGGTAATGAACAAGAAAAGCATGTTGTAAATGCTTTTGAAATTTCGGCACACCTAAAAGTCGATTATGGTGTTTTTATTCATCCTATATATAGATTTTTAGCGGCATCTCAGGACAGAATAATTGCTAATTAAAGCGCGGTTATTGATGTAAATTGTCCATTCAAGGCTCGCGAAGTGACGTCATTTGAAACAAGGGAAAAAGTTAATTGCATGTTTAGAAATTCGGAACTCTGAATTACGTTTGAAACCTAGGCATCATTACATGTACAAAATACAGGGATAGTTAAACATAACTCTAAGAAAGATTTATTTATTTAATCAATTATGTCCAATTACTTTTAGGTGTAAAACTGATACAAATACATACAATTATTGTATAACACTTATATATTAAATACTCATGTTCTTTCTCGTATTCTGTTTTTTCAATCATTTCTATCTTGCGCCAATCATCTAGTCTCACTCCAATGAATCCCTCGCTTGTGAGCCTCTTGTCGTACTTGTTCTTCCCATTTTAGTCGTGGTTGTCCTAGCTTGTACTTTTTTTTGTACTCTGGTTTCATAGACTTTTTTTGCTAACCTATTTACATTCATCCTATGTATGTGACCCAGCCAACCCAATCAATTGCCTTCCTCCAATCACATAAATCTATGGATTTTGTCTTTAAATCGGTCAATACTAACTCATTCCTTACTCAATCTCTTCTTGTGATTCCTTTTATCCTTCTCAGGAAACTCATCTTAGTAGCTATTACTTTACTTTTGCTCGGTTTTGTAAGGTCCAGGATTCACTGCCATATATTATTGATGACCTGACCACTTTTCTGTGTACCTGTGGTTTGTATTTCCCGTGGTAAGCCTTTCTTGCCAAAAAATGTTCTTTTCAGGGTGCTATAGAGTCTCCTTGCTTTTCCAACTCTCTGTTTAATTTCTTCATCAATTTTTCCCGTGTCTTTCGATTTTAATTTCATGCCGTTTTTTCTTTGGAGACATTAACATGGTTTTTCTTTTTTCGATGTTTATTTCCTTGTTTACTTTCCTGAGTTCCTTTTGATAAAAATCTATATTTTGTTGTAATTTGTCTTCCAATTCAGCAATCAACACCATATCATCTGCGAATAAGAGTTCTTGTAGTGTTACATCTCTCATCTTCCATTTACCTTATACTATGTCTTATAACATAAACCTTTCTTATATGTTATATCTAAGAGAGATTTATGTTATTTCATAGTTCAAACCCCGAAGGGTGTTTAACATGAGATAATTCACAGAGATGAAGAACTTAATTACCATTTCTGTCCAGAGTTCTTTATCTCTCTGTATTATCTAATGCCAAACGTACTTCGAAGTCCAGACTATGAAATAACATAAGTCTTTCTTAGACAGAAGATATAAGAAAGATTTATGTTATTTCATAGTCTGGACTCCGAGAGGTGTTTGGCATGAGATAATACACAGAGTTGAAGAACTCTGGACAGAAATGGTAACTAATTTAGAGAAATGTTATTTTAATGATTTACTACCTGAAATTATTGATCCCCGCATTTTGAGAAATCGACAAATTAGGTAGGGGCGTTAAATTGGACAATTAGTACTGATTGTCACACGTTTAGGCAAAAACGCGGATGTCGAGAAATTAAACATTCTTTTTATTGCACCTGCAAACGGAACATCATATTTTAAATAATGGCCTTGAATAGTTTGCAGGGGACTACTTGGCTACTTGCTTATTCCTTTACGTTTTCTATGTTTTTGTGAACATCTTTTTTCTAAAAAAAACATGTTTTAGGCCTACTGGGGATATCATGAGAACAAAAACGCGCTTTGCATTCTACCTCCTAGGTAGTGCGGAAAGTAGTGCGTTGACGTTTTGTATGCCACATAGTGGTTGTTTATAAATAAAAAGTTCCTAGACGCTTTTCTAAAAATTAAAAATGTAAGATATTAATAAAAAAAACAATATCAATAACAATCGGTTGTAAATTGTTGTATTAAAATTTGCTTCAAATAAATGATGACTTCCAAGAATCCGGCAAAACTCTATATTCCAATCTTACCGACGGTCAAATTTTATAATTTAATTTTGCTAATTAACAATATCACTGTCGATTGTGAAAAATATAATTTTTAATAATTTAAAACATGCGCTACTTAGAGAATATAAATATTTTCACATTTAGGAAGAAACACCGGCCCTGTTGTTGCAATACGTCAGACTTTAGTTTTCTCTAACACATTGCTCAAATTATTAAAAAACCTCAACATGTAAAGTAAATACAAATCATGGTAAGAAATAATAAGAAGTACAACTTAAATAATTAATAATCATAGTAATAATAAATCTATATATCTATTGCAGAATAAAATGTAATATCTAATTAATTCTGGCAAATATCATTAAAATAATTACAAATTACATAAAACGCGAGTCTTAATACAACTAAATAAATACAAGCCAGAAGAATACTGAGAAAAAGTAAAGAAAATTTGGAATAATGTAGACCCATGAATATTTTCATAGAATAAATTTAAATGCGGGAGACAAATATCTCAAGTTTATTTGCTTTGCAGTTGACCAGGCATCCCATCGGTTCAATCGCTGGTGTACGTGTCTCCTGTAAAAGGCACAAGCATTCTAAACTCGGCAAATATACCCGTAATATAACCGTACATACGGCGTTCGGCAATTTTTATCAAATAGCACCTCCCCTTAATCCATTCTAGTGTATCGACTCACCGCATGGGGCGCCAGCGCACGGTGTATTTTTTAATAAAAGCTTTAGAAGCATTTTATAAAGAAATGTTACAATAAAAAAAAAATTAGAACATGCCAAAAATCCTAGAAAAAAATGCACTTTTTGGCAATGTAAATTACATTGCCGCAACTATTTTCATTTAAAAGTAAAAAATGTGTTTTTTAACTACAATTTTCGAGAATAACATTCCCACATTCTTTATTGCTTTTCCATTCTTTTTTATAAAAACCATTTTTAATTTAAATTAATAATAACTGTAAGAAATTATTCAGCAAGAACGGACCGCATAGTGGGACTGATGTAGCCTCTTAAACAGTGGTAAAACTCAGCAACTATGTCTTACTACCAAGAGAGATATGAATCAAGAACAAGAGCCTCGCTTCCTGTGCCTTAGTATTACTTCTCACCTGTGTTGGGACTGCCATATTCGCATAACGAGGAAACAATTGGTGTCGGCCGTGTATTCCGTGCGGTGAGTAATGCGTATCGCAACGTATGATGCGGCCAGAGTACGATATTTTGCAAATTATTACTCCAGAGCCGTATACGGAATTCTAGCGTGGGGTGTGTCGCCCGTGGCTGAGATCATATTTCTTCTACAGAATCAGGCGGTATGGGCACTGGCCAAAGTACCTCCGAGATCCTCATGCAGAATTTTGTTTGAAAAGCATAATATTCTAACGTTGCCGAGAGTTTTCATTCCGAGTTGATGGAAATTTTTAAACTTTAAATTTTAATTCTAGGATGTTTCGTTTTCGTTTCTTTGATTTTATTCATACACTCTGTGTTTTTATATGTTCTTACTGTTGTTTTTACACTTGTTTTGTGATTTATATATGAATATTTTTTTGACAATTGTACTTTGTGACAAATAAATCTATCTATCTATCTATCGATCGTCGCGTTTCATAGGGAAGATCTGTGAAAAATATCAGATCATCAAAAAGAAAAGCACAGTTAAGAGCACGCAATTATTCTATAGCTGCTGCAATGAAAGTAAATTCCTTATATTTGTTTCAAATTCAAGATATGCTTTTCTGAATTTCTCACAACGTTAATTCAACATTTACATAATGGCCGTGTAGAAGGGGCTCATATTGTTATGGAAAATGTAAGATTCCATAGAAGTGAGGAAGTCTTGGTCCTCAACCAACCAGCGGAAGCAGATAATAAAAAGAACACAGCCAACGAGTGAAAATAAATTGCATGAGGTAGTACACAATACATCTGATCATAAAATTTTTGAATTATGTTTAACACATGGAGGAAGACATATTTACACAACTGTTTACAAAGAAATGAAATCTTGAATTAAGTTATGTTTATACATATATGTAAATGTTACACTGTGTTTGTATCTAAATACAAAATAACATTTTCACTTGAATGCCTACATATAAGCAAGAAAAGCAATTGATATACAGGGAAAGTAATTTGACAAAACGGAATTTCATTTGACAAACTCAGCTGACGTCTAAAAACATGGAAAGTCATTTGACAAATAGTGAAACGCAATTGACAAAAGCGGAAAAGCAAAAGAAAATGACTATAAATTTCTCCAAACGTTATTTGACCGCGTTCGCCAGAAGCAATCGCTTGCAAACAGTTGGCCAACAGTTGTTAATTTTTCTGGTGAACGGTTGGTTACATTGCAAACATGCTTGCGATTAGTTTGCAAGCGGTCGCCATCTTTGTAAGCGTACTCATTTGATGCTTGCTATCGCTGCAATCAAGAAGCGCAATTTAAATTTTTAAATCATGGCAACTACCCGCTCTTATTTATATAATGGTATGGTGTATAATATCACAGAAGAAGATGATATACACGAGTTATTAAAAGGTAATAATGTTTGTTTATGATTTAAAAAATAGTAATATAATAATAATTTTATTTTAAGGCAGATGAAAAATATTTCGAAAATTATATTAGGGATCACGAAAACGAAAATGAAATGTCGATACCTAACGATGCACAAAACTTAAGTAAGTTATAATTATGAGTAATATTAATGTGTTCGTAACATGAAGTATTGATTTACAGCTCCTTCTAATTTTACGTGGACAACGGAAAGTACGAAATTATTGATCGTTGAATACAAGAAAAGAGCCAAGGATTTTAGAGATCCCCGTAAAAAGAAAGTACTTGTGTGGCGAGAAATACATAAAGCGTTTATGGAGTTTGGGTACAATGTAAGTGAGGCCATTCTTGATAGAAAATTTAGGAATATGAAACATCATTACAAAACAATAATCGATAATAATAAAAAGACCAAAACTGGTAGGGGAAGAATTTGCTGGGAATATTTTGATGCATTTGAGGAAATATTTTCTGAAGATAAAACTATAAAGTCTGGACCCATTATTTCGTCATTTAATTTTCAACCTTCCAGTGTACCTTTCCCAACAGTTCCTATATTACAATCCCAAGCACACTGTTCGCATCAAGAGCAGCCTGTGCCCATCTCTTCATTTAAAAATATACTTCCCGAGACTGTTCCTTCCCCCAAATTGCATTCTCAACCGCACTGTTCATATCAGCAACAGCCTGTGTCTGAACCTATCCCTAATCCACTATCTTCAGAAAGTACTTCCTCATCTGTTTCAAATATATTTTCTGAAATAACAGATAAGGCAAATATTTCTAAAACATGTGTTGGTAATGTGGATGAAGAAATGGCCAACATACAAAGTACCCATACTCCAAAAAAACGTAAGGCGAGTAATATGAAAGCTTTGTATAACCAAAGACAAGAGCTCTTAAATGTTGAGCAAACAAGAGTCGCTGCCATTGAAAAGTTGTCGGCTCAACTTGAAGAGGCTAACAACATTCAACGACAGCGGAATGAATTAATAAAAAGAATTTACAAATTAGAATAAGAATTTGTTGTAATTAAATGTTTATTATGACATTTTATATGTACAAAATATTAAATATTTTAAGGCAAATAATTATTGCACATATGCATTAATTCTTCTCTTTTTATTTGGGCCAGTCCTCTTTCTTGGAGTGGTTCATACATTATTTCATCATTATTTTCAATGTTTATTAATACATTATAGTCATCTGCTTCATTATTTTGCTGTAATATAAAATTGTGCAATATACAGGCAGCAGCTACAATTTCAGCAGCAGTTTCGGGAGTGTTAACATCAAGGTACTTTAACCGACGAAATTTTACTTTTAATAGCCCAAATGCCCTTTCAATAGTAGACCGGACACTAGACAGTTTATTATTAAAAACATGCTGGGCCTGTGTAAGATGTCCATTATCTTGGTAAGGCTTCATTAGATTCACCATCAAAGGATATGCTGAATCTCCAACTAAATGCCTGTCTCGTGGTAATAATGGATTTATGGGGTCAATTATCCTTTCATATATGGGACTTAATCTGAATACCCTTGCATCATGCATTCTTCCTGGTTGTACAACATTTATATCAATGAATTTTGCCTGATCATCACAAATTCCTGTAAAATTATATTTACTATAACCATTCAATTTTTTTTCATATATAACAAACCTTGCAGAATAATTGAATGAAATTGTTTTCTATTGAAATAATCCACTGGGTTTCCATAAGGTTGCTTAATTGGTATGTGGCAGCCATCAATAGCACCTACAATACCAGGAATTCCTCGAGAACGATTTCTAAAAATCTAAAATAAAATACTAAGTGAAGAATCGAAGGACACAGAAACTGGGATATACCATGACTAAAGGATATTAATAACAATATTACCTACTTACATTCATTGTATTCACAGGATTGTGCGGCCACCTAATATATTCAGCCATTAATTGGCAAATTAAATGCACAATATGTTTAAAAATATAGTGTCCAGAACTTTTTGGGAAACCAAATCGGTCTCCTGCAGCCAGAAAACTTTCTGGCTTACTCAGCAACCATATTGTAAATAATACCTTCTTTTCCAGTGGTATAGTTCTATCCAATTCCTCATTAATATTTCCGATATGATTAAGTAATATCTACAAATATCATTGTAACTAAAGCTTCTTAAATTTATAAATGTAGTTTACCTGAAAAGTTTGTCGGGACATCCTGAAATGTTCCCTGAATTGCATATCGTTATAATGCGGAATAGTTATTTCAAAATAATTTTGATTTCGGACAGTTCTAACTCTTTCTTGTACATCATGGTGAATCGGTTCTGCTAGGTCTAACGCGAGCAGAATAATACCTTCTACATTTACACCATTGTCTTCAAACAGAATTTCAGGCAAATTCATTTTTTGAGTATTACCGTAATTATAATTTATACTTTCTTTTCAAACACAAGATTACTTTTAAATGAATGAGATCGAATGACGTCAGAAGTTCAACAAAATGGCGGAATGGCGTTCATCAGATACATATACCAATCACAAACAGATCATAAGCGCAGTGCAAGCCGCTTCTTTCTGGCGCACGCACCCGTTATTTTAAACGATTTGTTGAGTTATCCTACCAACCGGGAAGAGCATAAAAATAGAATTGACTCTTTGCGGTCTATTAAACTACAGTGATTATTCGTTGCCATATGATATCCAAAATCTTTTTGATCAATATTACGATTTATTATTTAACGTTCCTACGGGCCCACTTTTTTGTCCATTATAGTTTGATGTTCACATTAATTGCAGGTGTTCGATTCTTCTTGAAGACCATTGTACATATACGGTCAGATACGTAATGTTTCTAAAGTAAAATCTAATATTGCATAGAAACTTGATTTTGCGTTTTAACAAACAAGAGAATTTACTCTCTCTTGAACACCGCAAATGCCGTAACCCAGTTATTTACCAACTGTTGTATCTCACTTATAGTAACTTACATGACTGTACCAACAATAACAACAGCAAGAGGTATTTACTAATCATGTTTTAATTAAAATAAATACAGAACATATGGATTTCAGGGCAACTTGTGTTACCCAATCCTGCTACAAGTGAATAATCAACTGACAGATTGTATATTTCATTTTATTCTAATAATGCTTTTATATCATTTACGCTTTCACATATACAGAGATAATTCAAAAAGTTTGCCTTGCCACTGTAACAAAGCATGCAGCTTTTTTACTTTCTTATACGTACTATAAAGTAGTATTGCGATGATGAAAATTTTCGACCTAAAATTTTTTTGCAGATGTTCACGTTTTGGAAACCACTGACAGCAAAAAAGTGGTTTTTGAAATCTCTCTCTCTCTCTCTCTCTCTCTCTCTCTCTCCGGGCTAAAGCTATCAATACCAAAATTTCTATTTAAAAATATAATCCAACTCGTGAGATCTGAATAGATTTATAGTGAAATCGGTAAACCGGAAGTAGTAATTTACTTCAGTACAAAAAAGTACAGGGTGAGTCATATCGGCGCAAAAGATTGTGATTTTATTAGGAAAGATATTTCGAAGCAGTTTTCTTCCAATGATACCCAATTACTAGAACCACGTCTTAAAGTTATTTTGCATTATACAAAGTGTTCCATAACTTGGTGGCTGACCATAGTTATAGTTTTTTAAATGGAACACCATATATATTATTACATTTTTGTATACCCAGTATAATTCCAAGTGAAAAAGTTATAAGATAGTATAAGCCTAAAATTTAAGGTTTTCGTCTTCCTACCATTTTTCTGAAAAATTAAATATTTTTATAAAATTATATTTCTCAGAAACGACGTATTAGATGGGCATAATTTTTGGTAGAGTAGTTCATAATAAGAGGGCCTAACGCAAACATATTTTATTTTTTTGCAATTTGCAGAAAACTGGATTAAAGTTACATAAAAGTGATTTTTTTAAATGCAACAGCCTGTATATCGATTCATTTTTGAATTGGTCTAAATATTCCATGTTGAAAGCCATTCTAGTTATCAAGGAAAATTATCAAGTACCCGAAATTGATTGCGTTTTGAAGCGCCAGAAATGCGAGAGGACCTCAACAAATTTTTATTAGAAGTTCCAGACGATGAGTATGTACTGATGAAAGTATATCAATTCAAAACTATTATAATCATTTACTGAATGTTTTAAAATAATTTTTGTTTGTTATAGCTTGTTCTGGTCATAGGTATCTCAGGTGTCTGTCTGTGAAATGAACTCACCAAAATGAATATTAGCGATTTTGAAGCCAAAGACAGAATCTTGATAATCAAAATCCCAGATTCAAAAACAAGAATTCAACCCACATATGTGACATATCTAATAGAGCTAACGTAATGAATATGTGCCGAAAACATGTTGCCCTCAGACCCTCCCATACACCACATTAGCGCCTTTTTTTTTATTAATTATAGAGGCCGAAACTGTATAACCCAACTTATTGGGAAAAATACGTTGGCAAAAATTTCTTACAATGTTGCAAAATTCTTGGCAAAACCAAATGCTAGCGTGTTTACTGCTGATTGTCTAAGAAAGAAGGCGGTTATTCTTTTAGTGGATGCTAAACATTTTCAGTCTTAAACGTCATGGTGGGTGGAAGTCCACTTCGGTGGCAAAAAGTTACATAGCTGAATTAGTTGTTCATAAAATGCAAGGGGCAAATCGAATTATGGAAGGAGAACAAGTTGCCCAAGAGCCATAAGTGGCATCACCGGCTTTTATATGCCTAGAAAGTGAACCACATTCTCATATATGTTTAAATCAAACATCAAAATAAGATTGATGCGGTGTGACAATAGTTACAAACAAATTGTACTTTTAATATTAGTATAAATAAATGATGTTTCTGAAAACGTTATAATACTAATTATTTTTCAAACACAACTTAACTTTTCTAAAACTTACTGTCAGATATTAATTAAATTAATCTGATCATTATAGCCATTTAGCATTTATTTATTTATATATTTAAATTTAAATACATGTGCACCTAGGTGTTGGCCACCTGTATGTGCAATTACATTATAAATTCTAAGAAATGTAGTAATCTAATATGAATACATATTTTGTGTACAAAAGTGTACGTTACTAAAACTAACTAACTCACTATAACTATAATTATTTCATTAAGAAATAACTTGTGTCCTTAAAACATCCCCGTTAACGCCTCCAAGTTAATAAAAATAAAGTTTCTTAAGTGCATTACGTATGTTTTTATTCTTTTAATAATTTTTATTTCAGGTAAAATCTTGTTGTATAGTTTCGGTCCTAAGTAACAAAAGGATCTTTGGTAAAATGTGGTATTACTTGTTGTTGTTTGAAGACATCCTATTATCCTGTTTCTTGTAAGGTATTTATGATTTATAGACTCTCTTATTTCAGGATGTTTATGAAGAAAAGTACATGATGTCAGTATACAGGGTTATGATAAAGTAACGCACAAAATTCATAAAACGTACAATGTTCATTTTTGAAAAAAATGCAAAAACACCTCAAACAGATTATTTTATTCCGCGTCTTGTAACATAAGTCAAAAAAATAAAACGTCAAATTTGTCAAAGTTATGACGTCATCAATATTTTTTTTAAATATGAAGCTTGATTTTTTTTACTTTATTTGATAAAGCTTGTTTTTCTGCATTATAAAGTATTGGGAATAGGTATTAAAATAAAACGCAGTGTACTTGAATATGTGTGTATTCGATATTAACTTGTCTGTAGAACTAACACAAGAGAAAAATAATATAGTACATATATCGCATTTCTCCAGTGCATCTTATATAAAGAAATATACTGATACATAATAGAGTGCTGACAATTTAATGAGCATAACATATACACACAACTCGAGCGGGTATGGTCTGTGGACACATATATTTGTGATTTATATTTTTGTATAGGAAATGCCCATCATGCATTTCTAACACCACCACCCAAAAAAATAAACAATGGCCTATGGTGTTCGTTCCTTCTTTTATAAAATAGATACATAAACATGATTCATAGATATTGATACAGACAGTATAATTCATTGTAATTGCATTTTTTCTCTTAGTTCCTTGAACTTTGTTGTTGGCAGTCCTTTTGTGAACGCATTTGCAATTTGTCTGCTGATGGAATATATTTAAGAATTATTACAGAATTATTACATTGCATTCAATTTGTTCTCTAATAAAATGAAATTTTATATCAATGTGCTTTGTTCTTTTATGATGGACTGGATCATTAGCTATACTAAAGCAGTTGTTATTATTTTCAAAAATGGAAATTGGGGTATCAAATTTTATATTTATGCTATTTAAAAGAGTTTAACCACATAGCTTATCCCACGCTTTCAAAAAGAGCCATATATTCAGCTTCAGTGGATGATGCTACTTACGGTATTTTGATTTCGTGTATTTCAGGTAATATTACACTAATGAAAAACTACCCATTGTACTCTTTCTATCATTTTCATCAATAATGATATTATATTATATTTACCTCTTTTATATATTAACTTGAGATTAATTTGCCCTTTATATATCTTAATACCTTTTTAAAATATCTCCAAAATTCCATATTATTTTTCTTTTGGTAACGGCTTAATATATTAATAGCAACATAAAGATCTGGACGTGTGCATAACATCAAACATCCAATTAAATTTTTACAGAATGCATCAAAATGAATATCTGAGTTTAATGCATGATAATTTAATTTAGCTGCAAGAGGTGTATCTTACTAGATTACACTCTAACATATTAAATTTATTAAAAATCCTTTTTAAATATAAACGTTCATCTAAGCTTATTTTTGTTTCAGTTCTCATAAATTTTATTCCTAAGAATATATTTACTTCTTCTGAATCTACCACTGAAAAGTGTTGCTTAAGATAACGTTTAAAGCTTTTCATAGTATGTATTTACATTTTGTGTTGCTCTCAATACATCAGCTACATATAATATAATATATGTAATATTTTTTTACATTTCCCTTATCCAAATGTAGTATAAACAATGATCTACTTGTGTTTTTTTTTATTTATTAGATTTACTTCTTTTAGCATTTTGTCAAAACGGTCAACCAGCACCTTGAAGATTGTTTTAAACCATATAATGACTTATGTAGTTTACATACTACGTCATTTTTTTATTCTTTCAGGTACTTTCATATAAATTTCCTCATTTAATATACCGTTTAAAAATGCAATTTTTTACATCTATATGATGAACTAACAATTTAGATTGATTAGCAAAAGCTAAGAAGAATCTAAAAGTTTCAATCTTCGTTACTGGGGCAAAAGTTTCTTTATAGTCTGATAGATATTGCTGGCTGCTATCAACCGAGCTTTCTATTTGACTATATTACCATGTTCATCAGATTTAGCTGTAAAAATCAATTTATTATCAATAATATTTTATTTTCTGGCCTTTTTACTAGTGACCAAGGTTTATTTAATATAAGTGATTGAATTTTATCCTGTATCGCTCTTTTTATTGTTTTCTGTCTTCCCTTGTTTTAATTTCATGATTTGTTGTAGGAAGATCAGTGAGTACATTTGGAAATAATATGAGACTTGCGCAAATATCATCATATTGATTTTTATTATAGCAGGGTGCAGGATGTTCTTGAATTCTTTCACTTCTTCTAATTTTAGTATTTTGTGACTCAAAAGTATCTGCACTTTCAGTGTTTTTTTTTGTTTTTCTTTTTCTGTCCCAGATTTATCAGGTTTAGGAATAGTTTCATCTGGTTTTGTGCCAGATTTATCAGCTGAAATACTACTACTATCTGGTTTTGTTCCAGATTTATCAGCTGTAGTACTACTAGTATCTGGTTTTGTTCTAGATTTATCAGCCATAGTACTACTAGTATCTGGTTTTGTTCCAGATTTATCAGCTGTAGTACTACTAGTATCTAGTTTTGTTCCAGATTTATCAGCTGTAGAACTATTCTCTGATATATCTGTATTTTGTGAACGAGTTATTTGGAATGTGATTTCGTCAAAAATGACTTTCCATGCTGTGAAAAATTTAGCTAAAACAACACTCCATATTTTATATTCATTTGGTTCATATTTTCATATCCAACTAATATACCTTTCATACATTTTTTATCAAATTTATTTGTTTTTGTTTTATTATGTATGTATGTGGTTGAACCAAAGACTTTTAAGTGATTTGATTTTAGTTTCTTATTATTCCACAATTCATATGGTGTTTTGTTAATATTTAGAGCTTTTGTAGGTGACAAATTAATTAAAAAAAATTTTCTGTCAAAAATGCTTCACCCCAAAAAGTTTTCTCTAAATGTGCAGAAGCTATTATACTACGTGTTTTACTGTTATAGTACGATTCATTCGTTCTGCTACACCATTTTGTTGTGGTGTACGTGGAACTGTCAAATGATATGTGATACCTTTTTGGGTACAAAAATCTTTAAAATCATTTTACAAGTATTCACAACCATTATCACAATACAGGTTTACTACTTTTAAATTAAAAAGTGCTACATTTATAGTCACAAAATCTTTAAACATATTAGGTGATTGAGATCGAAAAGTTAGTAAGTATGTAACGGTATAATGACTATAATTGTCTATAAATGTTACATAGTATTTTTTGTTGTCTATTGTTGTAGGTGTAATTGGACTGCATATATTTATAAACAATAAATAATGCCGTTTTTTAAGATTCTTATTTTTTTTATGTGCAAAAAGGTAATCTTGTTTGTTTTCCATATATACAAGCTTCACATAAAATCTTAGAGGGTTTTATGTGTTTTAAATGGTCAATATCTTCGGCTAATTGATAATTTTTAATTTTCGCAAATTTATCATTACTGATATGACCTAAACGTTCATGCCATATTATAAATGTATTTATTTGAGCGGTATTTATATTATGTCTCAAGTTAATTAAATTTTGAGGTATAGTGAAATTAACAACAATTAAATTATTCAAGGACATACCTGATAAGATTTTCTTTTTTTTTTTATACTGTTTCACCTGTACTCCATCTGGGTGGATAATTATCGTCATTCTTTTGTTCTGCATGCGGCTGACTGATAATATGTTGTACGGAACTTCAGGGCAGTATAAAACATCGTCCAAGCAGCCTTGAATTCCATAATTTGTTGTAATATTGTACCCTTCTTCGTTGCTGCTACTGTTGCACCAAATTTTGCCACTCCAATATTTACAGTTGTAGGTAAATCGTAGCATGTTGTAAAAATACCATGCTGGTTTACTATATGATCCGTAACACCAGAATCAAGAAGAAAAGTTATTTCGTTTGGACTGAGATTTATGCAATTTTGATTTTGTAACTTGAAAACAAAACTATTATTAATCTTGGCTTGTTGAATTATCTGTAGTGTGCGTGGGCGATCATTATTTATGCCTATCACTTCCTTATAATAATAGCAATCCTTTTTAAGAAGATTACGTCGACCACAATGTTCACATTTGATATGTGAAACTTAGTCTCTTGCCTGGGATACCTTTTCTTGATTTTACGATTACAAAAAAAATTTGTTTTTCTTTCCTTGATACATGGTTTCTTTCAAGCTTATTTCCTTCACAATGATGAATGTTTTTCAAATTTGCAAACTTATTGAAGCATGACTTGTGTCAGTATTAGTTTTAAGTTTAACTTCATGATCTAGAAGACTTGTTTTTACAAAACTTATATTTAAATTATCATTTAATGTCTCATGCGCTGTTATTACTCCATCATAAGGTTAATAATAGATGGGATACTTTATCCATTTCATCCAATTTTGCTCCCGCGAAATAATTTCAGTATTGGTGTCCTCAAAAATCGTGAAATGATGGATTAAGCTTACATCATCTTTTAATTTCAATATTAGGAGCTTCTTTCATAGTACAAGTTGTGTAGGTAGCTAAACTACGTCTTTCATAAATTTTATCAGGATTTGCCAAAATCTGTTTCGCAACATTTTCTTTGACAAGACCTTTTTTAATTCTGCAGGTTGTTCATCTGGTATTTCTTCTTCGATCACATTTAAAACATTTAATTCCACAAGCAATATCTTGACATGGAATTTCCATACACTATAACGTTCACCACTAAATTGTTCAATATTCCGTTTGTAGTAATGTTTTCAATTTTAAACACAATATATATATACACAACTGATAGTTAATTAAAAAAAATTGAGATAGACATCACACAATGTATATTGAAGTTAATTACAGGTTTAATCGCGTAAACTGGCCCATAACCTATTGGGAATAGGTATTAAAATAAAACGCAGTGTACTTGAATATGTGTGTATTCGATATTAACTTGTCTGTAGAACTAACACAAGAGAAAAATAATATAGTACATATATCGCATTTCTCCAGTGCATCTTATATAAAGAAATATACTGATACATAATAGAGTGCTGACAATTTAATGAGCATAACATATACACACAACTCGAGCGGGTATGGTCTGTGGACACATATATTTGTGATTTATATTTTTGTATAGGAAATGCCCATCATGCATTTCTAACATAAAGAAATAATTGAAGTAGGGGTCACATAAGAAAAAACTAAAAAAAAAAAACAATTAGACATGAAATGACTCGTATAACTCCGCAGATGATCGAGGACTCTGTAAATCAGATCTACCATCGTCTTGGCCTATGCCAGATAGTGAACGGGACACAGTTTGAACAATTCCTGTAAGAAATCGTTTTGGTTTAATGGACTGTTTAGTTAATTTAAATGTTATTACTATAATAAAGTTTATTTTGTTTTTTATTAATTCTCTCAGTTTTTTCTTATGTGACCCCTACTTCAATTATTTCTTTATAATGCAGAAAAACAAGCTTTATCAAATAAAGTAAAAAAAACCAAGCTTCATATTTAAAAAAAATATTGATGACGTCATATCTTTGACGAATTTGACGTTTTATTTTTTTGACTTATGTTAAAAGACGCGGAATAAAATAAACTGTTTGACGTGTTTTTGCATTTTTTTCAAAAATGAACATTGTACGTTTTATGAATTTTGTGCGTTACTTTATCATAACCCTGTATATAAAGATTTGATGTTAGGTATGTCTACGGAATATAACTGTATTGTTGGATAAAGTCTATCTTTCCTATATATTGTTTTTGTGACCATATTTTAGTTCCTATGGGAATTTTTGGTCTACTTTACCTCCCGTTGGGTTGGTCCCGTTGGAGGTAAAGTAGACATGCTTTGCACCTTCAAATTAGGAAGCAAAATATCATTTTGCATAGAGCCACCCGAAAAAAAAACGTAACTAGTTTTCCGAAATACTTATCAGAAGTAGGTCTTTCAGTTTAATCGCAAACATTTTTGGCGAATATCTCGCAATTTATTAACAGTCTAAAAGTGTTTATAGCTGCATTTGGAATAACTGTTGTATAAATAAAAGAGGTGTGTGCACAACACGACTTTCTCATATGTATGTGGGTTTCAAATTGCGCAAACGGTTTTTACCTTCTTAATAAATTAAACCTGCAGTCCCAATTTTAATTTTTTGTGTACAAAAATTATTTAAAATCTGGCTCTAAATATTTTTATACACCTAATAAATCTCTATAGAATACATAAATTACGAGATAATTGCAAAAAACTGCTATTCCATAAGAGTAAGAGTTTTACTTCCGATTTGAATCTTGAAATTTCTTTCATACAAAGATTATTCCAAATCCAGCTCTAAATACTTTCATAGCCTCAATAAATCTGTACAAAACCCATAATTTACGAGATATTGGCAAGAACAGTTATTCTTTCATCTCTTTTCTATTAAATAGTTAATTGATGAGGCTGATACATGTTGAAACTCCATATTTAACTGAATAAATAAAATACGTAAACTTGGTTTCAAAAATTATTTAATAATATCACTACAATATCGTTTCGCCAAACTTTGGCTTCATCAGGTGATGAGTAACTGAATATACAAAATTATTACAACATAATATATAGTGTCACAAAAGCATGGGATATGAGTGGGGGTATTTTATAAACTATAGCATTGTAACAAAGGGGAATAATTAAACTGAGTCTGATCGTTTAATTTTCTATTACTACTAGAAATAGAAAAAAAGATGAAAAAACCAGGTGCAGATCAGCCTGTATAGACATTGATTGCCAATTCTATTTAGATACATTTTCATGTTTTTCTATTCTACACAGGTCCTGCAATAATGCGTCAGGCTTCTACAGCTCTTTTACGAAGTTAGAAATTTCATTCGTGCTGTAACTTATACTGTCCCAGGAAAATATTTAATGTAATGGAGGACTCCGGTTATACCGGAAGTAGATATCAACTTTGTAATTTTAAATGAAACACCCTATGTGCTAATGTACATTTGAATTTCTTTGGGCCTAAGTCGCATTATTTCCGAATTACATCATGTTTTTCGAAAAATATGACATTTGCAACTATCTCCGAAACTGTAAAAATTAGAAAGATACGATTTTCAGTTTCCGTTTAAGTAATAATTGTTGCGTTTAAATTACATGATTATTAAATACGGATCTGTAATTTTCGAACTCTAAAATCATGGATACCTTGATTCTTTTAAATAGAATGCTATAGTAATTTCTACATAAGTGGATGTAAAATTTAATTAAACTTTGATTTTATACGGGTATCATTCTGTCTACGTTAATGTAATTTTTTTCCAAAAACATCATGTAATTCCGAAACGGTGCGACTTAGATTCAATGTATGCCTAACAATATACAATTTAAATTTAACAAAGAATTCAAATGTACATTAATACACAGGGTGCTCCATTTAAAACAACAAAGTTGGTATCTACTTCCGATATAGCCGGAAGTCCACCATTATTAAAAATATTTACAGTATAAGTTGCCGTATGAATGAAATTCCTAACTTAATTCATAAAGGAGCTATGGAATTCTGACGCACTATTGCAGGGCCTTGTATATTTCTTGGGATACACCACCCCTCAAATTTTCTGTTTATTTTTGTCATCACCTTTTTACTTTCTTATACGTAGTATAAGGAAGTATTGTGATGATGAAAATTTTCGACCTCGAGATTTTTGCAGATGTCCACGTTTTGAAGTCCCCTGATACCGAAAAAGTGGTTTTTAAAAAATGTCTGTGTGTCTGTATGTCTGTCTATGTGTCTATGACCACGATAGCGGTCAAACCGCTGTATATATCTATTCCAAATTTTGTATTTACGTGTATAATCTCCCTCTTGAGATCCGATTAGTTTTTCAGTAAAATCGGTAGACTGGAAGTAGTAGTTTACTTCAGTGAAAAAATCGAATTTTGCAAATATTTCGTCAATTACTAAGTTTAAACAAATTTATAAAGAATTCAAATGTACTCAAAATTAAATTTGAGACAAAATGTCTTAAAAAAGTTTTTCGAAATTCCAACCGAAAGTAGGTCTTTTACTCTTATCGAAAATCAGTTTTTTGGGAATATCTCGCAAGTCATGCATTCTAGGCAGGTACATTACGAGTATAAAAGTATTCAAATTATAATTTTAAATATCTTTTGTATAAAAAAAAATTCAAAATTCGGACCGGAAGTACAACTTTTACCCTTACCGAATAGCGATTTTTATACTTTCTTTCGAATATCTCGCAAAGTATGTATTCTATAGAGATTTATTAAGAGAATAGAAGTGCTTAGAATAGGATTTTGAATAATTTTTCTATAAAAAAATTAATAAAATTGTGTAACTTTAAAGGCTCATACGTATAAGAAAGTCGTGTGGTGGCCATAGCTCATTTTTTTCTAGGCATGCACTGCCCACCGTAAGCATAAAATCCAATACTTCCCATGCAACGAATTACTGCTTATAAATACGTCGAAATAATAATTCATTATTAAGAAATACATTTAATAAGGAATTATAAAAGCACATTTTGCTTGCCATCCTAAACATTAATTAAAGAAAACTTACCAGATCACTGTCGAAAATACTAGCTTTGCTGGCCAATTGTTAGTTATTGTCTGAATGACATCAAAGTTTCAGAACACCTAATTTCATTAACTAGTAATAAACATTTACTTTCCAATTAATATTTAATACAACTACGCATATTACGATTAATTGTTTCTTTATAAACACGCTCAAAACAATTTTGTTCAAAACCTGCTACATACTGTTTTGTATTAATATGTTTGTGTATTTAATTAAAGAAATCTTTGCTGCATACAACAATTATTTTAGGTTTTGGGATCATACCACTTGTTCTTTACGAGTTTAAAACTACTTTTACCCATATTCTTGTAGTTTTCCAATTATGATTTGCTTTCACTCGCAAAAATCGATTATATAAGAGAACCGCGAATATAAACCTATAGCCAATATACCTGATTAATATTCTGCAACCAAATAATTTAGTAATATAACTGTACAGAAAACAGTCATTTATTCAGTAAATATTTGTATGTATATATTATTACTGATTTATTCGTATTAATTTGAATTGTTCGTTGCTTAATTTCCTTTCACGGAACAGGACGTAAAATGCAAACTATTGTTTATGAATAAATCTTATTACGTAAACCGCTAGAAAATCATAAATTATAAATAAAGAAAAATTAAATATAGTTTTACTAGTTAAACAAGTTTTTATTTGAAAAAAAAAAACAAAAAAACAAAAAAGAAAAAATCTGGACAGGGAATTTACATTTACAAGAATTGACGACCTAGAAGAAGTCCAATATCGTTTGACATTATTATATAAATGTGCAGATTCAAGGATGGTGATGGTAATAAATTTTTATGTCATCGTACCACTAGGCACACGTGATTTTTATCATTCATATTCAACTATAAAACCGAAACAGAGGTGTTCCAATAGCAACTTGTTTTTCAAAAATAACGTAATTTAGTCTGTAGTAAACGTCAAGCGGCTATATATGATAAATGTCATGTTGAAGCATTGCCATTACAAAATGACGCGTTATTCTCTAGGTCAACGTTTATTAATGATCAAAATGCATGATCCGAACAGAGGAAATTTTACGATCACAAATAATATATTACATTCTGATTTCGGTTGCCATGTTCGTCCTTCTGTCAAGTGTATTTGCGATTTGGTGCAAATATTTTTTGTACTCGCTGCCTACGAAGTGACATTTCGCGCATGCATCACTCGACCAGCAACGAGTACTTCCCGATCGACACGACTGTAAAAATTGCACAAAACAAACACTGGCTCTTTGGGACATTAAAAAAAATAACTTTATTGTAATAAAATTTAGTCTGTAATATACTCCTTTCCTGGAATTTTCTTTAAAAAAAAATCCTTCCTGCAAATTTGTTGGCGCCATCTATTTGACGATCTCTCAAGCAACATTCACATTGACAGTTAGTTGTAATCAAGCCCAAAAATCGTTGAATCCACTATAAATGTAATTAAGATACGTGATGTGTACGAATATAAGAACTTAATTTAATGGAAATGTAAGTAGTAGGTAGGTATATGAAATTCTTAAATAGATGATCTATTTTTTATGTATATTTTTAATTTAATATTCGTACAAAAAATATTGTACAAACCACTTGCGTGAATACATCTTCCACGCATTCGTGCAATTAAAAGCACTCGCTTCATTCAGTCGCTCGTGCTTTTAAAATGCGTTCATGCGGAAACATAGCTTTCCCGCACTTGGTTCGCAAATAGCTATAACGTTCGTTTTCTCTCATAGGCGAAACAATACTTGTGCGTCGATGTCCTGGTCATTTACACGAAAACATGGCCGCAGTTAGAAACAATGTGTCACAAGACACAAATACTACCAACAAGTCTACACCAAATTTTGCATAAAGATTTTTCATCATTTTAATCTTCTGCAATGAAGCTCATTTCCAAAGGAGTGCATGGCTTCGTTAATAGCTAATATTATTGGATTTTTCATGAGCGCCCATGCATCCCTGAAAAGTTTGGTCTAGATTTAACAGCATGTAGAATGGCTTCATGCGGAGAAGAGATACTAACAGAGCAATCTACCAAGCAGTGAATGAAATAGTAACCGGCCTAAATAACGCAGACCAAACGGCAACTTTGCTCATGGATCTGAGCAAGGCGTTTGACAGTATAAACTACGATATACTCTTTGATGAAATGCAATGTGTTAGAATTAGAGGAATTGCGCTTGACTTGATGAAGTCGTACTTGTTTCGGCGTCCTCAGGCACAATCTGAAACTTAATGTAGAGAAAACATGCCTGATACGGTTTGGCTATACTTTAAAAATGTACAGGAAGAGTATGCAAACATTAATACAGTGATCACCTCTGTTGAGAGCGCAAGGATTGGTTGACAGGAAATTCTGACTTAATTCAATTGTGACTTTTTGAACAAAACCGCATGGTTCCAAGTCCATCACATTCCAGACACATCACACATTTCCAGCATTTCAGCGATGTACTGTCGATAGAATTCATCTCGTGTAAAATTTCGCATTGGTGTACTTCTAAATGTACTCCTCCTTAAACTGAATATCCATCGCCACAATCGATAGTAGATACAGTGATCGCTTAGAAATGCATTTTCTTCTTATTTTTACTTTGTTTACACATTTCCATCTGGTCACCTTCACCTGACCAAATGTCAACACAGTTATAACGATTTGCATCATTTTTTCATCGTTCAGTAATGGCTGCACTGCATGTATATGCAGTCTTGTTGTTGTGGTCTGACCGCTAGCGAACCTCGGCCATGATAGTGGTTCTCATATATTTCCTGTATTAGTCTTATCAGGTATGAACTCCCGGCTATTCACGAAGTCATTACGTCATGTTAGTAGCACTTGCACGGTCTGAAAACAACTAACACCTTAGCCAGAAGGTATACAATACTTACTTAATTATGACCGCATACACAAAAAAATTAATCATATCAAATTTCAATACACATTTCATTAAAAAGCTTTCATTAAATTATGTATTATAAACTCAATATTTAAGGCTACTACATCAATGCAATATTGTAAAAGTTATTGTAGAAGTTTATATCTGAATAAACCTGATTACGATTTATTAATTTAATAATATGAGTCACCATGACTTGCAACTATAATTAATCGAAAAGAAGCGACAAGCTTGATACTTCAGGACAAAGCGTCACTACAAGTATTCAAATTTACTCTAAAATATGTATTATTCATTAAAGTTCAGTCCTGCAATGCACGCCTGACTGCCGATCTACCTAGGAAATTAGAAAATGTGTGAAACTTGAAAGGAGTAAATAGTATATGTCTGTATGATCTTCACGCTAGTAAATAATTTCAATTCCTTTCCCGCCAAACATAGATTATATTTATTAATTCCAAGTTTAAATAAGTATCTCATATTTGCCATGAAGTAAATTCATACACTTCTAATGAAAATTTTCTCTTTCAACTAGTTATAAATGTAAATTTGATTATATATCCATTTTGTAACACAGAACACCTGCGATACTTTCAATGTATTGCTGATTCGTGAATTTCCATGCTTGTCTCGCTTAATGCATTTTAAACTTTTAGTGTTTGATGTCGCTTTTGGATCATACTTTTTGGTACGCCTCGAGCCGGTTCTGGGCCTATGAATTTTCTTTCCGATTTTCTCCTTACCAGTCCATTACCTTTTTCGTTGCCTTCAATTGATATTCTGGTACTCAAATTAGTTTCACAGCAGAGTACACCATCTGCCCAATCGAATCTTTCAGGAAGGCTTACTTCAAATGGTCTGTTGAGGCTATATCGTTTGACCAAGTGGTATTTCTTCATGTTTAAAACATCTCCACCCACAAAGTTTGTTGTAATTGCTATGTGTTCCTTTCTTTTGATATTAACGGCATTTAGCAGCAGTCTAAAGGCATTATTTGGAGTTGTCCGCATTGAACTCGCTAATCTAGTACTTTGCTGCTTTAGTTAAAAAAATATTCTTCCATTGGGTAAAATATTAAAAAAGAAAAATTGTAATGAGTTGTCGGGTACAGTACGGGATCATGATAACTTTGAGTATTGATGGTGAACAACATCCTGAACAAATTGCTGAGGTTTTCAATGGGTATTTTATTGAGTCTGTACGCGAAATTGTGTCGCGTATTGTAGTTAATAATGACCAGTTTGATGGTGGTGAGTTTGATATGAAAAAATTGTTTAACAAATTTAAAAATACACCATCTATAGGAATTGATGAAGTGCCGAGCAAATTAATTAAAAATATTTCAGAATTACTAATTAAGCCATTATGTTTTTGGGGAAATTTATCATTTGAGACGAGAGGTTTTCCTAGAAAATTAAAAATCGCTTGTGTTCTGCTGTTATACAAAAGAGGCTCTAGATTAGATATGGCCAATTATCGTCCTCTTGCAATTTCTCTTAGTTTCTCTAAAGTTTTTGAGTATGCTATGTTGGATAGATTACTCGCACAAATTTTTTTAACAAGTCAACAACATGGTTATCGTCCTAATCACTTAGCTTTAATATGAATTCGTGCTCTGTATGAATAACATTGTTAAGACTTTGGACACTACCAAAACATTCAGTTGGGATTTTTTTGATTTAAGCCTTTGACTGTGTTGATCATAACATTTTGCTCGATAAACTGGAGTGGTATGGAATTCGTGGTTTTGTTGCGCAGTGGTTTGAGTCCTGCCTGCGTGATGGTTTCAGTTGGTAAGAATAAGATATAAGGCTGATAGTTGTGTTAAAAATATAAAATCTTCTACCTTGCCTGTTGAGAAAGGAGTGCCTCGGGGCAGTGTTTTGGCCCCACTTCTTTTTTTGATTTTTATTAAAAATTGCAAAATAACATTGTATGCTGATTATACTAGAGCTGTCGTGTCGGCTTCAAATATTTCTGAAACTGAACGACTACTTGGTATGCTAATAGTAAGTTATATCTAAATAATAAAATTTATGGTTCTTCTTACAATAAAAAATAAAGTTCATCAGTTAGATCTACATTTGTTTGCGCAAGGTAAAGAAATAAAACGAGTTAGTGAAATAAAGTTTTCAAGTATAAATATGGATGAATCACTGTCTTGGGATGTTCATTGTCGCGATATTATAATGTAAATTAAACTTGAGTTAAGTAATTTGAAAACTATAATTGACTTTGATTCCTTGCTATAGTTTTATTTGGCTAATATACACTCCAGATTGTTGTACAGAATTACTGTTTATAGTGTACTGCTAATAATGTATGTCTGGCAAAGAAAACGAATTATCCGTTGCATGGCTGGAATTAGTTCCAGACAATCATGTAGGCCTTATTTCAAGCAATGGAATATTCTACCCATGCCTGCTATACGTGTATACGAAATTTTAAATTATGTACAGCCGCGAGCATGGAAAATGGCCCATTTTCCATGCTCGCGTCTTAACATTAAAATGCAAGAATTTCAGCGTTGAAATGTTATTATTGTGTGTACTGCCATAAAACTGTTCCACATTCAAAATGCCACATGTCACCCTTTTCGGACTGAATTAAAATCTTAGATAAAATTGCAAAAGGATGGTCAAGAAGGCAAGTTGCCGAAGAGTTTGGAATTGGTAAAAGTACTGTTCCAAGAATAGTAATAAAATGAAATCGGATAAGTGCAATTGAAAGAAAAAGGTCTAAAAAGGATATCTACTGTAGAACAAGATGCGATATTAGTTCAGGAAGTAATCGAATATCCTTTTATGTCGGCTATTAAAGCAGTTGAGGTAGCAAAGTTTCCCGGTTCAATTCACACTGGAAGGCCTCAACTGAAAGAAAGTGGTTTAAGAAATTCGGCGGCTGCCCAGAAAAATTTATTAAATGATCGACATAAAGAAGAAAGTGTAGGATTTGCTGTTGAATTTATTACCAGAGATCAAGATTTTTGGAATAATGTTTTTTACGAACGAAAAAGTGTTTCAATCTACTCATAGAATGGCAGGATTAGAGTTTATAGGCCCAGAAGTACTCGATATGTGGAAAATACGTAATAAACAAAACAAGAGTGGACGTTTTTCGGTTAATATGTGGGGATGGATATCTAGGAGCGGACTTGGTGTTTAACGGCATATAGAAGACAGATTGGTTTGATGAAAATAACATTCATGTTCACAACTGGCCGAACAATAGCCTGGATTTATACATTATAGAAAATGTATGGGGTTTACTAATGAGTAAAGGGCGGAATATATGCAAAGTGCATATATTTGCATATTTTGCATATTTTAACAAATTTCACAAAAAATTGCATATTTCGGCAAAAATAAAATTTGTGTGCATATTTTTATGTTTTTCGTTTTATGAAAAGATTAAATGCGACCCTGTTTAGGAATTTCCAAGTAATCAGCTTGCCTAATGGAGAGCAGATGTGGTCTATTCTTTTATATTTATATTGTATAGTTTTTATTATTATATGGTTTATTGCCGGCATTTATTGGGTGTTTAGGAATTTCCAAGTAATCAGGTTGCCTAATGGAGAGCAGATGTGGTCTATTCTTTTATATTTATATTGTATAGTTTAGTTTGTCGATAGATTCCAGTGTGAAAAGAGTGATTTCGAAAATATTTTATTTCAAACGCCTAAAATGCCGAAAGCCGCTTCGTGGATTAAAAATTTTCCTGAGTTGGAGTTTAGTGGGGATAAAGTGTTTTGCAAAGTTTGTGCCAAAATCATTGTTTGTGAAAAGAAGTTCCAAATTGATCAACACTTGAAAACAGCTATGCATAAAGCTAAGTTGCAGAAAAATAAATCAGTGCCTGTTCAGCAGTGTGTGCAAACCGCATTTCAAAATGTCAAACCAAAGAGTGAAAAGGAGGTGTTTCATCAAGACTTATGCAAAGCTTTAGTCGCAGCAAATATACCTTTGAAGAAACTGCAAAATACACAATTCAGAGATTGTTTGCAAAAATATTGTAATCAAAACATCCCTCACGAATCCACACTTAGAAAGAAGAATGTGCAAACAGTATACGAAACCGTAATGGGAGAAATTAAAGTTACACTGGGCGATGAACATTTTTATATTATTGTTGATGAAAGCACAGACTCATGTGGTCGATATATCGCACATCTTATGATTGGAGGGCTTCAAGAAAATGAGCCAGGGAAACCATATTTAATATCTTCTAAACAGTTAGACAAAACAAATAATGAGACCGTAACTCGATTTATTCAGCAGTCTCTATCAAATTTTTTTTTACCAAATCCAGTTCCAGTAGAGAAGTTTTTAGTGTTTTTGTCTGACGCAGCGCCGTATATGGTTAAAGTAGGCCAAAACTTAAAAATATTTTATCCCAATATGGTACATGTCACTTGTCTTTTACACGGGATAAACAGAGTTGCAGAAATTATTAGAACAGCATATCCCTTGGTGAACAAATTAATTTCAAATGTAAAGAAAGTGTTTTTGAAAGCACCTCTAAGAGTGCAGATCTATAGAGAGAAATTGCCAGGAGTTTGTTTACCTCCAGAGCCCGTAATTACTCGATGGTGAACATGGATTAAGGCCGCGATATTCTACGCAGACCATTTTGAAGCCATTAAAGACATAGTTTTAGATTTAGAAGACAATTCGCAGTGTGTAGTGCAAAGTCAAGCATTATTCAAAAATGTAAATTTAGCTAAGGAACTTGTTTTTATTAAGGTTAATTTTAGTTTTGTACCAGATATAATAACTTCGTTAGAAAGTAGGAATATAAGTTTAAGAGAATCAATTAATATTGTTGAAACTTTTTCCGACAAATGCAAAAAAGTTCCCGGTGATGTAGGAAATCAAGTAAGAAGGAAACTCGAAGTTATTGTGGGAAAGAATGAAGGCTTTAAGTATTTAATGGAAGTCAAAAATATTTTTGATAGTAAACCATCCAACGAAGTAATACCTTGGCCTTATAACTTACTACCCAAATTAAAATATTGCCAGATCACATCGGTAGATGTTGAAAGAACTTTTTCTTTGTACAAACATATTTTTACAGACAGAAGGCAAACATTTTTAATGGAAAATTTTGAAAAATATATCGTTATAAATGCATTTTATACTATTTCAGGTTGAAAATTGTACCTATTATGTTTTTCTTTTAATTTTACTTAAAATAAATAATTTTTGTAAGAGTCGGCGTTTCTTTATTTCCATTTTTCCATGTTATATTCAAGGCATATAATTGCATATTTTGACAAATAAATGCATATTGTTGCATATTTCAGAGATAAACGATGCATATATATGCGCATATTTTAACGCACGTGCGATCTCGAAATAAAAACGAACTATTGGAAATCATGAACACAGCATGGGAAAACATATTAAACGATTATATTGAGAGCTACACCACATAGACTAGAGCTATTATTGCTGGAAATGGAGCTACAACGAAATATTAATATAAAATGAAAGTTGGTGTCCTAATTATAAATATTTCCGTTGTAGTAATGTCATTAAACATTTTATAAAATATTTAGTAAAGCTAGAATAAGTATGTAGGAAGTTTTGATTAGAATGCAATAACCTAAACTTAGACATATAACTTTAGAACTGCCATTGAATGTCATTTAAAGATAGATAATATCTATGTAAAATAAATGTCCCGTTTTCCTTGCTCGCGACTGTACACAGAAATATGCACGAGTTTCGACGTAATAATGACATTCATTTCTGTGACACTCGTGCAGGTCTAAACTTTCATACACCTAAGTAATGCTTGAATTGTCCCCAAGTTTTGGGTTTAAAGCTTTTAATGTCTTGCCTCAGAGATTTCAAATTATAATGAATGAGCGTGTGTTTAAGGGTGTGTTGGGGCATTCTTGATAGAAAACTGTGTTTATTCTATTGATGAATATTTTGATTTGTGTAGTGTTCGTATATGTAACTTATTTTTTTTTATTTGTTACCTTAGTGTTAGGTTTGTTTTTGTTGTCTTTTATACTTACTATGAATTGTTTTTATGACACTGTCGATATTATTTCGAATTGTAATGACAGTAGATATATATTATTATATTATTATGTGATCTGAAAAATAAACAGTGACTATTTTTGTAAAAGAAGCATCTACAAATCCTGACTGACGCAATTATCTCAAAACATGCAAAACATAAGTTACGTCGTTGTTCTACGCCCTAGATAATATGTTCATATTTGTCAGAAGAATTACCAACTTAAATAAGACAATATCATTAATATTGATTAACAATTTTTTTGTGATATTTTATTATTTTTCTAGAAAATATTATTTATTATGTTCGAGCTAGTACAAACGATGTACGAACGTTTAAATACTTATGAGCGGTAGTGTATATATCGTACAAAAGAAAACATTAATTTTCAATGATTTCATCACCAGGTAATGCTTCAAGTATCGCATGAAATAAGACGGTTTCGTCACATTGTGCGCGCACACAATGAAGAACATGTGTACAACGAGAATTTTTCCAAGTGAATCACAAAAAGTCCGCGTCGAACACGGCACAGTATATTAATGAATTTGTTGAGGTCGTTAAGCTGTCCACCGCCATCGACGAAAAACCTGTTTCCATTTAATCGCCGCGGCGAGGAGCATTTTCTTCACTGCCCGCCGCTCTAATACGTATTGTCTAACTAATGTAATTTCGAGATTAAATTTCGGTGGCGTGTCCGAGAAGTACACAGACGCACAACGTTGGGCAACACGTGGTCGAGCTCGGAGAAGATACAGTAATAAAGATTATACGATGGGAAAGATCAGATAAGACGCACAGGAAGAGAGAGAATATCGCCTTACGAAATAGCGGTTTGGCGTGTGCGTTAAGGTTAGGACATGGCCGCGGGGATCGATTCTAATAAGAATTATCGCACGCATCGAATATATTTCTTATACTAAACTATATTCTCTCATAATTTATACTGCAATCTCTCTACCATATATGTACATAAAATGAGTGGAGTTAAATGAGTATGTTTGGCAATATTAATAAATATTCATGGTTTTCGTTGAATTGCTTCCGTAAAATATATTACTAATATTCCTACTTACAGTTATACTGCATTTTTTGCGTTTCCTTATTTATTATTTGTTTAGGAAGGTAGGCGAAATCTTCTAATTTTATTATTTTTTTTTTGCATAAAATACACGGCACCTCCACCAATTATGAAGATTCTATTTAAACCGATTTTTTTTATTATCATATCTTCATTCATATAATATAATATATAAACTGCATCAATGCATTTGATATAATTTCAATTTAAGAGAAAAGGATAACCCCATAAGAAAATATGCAATTCTCACACTGTAAATCAGATAGAACTTTATAGAAAATATTAAAATAACATTTAATTGTTTTAATATATCTGCCGTGGTATTATAAAGTGTCTAGGACAAAGATGGCATTGAAATAGAAAATATATGTCTGAACTTAATCCAGGCATTATAACTTAACGGTTTTCAAATTTATTTTGACAGTGACATTGTATGTAATAAAAGTATGATAATATGACTTAAGTTCAGACATATGTTTTTTATTTCAATGCCGTCTTCGTCCTAGAAACTTTATGATATCACGGCAGTTTCTAACATAACACGGAAATAATACAATAATCAAATTAGCTTTGGCATTTTTCGTGCCAAAAGTCAAATTGACATTTCGAATTCTATTGATATGTTTTTCATTGTAGTTTCAAAAATATTTTCTTTTACCAGAAAATTCATAACTTGCTATATCGGTAATTTATATTTAATATCGAGAAAGCTTTTGATTTTTCAATGATGAAATTTAATAAAGACTTGAACTCACATTTTTATTGAGAAGTAAGAAACCTAGACTTCAACAAACAAAGTATATTTTGATTGAATCGTTTTGGCAACCGCCACGGTCAAAATAAGAACTACAGACGACTATTCAATACCACTACAAATTCCATCGACCAAAACAATTTCAGAACAATAAAATTAAAATTAATTAATAATAAATTAATTAATTAATATTTCAGGATATATAGCTTCCGTTAGTAAAATAGTATTACATGAAGGCCGATTACTAATAGTAGACAAGAATTGTTGACACATTTGTATTGGTTGAATGACAATTATAACTAAAGTCAAAAGGTAATTATGAAAAATATGAAAAGGTGTATAAATATTATTATTTGTTATAGTCCTAAGAAAGCTTTTGATTTTTCAATGATGAAATTTAATAAAGACTTGAACTCACATTTTTATTGAGAAGTAAGAAACCTAGACTTCAACAAACAAAGTAT
Organism: Amphimallon solstitiale; assembly: GCA_963170755.1. Taxonomy (NCBI): domain Eukaryota; kingdom Metazoa; phylum Arthropoda; class Insecta; order Coleoptera; family Scarabaeidae; genus Amphimallon; species Amphimallon solstitiale. The sequence continues at coordinate 112,905,515 of OY720681.1, read as the reverse complement.
ATTTTGATTGAATCGTTTTGGCAACCGCCACGGTCAAAATAAGAACTACAGACGACTATTCAATACCACTACAAATTCCATCGACCAAAACAATTTCAAAACAATAAAATTAAAATTAATTAATCAGTTAATTAATTAATAATAAATTAATTAATATTTCAGGATATATAGCTTCCGTTAGTAAAATAGTATTACATGAAGGCCGATTACTAATAGTAGACAAGAATTGTTGACACATTTGTATTGGTTGAATGACAATTATAACTAAAGTCAAAAGGTAATTATGAAAAATATGAAAAGGTGTATAAATATTATTATTTGTTATAGTCCTGAAATGGCTTTTGTAGGGTATATTACTTGACAGGTAACAGTCAAGTAATATACCCTAGAAAAGTCTCAAATTAGAAGCTATTTTGATTTATTGGAGCAAGTCGCTTGCCAAAGCGATTGAACTATATATATATCTGTTTATATTTTTATGTGTAACTGGTTGGTCTGGGCGAATAAAAACCTAGATTGTTAAATCATTTGCCAGTCGCAGTTAATTCTGATATTGAAAAAGTAGGATTTTCTGAAATCCTACTAAATTTTCTGAAGGCCATATGTCGGCAGCCGTTTATCGTATAACTATCCGGCAAAAAGTGACCAAAAGAATTACATCAAAAATATACTACTAAAAATTTCACAATTCACAATCATTAAATTTTAGTTAAAGATGGGTTAAAATTATCACCAACAACATATTTAAACGTTTTTATAAAACGTTTATTTATATCCCACAAAGAGTAGGGTAAAGACAAAGAATAACAATCACCAAGAAGCGACAAAGAAGTTAAAAGAGTGTCCCTGTTTCTTCGATGGGTGGGGCGAGCGTGGCAGTTTAGTCAACACTGCCACCAATGTCACGCAGTGCCTGATCTTTCATTCTGTTTCCTGTTCAATAGTGTACTACATTTTGATGAAGCGAAAGTAGGACAAAATACATCAAAACATTCGACTGTACTGTCGCTTCTCGTTAAGTGTTATTCATTGGATAGATAGGGTGAGATAAGTCGACCGATCGGTTTACTCTAAGAGGTTTTAATTATTCTAAGCTCATTAAAAAAAGAATTTTACCGAAAATTAAAGTGTATATTGTAGGAAATTGTACTGCTTGTTTTTTTTTAAAATGTTAAATGGAACGATATATGTTTAATATCATAATATTCAAAGACATAAATTACCTAAGAGAATGGTAAACATGGAAGTTATCTTTCTTCGTTACAAAGTTTTAGACATAAAAAGAGCTTCGAGAAAAATCAAATTATTAAATATTAATTTTTACTGACTCTGATTGTCAACGTTATGCAACTAATTAGGATTGTGCCTTGACCAATAGTGCAAATTATACAAATTGAGTTTCTCAGTATTTGTAAAGGTTGCCTCGTCAATTTTTACGATTTCAGACAAGAAGTTTCTATTTTTTGCAATATTAGCCAATGGCAATAATTTAATCATTGAATTACGATGCCGCTACACCAAGATAACTGATTACTTTTAATACATTTCTTGTATATTCAGCAAAAAAATTTAATATATTTATATAATATATAAACGTTTAGAAAAAAGTTCGATTAACGACCAAAAATAACTTTAAATATGTGTTATTAACAAAAGAAAAAAAACAATAATAAAAACAGCCGCTTATTTTATAGTGTATGTTATATACTATGTCCTGTTCGAATTTGAAGTAAATCGCGATTGTAAAGGTAATGTTCTACCACGCCCAAACATTATAGTATAATAAAAAGCGTTTATGAAATTATGAAACGAATGATATTTATAGCTAATGCAGACTAAACAATTCGATCAAATACAAACGTCAAGGGGTAATGTCAAAGACAAAGTCAAAATGACGTTAAACGGAAATGTATGAATTATCACAGCGTATGTAATACCTCCGTCTTTGTCATAATCAAGTACATATATTGTATGAATCGTATATTCCTGTTAAAAGTGCCCCAAAAAGACATACATACATTCGCGTATGCTATCATTTTTATACAAGTAGATATTCTTTAATGGATCTACATATATATTAGTAAGGCAGGGATCATCTTCTTCTTAGTTTAATCTTTTTTTTTTTTCGTTAATAAATCCATTCTTCATGGTGTGGTATATGACCTCAATAATGTATATAATTTGTTACACTGCTTTTCAAAAAGAAAAAAAGACACTTAGAATAATAACTCAATCATAATGCGCAATATTATTAATTGTTTTATTAATCCCAGCTGATTATGTTCGACATTTAGCTCTAGATAAAAACCCATATTCCATTATAGCTTTGCTTCTTTTTTGCAAATCAACTCAAAAAATTTAAATGAACCAAACAAAAACACTCTTCTGGGCGTGACAAGGACAATTTTAATTTACTGAATTCGTTAATTGCACTATATAAAAACCCATATTCCATTATAACTTTGCTTCTTTTTTGCAAATAAACTCAAAAAATTTAAATGAACAAAACAAAAACACTCTTCTGGACCTGACAAGGACAATTTTAATTTACCGAATTCGTTAATTGCTGGTTAAAATCCAGTAAGGACTGCACGATAATTTGTAATATATTTAATCATTCTGTAGATGTCGAACATTACCACAATTTCTCGTAAATCATATTAAATAAAATTAATATGTAACGATCAGGTTAGTTTAAACATTCCATTCACCTTGTTATGTCGGCCGCATTTTTGTTTATCGATTAATGTATTGAAGAATAAATTAGGTCATTTACTACAATCTGAACTTCAATCTTGTTTATTCTGTCATACTTCTTATGTGCTTCTAGACATAAAAATCTGGCGGGTTAGCTTCGGTTAGTCCGTCTTTTGAAATAGCTGATCAAATAATAATGTAAAATTGCAGCTATTTTATACATAAAATATCCAGATATTATTATTAAAAAGACTACTGAAATTATCGGAAATGATCCTTGGGATTTGTAGATATTCATTCAAATATATCACTTGGGAATGGCATTTTCCCAACAACTTTAAAAGTAAAGAATGAGTCAGAAACACGTATCTGTGGTTATACTACATCTAGAAACTAGAAGTTGCCAATAATTAATTTTTAATTTATACATTTCCCCGTGACAATCTTTCTTTGTTCTGTCACATCGGCTTTGTCTATCATGTGGTCAAGTTGGTTGTTATCCCCAATAAATTGAGGATCTTCTGACAAAAGTTACAAATAGCAGCCTGACTTCCTATTTTTCTTATTAATTTAATCTATATGTCAATGAAGCCTCTTTTAAAGAAATTCCTATATATAAAACATGCACAATTACAGGTCAGAAGCTATAAACCCAGTCATAATATCGTCTATTACAATTCTGATAATAAATGTAAAAATAATTGATGCCACAATCAGTATTCTTACAGCATAGATGCCAGCACACATACTTTTGAACATCTGATGTTTCTGAAGAAACCGCACATGTATACTTGGTTTCTTGTAAAAACCAAAAAATCCGTTACCATTTCAAGTTGTCAATGTTAAACCCTTAATAATATTTGATAGCGATAGATAAATATATCTTAAAATCTGATAAGCCTGTCATAAAAATAAAAAAATTAAGATAAAATGACTTGCATCAATGAAAAGCTAACTGAAGCATTTCATAGTGCAAAGAAGAGCTTTAAAAACAAAACCGGAACTGGGGAAAAATCGTGATTAATTATTGACTTTACGCAAAACCAAAAAACGCAGTTTTCATGTCATGGCAGCTATAGTACCATGTTTTCGGAATTTAAGATCTAGCCACAGATGAGGCTACTATGTACAATTATCATGAATCTGTTACCAAAAAAGATGCTAAGAAAATGACGTCCATCCATCTTCATTATATTAATACCATGATACGTGCAGAAATCTTGCCTTAATAAATGGCAGATGTGAAGGACAGAATAAGCATTATACGATGTGGCACTGCCTAGTGCATGGTTTCAAGCTATTTGAGTCAATTAAATATATTGTTGCGATAAGAGGCCATTCGTATCTACCGAATGTGCCAGAAGAAAGAAACACAAACTCATCCTAAATTCAAGAGAGAAGCCCTTATCATTTAAAGTTGTCAATGTTAAATCCTCAATGATATTTGACAGCGATAGATAAATATTTCTTAAAATCTGATAAGCCTGTCATAAAGATAAAAAATATAATATAATTCAAAATTGAAAAAATATTCTTGCGGTATGCCGCGGGATATTTGGACTGAGCCTTGGCGTACGTTCAAAACTGCAATAACTAATGAGTGGTTACTGCACTACGCTTACGAGGGACTGTACCTATACAAAATATTATTTTTAGATGATCCAAGAAACAATAAGTGTTATACTGGCTAATTTTTATCTCTTGCCACAGAATCACCACAAGAAAGTCGTGATAAAGATAATAGTAGTAAATAATTAAATGAAGTGATAGAAATCTCTTGGTGAAACATGTCGAAATATAAGCAAGTAATAACAAAAAACACACTTGGTATTGTTTCACAAATAAATATAATTAAATACTCGATGTACATTTCGCCTTGCGGCATCGTCAGGAGTTCTCGAGAAACTAAAGTAAAATTTAATATACTGTAACTACCTACTTCTAACAAAAATGTAAATAAAAATGTACAAAAATAGAAAATTATGAAAAGGTTGTGGCTTATCTGGAAAGACCGTTTTTACAAGGCTAGGGTTTATTAGCGGTGAATTTATGAGTTCTGTTTATTCATTAAGAACATTGCCTGGTTGTAAAAGTAACTTTCTTTTATAAAATAACCTTCTAGAACATTCATTTTTTTACTTTTATTTAAACTATACAGTACTTCTAAATTGTCTATTGAAAATTGATGTCCCGTCTCTAAAACATGGTTAGCTACACTTGAATTTTCATAATTTAATTTAACGGCTCGCATGTTCTGAGAATCTTAATTTGAAATTTCGCTCTGTTTGACCTATATAAAATTTACTACAATCACCACAATTAATTCTGTAAATTCCTGATTTGTTTAGTTTAGGATTCGCTGTTTTATTATTCGTTAATTGACTTTTTAAAGTGTTATTATTATAGAAGGCTATTTTAAAATCCAGTTTCTTTAAAACATTACTAATTTTTATACTTATACTACCTAAATATGGAATTTTCACCCATTGTTTTAATGTCAAGTCCTGGGAGGGGGGAAATGCTGATTTTAATGTAATTGATTTGTTCATTCTATTGACTAATTTATTTATTAGAGATGAGTTATAACCATTATTTTGTGCAATTATTTTAATAGTTTTTAATTCTTTATTAAAGTTAAATGTGTTCATCGGTACTTTCAATAGTCTATAAATCATTGAATTAAACGCAGCATGTTTGACGTTAGTGGGATGATTGGAGGTATTTGGTATCAACGTATCGCAAAAGGTAGGTTTTCTAAAAATACTGTAATCTAACTTGTTGTTACTAATCTGGATTTTTAAATCAAGGAAATTTAAAGATCGATCAGGTGCTTCTTTCTCTATAGTGAATTGAATATTATTATTAATTTTATTAATAATAGTAGTGGTTGAGAAGACGGAGCGCAATATTTAAGATATTTCTAGTATTATTTTTGAAGTAAACTTTATTTTTCAGATTTACTTTTGTGCTTTAATAAATGTTTCAATTACAATTTGTTTTGATTACTTTCATGTTTTTATGTTCGCAAAATTTATAATCATATTTAATAAATTAATGTTTAATTAACATAAAACCAGTTTTTTTCTTTAAAAAACCACACTTGTCGAAAAGTTTTTTTTTTTTTTAGAAAATACTGTAAATGTCTATCTACTTTAAATACAAAATTTCACTGCACACATGATACTTTACCTTGTCAAAAACTACCAGACTTTAGCCCTGCATAGAAAAAGTGTAGAATTTTTTTTTTAATTACGCAAAAAAATAATTTTTGGACAAGTATGGATGGCATTTACTAAATCCTCGTCAATTGTTAGTCATTGAAAATTAGCCCAAGAAAAAAAAATAACTATAAATCAGAATAATAAAAGTTTGGATAGAATTACGTATTGCATAAATACATATGCATATGTATAAGCGTGCAAAAGTGAAATGTCTGAACATTTCTAAACAGCATATCTATAATATTTAGGAGAATTTAAGATTTTAATGTCTGATTGATCATTTTGTTTATAGCCACGAAACATAACGGTGTCGAGACGTGTGTCGCAAGAATTGCAACATTTTAACGCTACATCGGGGTCACTATTACTTCTGATTTTAATGTTAACACTAGGGGCCGTTGACCATTTCAACTTTTAAACTAAAATCGAGAACGTACTCTTATTAGTTATATCCTACGCAAGAATCTTCCGCACCTTATTATTATATTATAGAAAATATCAGAGTTTAAAACAATGAAAAGAGTTTGCTTAAATAAAATCGGCTTATTGAAGATACCAACAGATATTATGGTGATAGACAATTATAATTCATATATTAACATTCATCAACAACTTCCTGACAATTGGAAAGTGTGCACTTTGATGGTGCACAGTAATTATTAGACCATCAGAGTCTAATATAAAATACTTCTCAATTTCATTTAAAATTGCACATGCTAAATTGACAGATATACCGGGTGCGGCAATAGTGTGTCGACGGAGCTTAGGATGAAAACTAATAACGTTGTAGCAATGAGACCTTACGTACGTATGTAATATGCTACTGTGCATTTTCTATTTTTATTTACAAATGTACAGGGTGTTCCAAATTTCCGCAACCACCTTTTTTTTAATTTTAAATAGATTGCTATAGTTTCTGGGTATTATTATCTTTGCAATGATATATGGATATGTGCACTAACGACTGTTAGTTTTGGTTTTATTGATAATTTTGTTAAAATCTTGACAGTTGCAGCATCTAACATTTTAAGCCTTAGTCTGAAAATTGGTAAAATTCCTCAAGTAAATCTTGTGTTACTAATTTATGGACTAACACGTTATTTGTTTTGAGGTTGAACAAAGTGAATAAATATACAGGCTGTTAAATATGTCGTTTCTAAGTTATCGATCTTTATTGGCTATTTTCTCTCTTTTTTTTAAAATCTAACCTATAATATTTTTATAAGTCAGCATATTTCTTGTAAAATTGCCTTTAAAATGCTGTTTTTTTTAATTACCTTCGTTTTGTCGTCAGTACACAAATACAAAGCGCTGAGGTATGCTTCAGGGATAAGTACTTACGCCATTTCTCTTCCCTTTTCTAGTTTAACACAATTTCAAAGGAAATGTTCATGTTTACAATTTAACTTCGATAATTTGCAGACCTCAAAGATTGCTGATGTAAAGACAAATGTTTCTTGAGGTTTTTTACCGTCAAAAGAGAATGGAAAATTTGCAACATAGTTCAAGAAACTTTAGAAATGATCAGAATTATTTTGACAAAATATCATCTATACCATATCAAAAAAATGAGGTGTGGCCACCACACGACTTTCTTATACGTATGAAAGCGTTACTTCCGGTCCGAATTTTGAAATTTCATTTATGCAAAAAATATTCCAAATCCAACTCTAAATACTTTTATACTCTTCATAAATATACATAGAATGCATAATTTACGACATATTTTCAAAAAATCGTTATTCGGTAAGAGTAAAAGTGCTACTTCCGGTCCGAATTTTGAAATTTCATATATACAAAAAATATTGCAAATTCAGTTCTAAATACTTTTGTACTCTTGATAAATATATATAGAATGCATAACTTACGACATATTTGCAAAAAATCGTTATCCGATAAGAGTAAAAGTGGTACTTCCGGTCTGAATTTTGAAATTTTTTTTATACAAAAGATATTTAAAATTATCATTTAAATACTTTTATACTCGTAATGCACCTGCTTATAAAGCATCACTTGCGAGATATTCGCAAAAAACTGATTTTCGATAAGAGTAAAAGACCTACTTCCGGTAGGAATTTCAAAAAATTTTTCAAATAAAATTATTGTCAATTTCAATTTTAAGTATATATGAATTCTTTATAAATTTGTTTAAACTTAATAGTTGACGAAATATTGTCAAAATTCGATTTTTTCGCTGAAGTAAACTGCTACTTCCGGTCTACCGATTTTACTGAAAAACTAATCAGATCTCAAGAGGGAGATTATACACGCAAATACAAAATTTGGAATTGATATCTACAGCGGTTTGACTGCTATCGTGGTCACACACACACACACAGACACACAGACACACAGACACACACACACACAGACACACAGACATTTTTTGAAAACCACTTTTTTGGTATCAGGGGACTTCAAAACGTGGACATCTGCAAAAATCTCGAGGTCGAAAATTTTCATCATCACAATACTTCCTTATACTACGTATAAGAAAGTAAAAACGTAAATCCGATCATGATGGAATGGACGATCCAAAATGTATTTCAAATGAAATTATCGACACAATAATTAATCAAATAGAAGTCGGGTTCAAGGATATAGTCTCTTTAGATATTTTAGGTAAAATTAAATTTATAACTTTCAAAAGTACATTTTCTAACAGTTGGTTGATTCGCTATTAGGAGTTACAAGAATTCGTTTGATAAGCCAAAATTGCAAAGTCAGCTGCGCTTCTGATGTTCTGATGCTAATATATTAGGACATTCGTCAAATTGTGTTAACATTTTGAATTTAATTTTTTCAAATGATTTACAAAATGAAATTTCTGAAATAATAAATACATAATAATAAGTTATTATGTATTGCTTTGTGTCTACCTTCTACATCGGCGTCCGTAGAAAGAAGAACAACAAAACAATAACATCTTTTTTTCTCCTCCTTGCTGAACGGCATATTTTCTTTAGAAAATTATTCCGACCATCATAGAGCTCCAATAAATTTTAATAGATGTATACCTTGTTCGAAATATATCATTCGACCTGCCCACCTATCACCAATCTCCACTCAATATTCGACAGAACAATATTTTCAGTAGTATTTTTCTTATATAGCGGTAACTTTGAAATTTTGTAAAATTTAATGCGGTTTTTGAAAAAAAATATTTTAGAAAATATCTCGAAATCCTGGCATAACAGAGTAAATATTAAAGATCAGAATCAGCATGACAAATGTAATAGTTTATACAAAGTGTCAATAATTATTAAAATTATAATAACATATATTTATAAAAACGAAAATGAAAAGTGTGAACACATGGATGTTAAAACTAACATCAAGCAGTAAATAATTACTGTGTCTTACATATATACCTTTATACGTAAAACGTATATGTATATATGCACGTGTTTGAGATACACACATACATTAAGTGCCATTGTCGATAATCGAACGCACAGACACCGGTGTTTCGACCTATGAGGTCTCATCAGTGTGAGTGGAGATTCTCGACAATAGCTTCAAGACTCGAATTTCAAAAAATTAAAATTTTATTTCTAATGAAAAACTAATCAAAAACTATTTTAAAAAATCAGATAAATTATAATCCGAGGTTTATCTTGGATTGTCGTCAAACAAGACACCAAAAAAATGTCAACGGAAGTGTTCAAATTGTCCGCCATTGGCCATTTGACACTGGCCGAGACGGACGTACACGCTTTCTACGACACGTCATATTGACAGTTCATTACTTGGTGTTTGAATTTATCCATTCACAATACTTGCTCCATTGGTAGTGTTGAACGTGCATTGCGAAAATGGCGAATTTGAGCGAAAAAGAGCGGATTCAAATTCTCATTATTGTTGGTTGTGGTGATAAAATACGTAGCCATGAAGAAGCCTGTCAGTTTTACAATGCAGAAAATCCAAACCGCGCACCGATTTCGCGGTCAACGGTGAGCAAAATTGTCGCAAAATTTGCTGAAACTGGTAGTGTAAAAGACAGGGCTCGTCAAGGTCGACCAAGAATTGAGGAAGATAGAAGGGTCAATATTCTCTTGGAACTTCAGGACAACCCCCACACTTCAACAAGGAACATTGCCAGGGATCATGCAGTCGATTTTACCACAGTAGCCAAATTGCTGAAGAAGGAAAAACTTCATCCGTACAAAATCAATCGGGTTCAGGAACTGAATGAAGATGACTTCGACCGCCGACTCGAGTTCTGTTAACAAATCATGCTACGGTGCGATGAGAATCCCGGATTTGTCGACAATGTGGTTTTTAGTGACGAAGCAACTTTTACCTTGAACGGTGAAGTGAATCGCCACAATTGTAGGTACTGGTCGGGCGAAAATCCTCGATGGGTTCGAGAGGAGCACACCCAACACCGGCAAAAAGTTAATGTATGGGCGGGAATAGTGGGAGATCGCATTGTGGGGCCTTTCTTTCTGGACAGAAATTTAAACGCTAAAACATACTTACATTTCCTAAGATTTACGCTAGTGCCAACATTGGTAGAATTATTTCCGGATGAAAACACCCCCGACAAGCCTCACCCCAGAATCTGGTTTCAACAAGATGGAGCACCTCCACATTTTGGCTGGCGTGTTCGGAGTTACCTCGACGAAATTTTCCCCGGGAGATGGATCGGACGAAGGGGAACAATTGAATGGTCTGCCCGTTCGCCAGATCTCACACCACTTGATTTTTTTCTATGGGGTCATGTGAAATCAAAGGTGTACACCAATAAGCCAAATAACTTGGATGATCTGAAACATCGTATCCGCGAGGAAATGCGAAATATTGGTGCAGAGACAATACGACGTGTCGTAGAAAGCGTGTACGTCCGTCTCGGCCAGTGTCAAATGGCCAATGGCGAACAATTTGAACACTTCCGTTGACATTTTTTTGGTGTCTTGTTTGACGACAATCCAAGATAAACCTCGGATTATAATTTATCTGATTTTTTAAAATAATTTTTGATTAGATTTTCATTAGAAATAAAATTTTAATTTTTTGAAATTCGAAAGCATTTTTCTCCCAAAAATTGTTATGTAAGGTACCAAACTTTTTATACCGTTGCATGCACAATGGAATACCTAACGACAGGGGGTAATAAATGTGGCGGGTTACCATTTGAAAAAACTAATGACGTCACGCCCGCGCGCAACCAGATGACGACAGAATTAAATTCACGATGTTATAAAGTGCACGGGATAAAAACAAAATCGACCTGTTTCAGGGTTTTTCCATCAAACCGAAGATAACAGAAATATTAATTTTGTTCCAGACTTTATCTACACCCTGTATGTATATATGCATGTGTTTGAGATACACACATACATTAAGTGCCATTGTCGATAATCGAACGCACAGACACCGGTGTTTCGACCTATGAGGTCTCATCAGTGTGCGTGGAGATTCTCGACAATAGCTTCAAGACTTAAATCGCTGCCTATGTCATTTTTGCATGTTAAATGCAGTGAGAGTATCACAGCGACATCTAACACCCAAAAGATGACACGGAAAAAAGCGATGGCTTCTGACAGCATGTTCTGCTATACAGAGGCCTGTATGTTAATAGTGTATCTCGTGTAATAGAGCCATAGGTGGCGTCACCAATGGCACTTAATGTATGTGTGTATCTCAAACACATGCATATATACATATACGTTTTACGTATAAAGGTATATATGTAAGACACAGTAATATATTTATCATTGATGTATTTAGTTTGCTTTTGACCAACCTGTAGATTCACGATTACAACATATTAATTTCCTGCATTTTACGCACCTCTTTATATAGAAACTGAAGATGCTGCATAACTTTAAAGTGAAATAATTTTATCCATATATCATGTGCAATTTACATCGTTCACTTCCTCGCTGTACAAGGTCTGCAATCTAAATGAAGCGGTACTTTTAATTGTAAATGAGCAGTTTAACATAGATTACGTATGTCTACCTTATCGGTGGCAGATTATGTGTACTTCCCTTATTAGTACTATTAATGAGACTCGATCATTTTTTTTTTATCAGACATTCATATTTGATCACGTGCATTTGTGTATCTAATATAATCAGATGTTCACTCAAGTGTATTATAAATATTTGCTCTTTTTGTTAATTCTCACTGCCGAATTGGAGACTATTAGAAATTTGTATGTGTTAGAAATACACACACAATGACGTAAAGTCAAATGTACAAGGCGCGACCTTATAAATATTTAAATTTCCATATTAAAGCGGATATTGAATTCTCGATTTTACATTCATTCAAGAATTTGTAAAGAATTTATTTAAATAGGATTTACACATTTTTATTAAAGAATTAAATATTTTTGTTGTAGATATGGTAGTTATAAATTGAAGAAATAAACAATTTTAATGACAACATAAATACATATTTATTATTTTTAGCATACATAATTTTTTGTCACATAAAAGTTTCTCTCTGAAGGAACTACATAATAATATTTACTGATCCCAAAGATAAAAACTTGTAATAGGATTCCCCATAGGATGCAAAAAATTTAAATAAATGTAACTCAATTAATGTAGTCTGCAAATTAATATTGCATACCTACTCGTTAATAGAATAAAAATTTGCTAATCTTATGATCTGAAGGTCGTTTCACTTGCACTAAATTTCAATTTGTGGCGAAACATTAAAAATTGTAATCAATGACATGGGCAATCTATGTGTTATATCTGTTATTAATAGCGTTGCGTGATTGAAATTTTTACTAATAAAAAACTCTAACTACATACACATTTGTCGGCCACAGATATGTATATACAAATTACAGTAATTTATCTGATCCATCAGAAGCAGAGATTTGACGATATAGGACAAAGTCGTTAAATTAACATTTGAACATTTTGTAATTAGACACACATTTGTAGAGTCAATGGTTCAGAACGCGGTACCAAAACATTTTTCAAGTAAATTTCATGTCTTTAGTCGTACCTCAAAATATATAATACGTCTAAAATAAAGTAGAGTATCAATACATTTGACAGTTATAATAACACAAGGAAAACACGACTAAGTTTTAATAACGTGAACAAAAAGACTCCATGTAACAGGTACAAACGTACGTCATCCTAAACCACTAAAAAGATTTTACTCGGTCACATTATAGCAATTTAATTTAAAATTGACGATTGTGAATATTTGGTATAGACAGAATGATTATAAACATTTAAATGGATTAAGGATTATTGTTAATTTAAGTTAAAAGATTAGACGAACCGAGACCATAGTTGGTAATCTTTGTAACTTGAATGTGTTTCTACAGGGATTACCATATTTTTCATTAATAAATTATGCCTGTTATTCGCATTTACAATATAAAGATCCGCTGCATTTCTTTTGCTTGGCTGCAAACAATTATATTATATGAGATCACACTATGTAGATTTACATAATACGCCCAGAATAATTATTCGGCAGAAATAATATTTCTTAATGTATTTATTTACTTTATACAAACACATTCAACATGATCATGGGTAAATTGATTTTTCTGCTTCGCGCTGAGTAAATTAATTAGGAAATTTTATCACAAAAATGTGCCCACGATGAGATTTGAACTCATGACCTTCTTAATGCCGTCAAGATGCGCTAACCAACTGCGCCACGAGGGCTTGAGTTCATATCTACTTAAACGTCTTGATATCATCAAGTGACAGATTGAAATAATACAACTTTATCAGGCAGTTCGGAAACGAATGTGTAAATTTGAATTTTAAGTATTTTTAAAATTCTGTTTTTCTCAGCGGAGAAATACCTAATTAATATAATAATAAAATCTCATCGTGGGCAAATTTTTGTGATAAAATTTCCTAATTAATTTACTCAGCGCGAAGAAGAAAAATCAATTTAGGTATTTCTCCGCTGAGAAAAACAGAATTTTAAAAATAATTAAAATTCAAATTTACACATTCATTTCCGAACTGCCGGATAAAGTTGTATTATTTCAATCTGTCACTTGATGATATCAAGACGTTTAAGTAGATATGAACTCAAGCCCTCGTGGCGCAGTTGGTTAGCGCATCTTGACGGCATTAAGAAGGTCATGAGTTCAAATCTCATCGTGGGCAACTTTTTGTGATAAAATTTCCTAATTAATTTACTCAGCGCGAAGCAGAAAAATCAATTTAGGTATTTCTCCGCTGAGAAAAACAGAATTTTAAAAATAATTAAAATTCAAATTTACACATGATCATGGGTGTTACATACGTTATGGGTGTCGATATTTGACTTATGCATTAGGATTTAGAAATGTTCATGTTATTAAATTGTCAACTTGGAAACGCCTTCATATGTTCTGCTGCCAGAGTCGTCTCTAAATATTTAATTTAAACTGCGTTAATCGGATTCTATTGTCAAACTAATAGAAACTTAAAAATGGCTAAAATACAAATGGCGGTGGCGTAAATTAATCACAATCACAATCAACACGCAGTTTTAGACTTGTAATTATATTATGCTAGTTAGGAGAATAATAAATTTTCTTGGTAACTGTTTTTGTAGACTTTTGAAGAAACACTTAACAAAGTGATGGGTCTATAGTTTTCTATAAGATGAATGGTTTTTTTGAATTATAGAGCTCATTAATTAATTATTAAGGAAATTTCTCGTTACTAGTGCAGAAATTCATCAGCCAGATAATATGAAACTTCGAAAGCACAATCTTTCAATAAATAAGTAGGAATTTCATCAAAACCTTTAGTATTTTTATTACAAAAACTAGCTGGTCCGGCACGCGTTGTTCTATCCTCTCCGATAGATGGTGCGTTGAGTTTGATTTGGCTAGAGAGTCCCTAACGTTGGAATCCAAAGAGAAATGATCTTTAGATGTTAAAATTCAATTCTACCAAAAAATAGCGCTGTCTAGCGGACAGCATATAATAAAACAAATTTTTCGGTCCATAAATATAGAACTTGTTAACAAACTGACTACAGCGCCACCTATCGGATCCTAACAAGCTATGAACCATCGTCTCGACAAAATAAAACTTTTCCAGCACAATAAATAACAAAACAGAAAAAGAATTATGCATATCCATCGTTTGAATCGTGAGTTACGGTCTTGAGTTCATACAAAAATCCTATAGAAAAAAGCGCTTTCCGAATTTTTCATTTTTCCGGGAAACTTTTTCAATTTTTGTTTTTCTAGAAACCTTATATGAGCTATTACGAACATTTTTAAGAAAAAAATAGCCAAATCGGTCCAGCTGTTCTCAAGTGATGACGCTTACCAACAAAGAGCATTTAATTTTTATTTATAATTGCATTGTATATATCTCAAGTAGTAGCAAGTTTGGAAAATTAGCTGGCGCAAATCTCGGAGAGTATTGTTACATTCATCTCTACGCCACTGCACTCTTAAATTGTACCAGCAGCAACTGAAGGGCAGGACCGACCTCCGAGCAAACAGATTTTTATTTAAATTGCCCCTCAATAGATTCGACTAGAATATTTCTTTAGTGTTTAGCCCTCTTACCCACTCTACCTGTAAAAATTACGAGGAGATATTTACATACCATATACATTGATCTAATACTATTCGCTTTCATTGTAGTAATGCTATTTATTAATTTATCTAATAAAAGAAATAATAAACTATTACTCATTCTGCTAAAGGAAAATTGTAAATTCTTTTTTGACTGCATCATAATTTTGCGATGTCCTTGTAGATGATTGTACACATAGAGATTGAAGCATGTACAATTGCAATGTACTATATATTAATCAACATTGTCGGATGAATTGATGTGCAGACAAGTGAAGATATCGTAAAAGGCGACAGAATTGGCAACGTGTCGGAATTCAAATGTGTTGGGAAACCTGCGGCCGTCTGCTAACAGTTCGCATCGGCTGTTTGTAGAAAGTGATCGAATGAATTATTTAAAATCCACACATACTTATTTACTTGGCAACAGTAATCGTGAAGCTTCATACATTTTTCCCCGGGTACGTGCGATAATTAAGGCTTATACGAAGAATATTAATTGTATTGTAACAAATATAGACACACATATATGCACTGTTGCATATTAGCATTCAAAGGTGGTGCGCAATTTAACCGTATTAAATATCGATCAGTTTTATATTCGATTTACTAGACAGTTCAAACGATAAAAAATGTATGATGCTTAAATGCAATATGTGGTTTTTTTATTGTTCATAAAAACGTTTGTTATAAAGCTCGACGACTTTGGAAAGAAAGACTGTAATCCAGGATGTTTTTTGTCTTCTTTTTTCAATTCACGCCTGTTAGTTGTAAATTTGTAGTGGCCATTGTTTAAGAGAATTGCGTAATCGTGCTTATAACTGACCACAAACGCGATATAATAATAATAATAATAATAATAATAATAATAATAATAATATATCTTTACTGCCCAACATACATACATCTAATTACAGGACAGAAAATGATATGAATCAATAACTGAACAATAAATACAAGAGCAATATACATACACATATAACTTAATATTATACACTGCAAGAATTAAAGAAAACAATAGAGAGAGAAAAAAGAAACAAGTCAATGCAAGTATACAGTAACACCATAGCAGTGGTCAACAGTGGCACCTACTAATTAGTTGAGATAGTGGAGAAAAATGTATACATAGATCATCCCCGCAAGTGAAATTGCAACAACTACAACCCGTATACAGCGGGGATCCCAGTAAAATATTAGTTCTCGCCGCTGAAAAATAAAACACATTCTTTGTGCGACATGGGTACTGAGATCTTTGCCAAAAAAAAAAAAAAGATGGAACGTCTATATTATTGTGTAATGCATCGCAAATGAATTTGATATCTGTTTTATGCCTTCGCATCTCCAAAGAGTCAAATTTGAATTCATCAAGAAGGACATCATAGCATATCCCCTGAACGGGGAACGAACTACGCCTTTTAAACTACAGATATTTCAAGAAACGCCTGTGAAAACTCTCGAGCGAATGTTGCATAGCTACTCGAGGCGAGTTTAACAAAGGAAAAATAAAGGATAGTGATGGCCTCTATGGATGCAAACTGGCTGATATTTCTAATAACAAATCCCAATGTTTTTAATGCCGATGATATAATGGTATTGATGTGGTTAGAAAACGTTAATTTAGAGTCAAAAAGGACGCGTGTATCCTTTACCATTGTACAACGACGAATAGGGATCCCGTCAAAGGCGTAATTGAAACAGAGAGGTTCCTGCTTCCGAGTGATAGTCAATACACCACGCTCCCAAGTTCATTGATCTATGATAAAGGAAATTAATTATTTCACAAAAAGTTAGGAAGCATGACTCTAATTCGTTCGATGAGTTTTTTGGACTTTATTTAAGCCATACTCAACAACAAGAGTTTAACAAAGACGTTCTGTGCAAAATCTCCTTGATATACTTTGGCAATAACGCATCATCAAATCGACGTTTATAACGGATTCGCAGAATTTAGTCGTGGTCGTGGTCAGTGATGAATTTCGTGAAGATCGATCAAAATCGGTTGTTAATCCAAAGAAACCTCGAACAACGGCATAAAAGGTGACGAAACTTGGATGTTTTATGAACCAGAAACTAAACAACGATTCACTATATGGGTGTTTCAAGGTGAAGAGAATCCCACAAAAGTTGTTTCTTCATGAAGCATGTTCAAGAAAATAATCGCTTGTTTCTTGGATTGTACTAGTCATGTCGCAACAATTCCTTTAGATCGAAGAACAATTAATTTTGAACGATATATAAAAAAAATTTTTACCAAAATTATCGAAGAAATGAGGAAAAACAAGTTGAAAACGTGGCATCATTCTTTATAATGACAATACAACTCAAACAATTGATTATATGAAGCAAAAAAAATATCAAATTAATGTCTCGTTGTCTGTATTCATCTTATTGATCGCCTAACCACTTCTTTCTGTTCCCGAATGCCAAACATAAAAATGAGGCGTGGCCACCACACGACTTTCATCTACGTATGAGCGTTTCAAATTATAGAATTTTTTTATACAAAAATTATTAAAAATCCTATTATAAATACTTCTATTCTCTTAATAAATCCTATAGAATGCATACTTTGCAAGATATTCGAAAAAAAGTGCTACTCGATAGGAGTAAAAGTGTTACTTCCGGTCCGAATTTTGAAATTTCATGTATACAAAAGACATTGCAAATTCAGTTCTAAATACTTTTGTACTCTTAATAAGAAAGTAAAATGCGTGGACAGCGATTTTCATCATCTCAAAAGCTGCTGAAGCCTGCTCCAAAATTATGATTTTGAGATACCAACTTGAGAGTAGCCTGAACGCATGGGAAAGTGTATAAATTTAAAAAGCCAATAATTTGAAAAGCAATAAAATATTTTGTTCCAAAAATTCTTTTTTCTTTCTTAGTTTTTGTAAATACTTAAAGGGCTGTCCTCGTAACTCATAAAAATAAAATATTTCTAAATCGCATATCTATACAAATATTAATAGACCAATTACTTCTTATGATTACATACTCACATTATAATTATATGTAATAACCCAATAAAAAAGAAATTAACAAACTGTAATGCAATACAAATGACCTTCACATTAAATTATTTGGCACAAAATGTTATTCATATAGCATTCTATTTTTTTTTTCTAAATTTTAATTCTATCTGAAAGCGTTTTTGTCGAAACCTGCCTTCACCAATTTTCATCAATTAGATTTCTCGACGATGTAACTAACAAACGTTCTTGTAAACATAATTAAATAGAATATATTTAGATTTCAACTACTCAATAGGATCAATTATGAATTCCACGTAAAATTGAAGGCTTTCCTAGGAGTACTAGGTTCCGTGATTGCACTGTATTACTATATGCGTGATGGAGTATAAAGCTACCGTAGCTGAAAAGTACTAGTGTCACCTACTAAACCATTCGGAACATACACGGTCTGTGATGATAATTATACTTTGAGGCATGCACATTTTGTACCCTGTGTGACGTAGTTAATTTTACGCTTTGTTAATATTTTAATCGTTCCAGTGATTAATTGAAAACTAACAATGCAGAAACTTAGTTAAAGAATATTTCTTCTTTATTATTAGTAATTTAAATAATCATGACAATAGGAACAATATAGGTACAAGAGATTTCTGTTCGATCACCATTATGAGGACCTTTGCAACTAGTAGAAATAAAAGCAAATAGATTAAAAAGGCAAAGAGTTGAAGTTGCGCAAAAATAATTACATGTGTCTTTTGATGATTTGTGAAAGTCTATAGAATATTGGATTTTTCTAAAAATTAATAAACTTGATGTTTTCTTTCAATTTTATTTCTGATTTTACAGAAACTGTTGTTAATAAATAAGTTAATAGTACAGCCCTACAATGAGTTACTAATACAATTGTGCTTACTTTTTCTGTACGTTATTTTTGAGATACTAATTCAACTTGAATGTAATTCACCAAAGTTGGATCTGATCTCACGTATTTGCCAATTATTTAGACTTCTTAGCTCTTAGTTAATCGCATCATAAAAAATTACGAATCTGGTCGCGTGGGGTCATTATGACCCAATGTCCAGAATGATGTTTTCTTTTTTAAATTCACTAATGAATAAACTTTAATTTAAGAAAATCATACATTGCAGGTCGAAACATAAACATTTTAGTAAAAACAACATAGAAATATTCTTAAAAATACTCTAACAGCTATCAACACAATCGCTACAAAAAATCTTTTTTGTGTGCTTTGCAAATGAAATTGTTGCATTCACTGCATCTAATAGACAATTTGTTATCGTTTTTCCTTGGGCATTTTCCACATCTCCCTCGGGAAGGTCCAGGTACATTGGGTTGAAGTAATATATTGTCTGATATATTTTGATGCAGGCGGATACGTATTCGCAAATTTTTTGGAATAAAATTTGAAAAACTGCGAGATACTTGGTGACTTTTCACTACTTCCTGTGACAATGGTTTTAAAAATATTTTAATATTATTTTATATATAACGTAAGAATTAAATGCAGCAAAGTTTAAAAAATTAAAGAAGACAGCTAATGTCCATCTTTTGGTTCGTCTTCCAACATTAGCAGGGAGCTGGTCGCAAACATCAACACCAGATTTTGTGCAATTATAAAACGTTATCTATTCTGGCTTCGGAAGATCTCCTGTGGATTCGTCTATTTTGTCATCATGGTGCATGCTTGACATCAAGATAACACTTTTTGATGTTTTAGGCATGTATGAGGCAATTGTCATTTCCTCTGTGAAACCAAAAATGCTAGTTCTAACTGATTTACCATTCTGCGGCAAAAATTCTTTCGGAATTCCTTCTACTTTCTTATACGTAGTATAAGGAAGTATTGTGATGACGAAAATTTTCGACCTCGAGATTTTTGCAGATGTCCACGTTTTGAAGTCCTCTGATACCAAAAAAGTGATTTAAAAAACATTTCTCTCTCTCTCTCTCTCTCTCTCTCTCTCTCTCTCTCTCTCTCTCTCTCTCTCTCTCTCTCTCTCTCTCTCTCTCTCTCTCTCTCTCTCTCTCTCTCTCTCTCTCTCTCTCTCTCTCTCTCTCTCTCTCTCTCTCTCTCTCTCTCTCTCTCTCTCTCTCTCTCTCTCTCTCTCTCTCTCTCTCTCTCTCTCTCTCTCTCTCTCTCTCTCTCTCTCTCTCTCTCTCTCTCTCTCTCTCTCTCTCTCTCTCTCTCTCTCTCTCTCTCTCTCTGTGTGTGTGTGTGTGTGACCACGATAGCGGTCAAACCGCTGTAGATATCAATTCCAAATTTTGTATTTACGTGTATTATCTGCCTGTTGAGATCTGATTAGTTTTTCAGTAAAATCGGTAGACCGGAAGTAGTACTTTACTTCGGTGAAAAAATCGAATTTTGCAAATATTTCGTCAACTACTAAGTTTATACAAATTTATAAAGAATTCATATATACTTAAAATTAAAACTGAGAATAATTTTATTTAAAAAGTTTTTCGAAATTCCTACCGGAAGTAGGTCTTTTACTCTTATCGAAAATCAGTTTTTTGCCAATATTTTGCAAGTCATGCTTTCTAGACAGGTATGCTGCGAATATAAAAGTATTTAGAACTTAATTTCCAATATCTTTTGTATTAAAAAAATTTCAAAATTCGGACCGGAAGTATCACTTTTACTCTTACCGAATAACGATTTTTTGCAAATACGTCGTAAATTATGCATTCTATATAATATATTTATTAAGAGTACAAAAGTATTTAGAGTTGGATTTGCAATATATTTTGTTTACATGAAATTTCAAAATTCGGACCGGAAGTAGCACTTTTATTCTTAGCGAGTAGCACTTTTTTTCGAATATCTTGCAAAGTATGCATTCTATAGCGATTTATTAAGGGAATGAAAGTACTTAGAATAGGATTTTGAATAAGTTTTGTATAAAAGAATTTTTAAAATTGTATAGTTTGAAACGGTCATAAGTATAAGAAAGTTGTGTGGTGGCCACACCTCATTTTTTTATTTTTTCTAAGCGTGCCAACCATTGTCAATTTATAATCACTAAGCAATTACCTTACTAGAGAGATACTGGAATACCAGTTGTCTGTGGTAATATTGCGATTTGAATTTTTGATGGGTTCAATCAATCGCTTTACTATATCTGATGGCAGAAAGTCGCACAATAAATGTTACACAGTCAGTCGCGTGGGGTCAAAAAGGTTTATACAGGGTGAGTCATTAGTAGCCGCTTCTTCGATTGCTCTTTTGTGTTTTAAATAAAAGAAAAAGCAATTAGTGGAAGACCCATGGACGCTTGTGGCGCATATTGTCAAAATACTTTAAGCTCCGGTGCACTTCCGGTTTCACCGGAAATGCACGGAACTTAATTTTTTTAAATGACTCACCCTATATATTTTTGGATTTTCTTGTACTGCTTTAAATTACCTGTTCAACTGTTTTTTCTTTTTCAAAATTGAGCTAATAGTTTTTGAGTTATTAATTTTTTTTGAAAATATTTGACCAAAACACGTGTTCAGAAAAAAATCATTTTCACATTGTTTTTAAAAGTAAAAACATTGACTTTGGTGGTATTTGTAGCCAAGAAAATTCTGCATCATTTGGTAAAGTTGCACTCAACAATACCTCAAGAAACTTTGTTTTTTCAAAGCCTACTTCCTGAAATTTTCACATACCAAAAACTTATTTTTTTTAAATGGAACACCCAGTATTTTATTGAGTCATTTTGTTCCTTTTTTTATTCTCTTTCATTTTTGTTAACAATGTCCTATACCTATCTTTTCTAATTTTTGAGATAATCACTATACGAGCAATTAGCGGTCAATTAAAGAACTACGGGCGCTGCTCTCTGCACCCAAATATTGGTCCAATAAAGGCTGGAATGCGGCTGACTGTCTGAGTCAACTGTTAAAGAAAGTCGGTATACATTTATGTCAAACTTATAAAAGCGTCGCTATTAGTTATCATTCAAATGAATTATTCTTATGAAGAGTTAATAGATATGATTGACATTTTGGGTGAATCTGAAAGAAACTCTTTGCTAGCATCCAGACTTTACGCACAGCGATCCCTGGTAGAAGTCAACCGAAGCCAGAAACCTTCAAAAATATAAAGTGGACGGTTTGAGTGAACAGAAAGCATTGAATATGAAATAATGAGCGGATAAAGCAATAACTGGTGAGGATAAGACGTTTATGGTACTTGCGAGTGTAGTTGAACACCCCTCATACTAGTACTACGAAAATTAGTCGGCGGTTAGATGTAAGTCAAATTTGAGAATCCAGAATATTTGGAAATACGAAATTCACCCGTAGCATATTCATACACAGGGTTAGATGAAAGAAATTTCAGAATTGCTTACATTTTTGTCAATTGCAGCAGATAAACTATCCTGGCTTTCTCAATTTTTTGTTGTTTTGCCAACGAAACCTTCTATTCAAGTGAATACGTTCATCGTCACAATTTCCGTTATTATAACACATAAAATTCCCCACTTTATCACACCTGTAAACTTTCAAAATCCTTGGTCATTAAAACTGTGGGGGAGGAATAGTGGGTAGTTACATAATTGCACCTTATTTCTTTGATGAAAATGTTAATGGAGGAGAGTATCTTCGTTATCTACGAACGAATTTTCAAAACTTTTTGAAGACATATTCAAATATGTCAGTAAACATAACCTTTATTTTATTTCAATGTTAACCAACAGTGTTAAAAATGAAATACTGCAACTGGACGTTGCCGGAATTAAAAAATTGAAATGCGATGCTCTTCATTCTATAAAATTATTACTTTTGGGATAGTTGGATATAACATTTACTTTGTTTGACGCTTGACTAAGGAAGTCGGGCGCCATCCCTGCCTTCCATTGGTTGAACGAATATTTTGGTGCATAGAACAACAGCGCTCGTAGTTCTTTAATTGACGCAAATTGCTCCTATAGTGATTATCTCAGAAATTAGAAAAGATAGGTATATGACATTGTTAACAAAAATGAAAGAGAATAAAAAAAGGAACAAAATGCTTCAATAAAATACTGGGTGTTCCATTTAAAAAAAATAAGTTATTGGTATTTGAAAATTTCAGGAAGTACTTTACCACATGATGCAGAATTTTCTTGGCTACAAGCACCACCAAAGTTAATCTTTTTGCTTTTAAAAACAATGTGAAAATGATTTTTTTCTGAACACGTGTTTTGGTCAAATATTTTCAAAAAAAATTAATAACTCAAAAACTATTGGCTCAATTTTGAAAAAGCGAAAACAGTCGAACAGACAATTTAAAGCAGTACAAGAAAATCCAAAAATATATGGGGTGAGTCATTTAAAAAAATTAAGTTTCGTGCATTTCCGGTGAAACCGGAAGTGCGCCAGAGCTTAAAGTATTTTTACAATATGCGCCACAAGCAACCATGGATCTTCCACTAATTGTTTTTTCTTTTATTTAGAACACAAAAGAGCAATCGAAGAAGCGGCTACTAATGACTCACCCTGTATATGCGACAGACAACATTCTTTGACACTAATCATAAGAACCTTGAGTAGATGTCTATTTAGGAAGGTAGAGCAGGGGAAACTGTTATACACTTACTTCCTGAGTTCACAGTTACAGTGGCGATCATGCGCTGTGGGGTCACAATGACCCCACGCGACTAATTAAGGGTTACAGATATAAAACACAATATAATATTGAAATTTCAGAGCGAAAATCATATTTTGCGAATATCTGGTCAACTAATAGAGTTATAACTTTAAACAAATATTTAAGAGCAATAAAATTATCATTAATCGTTTTTAAACCACATGCTTATTACTGTGTACATTCAAGATATTAAATATTATAATCATGTCGGTTTTATAAGATTTTAATTAACTACCGTCATGCGAAAACCTTTCTTCATCAAACTACAAAATAGGTGTAATTTAATCTTTCCCTTGGTGTATGCTGCCCTTGACCAAATTTTATAGAGCATGCATATTGACAAGTTAACATAACATTTCGTAACATTTCCAATGAAATATTACGAAAGTTTAAGTGCTTCTCATATACGATTTAAAATATTTCGTCCTTTTGCTATGTATTTTCAATCATAATAGTATTAAAATTTAATTATTAAACTAACTAGGTATAAACATTTATAAAATTTTGGGCTCTGTCGATATTCTAGATAATTAGCAGTCTAGGAAAATTTACCTAATATAAAAATAAATAAAATTTTACAAAAACTTTCCGTTTTACTTAATCAGAACAGAGATTTGTATATTTTTCTTTCCAAAATAACCTATATAAATGTACAGGGTGGGCCAGAAAGCAGAGTAGGATTTGGCATGTAAATATCTTGCTTGCTAATAGTTTTGTTTCTTTACTTACAGGTGAATATTATAATTGATTCTTTGGAGATTGGGCATGATGAATTACACCAAGGAAGAACGACTAAAAATAGTCGAATTTTATTTTCAAACTAACAGGTGTATTATTCTAACGCAAAGAGCTTATCGCAACCATTTCCACGTCAGACAAGGACCCTCAGCGACGATGATTCGGAAACTAATGGTAGGCTTACAGGAAAAGGATTCTATGATGAACCTTCCACCTACTGGCAGACCACGTTCGGCGCGTTTTGAAGAGAAGATTGAAAGATTTAGAGCCGGTGTCGAAGAATAACCAGAAATATCAACGAGAAGACGTTCTAGGGAATTGGGAATGTCCCGAACATCCTTACGAAGAATTTTAAAAATGAATTAAAGATGTTTCCATACAAAATACAGTTAGTGCAGGAACTGTAACCTGTGGACCACGAACTGCGCCGAAAACATGCGATTCGCATCCAAAAATTAGCCAGAGGAAACAATGAATTTATCTGTCGGTTCTGGGGTATGGCAAATCCAAAGAGAATTCATCAGCGCGAACTGCACCCTCTGAAATGCACGGTTTGGTGTGGGGGTGACCTCGCAGGAAGTTATCGGGCCTTACTTCTTCGAAACTGATAACGGTAACAGTGTGACAATTACTGGTGAGAGATATCGGGATATGATAGATAAAATTTTACGTCATGCAGTAGAAAAACGTCCCCAAATGTGGTTTCAGCAGGATGGGGCAATCCCCCCATACAGCCAATGTCACAAACCTCCTGAGGCAACTATTCGGTGACCAGATAATTTCAAGAAATTCCCATGTTAATTGGTCGCCACGGTCTCCCGATCTTACGGCCCCGGATTACTTCCTGTGGGGATACCTGAAGGAACGTGTGTACGTGAACAAACCGCGTACACTTGAGCAGCTCAAGGACAATATCCGTGCAGAAATTCGAACATTAACTCCTCCCACCTTAACCAATGTTATGAACAATGCAATCGAAAGAGCACGACTTTGTGGGGTCGCAAATGGAAGACATTTGAAGGATGTTGTTTTCCATACATAATCTCCATATGTTAAACATTTACTATATGGAGTATCAATTATATTGGTTTACAACTAACAAAGTTATTTAAATGTTAAATCCTACTCTGCCTTTTGGCCCACCCTGTACTTCATAGAGTCTAAGAAAGGTTTAGGCGCCTAAAATAAATTAATATTCATTTTTATATTCATATTATTCATATTCATATTCATATTCAATTAACTGGTGCTATGTATACAATATTATACTTGCACAAGTCAAAAACAAAAGAATAATTGCAGATATGTTAAAAATTTAGGCATTAACACACATTTAACTACGGAACATTATTACACATTAAATATTCCACTATACTATAAGAAGTCCGGCCCAGGAAAAACTCTTTTAATTTATTTTTAAAACTGTTTAGTGGTTGGTTTCTTAGAAGGGGTGACATTTTCTTAAAAAAATTAACTGTATTACGTGTTGCGTATAAATGTATAGATGTAAATAGTATTTACCTCTTGATGTTAATTCTAGCATCTAAGTATACTAGAATCGCTCTCGCAACCGACATGCGCCACCAAAATTAAAATGGCGTCAAATTTGAGACGTTGCAAAATTTGATCTGTCAAGTAAAATTAATTTTGATACTATAACCCTAAATAATCAATTAGACTTGTGATTTTAGCACTACCGACAATAATTCTAATATGTAACTATTAATTTGATAATAATTTGGCTTAAGTACTATTAAACACCGAATATAATGATTATTTTATATTTGTATGAATTTGTCTGCTGTTAATAATTAAATATAAGTACAATAAAGGTAAGATTTTCAGACAGAATTGAACTTTTGGGGTTCATTTAAATTCAGAAATGTATTAAGTAGATATGTTCCAGTTAGTTTTACTATAGACAATAAAGATATATCCATTAAATGCATTAACATTAAAGTAATTTTACATGCAACAAGAAGGTCAGAAAAGTATTACACCAATTACAAAATCTTTTTTTTGCCAGATTCAAATTATTTTAACTATTGTAATCTTTTGCTGATAATGAAATTTTCTAGGGGGACTTAAAATTGTGATAATAAAGATGACCACAATGTCATTCACATTTATATTCGCTACGCTTGTCAAGTGTCATCCGCTCCGTGAAAATAAAAATCTGACAACAATGCTCAGAATAGCCATGTATTAAATAAAATATTGATATAGAAAAGTAATATTTAATAATTTTATCTATAATATTTAATTTCTAACTGACTTGCATGTAATAGTATTTTACTAGCCGTAGCTATTTATCCTAAAATATTAATTAATTATTTGAATTTTATTGTTCTAAAACTGTTCCGGTTGACTGGAAGTTGTAGTGGTATTGAATCAGCGTCTTTAGTTCGTAGTTTTGCCATGTCGGTTGCGAAAACGATCCCACTATATTTAACACTTTTTGTTACTTTCTTATACGTAGTATAAGGAAGTATTGTGATGACGAAAACTTTCGACTTCGAGGTTTTTGGCAGATGTCCACGTTTTGAAGTCCCCTGATAACGAAAAAGTGGTTTTTAAAAAATGTCTGTCTGTCTCTCTCTGTGTGACCACGATAGCGGTCAAACCGCTAGAGATATCAATTCCAAATTTTGCATTTACGAGTATAATCTTCCTCTTGAGATCTGATTAGTTTTTCAGTAAAATCGGTAGACCGGAAGTAGCAGTTTACTTCAGTGCAAAAATAGAATTTTGCCAATATTTCGTCAACTACTAAGTTTAAACAAATTTATAAAGAATTGAGAACAATTCTATTTAAAAAGTTTTTCGAAATTCCTACCGGAAGTAGGTCTTTTATACCTATCGAAAATCAATTTTTTGCGAATATTTCGCAAGTCATGCTTTTTAGACAAGTACGTTACGGGCATAAAAGTATCTAAAACATAATTTTCAATATCTTTTGTATTAAAAAAATTTCAAAATTCTGACCGGAAGTACCACTTTTACTCTATTCCAATAGCGATTTTTTGGAAATATGTCGTAAATTATGCATTCTATATATATTTATCAAGAGTACAAAAGTATTTAGTGCTAGATTTGCAAAATTTTTTGTATAAATGAAATTTCAAAATTCGGACCGGAAGTAACAGTTTTACTCTTAGGGAGCAGCACTTTTTTTCGAATATCTTGCAAAGTATGCATTCTATAGAGATTTATTAAGAGAATAGATAGAATAGGATTTTGAATAATTTTTGTGTAAAAAAATTCTTAAAATTGTATAGTTTGAAACTCATACTCATATGTATAAGAAAGTCGTGTGGTGGCCACACCTTATTTTTTTTAATTTAAAATATAGTAAACTTGCTGCAATAATAATTAGAAATATAGTTTTTATTCTGTTAAAAGGTTTCAATGCTGTATTGTTTTGTGAAGTAAATATATTTTTAAAGGGCCGTCCTCCCTTTCACCCTAACTGCAGATATTAACAAATTTATTAAAATAGCTATGTTTTCGAAAATTTTATATTATTTTGTGAGGATTTCATTACTGTTAACACGACATTATACATACACCACAATTAGTCCTTTAGTTTATTATTATAGTTTTACATATATTGTTTGCACAATACGTCTATATTGAATATTAAACAAGTGTGTTATAGCGGTCATTACAAACACTGGTATTTACTCTTTCTGATTAAAAATACAATATTCTACATCTTTTAGGTTTTATCCAAATGCAAAAAAAATTGAGTAAATTCGTATTCGTACATACATACTTAGTATGCAATTGTGGTATCTCAAATATCCCATTTAGTGAAAAAAAAAACGAAATTATTTTGCTTAATAACAACCGCAGAATAATCATTCAATTCAAAGTAGCCAGAGTGAATAAACTTTATATTGCACGTTTTCTATAAATAGTAGAGTTGAAAAGTAACGTTAAGAATTAATAGTAAGCATTTGTAAACAAACAGTAAATAAATAATGTTTTTAATTGTTATTTTGTTACGTACAATTTATTTTCAACAAACATGTCAATGAGTTTATTGGAGACCTTGAAGAATAACTTCAACTAAGTACTAAGAGGTATCAGTATTTTCAGAGCAGCATCGAGAAAAAATAATAAATTGAGCACCAGTAGTACATTTATTGCATAATTTATATACGACAACCTTGTGAGAACGTGTGTTGTATATCAAGAAATACAAATCCAAAGACAAAATTCCCATTATCTGTCCACTTAAGCATTTAGTATATTATAAGATATTCTTTTGAAAACATCATTACGGATACGAGGTATGGTTGGTTAAAAGAACATAGCATAAATTTAAATTAAGTTGTGACAGCAAGATTATAAATTATTTACTTTCAACTATTAGTTGACAATACTATTCAGTCACTAAACCTCTATTTTCTAACCGAAGTGAAATTAACCACGAATTTTAGTACAGTTCGCTATATCCTGTAGACAGCAAATCGTTCTAGCAATAAATTCATCGGTTATTACTTATTTGAGTTATTACTTTCGTAACCCAATTTTTACTATACCGGGTGTGGCAATAGTGTTTCGGCGGAGCTTAGCATGAAAACTAATAACGTTGTAGCAATGAGACTTTACGTACGTATGTAGTATGCTACTGTGCATTTTCTATTTTTATTACAAATGTACAGGTTGTTCCAAATTTCAGCAACCACCTTCACTTTTTTTTTAATTTTAAATAGACTGCTATACTTTCTAGCTATTATGATGATAGCCACGCAAATTATCTTTGTAATGATATATGAATATGTGCACTAACGACAGTTAGTTTTGGTTTTATTGATAATTTTAATAAATCTTGACAGTTGCAGCATCTAACATTTTAAGACTTAGCCTGAAAATGGGTATAGTGCCTCATGCAACTCTAATGTTACTTGATCTGTTTAATTATACATCGACCCAGGGTTGTACTATAATGTCTTACGCTGATGACACAAATATTATTGTTACGGGATCCACTTTGGCACAACTTGTGCAGGGAACCGAGAACATTATGAACAAGATATGTTACTGGGCTGACGCTAATGGTCTGTGCATAAATTTTGACATGCTCAATTGCGTCGTTTTTGGCCCCGGCATGGCTGGTTTTTCACCGACCATTAATGACACAAACATCCCGCTTGTGGATTCAACGAGATTGTTAGGCCTATGGGTTGATGGTGGATTGAAGTGGGATGTGCATATCAACGTGATATCCTCTGAACTGGCAAAACTGTGTTATGCATTAAAGAATTTGCAATACCGCTGTAACAGGGGTATACTGATGCATTTTTACTTCGGGTGCTTTTACCCTCTGCTGAAGTACGGGGCTATTCAGTGGGGGATGTCCTGTGACGCCAACCGGGTGTTTCTCTTGCAGAAACGGGCTATTAGAATAATTGAAAATCTGAATCAACGCGATTCGTGCAGAACGTATTTTATTAGATTAAAGATTTTGACTCTGCCCTCGATATTTATCTTTCGTTTACTTCCTCGAGATCTTATGTTTCGTTTACAAAAATATGAGCTCGTTCAAATTTAGTAAAAAAAAATGAAGTGTTGCCACCACACGACTTTCTTATACGTATGAAAGCGTTACTCCTGGTCCGAATTTTGAAATTTCATTTATACAAAAAATATTCCAAATCCAACTCTAAATACTTTTGTACTCTTCATAGATATATATAGAATGCATAATTTACGACATATTTGCAAAAAATCGTTATTCGGTAAGAGTAAAAGTAATACTTTCGGTCCGAATTTTGAAATTTTTTTATACAAAAGATATTGGAAATTAAGTTCTAAATATTTATGAATTCTTTATAAATTAGTCTAAACTTAGTAGTTGACGAAATATTGGCAAAATTCGATTTTTTCACTGAAGTAAACTACTACTCTCGGTCTGCCGATTTTGCTCAAAATCTAATCAGTTCTCAAGAGGGAGATTATATTCGTAAATACAAAATTTGAAATTGATATCTGTAGCGGTTCGATCGCTATCGTGGTCACAGACAAACAGACAGACACACAGACAGACAGGCACACACACAGACATTCTTTAAAAACCACTTTTTTGGTATCAGGGGACCTCAAAACGCATTTCTTTGAAATTTACGATAAATAAACTAAACTAAACTATCCAGAGGTTGAAAGCGGTTCTCAAGCACCATCTCCAGCGAAATTCTTGTTACACGTTGACTGAATTTTTTAACACCAGTTTTTTAATGTCTCTTAACAATATTGCCTTTGTTATATAATTTTGTATTTTTAAAAAGTGTTTAATTTTATTTATATAATTGGATAACAAGTGGGCGATGATCTATAAAATACGAAAAACGTTATTATTTGTTTATTTTATACTTCAAATCGAGTAAACATTCCGTACTTTATTTGTCTTAGGAAATATAATAGATTTTAAAAACCCCTCACGCTTTTATCTACGCCGATGAAGATAGGAAATTTACGAGTTAAATGGACTTTTTTTGCTCTCATTCTCGGGCGTAAACAGATGTTGCAGTTCACCATATGAATAGTGCTTATCAGTAACTGCGTGCTGTTTAGATTATTTCTTTGCTCCGTCGTAGTTTAAACTTGGGACGTCCGCCCTGTAGTCATAAACAAGCTGCGCCAGAGCATCAGAGATAGCGCGGTAGCACTACCTCTAATATATTTGATACCCTCGTTTAATATTGCAGCCTGTGTCTACCCATACGTTTCTCAGGACCTACTGAGCCGATTTACTTAAACTTTTTTTTAAAAATAACCATTGGAGCGAGCCTAGGATGTGCGTCAAATTAGGGTTCGGCCAATCAAAGCGGGGCTTGGCAAAGTATCAAAAACTACAAAATTTGCATAAAATGTAGGTGACCCTCTTGAGCAACTCGTCAATTTTTACGGTAGAAGACTGGACTTTTGTATAGTTGTATTACAACATGTCCTACAAATTACACTTTTTCCGTTTTGAAAAATCTTCATTAGATACGATTTTATTCAATTTTTCGGAACGTCAATAGGTAAAATAGCTTTTGATGCAATAAGAAGGCATCGTCAATTTTTGAAATAGAAGGTTGAAGTCATGATAGTAATTATTCTACGACTCAAGCTCAATCAGAAAATTTTTCCGTTTTTAAAAATCTTGTCTAGATCAGATTTTATTTACACATTAAGGTACGGACAGTTTTCAAAAATTCTAAAACCGACTGGCGTAAATTATTTTGTTTTTTAATTTAACAGGCAGTTTCTGTGTTGTAAATAAGAGGTATCCAAGGAACAACCTATAGCCATTTCGGCATTTTTTATATTGCATTTAAAATTATTCATTTCAATGGTACGACATTATTTGCATTATATTGATGTCATTTGAGGTAAGGCTTTAATTGCCACTGAAACGGTATATAGTGGTGTAAACTGAAATATTTCAATTTGATATATTTCACATAAATTTCATTTCAATGAAATATTTCAGACCCCTTGAAATATATCATAAATTGCATAAAATATTTTTGAATTTGCCGCTCAAACATTTCGATGACCCGCCTGTCAAACACATAAAAATATAACTCCCATACAATCTGCAAAATGTGTCTTTAGGGGACTGTCCGCAAAATAGTTGGCAACTTTAGCGAACTTGTTTGCTAAAAATCCAGTCTGCGGATTGTTTTGAGTTTTAACTCATTCTGCGTACTGTATTGTTTATGTTTAACTTTTTTTTTGATGATTTATAAGAAATGCATTTTTTGTTGTTTGTCGTTTCATATAAGGTGTTTATGAGCTTTTGTTTCTCGATATTTCTTCATCATAATTCCTTAAATTTATGTAGTATTAACATTTAACAATTGGCATACAATATCGAAGTGAGGTTAACATTAACATAACCTGTGATTGTTGAAATATTTCACGAAATATTTCAAAAAAATAAATTTCATGAAATTTTACAACAATAGGTATGTACTAGCTAATGGAGAAAATACCCTGAAGTGGACAGAAAAAGGTGAATATGCTTAAGCAAAAAGGTCCCGAGTATGAAAAAGGAGTGTACAACCACGAAATAGTTATTTACGAACCAAGTGCGGGAAGGGCAAATTGTAAGCACGAGCGACCGCAGGAAACGAGTGCTTTTAATTGCGCGAATGCGTGGAAGATGTCTTCACGCAAGTGGTTTGTACAATATTTTTTGTACGAACATTAAATTAAAGAAATATTATTGATTAATGTCATTAGTATCATACCTAACCTAAAATAGATTACCTAATTAATTTAAGCATTTCATGTACGTAACTATTACTCACCATTCCCTAAAATTAAGTTATTATATACTTGCATATGGCAAACATGAGGTATTTATTCTTATATTTATAAATTTATAGTACATTTATTGCGTTTTTTGGTTTAAATACAAACAATTCCGAACTGCCAATATGAATGTCGATGTGGTTCAAATAGATGGCACTTGAATCTTGCTTAAGATGTCGCTTAAAATGTCGTCAAATAGATGGCGCTACAATTTTTTTGAAAGAATTTTTAATTATTACTCCTATTTCCCCAACTTTTAGTGAAGAATAGTGGAAGGAAGTCGTATTTTATATACTAAATTTTATTACTACCAAGTTAGATTTTTTTTAAATGTCCTAAAGTGACAGTGTTTTTTTCAATTTTTACAGTCGCCTCGACCGGGAAAACGTATTTCCCAGTCGAGGTACACATGCGCCAAATGTCACTTTACAGGCAGTGAGTACAAATAGGTTTGTACAAGTGCACATTAAGAAAAGGATTTAGCTGCTGAATTGTGCTATAGTCTCATAACTTGGAAATAATATTTTCACCAAACAATGATATCCCGCAGCCTCGTTTCTACCTCTAACCATTTCCTGCTTTATGTGACTTTGTAACATTTAAGGCAACAACAAATCAGTCACGCCAGACTTTTGCCATAGTTTTGGCATTATTCAATAAATTAGTAACTTATTTGAATATCTATAGTGATTTATGAAATGCCAAGGAAATTATGGTATTTTTCATTCTCTCCAATCTGAAAATTTAATGATACTATATTCAAGAGTGTGTAATAATAAGGAAAAACATATCCCATATTGCATTTAACCCTGACCTACCGTATAATGCGTATTTATCCGAGGTGACGGAACATGGACGTTTTAAAGAAACTACAAAACGAGTTTTCCTTATTTATGCAACTTGGGGAATATATGCATTTAATATGTACAAGTATGTATTCCCAGTGTCTACAACAACTACAAAATATACATTAATTACCTAAGTATCCAATTAAACTTGGTATATTATGTATCTCTAACAAGCTTGTATATAGTACACGCTGAAAAAAAAATTAAAAATTGCAATCGCTATTATTTATTAGTAACACACTAGAACCTTGAATATCGACTGAACATGTTCGGGTAATTATTTCTTAATATTAGTGTTGTATTTAGAAATATGACAAAATTATCGTTCATTTGGACGCGTTTTATAATGAACTAGTTTTGGCTCAACCCAATTTCGTAATCGCTTCATTCCGTAAGTTTGTGTGCATTTGGATATATAGGTACCCTTTCCAAATTTAAATATCAAAGTTACAAATAGATTATTTATTGGCGAATGAGTGCATTTATCGAGTTTGGAAATTTTTATGAAGGAAACATGTAAAAGTCAAGTAAAACGTATTCGATCTGTTCCATTGATGACTCAACAGTATTTACATAATAATTTTAAATGCAGTCAATGTTTCTGTGTTGAACTAGATTTTTTTTAATTAACATATATTAATTATTATTAGAAAAATATTATGATTAGTTTTGTTATTTTAATTAATTTGTTTCAGTTCACCTGAAACAACCCTAGAACATCAAACTGTCACATATGTACATGATTTTTTTAATTATACACTCATATATTTTTATCGGCGCAAAACTTCAAAGTTTTAGAAATATTTCTTTATCTATTACTTTTATTAAAATTGATAAGGAATACAAAAGTCTTAAAAAGACAAATTGGAAAAAAGATGTTTTAAGAGATTTTTCAAAATTTCGAAACATTGGAGATCACAGACAATATAAAGAGCTGAAGCTATCAGCACCGCTTCGAAAACTTAAGCTAATAGTACTAATTACAAGCTTCATTAGCTTTGAGCTAAAATAATAAACCGGCAGTAGTTTATATGGACGAAAAAATCGTACTTTGAGAATTGCTGGTCATATACTGTGTGTCCAAAAAGTCTGGAAACACCCAAATAAAATCGAAACGGATGATTTTTGAGAAAAATGCAAAAACAGGTCAATTAGTATTTTCAAAAAACTACTGGCTGATGGTATCTGTTTGGAATTTTTGATGACCTTGGAAAAGTTATGATGTCATCAAAAAAAAATTAAATGGCAACGTTGCATTTTTAATTTTATTTTTGATAGATCTTTTAATTGTCTAAATGACTGTAAAAAAAATTCATTTTACTTAAGAAAATGACCGAGAAAAATTTAATTACTTCTTCGAAAATGGAAAAGTTTGTCTTTAAAAAAAAAACATAGTTGGCTTAAACGTTCAAAATGAATTTTATTATCGTTTAGGGTATTGCCAAGATGCTCAAGGACAACATTTTGAACATTTATTGTAAGAGTTTTTGCTGATTTCTACGATTAAAATTTTCTTTGTTTTCTATAATAATTTTTTTTTCAAAATTTTTCTTAAGTAGAATGAAAATTTTTTTGACTGTCGTTTAGACAATTAAAAGATCTATCAAAAATAAAATTAAAAATGCGACGTTGCCATTTAAATTCTTTTTTGATGACATCATAACTTTTTCAAGGTCATCAAAAATTCCAGATACCATCAGCCAGTAGTTTTTTGAAAATACTAATTGACCTGTTTTTGCATTTTTCTCAAAAATCATCCGTTTCCATTTTATTTGGGTGTTTCCAGACTTTTTGGACACACAGTATAAGTTTTATCAGGATCTATAAGGAGAAGTAGTAAAATGTAAGTTTATTTTTAAAATTCAAAACGGAACTATCGTGTTTTCTTTTGGGAAAATGTCTTCTATTAATATTTTCAACCTCGAGATTCTTGGAGATGTCCACGTTCTGAAGTCCACAAATACCGAATAAGTGGTTTTAAAAAAAAATCTGTGTGAGACCACGATAGCGGTCAAACGACTAAAGCTATTAAAACCAAACTTTAACTTTACGAAAATAATCTTCCTCTTGAGATACGATTACCTTTTCAGTGAAATCGATAGACCAGCAGTAGTAATTTACTTCAGCGAAAAAATCAAATTTAAATTAAAAAAAATCAGAAGTATTAAAAAGTGAATTTTTATAAAAAAAAAGTAGGTATTTTTCTAAACAGTTTTTTGCAAATATCTCGCAATTTTATGCATTTTATACAAATTTATGAGTATAAAAATATTTTGCATATAGAAAATTTCAAAATTCTGACCGGAAATAACACTTTTACTCTTATCGAATATCAGTTTTTTTGCGAATATCTCGCAAATTATGCATTCTATACAAATTTATTAATACAAAAGTGTTTAGAGTCCGAGTTGGAACAATTTTGTATATAAAATATTTGAAAATTCGAACCGGAAGTTAAATTTCTATTTATATATTTAATAAGAAAATATTCAAAACTTAATCTGGAACAACTTCTGTATAAAGAATTCGGAATACATAAACGTATAAGAAAGTCGTGTGGTGCCTAGACTTAATTTTTTTAATGCGGCGGCATACAAAGATATAAAGTTTATTACCAAACAATTATAATTTAGCTTCTGTACAGTATATTCTGTTTTTAAGACTCTAAGCACCCATCTTTTTTTTGCATTTGCCTTATTTTAAATCAGTATTGTAAATTCAAATCTCCCGTAATTTGTGGTACTCTAACAAAATAATTTGTCAGAGAATATATGTTCTTATTTGCCTACTCATTTGATTTTTTTCTGGAACTAAATAATGA
Source organism: Amphimallon solstitiale (assembly GCA_963170755.1). Lineage (NCBI taxonomy): Eukaryota > Metazoa > Arthropoda > Insecta > Coleoptera > Scarabaeidae > Amphimallon > Amphimallon solstitiale. The sequence continues at coordinate 112,868,744 of OY720681.1, read as the reverse complement.
ACATAATAAATACATGGAACTGTAGCTTCAGTTAAAACTGACATATGAAGTGTAATATCTCAGCACTATATTGCTCTGAGAAAAGATAATTGCTCAAATCTCATACCACTGTTTGAATTTTTTGATTTGCAATTTGCTCTTCCTAGTTTTTAATTTATTATTTCAGGTTCGAAACTAAAACACTTCTCATTGAAATATTTCCTGATTACCTAGACGAAGAAGTTTCTTTCCTGGAATTACTTGATTTGAGTCTAAAATGGTCAAAGACACATAGGACATCTTTTTTACAAACATGATGTATCACCCTTTGGTCCTTTCGTCAAATTTTCATCACTTTTACCATGTTTTTCGGTGGCATGAGCTTTCGACGTCTTCCCATTTTTTCCAAAATTTATGATTCAGCAAGTTTTCCTAATTTCTTCTTTATTTGTATATTACTCTCCCAAATTCTTTTAAAGGACTTCTTCTTGTTCAACTTTTGCATATTCATCAACCAGCCGCATTGTGGCAAGATTGATCCTCTTTTTTCAAATTTACACCATTAGTCTTGCTTCTCGCCACTATTAGTGTGTTTCTCCACTTTTTCCTCTTTCCTTATAGATCTATCCATGTCTTCTTCATCCTTGTCTGTTTATCTTTACATTTATTTCTCAATCTTTTTTATATCTGGCCTCCTAACTTCATTATGTTATCTATGTAGGTTGTACATCTAAATCAGCAATTATTTTTTCGGTTTTATTTAGTGTGCTAATTGTGCTTGCCTCACTTACATTGCTTCCATAGCTTGTATTTTTCATCTCTATTTATTGTCTAACTACGTCGGTGTTTAATGGCTATAGACTAATATTGCTCACAGAAGGTGTTGTATACAGGCTGTTCACTTCAAAACTTCCCACGATAAATTTCAGGAAATCTGAAAATCTATGAAAAATTCCCTGAAACACGTAAGAAGTATTATCGTGGGGGCCAGGGGGTTAGTTTAATTTTTTTGTTTTTTGTTTTAGGCCTAAATATCTATTACTCAAACATACTTTAACTGCTTAAAATGTTTTATTTTTGTTTTCAAAGTTATTTAAGAATTAAATTTTTTTGTGCAGAAATTATCAATTTAATAATTGTTCAAAATGTTGTACGTCGATCGCTAAACAATGGTATAGCCGTTGTTCAAAACTGCGGTGTATATTATCAAAAACATGTCTTTGAATTCCACGGCAGGTTGCATTAATCCTCTGACGAAGTTTTTCTAAATTTTGAGGTGGAGGGGTAATTACAACAGACATTAAATAAAAAGTATAGTGATGTCAAATCAAGCGATCTGACTGCCCATTCTATTGGTCCTCTGTGTCCTATCCATTTATATGAAAATACATTGTCTAACCACCGCCGTAATGGAAGAACATATTATCGAGGAGCTTCATCTTGTTGAAAATGTAATTCGTCTTCATCAAATACGTTATTTCCATCTCTATCCAGTTGATTTTCGAGAGCATCGATAATTAGCGGATTGATAGTATTTTCCAACTTATCCAAATATGCTTCACCATTTAGATTTTCATTGAAAAATAACGGACCAATCACTTGGCCCCCCAAGATGCCTGCCCATACATTAATTTTTTCAGGATACCTTCTACAGACAGATGAGGGTTATCATTACTCTAATATTTCCTTTCCTTTCGTTAAATATTGCGACAATTGAATCCGTAAATAACTTTCAAAACAAAAATAAAACATTTTAAGCAGTTAAAGTGTGTTTGAGTAATATACAGGGTGAGTCATCTAAGCGGGTAAGGCCGATTATGCCTTTATGAGTAAAAATATTTCGAAGCGGTTTTTTCCTTGTGATAGCTGTTCATTAGGAGCACATTTTAAAAATATTTTGTATTATACAGAGTGTTCCATAACTTGGTAGCTGACCATAGTTACAGTTTTTTAAATGGAACAGTCTATACAAGGTGTGTATAAATTGGCGGACCTACTACACGTGGCGACATTCTTGGTCAAATTTTGAGTTAAAAGTCCTAATCCTAAAACGATGTATCAGGCTTCCTTTGTCTTCAGAATGAATTTGAAAGAAACATACATTTGGCAACATTGAACACGCATGTGCTAGTTATAATCTTCAGAACATTTTTACACGTCGTCATGTGAACCTTACATTTTAAATTTAAAGAAGACACAAACGAAATAAAATTGGTTTCATAGATTACATATTTATTACGAAAATATTACAAAGTTTAAAATTTTTTTGATAATATTGACTAATTTTTGTACATCTTCTTGATAGAAATCAATGTAATTATTACCTACATAATTGTTCGAATTGAAATCCATCAGTTTGTAGACATAGCTGCAATCTTTGTGGTATCGTTTGTACTATTCGCTCAAGTCTTTCTGGTGTGATTTCTAATACTGCGGCTTCAATTCGGGCTCTAACTTCGTCAGCGTCCTGTGGAGGTGTCGTAAACTTTACCTTTAATGAAACCCCAAACAAAAAAATCTAATGGATAGAGATCGGGGGATCTCGCAGGCTACAAAAGAGGACCGCCACGACCAATCCATCTGTCTGGGAAGTGTTCAATCAACCAGTCTCTTATATTACGAGCAAAGTGCGCAGGAGCTCCATCATGCATGTAAATCATATTACGGCGTACGTTCAGCGGTATCTCATCAATAAATTGTTCTAAAACATTTAAATATTCACCGGCATCTAGGCGATTTGGTAAGTAAATTGGTCCAACTACCCTGTGGTTTACTATACCCAGCCAAACGTTAACAGAAAACCTTCTTTGGTGACCGTATTCGCGAAATTCATGTGGATTTTCATCTGCCCAATGATGAAAATTATGAGTATTAAACACACCATCTCTGGTAAACATGCACTCATCACTCCAAAGAATACGTCTTAAAAAGTCACCTTCTTCCTGAATTCTATTTAAGATTGTATTGCAATAATTGATTCGAAATAAGTTATCATTTCCGTAAAGAGGCTGAACTTTAGAAATATGGTATGGATGAAGCAAGTTTTCTCGTAGAACCAAATGAACAGTCTTATTGATGGGAATATTTAGTGTAGAAGCTAATTGACGGGTACTCGCAGAGGGATCTTCCTGTATTGTGGCTAGAACTTGCTCTTCTAGTTGCACGGTACGCCTTTGCCTTGGTCGACCTGCGTTCGCATTTCTTGGAATAAACGAACCTGTTTCACGAAGTCGTTGGTCCAGCCTTCGAAATACATTTTTACTTGGATGCCTCCGATTTGGAAAACGCACTCGATATTCCTGCCCTGCCATGCTAGCATTTCCACGACAGAAACCGTATATCATGTACAACATATCGGCATATTCGTTGAACGTAAAATTCATAATAAACAAACAGAACAACTAGTAAACACGAAAACCCGAAAACTGATTAAAACTATACAAATAAACACGAAAAATAAGAAAGTCGAATGAAATAGGTAGATTACAAAGTGTCAAAATTTGACAGTAGTAATGTATTTGGCTAGAACAACATTAGGCTGCCTACTTATTGTTTTACAACGTTGTCAGATGTGTTTTTCGTCAAAATAAGTTAATAAACAAATATTAAAAACAAACTTTAAAATCAAAAAGAAAACTTTAACGAAAGGATAATAACAACAATTCTTCTTTCTTCTAAATTGTAGCTCTTTCTGTCAACAAATATCAAGTAATAATGCTTATTTCAAGACTGAAAGTCCGAACTTTAGGAACCTCGTGCAAAGATATGGAGCATGGTACAACATTTTCGTATTAGGATTTTGGACTCCGAATTTAACGAAGAACATCGCCGCGTGTAGTGGGTCTGCCAATTTATACACACCTTGTATATTATTGCATTTTTGTATTTCCCGTATAATTTTTAGTCAAAAAGTAATAAGATAGTATAGGCCTAAAGTGTAAAGTTTTTAACTTATTCCCATTTTTCTGAAAAATTCAATGTTTGTATAAAATTATATTTCTCGAAAACGATGTATTAGATGGATAAATTTTTTTGCAATATTGTTTACAACAAGAGGTCCTAATAGAAGCATGTATTATTTTTTAACAGTTACTAACTGCATGTGCTGGAAACTGGATTAAAATTACATGACACGTTTTAAAATAAAAGTCAATTTTTTTTAATGGAACACCCTGTATATCAGTTCATTTTTGAATTGTTTATACATTTCATGTCAGAAACATGTAAGACGTTAATACTTTAAATGTGACTATTACTGAGCTACTGTTGTTCTTTGATATAATTTTGTTAGTTTTTGCAAAAAACTCAATTTTTTCAAATGGAACACTATGTATATTATTTCATTTTTTAATTTCTTATTAAATTTCACATCAAAAACATGTAATACGTTAATACTTTAAAATTGACTATTACTGAGCTATTGTCTCTTTTTGATATAATTTTGTCAGTTTTGTGGTTTTAATTAATATAGTATAGTACTGACAAAATTATATCAAAAAGAGACAATAGCTCAGTAATAGTCACTTTTAAAGTATTAACGTCTTACATGTTTTTGATGTAAAATTTAATAAGAAATTCAAAAATGAAATAATATACAGGCTGTTCCAATTGAAAAAATGGACTTTTTTGCAAAAACTAACAAAAGCATATCAAAAAACGACAGTAGCTCGGTAATAGTTACATTTTAAGTATTAACGTCTTACATATTTCTGACATAAAATGTAATAAACAATTCAAAAATGAACTGATATACAGGCTGTTCCATTTAAAAAAAATGACTTTTATTCTAAAACGTGTCATGTAATTTTAAGCAGTTTCCTACACATGCAGTTAGTAACTGTCAAAAAATAAGACATGCTTCTATTAGGACCTCTTATTGTAAACAATATTGCAAAAAAATTTATCCATCTAATACATCGTTTTCGAGAAATATAATTTTATACAAACATTGAATTTTTCAGAAAAATGGGAATAAGTCAAAAACTTTACACTTTAGGCCTATACTAACTTATAACTTTTTGACTAAAAATTATACTGGGAATACAAAAATGCAATAATATATAGGGTGTTCTATTAAAAAAAACTATAAGTATGGTTAGCCACAAAGTTATGGAACACTTTGTATAATACAAAATATTTTTAAAATGTGCTCCTAATGAACAGCTATCACAAGAAAAAAACCACTTCGAAATATCTTTACTCATAAAGGCATAATCGGCTTTACCCGCTTAGATGACACCCTGTATATTTAAGCCTAAAACAAAAAACAAAAAATTCGAAATAAAACGAATCGATCAATTTAAAAAAAAATACGACAAAATGTTCTGTTTCACAAGACCTTTAAAATGACGTATTAGCCATTTTCACTTAATATTTTTAAGGGGGTAGCTCGCGGGGGCAGGGAGTGAATCAATTTTTACATCAAGTAATGGCCCTCACGATAATACTTCTTACGTGTTTCAGGGAATTTTTCATAGACTTCAGATTTCCAGAAATTTAGGGTGGGGAGTTTTGAAATGAACAGCCTGTATATTAAGTTTACTTTTTAGAGATCTTTAAATGATTTATTTAAATATATCTCCATGTGTGTAGCTTAGTAGTCAAGTAACCCAGGGATTTTATTGCACATTTAAGCATATTTCGATGACAATAGGATTCGGGCTATAAAAATGTCTACGCATTGAATCAGTACGGGTTCCAGCCCCGATACAATTCAGCAGTTCGTCCTCTCTCATAGCATAGCAATGTAGAAGCAAAGCCAGTAAATGTCTGCAGCAGCTCCCGAACATCGTAAAGGCTCAGAAGAAATATTATATAGACCTTTATATACTCTCATTTCATATTTAAATCCATTATGTACTACATTGAAGAAACAACGTACAAATAAACGTTTTATCTTTAAAAACAGAATATTTTTACTCCCAGTTAATAAAAGAAAGTATTTATTATCATTTATTGACAATATTGCAAAGTGTATTTTTTATTTACAGTAGTTGATTAGTATTAGGTTATCTCTATCATGTATAACTGAACTTCTTATTTGGGAATACTATAACAGGGTTAGTTTTAAATAGCGTCATTAAAAAAAAGGGGGTGACAGAAAAATAAGAGTAATGCACGTACAAAAAAAATCGCGGTCCAATGTGTACACACACAGTGACGAGAAATTGATTTTTCTTTCCTCGCGTCCGAACCTGTCGCAGTTCATATACAAACATAATAATTTTCATATACAGTATGTCCACGGATCGAGTTCCAAAGAGGAAAAACTTTTTTATTTTGCATTTTACAAGAAAAATGTATTCTTGATAAAAGTTTTTGAATGTCTTGAAACGGCCAAATCAGTTTTAACCTTTTCAAAATTTCTTTTAGTTTAAGATAAAAATCGAAAAATTGGTCGTTTTATTTGAAAATTTTTTAAAGTCCCAGAAATTAAGTTGCGTTGTCATGGTAATTATCCATATTTAATTATCTAATTAACTGTCAGTTAGAAAAATCAACCATAATAGTTGAAAATGTTGTCAAAAGACCAACGAATTTACCTAATTCAATGCTATGGCAAAGGTAATAAAGCGATCCGTCTAGTTGTCGAAGAATTTAATCAAAAGTTTCCGGATATTTACATCTTAAATAGAGGTGCACGAGCATTGGTCAAAAAATTCCTATCCACTGGTTCCATACTGGATGTAAAGAAAAAAAATATAGCACGCGATGATGACGACGCCGCCACTCTTCTTGTAATGGATTCAGTACGGAACTATCCCAAACTTTCTTTGCGGCGCAGATCAGTCCATCTGGGAATTAGTAAATCGCTCATTCAAAAGATTTTGAAACAAAGGAAGTTCCATCCCTACAAGCCCATTTTTATCATGCATTAGAACCCGGAGATCCTGCGAAACGTTTGTATTTTTGTCTTTGGATGGGCGCTCAAATTATGGATAATCAATACTTTTACCGAAATATTATTTTTTCTGATGAGGCCACGTTTTCTACTAATGGTACTGTTGCATCTCAACATGTGAGATATTGGAGCGATTACAATCCGAATTTTCGCATGCCTCACAATCGACAATATTCGGCAAAAGTTAATGTGTGGTGTGCAATTTCTTACCATGGTATCATTGGACCATATTTTTTTGATAATACTGTCAATCAGCATACGTACTTGGATATGCTGCAAAATTTTGTTGATGAACGTTTGGACGATCTACCGATTAATTACCTCGCAAGGTGTTATTTCCAACAAGATGGTTGTCCGGCTCATTATGCTAGGATTGTTGTTGAATGGTTAAATCAGCAATTTGGACAGAATTGGATAGGTCGAAATGGTCCCGTGATATGGCCACCAAGGAGCCCTGATTTAACAATGGCTGATTTTTATCTTTGGGGTCGTTTGAAGCAAATAGTTTATGCAAATAATCTTCCTCCGAACGTAGAAGATTTAAAGGAGAGGATTAGAGACGCTGTGACGTCTTTAACTCTCGAAGAAATTCGAAGAAGTTATAGAGAATTGCGCCGACGGCTAGAATTGTGCGTTGAAAAGGGCGGTGAATGGATTGAGTAAAATAGTTATTAGTTATATCATTTTTGTTTTTGAGTTTATGAAAAAATTTTCAAATAAAACGACCAATTTTTCGATTTTTATCTTAAACTAAAAGAAATTTTGAAAAGGTTAAAACTGACTTGGCCGTTTCGAGACATGCAAAAACTTTTATCAAGAATACATTTTTCTTGTAAAATGCAAAATAAAAAAGTTTTTCCTCTTTGGAACTCGATCCGTGGACATACTGTAGAGGAATTTAAGTTTCAAAATAATATACTTGTATTTAACGGAAAAAAAAACATGGTAATGCACCGAGGTTGTCGACCTTTTTCACATAGAGGCGTGCTATTAACCAAAAAAAAAAAACATCGCCATAGAAAATCTTTTCAATTGCCATTCATTCTCAAAGGTAGTAACTATTTGCATTTCATCGGTTTTTTGGAAGAACGTTAAATTGGAATTACTAGTGATATTTACGTAAATGCTTATAGGATAAACAAAGTTATGGACCTACTTTAACTACATTTTGGCGGTAAAAAATTTAGAAATTTTTGATGAGTTACAAATAAATTTCTTTTTTGATTTTCAGTTACACAATTATACGTATTCTTCAGATTCGCATATCCTGGTAACCCTGTATATTTGCTTTATTTATGTAGGGTGCATTTTTATATCAATTTGCTTGTTGCTATTTTGCTGTTATGGCATTTGCAAATCCAATATATTTAACTTGGTAATTAAAACATATTACTACTGGGGATTTTCCCTTTTTAAAATAGACAAACGTGTTTGGGATTTTTACAATTTGTACTAAAATTTAATTATCTTATTCTTTCAAGTACCTGCTACCGCCGACACTTCATCTTCAATTATATTTTCAAGGATTCCGATTGATGCTGTTTTACACTATTTACATTATTAACCGCTCCAACATACGGATCTTCACTCTGCTAATTTCAATTAGTAATTAATGTCAATAAGTGCTAATCGGACATGTATTAACATTATAAATTTACCTGTTCGATACTAAACGATGCAAATTTAAACTCGTCAACTGGGCATTACTTTAAAAAAAAACGTTTACAATAATTACGTAATATGTAACTCATTAAAATATTACACATCGCTCAGAATGATGTGATGTGAAAATTTCAAATCGTTTACCTTTCTCATTATCATATACTATAGTGTAAATAATCGCCTAACATTGTATCACTTTATAGTTAAATAATTTTCATATTTATTTATTTATTTTATGGATAATTCAAATTGTTGCTTTTGTAATGTTACTATTATATGAAAAAGAAGCATGAGAATAAATAACTCAACATATTATAAAATATTCAAATATTTTAATTTTAAAATTTAAAATTACAGAATATTTTTGTCAAAATCATTTTAATTAAAACTTATATAATTTAATATTTCTTATTCAGAGCGACAATTTATAAACTTACAATACTTACTTTTTGTTAATGATGAGGGAACTAAATCGAATGCGATCAGAATGTTTAAAAAACGATAAAAAGGTCAGCAAATATAATGTTAATGTGTTTTTGTTGTTTGTGCTGTGGCAATTTTTATTAAAATAAAACGTGTAAGTCGCTGTTTCGAGGAAAAAAATTGAGAAACAGACAATACGAGGGCAGAGTTACGGTATATCCGTCTCACTGTTTAACTTGACACCTAGAGTGCATTCCGAAATCTACCGTCAATACTAACAGTACACATTTTGCGTACCCAAATTGATTTCAGTGTGCTAAACAAATTAATATGACGTAACGAAATACTACTCGTATCACCAACATTGGGTGCCATTAATAACTGAAATTGCTATCATAATAAAGGTGGTGTAAAGTCAGTAAAGTAGGGGGGATTTAATATTTTTGTTGACACTGGTGGTTTTAGACGAATCAATTTGGTTATGGTAATATTTTTGTCACGAGTGAAATTAAAAAAAAATTATATTTATCGAATGGGACGAAAAAAACGCGTTGTATGAAATTCCTATGTCAGAGGAAACTTTTAAGAAAACACAAGAAGGTTAAGTATATGTTTGCCCTAATATGAATATATTAAAAGTGTTTTTGTATAGACATGCAATTTGCTTCGGAAATATTACATGACTTCTATAGTATAAATAATTTCTACGGCATTACCCTAGTAGCACACAATATCGGGCCAACATTGGCTGTCGGTCGTTTATTTATTGATCTGACATCGGCGTCTGATATCAATCCGATGTACAAGTGTTAACATTTTACAACGTTGGATGAATATCACTGCATGATATTGGCCCAATATTTTGCACAGACATTTTGCCGATTTGAGCATTTACCATATATTTCATAAGACAAATAAAGTACAGAGAATTTACTTGATTTGAACTACAAAATGAACAAACAAAAATGTGTTTTGTATTTGATAGATCACAACCCACTTGTTAGCCAATTATGATAATAAAATAAAAAACTCTTTAAAAATACAAAATTTCAATAATGCGCCCGTGGGCGATGAGTCATGGGCCTCTCGTGTCCGATCTCTAAAATTATTTATAAAAGTGTGCGTAGTACTTTTAATGTTAATTTAGTGAGAATCATTATTGCAAATGCGTAATTAACTTTGAGGATTTATGTATTTCATTTCACACACCAACAATTATTCATGGTAGGTACAGTGTGTAATATATTCTGTGATAAATTTATATAGACTATATCAATATTGTCTTGCAAAGTTAATACGATGTTGACATTTAATCGCAGAATAACAAATTGTGACGTCATCCCCTTTAATCTAAATTTATATCGAACACTGACCTACAACCAACATGACAGTGACTTTGTGAACTTGATATTATATAGACATTTTTCTTTAATGTTAATAGTATGTAGATTTTTGTTGTCAATAAAATATCAGTATCAGATATTTAACCAATATATTACCAATGTAGACAACGTTGGTCTGATATCAACCCAACGACATAAATTGACATTTACTTGATATAGGAATATTATATTCGTACGACATTGGGTGGGCTGACGTGCTGACATGACTGATAAATCGTTCCGAAAACAAACCCAACATTTAACACACATTTGCTCAATCTAATTACGGAGCCTTTGTTATAGCCATGAAATAGCAATAGTACTGATAGCACTTTTATTTAATTTCGGAATATATTCCTAGTATAACAGGGCTGTATTAGGCTAATGTCCACTACAGACTTATTTAATGATTTTTTATAATATTGTTATTCTAAGAAAAAAAATCTATTTTAAAATGTATTTAATTGCGCTAATAATAATAGTAACAATATATAATTTGAGAAAAAATATATATGTTACTTAACTATACTTGTTGGCAGTGGCGACTGCTGCAGGGAGGGCAACGGGGCACTGCCCCCCCTGTGACAAATTTCCCCATGACAAATTTCTTTTAACAGATAAATTAATTATAAATACCTAATTTGTATGTAATTTTTCTGATTTGTTTGATAACAAATAATATGTTTTCGGAAGTAACAGCCCGTCTTTTCAGCGCGTTTAAAAATTGCAGTCTAACGTACGCTCCGGGGCATCTCGCGCGACTGCCCCGTGAGGCCCCGTCTCTATTGGAAATCGAGCGATGAAACTGGCGCGGGTAGCGCGCAGATATACGTCAGCGGTGGGGCACTCCTCTATGGTGCCGCGTGGCTATCCAGTATGTAATATACAGTGAGGACGCGCGGGTTGGAATAATTTCATTTAAAATGTTTGGTTTTGTTTTATGGAAAAACCCTCGGATAGGTCGATTTTTATTTTTAGCTGCGGTTTTTTTTATGGTAAATTGATGTACAAAGGCTGGTCCAAAAATAAGTTACGACCATCAATTTTTTTTCTTCAAATGGAAACATATGTTTTTTATTTAATTTGTTAATTCTGCATCAAATTCTAAGTATGTTTCATGTACCATGTCCTATAGCCAAACTCAACAGTAATCGAGAAATTTACAATTGAACATATCAATAACTGCATGTTCAATTGTAATTTCTCGATAACTGTTGAGTTTGGGTATAGGACATGGTATATGAAACATACTTAGAATTCGATGTAGAATTGAAAAATTACATAAAAAACGTATGTTTGTGCTTTTTTGAACTTTTAATAACCAAAATAGAAAAAATAGTATAATATACACGTTTCATAACACATTTTGCACACTTGTTCTTGTTCTTAAGTTCTGCGTGCGCAAAAATCATGTGTTATGAAACTTGTAGTTTAATATACTATTTTTTGTTATGTGTCCTTAATTAGGAATTCCCCACAAAGCGACCCTGTCTGGACTTCTAACGGTAGAAGGGATTTAAAACACTTTGGTGAGAAAGTAAAAAGACATAAAGTAAGTGAAAAGCGTCTTAGTAACATGATAGAATATTCAGTTTTGGGAAAGGTAAATACCTATAATGTGCCAGCTGAACACTGCATGTAGATAGATTAAATATAATTCAGCACAATGAAAACGTCAGTAAAAACAGACATACTCTTGGAAAATTAATAGACTGCATTAAGTTTTGTGTCATGTTTGAAATCGCTTTAATGGACCATGACGAAACACAGTGCGATTCCGGGGATCTTTCGTGGATTGGTTAATTTATTGGTAGGAATTGACAGCACCCACAAGTCTAATAAGAGAGTTTTTATGGGTTTGTCAAAAACCATTCAAAATCAAATGCTGGACAGTATCTTCGAAGTTTATCGCACTTTGATTCTAGACGAAATTAACAACGCTATACAAGCAGACGAGACGACAGATTCGGCTACATTTTCCCAGTTAGCTTTTATAGTTCGATGCGAATTGGTAATTTTGTATAATAGACCAGATTTTAGAACTGCTTCATCTGCTCTAACATTACTGTAATGTTTCTATGAAAATAATTTAACAACTACATTTGCCGAATCTGTGAAGCTATTGAAAATAATTTGCACCATACCGATGACAACAGCTGAAAGTGAACGGTGTTTTTCTACTTTGAAGAGAATAAAAACATTTTCTAGAAATACCATGCAGTAAAGCAGACTATGTGCCTTAGCAATGTGTTCCATTGAAAAACAATTACTGACATCAACACCAAACTTCAATGAATTAGTTATTAATCATTTTGCTGATCGTAAGGAACCTGCGGATAGATTTCATTTTCAAACAAGTTAATTAAATAGCTTATTGAGTTTATTTTTTGTCTGTACTTAATTTTTGATATTAAATACTCAGACCCCCCGGTGCCCTCCCGTCCCAAAAAATCACGAGCCGCCACTGCTTGTTGGTACATTTGCATTTACTTCTTCTAATTACTGATAATTAATATACCGTAATGTTCGAATAACGTAAACCAGTCTCTTTTCACTAATTTATAGTAAATACCAAGTATTTTTATTGAATTTTTGTAACAAAAGATAAAATTTTGAATATACCGGTAAAACAAAAAAATCACCTGTTTACAAACCAAAAATCTTGATATAACAACTTTGGATTTAATCGTTTTAAATAATTCTGAACAAATTTTCTTCTTAATTTTTTCATTTAAAATATGCCTGACTCTTTGATTTTTTCCATTTCTTTTTCATTTGAACAAAGTCCATCATAATGTGTTAGATATCTCATATATTTATTGTTTTTTTTTTAAATTGGAGTGTATAACTTTTTAAAATTGTATTCGTAATTGCTAATACGATTTAGACATCTCAAAACATCACATTCTGTTCTTATAAGTAAGCAAATATGGTGCTATCTTGTAATAATAAAATTGAATTTAAATGTGCCAGATTACGAATATCCCTCTTTTTTCTTATAGCACGTCTACGAAGTGTTCCAAAATTCGCGGAACACCTGGATGGTATGTTATTATGTGATGACCAAGGATCATTAGAAAAATATGGAAAAAATTCCATCGCTGTTAATTTCAAAGAAATTAATATTCAAAGTTAACACTTTAGATGTCGTTTGTCTAAATTTTAAAACATTTTAAAGATTGGTTTTGATATAGTCAATGTCACATTAAACAATTGGAGTACAAAACACCAGTTTTAAATGACGCAGATTTAACTAACCGGATATTTAAAGCAGCTCGTTCAATAGATGGAGAAATACTAGAAAGAATGCAAGGAAATATAATTAGAAGAGCGGAAATTTGAAGAGATCGGCACGGACATAATTTTGAACATTTATTATAAATTTATTATTATAATTTCAGCTCGTTGTCTCTTTTGACATTTATCGTATTTGTCATTGACATTAAGGGTCCTATACCGGGTGTCCACACTTAAGTGCGCACTATTGATAACTCTGTTATCTTTGGAGGTGTAGAATCGGTCAAATGGGCAAAGTAGTACCATTTTTTATGGCGGTTACAATTGTGAAAATAGAAAAACAATTGAACGTCGGGTTCTCTAGATATTCGACCAAACAAATTTTTTTTAAATGAAACACCCTGTATATTTTTTGGCGATTGGAAAGAGAATCGCAAACTGAACAAAAGAGTCTTAGTACACTAGTATAAAAAATGTCAAATAAAGTAGTTACTGAGAAATCTGTATCTTTGCTTTGTTTGCATGAAATCGATGTGCCTATGGAAAATTAAAGCGTCACATTGTCTAGTAGCTGTCAAATTATTTGTATTTGCTGTTGGAAAAAGTACTGGTTTTACAATTTTTTCAACCGTAACAATGGCATTTACTCATTTGGAAAAGTGTAATATGTTGGAGTTGTACTTGAAGTTTAACAAAAATTCAGATAAAGCGCTCGAATGTTACATTCAGCAATTTCCTGATCGTGATGTACCAGATCGTCGCTATTTTTTAAAACTTTATCGAAGATTAAGAAGCAACGAAACAGTTTTTATAAAGAAGAGGATCAAAAATGATTTTATATTATCACAAGAGACAGAAATAAATGTATTGGCATATTTTCAGGTACATCCAAATAATTCTGTAAGGGATTTGTCCAGAGAATCAGGTGTTTCTCGTAGTACGATCCATAAAATTTTGAAAAAAAATAAATATGTTTCCTTTAAATATCAGCCTGTTCAAACTCTACTTTTGGGTGACTATCAAAGACGATTAACTTTTGCTCAATGGTTTATCAATGCTTTTGAAGAAAATCACAATTTCTTCAGACACATTTTATGGAGTGATGAATCCAACTTTTCTAATCGCGGGATGATCAATAAAAGAAATAATCATTACTGGAGTCGTGAAAACCCATTTGTTGTTTATCCTTGTAATCCACAACACCGATTCAGTTTAAATGTTTGGTGTGGTATAATCGGATCCCGAATTGTTGGGCCATTTTTCTATCGGGGTTCTTTAACAGGAGAAAGATATGTGGCATTATTGACAGAAATTTTAGAAAATTTTCTGGATGAATTAAATTTGGTAGACAGACAGATTATTTACTTTCAACAAGATGGAGCGCCTGCCCATAATCACCGCGAGACAAGGGAGTTATTAGAAAGATTATTTGGCAATAGATGGATTGGCACAAATGGTCCTATTCAGTGGCCCGCACGTTCACCTGACATGACGCCATTAGATTTTTTCTTGTGGGGAGCAGTAAAAAATCAAGTGTACAAACATAGATATGCAATAGTGGATGAGCTTCAGGAAAGAATTTCCAATATCATTAACGCCATCGATGGTAGGACCATTTTAGGAGCTACTCGTAATGTTCACACAAGATTGAGAAAATGTATTGAAATGGAAGGAGATGTCTTTGAACATTTAATTTGAATAATTTTCTTTACTATTTTTGTATTTATTTTTATTTGTTTATTAAATTAAAGGCTTTAATGAATGTTTAATTGTCCGTAGATATATCGATTTCATGCAAACAAAGCAAAGATACAGATTTCTCAGTAACTACTTTATTTGACATTTTTTTATACTAGCGTACTAAGACTCTTTTGTTCAGTTTGCGATTCTCTTTCCAATCGCCAAAAAATATACAGGCTGTTCCATTAAAAAAAAAATTGTTTGGTCGAATATCTAGAGAACCCGACGTTCAATTGTTTTTCTATTTTCACAATTGTAACCGCCATAAAAAATGGTACTACTTTGCCCATTTGACCGATTCTGCACCTCCAAAGATAACAGAGTTATCAATAGTGCGCACTTAAGTGTGGACACCCGGTATATTGGATATGTGCATAGTTGAAAAATAGGAGATTTTGATGCAAGATATTTTTGTTGATTTTAAATTTGGAGAAAACCTCCCAACGTCAACTTATGAAGAATTTACTAATCTACCCGCTGAATAATCAAATTTAGAAAAAAATGATCTGATTAAAAAAAAATAATTAACATGTCAAAATTTTAAAAACAAATTTTCTCGCAAATCCTTGGAAGCAGATTTGTTTGCTTTAGTTCACGTTATAAATCGAATAAAAAGCTACCCCGCTCTGCACTTATTTTTCGTTCAACTATTCTTCACTTTGTTTTAAATGAATATAAAATAAATTAAAATTAGGCAACCCACATTACAATGAATTGTTATTCTGGTAAAAATCTTTCCCGCGATTACAAATGTGTAAATATTTGGTCATAAATAATTTTTTATTCGGTTAGATATTGAATTATTATTTCAAATATTTATTATATATTCCCTATGTGTAATAAGTACTCGGACATCCTTGGCTTATTGAATTATGTGCTATGCAACCAATATTACATTTCCGATCCACTATATAGGACTCTTAAAATTTTTAATTTATTATTCTCCCTTATTCCCATAGAAACGGGCAACTCTAGTACCTTATCCATTATTAGGATAAATCAAACGTGTTTCCAAATTTACAGTTACAAAAAGGCCAATATTTTCTAGAATGAACAATCTGAAATTTTTTAAATATCTTTTCTGTGTTCCTTTATCATTACTTCAAACCGTAGTGTGGAGCTGTACCGCAAATTTTGGGACACGTTGTATAATAAATATTTGCTTAATTTCGATATGCAATATAATTATTATTTCTATAATTATAATTTTCTGATTAACATTTATAGTTTAATTAATTTAAACAATAATTAATAATTCGAATCGCTAATCAGAATACCGTATCCACCGGATCACCGAGGGTGCATAACGTTAAATTTCTAAATTGTCTTGAATTGCATCAGCTAACAGTTGTTAAGAGAGAAGCCCATAATCAAATATTACATACTATTCTTTAAATTTGTTTTTTCGGTGTGAGAAATTTAGGTACTTTATCTATTTTGAGAAGTATTTGTTTAATATCTGGTTATTATAGAAATGTGTCAAATATAATTCACGCAAGTCTAAACAAACTACTTGCTTCAAAGATAAACGTGCAATCAGAACACGTTGAACAATTATCAACGAAAGCTTGAAAATTTAACAATATTCCATTAACATGTACTAAGTGAGACTAGAGTCGACGGTTTTATGATGTATTTAACATAAAATGTGTAGGTACTCATTTAAATTTTAGCGTGTACTGTATATGAATGAGCTGTGCTTTCCCAGTAATAAAAATATGAAACAATCCCGGAAATTTTTATTTATATTGTGTACTGTACGCCTACGGACATACACTACGAAATGCAAAAACCTATTGTCTCGAATAAGGTAGCGATGTTTGTCACGTGATTGACGCCGCCGTCTGAGTAATCTTGACGACACAGCCTATATGTGAAGAACCCGTTCGGTAGTTTGTAGACCAGAGCTTTGGACGTCTCGCGAATATAAAGGACCACGCATTGGCATTGAAGTGAATGAATTGCCTTACCTTTTTATGATTCCATACTACATTGACGCTGGGCTTGCCCCGTCGGAAATCAGATTGATCGATCACGTCATCGTGGACTAGAGAAGCGGTATGGATCATTTCTGAGATCATGGCGACCTCTCTTTGTTGTGGCAGCAGTCTATTAAAAAAAAAGAAAGCAATTATGTACTTTATCAAGTAGAAATTGTCATAAAAAATATTAAATGTTGGTCATGGAATGTAAAACGCTTGTCTTAGTTTAAATCATCCTTTTGAAATAATTCAATTATTGTCAAGCTACACTGACATTATCAATAACCTACAAATGTGTTACCTACTTAGTTCAGCTGTAAAATAATAATGAACTGCAAGTTATGAAATAAATAACGTTTTTATTAACCAGAAAAACTAAATTACAATAATTGTTGGAAATGTCCCCCGTTTTGTTCAATGCACAAGTTTACGCGCCTCCTCATGCTGTGAAAAGCGTTTGCAGCATTTCTGGCGTTATGGTTGCACATTGCTGAACAATTCTTTGTTGCAGTTCTTGCAAATTATGTATCGGATTTGCGAAAATCTTATTTTTTAAATAAGGAAAGATAAAATAGTCCATAATCGTCAAACAAGGTGATCTCGGAGGAAACTCAACTTCCGTATGCAAACTTATCAGCCGGTCATCAAAAAACTCGCGGAGAAAAGCAAGATTTTCTGGTGTAGTATGTGCTGTTGCACCGTCTTGCTGGAATTAACCGTATTGAAGTTCATCATCGTCTAACTGTTGCACAAATTCATTCAAAAAAATATTTCTGTACCTTTGTGCGTTGACGGTGAAATTAAAAAAAAAATTGGCCTAATTATTCTTCTGCGAGCAACTGCCATCCAAACACCAATTTTCTGAGCATGTAGTGGCGTTTCAATAAAAATATGCGGGTTGTCAGTGCTCCACATTCGCATATTCTGAGAATTGATGTATCCCGAAAGGTGGAACCAAGCTTCGTCAGAAAAAAAAGTTAAGTTCAGAAGATCGTCATTCATTAAATTATTAACGAACCAATGGCAGTACGCAAGGCGTCTGGGGTGGTCTGCAGGCAGAAGAGCTTGCATCTTATATGGATGCATGTTCAGGTCCTTCTTTACAATCGTTTGGCATGTTCCATAAGAAAGCCGAATTTCTTGAGAGAGACGTTTTAAAGGTTTTGTAGGCTCCTCTTCCATACGTTGACGAACGTCATTAATAACTTCTTCTGTACGAACTCTTGGTCTACCAGCACCTTTTTATGCGTCACAGAACCAGTTTCGCGAAACACTTCAACACAATTTGTAAGGCATGCATAAAAATTGTCCGGTAATACTGCTACGGCTGGGAAGTGCTCTCGAAAATTGTCCAAACACAAACGTCGACTGTATTCCCAAGTTCCATTAACTAGCACACCCGTTCGAAAATAGTCTTCAATCATGCAAATTTTGTGCTCTGTGGTGAGAACCATGATTCAAAAACCATGCAGGATTAAAAAACTTCAACACAATAACTTGACAGATTTTAACATTCAAAAAATTATGACATACCTAAATGTACGATGTACGCTACGACAATAATTTTAAAATCCATGGCCACCATTGACCAATTTAATTGTTGATATCCCGGTATAATGTCGTGTAATAATCGCACACCTTTTTTCAATTTTCCACGACGTTTTGCACGAATAATGTCCCTTAATTTATGCAATAAAGACACATAATATGTGCCGTCATATTTATAGTGTACACCTCGCGTATGTGCATGCATGACGTAACGGAGTTTGAACACGTTTAAACCTGTATGAGAATTTATGGCACCTACCTCGTACATCAAGTGAATTGGAAATGTTGATCATTAACGTAACATTTTTTCAGAATGATCTGGTTCATAAATGTTCAACAAACAGTGGTTATGCTTGTATTTTTTCTGCTATACAATGTACTCAATTTTTGACGACCAGTTTTTTCGAATCATAGAGTTATACATATCATAGCATGAATTCAGAAAACAAATAGCTTTCATAAAAAAACAGATCACTGCAGTTTATTGAAAAAATCTAGTTATTTTTAAATTAACCTAATTTTTTTTTCAATTTCATTGGATTCCACGTTCAAAATTAGAGGCAGTATAATAATAATAATTATAATAATAATAGTCTTTTTTTGTCCAACAGCAAAGATGTCATTTACAGGACAACAATTTACACTTGATAGTATTTCCTATAACTCTAAACCCCGTTCCAAAGCAACAATCTAACAGAGGAAAAGAAACCTGAATGTACGCATTAATGCGAAATTTATTGCAAAGTTAAATCTCTAGCATGGAGATGTTAAGTTATAGAACATATCAAGCTGATATACGAAGGAAAGCACACGAACAACTTGAACAGAAAAGCTAATATTCAAAACCTGATACATACAAATAGTAGTGGTTCATCCTGTAGTAATAATAATAATAATAATAGCAATAACGAACAAAAAGCTTAACACAATAGACCGAGAACAGTAAATATTTAATAATTAAAACATAGCCAATGCATTTAAATTACAAATTAAAATGAACAGTATTACAGACATTTGCAGAGCAAATGAAATACAAGGCAAGAAGCCCAAAAAGAAAAAGAACAATTGAGTTGAATCGAGAGACATATCTATTTGTTGTTAGAGTAAGGTTTTCGGGGGCTTAGTTGGTTGGCGTTCCTAACGTTGCGTTGATCAAATAACACTCCAATATCTCTCATTTGTGTTTGCCTGGGAATAGGAGTTTGATCTAATATGTAGGGGAATATCAATGGCCCGTTTGTTGTGGTATACGTAACTACCGCAGATTTATTAACGCTGACCTTTATTTTGTTCCGCTGACACCAGTTGTTAATATCACGTAGATCGCTCTGTAGGGCTTCACAATCGTAGACTGACGAGATCCTTGAAAAAATGTTTAAGTCATCAGCATAAGCTAGGACGCGACCGCTGAGAATAGACAGTAGATCGTCAATGAAAACGTTGAAGAAGAGTGAGCCCAGGTTTGATCCTTGTGGGACACCATCTATTAATGTTTCGTCACTATGTAACCGATTGGCTTCATTCATAATTTGACAATCAGCTGTCAAACGACATTTGCGCACGTAGCTAATTCAAGTGGAATAGAAATAAAATAACGACATATTTTACTTCTGTTTCACTAAACCAACACATATTAGTTTCGTCAAGACTATTGTTTATCATAGCTTTGCTGGGATCGGATAGGTGGTGCTGTAATTAAGTTATTAACAAATTCTATATGTTGAATATTCTTTGCGCAATCCGTTAAACGCACCTCACCACTTGAGTGCGCCCTTGGCATGAGGGAGAAGAGTAGTTGAGAAACAGTCACACTCAACACAACACATTGTGAATTAATTATCTGATGCTAAAGTTTAAAATAAAGCAATTAAATTTACAAATCAGTTTTAATTCGCTGGTCCTTCGACAAACAACAATAGTCCACAACTATACCAAACATCTGGTCCTTCGAGCCGGATACAAGAACCTCCGTAGAACAAAAACGCCAGTACAAAAAACAATCATACATAGTTGCAGCCAGACAATTCCAATTGCCCAGCCTAGGTCTTGAGGAAAAACAGCAACGTATGAAGCTATTCACACGACACGTTCAACCAAGCAGATGGTCGACTGCAGTGAGGGAAGATAAAGACAATATCGGTGAGACATTTCCATTTATCCTCTACAATTTAATGTTTCTTTAATCATTCTAACACAGTGTATTTATTACTTATTCACGCACATTATAAATTCATTATTTAGTTAATACGTATATTTATACATATCAGAGTACATAATAAAATCATTGCAAGATTTAATTTACTATACACAAACAGTTTAATATGTCGAACGCAGATAAAATAACATCTTTGATACGTAGACGTGGTCAAATCAAGGCACGCTTAACGGGTTTCAAAGAATTTATAAACAAAATTTGTAATACTACAAACGAATTAGCTCAACAAGAGTTTCAGTCATTGTCGGAATTAAATATTATTAATTTGAAAAACAGATTGCCAGCACTTGAAGAATTAATTGCACATTTTGAACACGTTAATTCTCAAATAATAGAATTGGACGATCAAGGTAATATCGATACGCGCTATAATGAATATATAGAATTTGAAACGTTTATAATGAGGTATTGGCACTTGCGAAATTACTATATTCAAAAAACACAGCTGAGGCTCAAATTGAATATGATGCTAGTAAACAACCGAGTCCAGTTCTTAGTAGCAAACGTTCAGTTATATCTGATGCGGTTAGCGCCACTACTAGTATACAGAGTGTTCCAAATGCTAGTAACAATAATATTATACAAAATCAACCACAAGTAAAATTACCAGTTTTAAAAATGCAAATTTACAAAGGGGAACCAGAACAGTTTCCATGCTTTTATGAAAGTTTTAAATCCCTTGTTCACAATAATGAAAGTTTGGATAACATTTCGCGCTTTTTATATTTAAAATCATGCCTAGGTGACGAACCGTTAAAGGTTATCGAGTCATTAGAAATTTCGGCAGCTAATTATCCTATGGCTTTATCGTTAATTGAAAAAAGGTATAAAAATACAAAATTACTTATACATTCTCATATTAAAGGCATTGTTAATTATCCCAAAATCACAAAAGAATCTGCAATTGCAATTCGACAACTTTCAGATTCCTTTCAAGCTCATATACGAGCGCTAGAAGCACTTGGCGAACCAGTCAAGTCGTGGTACAATATCATACAGTATTTAGTTATGGAAAAATTAGATTATAATAGTCAAAAGGAATGGGAAATAGAAGTAATCAAATCGGATAATCAAAACATTGATTCGCTCACTAATTTCATTGAAAAACGTTGTATGTTATTAGAAAAGATAGAAAAGAATCATCCTAAAGTACAACATTTTGCACAAGTTAAATTTTTCTTTCAAAACAGCTGCTCGTGTTTACTCTCTGATAATGACGTATTTTAGCAATCTTTCTTAGATATACTTGATTGACATAGTAAGGATGTCAATTACAAACACAATAAAACACTTACTTTATTTTAACACCGTCAATTTAATGTGACAGTGGTTTAGACAATAAGTATTATTTTCAATAATATTAATACAGTGATAAAACCAAAGTGGGTGTTTTATTGTGTCTGTAATAGCCGAGGATTACCACATAGTAACGGCTTCATTAATTTGTTGTAAATTACTATGAACACACATATTACATCACAGACTTGTGTTGATGACCTATTTTTTCCATAAGAAATCACGAGAGTTCACGAAAATTACACAGGGATAATGTGAAAGACATTCTTAAAACATTACAATTTTGAAAACAAAAGTAAACCGCTTTACAACAATCTTCAACCTAAAAACGTACCTACAACACACAAAGAAAACTTCGAAGTCATTGATCTTCCATCGTTCTTCATTCATCGTTTAGTACACGCAATATTCCTCATCTCTCTGTGTCTACACACAGAAAGTATATGAACTTCAATAGAAAAGAAAAACCTGTTTCTTTTTCGTCGAGTTAGGTACCGCCGCAAGTAAAACATCATCTCATCTAATGGTGCAGTCTCATTAAAGAAACTATTTTGTCTTGCCGAAACGTAGGATTCGATTGCTCAACTGAATTATTTCCCACGTGCATCTCTGGTACATAAGCTATTATTACATAGGTAAGTATGTTGTACATATATAGGTATATAGGTACATCTGTCAATTTTTTAAACAATTTTCGTGGTCCGGACGCGATGCCATGCTCGCGGCAGCTTTGTTTTTTTTTTTCCTTTTTCGAGTTGCTATCACGTCTTTACGACCGTCTAGGAAATTGAAACCGGTGTCTCTAGATATGTGTTGAACTTTCTCCGTTTTTATACTGACTCGAAGTCCATTCAGTACGTTCGATGCAGCTGTCTGTTTTTATGATTCAGATGGTATTCTAGGAGTACATATTCCCGGATGTCTGCGAAATATTACGATAATGATTTGAGCAAGGAAATGCAATAATAAACTAGTTGGTATTAAGATACTTTAAAGTCTAATTGTTACAATTATCGATTGTAAAATTTGTGTTTATTATACACATATATATATAATTAATAAGGTGTGTTACATTTAGTTATACCGCAGCAATTAAATTTTAGATAGACTTTCTGTCATTTAGAAACTGCAAAATGTTATATGAGAGTGATACAATAATTAATTAACACTTAATAGGCTTTACACAATACTTCAAAATCACTAAGAAAGCTATTCCCTAACTATTGTTATTTTAACCCTGGACTGCTTAGGTAAAAGGTGCACTCATAGTTGCTTAGGTGGGGTTACTCATAACTAAGCTTCGGATAAATATGCATTTTATAGAAGTCCTATTATTCTCGAATTTACATTACATAAACAAATCTAATAGAACCGTCACCGTCCTTCGAAAATATATGTGGTAAATCCCAAAAGGCTTTTATGACCGATTATCAATCCCAAACAGCTTTTATGACCGATTATCAGGTACCCAACCCGCAAGGAGTGGAATATTCCATAACTTTGTTTGATTTTGAGAAGCGATCATCCCAAGTGTTAAAAATTCCGAAAGAAAAACGATCAGTTAGCTTAATTTCAAACCAATTTGTCAAAGACTTCAGCGATTTTACAACTGATGGTTTTGCAAAAAAAAAATTTCCACAGTTTTAGATAAAAATACTAGATATCAAATTTTGAAAAATATTTCTAAGATTTTACAAAATGAGGAAACTGCTGTTGCTCCCAGTAATTTGAATCTCACTGACATAGTGGATTTATCATTCGCTCCTATTGTATCATGTGACGTGGAACAATGTTATTCAGAATTTAAATAGTTATTTACGAACCAAGTGCGGGAAAGCATATTTCGCGAATGAGTGGCCATTTTTAAAGCGCGAGCCGAAAGGCGAGCGCTTTATGGACACGAATTCGCGAAATGTTTCACGCACGAAGTTTGTACAATATTTTTTGTACGAATAATTAAATAATACCTACTGTTAAATACGTTATCATTTATGACACACTACAAATTTGTTCATATTAATTAAAAAATTTTGAGTTGGCAGTACTTATTATTTGAATTGACATTTAATTTAAAATTAGTCAAATTCCAAACATTGAATACAAAATTAAAATCTCCTCTAAAACATGCATTCTGATGAAGAAATACAATGTACACCTCCTGAAATTCGTGAAGCTGCCAATACTGCAATCGATACTTTATTACCTACAAAATCAAAAGACAGATACAACACCATTTATGGTAAATTCATAACTTGGGCTAGATCTAAAAATATAAAAACTTACTCAGAAAATTGTTTATTAGTTTATTTTCAAAGTTTACAATCAAATAAATCATTATGGTCTACTTATTCTATGCTAAAATCATGCTTAATAATATATGATAATACGGATATATCTAAATATGCAAAACTCATAGCATACTTAAAACAGGTAACGAAACACCTTCAGCCTAAAAAATCGGCAGTATTAAGCGAAGAACAAATTACTAAATTTATAGTTTAAGCACCAGATTCCTTGTTCCTACTAGTGAAGGTAAGTCATTTTTGTATATTTTAAATTCATACATTACTATATGTATTTATAGGCTGTATTAATAATGGGTATTTCTGGAGTATGTCGATGTGTAGAACTTTGCAAAATGTCATTGCGAGACAGAATTTAAAAATAATTTAATTATTGTAACAATTCCACAAACAAAAACAGATAAAAGCCGTACATTTGCAATCATTAAGCCAGAATGGATTGCATTAATTCGGCAATATGCAAATTTAAGACCAGACAACAACCAACGATTCTTCTTAACATATCGCAATGGCAAGTGTGTTTCTTCACCTGTTGGTCTTAATACAATTGGTAAAATTCCAATGCGAATAGCTGAGTACCTTCAGCTTGATAGCGTAAGTAGCTTCACAGGTCACTGTTTCCGAAGGAGTTCAGTAACATTGTTGGCAAACCAAGGAGCTGACTTGCTTTCAATTAAAAGACATGGTGGATGGAAATCATCTATGGTTGCAGAAGGATATGTCGAAAATTCTCTTCATAGCAGAATTCAATTGGCTAAAAAAATGACCCAGTCAGAGATGTTGATTCCTCCTGCAACTTGTTCGACGTCTGAAATACAACAAGGATTATCTAATAATAATATTAATGTTACCTTACCCTCACAATCGAGATCAATTGAAACGAATCAGCTAATCCCTGGAGTATCAATACCTGGTTGTGAAAATTGTGCTGTCAAAATTTTTAATAATTGTTCTGTTTCAATTTCTGAAAAGAGTTAATAATGGTAATTTATACAATATTTGTTGCCGTTCTGACATTTAATTACATACCTTTGAAATATAACAATTTCTATTACATTGTGTTTTATTACTGTCATATCAAAACAACAAACTGGGCAGCGTATTGGTAAGATTAGGGGTTTATGGTTTTAAAATGTTATCAAGTTACAGTTAGTACCAACTTTACTAATCCTCAAATTTGAAGACAACAACTAACTAATGGCACGCAGGTTGACATTAGTCTTCCTCGTGGCGACGTTAGTTGTTGTCTTCAAATTTGAGGATCTTCTAGCTGAAGCTACAAATGGGAGTCTGTCACCTGATGGTCTTCCGTGTAGCTTACATCTCCAAGGTTATCCCACCTTATTCCTTGGCTACACCGTACTGACGACGACCAATGAGTCAGAAACACGTGTCTACGGTTGCTCTACAGCGGAATTTACCCGTTATTATACTTTTATAAATATTTAAACAACATGGTAACATTGAATATGTAGACCACAAGGACGATGCCTTTTTTATCGTGCTTTCTTTATCAAAATAAGCAATTACTACATTTTCCGTAATATTCCCAATATTATTTTCTTAACACCAACTTAAAAAGAGCTGGTATTGCTTTTCATAAATATGTCGAGACTTTGTTGGCAAAAGATTTTGTAAATTGTCTTATGCTATTTTGCGAATCTCTGGAGGCGTGCAATTATTCATTTCGTCCATTTTGTTGATAATTTGAAATAATGTATTGCATAAATCAGACTAAATTTTAAACAAAATGATACCCCGCCGATATTCAAATATTTAAAATGTTTTGCTTAAAAATCAGAGTAACCAACTTCAAAAAAACAAGATTTCTAAAATGTTCGAACAAAACATGTCACTCATTTTAAGCTTTTTTGAACTTTTAATAACCGAAATAGAAAAAATAGTATAAAATACTAACATGTCTAACATCTTGTAATATTTACACATGTATGTTCAACAGGTCACACATATAGATGTCGCTAACTTGATATAATACCACGTGTCTGCATTCTCCGCCTAACAGCTTGGCCACATTATCTTAAAGAAACTCGTTCCTTAATTTATCCTTAATCTGGTTGTTGGTTTGCTGGTTACATATAAGTTGCTACTCGGAATTTCCTTTTCTTTTAAAAAGGTTTCCGTTAAAAAGCCTAGAAGTCAAATATACAATTAGCACGTGCTTTATTGAGGTTAAATACAAGCGTCACAAATAGCGCTTGAAAAATTAGGATTAATTACAAGAGGATCCATTGCATAATTCGTTTCATAAGACATTTTGCGTACTTGTTCTTTAGAAAAGTTTTCTAAACTTGAACGTGTGAATTGAATTTTAATATACTATTTTCTAATCTGCCTCTTTTTTTCATTTTTTTGATAAATGAATAGAAATATCAAAAAGTAGTAATTTTGTGGTGGTTGGCAATGACATTTGACGTAAATTCAAAATTTTAATTTATCGCGATTTTTATATTCAATATTTGATACTTCTTAAATTTAATTTAAATGAGTGCAAATATTTCATGTACACCACCTGAAATTAGTGAAATCGCTGATAATGCCGTGAATAATTTACTTCCCACTAAATCTCGTAGCAATTATGAGAAGCAGTATATAAAATTAGAATGGTGTAAAGAAAAAGAACTTCATGTTATATCAGAAAACGATTGAATTGCCTATTTTCAATTACAACATACTAAATATAAAGCGTTCATCTACTTTAGAGACAATTTATTCTATGCTGAGGTATTGTTTAACTACATATAAGGATTTAGATGTATTGCAGTATAAGAAATTACAGACTTTCCAAAATCGTTTATCTGAAGGTTACCTACAAAAAAATCTAAAACCTTAGAAGAAATAGATATTATTAAATTTATACAAGAAGCAGTAATAAAATCTATTCGGCAATAAAAGTATAAGTACATTTTTCCACATCTATCGCAGCTTAGCATATAATTGTATTAATTTGTAGGTAGTCTTAATAATAGGTTACAATATGTCTGTAGAAGATATCGACTATAAGTCTGACACCATCATTGTTTCTGTACCTAAAATAAAAAATAATATTCCGAGATTCTTCGTAATTACAGATACAATATGGATCGATTTAATTAAGAAATATTATAACTTACGGCCTATTTAGTAGTAATGTTGATGTCGGTTACTTTTCAGTACTTGTAACTATCCGTTACTTTCGAATTCAATATCCGTTACTTTTTATTCGTTACCGAGTACTCATTCAAATGTGCGGTGCGGGAATATGTATAGTTAATATATGGTACAAACAAAATGTTCACTTATATACTAATTTTAAGATATATTACGTGAAATAGATAAAATTCGTTAAAAGTATCACATAAAACATTCCAACTCAATGTTAAAAGTAAAATGTCAAAGCCTAAAGTATTTTCCCCATTTTATTTACAATAGGCGAGATATTCTATCATAAAACTATAAAAATCACCAGCTCCGATTTAAATTACACAAATAAATGCAGAATATCACTACAATAAGTTCAAAAAAAATTTTTATAATGAAATCAATTTACGCAAATACTAGTAATACTAATAATTGGTTAAATTCAAATATTTTGTACGAAGTTATTTACTCTAAATTATATTTTTCAATAAAATATTTCAGACAAGAATGTATTTAGAAGTTATATATTATGAGAGTAACTGTTTGAAAAAGTAACGAATATTTGAAACCAGTATTCGTTACTTCGAATCTTGTCGAGTACCGAATACTTTAGTAACCGATAGTTACATTTGCAACACCACTACTATTAAGAATAGTGATAAGCGATTTTTCTTGACTTATCGCAATGATGTTAATAGTCCAATGGGTATTTATATTATAGACAAAATTTCAAAGAAGATTGCGAGTTTTTTGAAATTGCCATATCCAGAATTGTTTACAGGACACTGTTTTAGGAGATCTAGTTCAACACATTTGGCAAATCATAGTGGTGATTTGTTGACCTTTAATCTTCCCCAAAACCTTTTACTTCATCTTAATTATCATCAACATTAAAATTAGTACATAACCAAAAAATAGAATACTTGAATTAGATTCGAAAATTATATTGAAAAATAACACAAATGATTTGGCGCCCAACGTGGGGCAAATATAAAATAAATCTCGGTAAATTTATAAACATATAATTACTTGATTAAATTTCTAATATATTTATGATAAATGAAATAATAGATCTATACCATACGTAATTCAAATTTCTTTCTCAATTTTATTTTAAAAATACTAACACAACATTGAAGTGACATGTTAAAGAATTAATGTAATCTTGGCTTCGAAGAAATTGAATATCCACCAAATTTAGCACATTGCGCATGTTTATATCTATTCGACTTTTTGATATCAATGACAAAGTATACGCATTCACAGTCATCTCTAACTGCACCACTGGACACTTCAGAGAATGTAAAATTTATCAAATATAATCGCTGCAAAGTATACTATTAACCTATTATTACATACATACATAAATTATGTGTCAATTTTTTAACAAATAACATCGAGATTTTTATGGGTTTTGCTAAATATATTTATTATAATACAACAGCATAGAATATGTCTCGTAACTTCTACAGAAATTAATTTGCGTGCATATTAAACTAAATTCATTCATGATTATTTCGAAACCGCTCACAAACTTTTACGTTACCGTTGACATCAATTAAAACAAGTTAATTTATTCCATAAATAAACGCTTATTGCTAATTTATTGTATGTGCGATTACACTGTGCAATGAAAGTTTCTTCCCCGCTCGTATAGATGTATGTTTCATTTTCATTCGAACACCATCGTTTGTTGCTAATACGTTGACCTTTTACGTTCGCAAAAGAGAAATAAAACTTTCTTTTTAACGCAATACACACATATATATATCGTAAATACATATCGCTGCTGATCGATAATTGTTAAAGCGTAGCATTAAAAACTTCTTCTCTGGTTCAGTATTAAAGTCACTAATATTTTTCAATGGGCGAATTTTAATTTTTAGTTCAGTCAGTAGGGAGTTTTGTTCTGCAAAAAGTGCGGCAGAAACGATTTCGATATACAGGTTCGGTCTGGGATTACCTTGCATGCGAGGTAAAAGTCCATCTATTGAAACGAGAGTTGTTGCCAGTATTTATACACATGTGGGCAGTGGGCACGTACTGTTCGACGCTCAACGACAGGGCGATACAATCATTACGATCATAAGATTCCAATATAATGCATTTGTGCATGTTACAGGGGTTGTTATCTTCATTTTTAGGTACAATTCCCATTCGTAATAATCTTAAGTTAATATTATAAGAATTCCTTCAGATTTATTATTTTTATGATTGAATTTAATATGGTTTCGCTGAAGGTCTACTTGTCGGGTCGCGTATGTATATCTTTTAGGTAGGTACGGTTTGGCAACTCCTTTCGTGTTATGTACGGAAAGCCGCATGCAAAATAATCGTCGGCCAAACCTGTATGCTGATTATGCCTGCGTTCCAATAATACAAGTTTTCGACCTTGTGGGTGGGGGCTCTAGGCCCACCATCTTAAATAAAAGATAGCAAAAATCTGCCTTTTTCGCAAAAACTTTCTCAACTGTTGATCTCACGATAAAAATATACAAGGTGTTCATTTCAAAACTTCCCACCCTAAATTTGTGGAAATCTGGAAATCTACGAAAAATTCCCTAAAACACGTATAAAGTATTATCGTGGGGACCATTTCGTGATGCAAAAATTGACTCACCCACTTTAACCCCCTGCCCCCGGGAGCTACCCCCTTAAAAATCTTAAGTGCAAAGGGGTATCGAGTAATACGTCATTTTAAAGACCTTTTGAAACAGTACATTTTGGCATTTATTTTTTTTAAATTTGATCGATTCGTTTTGAAGATTTTTACAAAAATTCTTTTGGTTTGTTTATTTTTTTTTTGTTTTTTGTTTTAGGCTTAAATATCTATTGCTCAAACACAATTTAACTGCTTAAGATGTTTTATTTTTGTTTTTAAAGTTATTTAAGAGTTCAAATACTTTTCTGCAGAAAAATTCAATCCAATAATTGTTCAGAAAATTCTCCATTCATCGCTAAATATTAAATATTACATAACATAACGTTGGCAATTTTGTGACTAACGTTATGTTATGAAATTTTTAGATTTACTTGATATATTATAGAATTGCTTTCAATGATTGCTTACTGAAATTTACGTTGTAAATTGAAACCGCTTTCTATGCCTGCTTATTGGAAATTACATTGTAAATTTGTATATAAATAGTGAGGGTAAAATGATTGACTATTCATAAGCACATAAATTTCGTAATTATTTCGACTTAATATAGGTATATTATATTTGATGCACCAGAATAATCAAAAAACAATAGTATCAATTATACCGTAGTCGACAAATTTTAATTTCGGTTTATATTTCTATCCCATGCAGAAGATGATCTTATAATATGCAGCGATGACTGCTTGCTAACAGTGGTGGGAGAGCAACACAGTGGCGGGGGACCCCCACGCCATACATTTCATAGCAAACGTTTGTCGAGTGTAGCAGCCTCGCTTATGTTTATCTTTAGTTTATTTCGTCGCGCTCTTTTCCTCTTTCTACTTTCGTATCAGAAATTAAAATATGTCAACTACGGTATATAAGTGGGTGTTATTTTGATTACACTGAATATTTAAGACATCAGATATAATATTTACTAAGTCATAGCAATTATGACATTTATGTATTATGTATATGCAGTTTTTGATATCTAGGATGTCTTTTCTAATAGAAAACGAATCACCAACAACGTAAATTATAGAAATTATGTAATGTGTTTTTCTGTTAGATTTAAGGATTGGTTGGACATAAATATATTTTATTTTTAATTTTGGTAAATATTGAACGAGAAGAATAAATAAGTTATTCTAAACAAAATCTAAAGTAAGTTCCAATAAGTACAATACATATACTGAAACGTAAAATAATTTAAAGTTAAAAATATATATTCAAGTAAAAATCTATGTATTTATTCATAACATTAAAAACCATCTCTCTAATGGGATTAACTTTTTTTTTTGATCCGCTCTCTGGATGTATTTTGAGTACCAGTCTTTGAATTAGTTCTAGGGTTGCACCACATGATTTGGGGAATTGTATACAGGCTATTCCACGAGAGCCGTTCGTTAGAAGTTTTCGTGGTTAGAAATAACTTAGAATTCTGAAATTTTGGGTTCCAGGGTTATTCAAGATTCTCTTTCATTTAAAAATATTTTCAAGATCATACTACTTCCGGTTATACCGGAAGTCGTCATTAACTGCCTTATTTTAAATGCAACACCCGGTATATTATTTCATTTTTGGATTCCTGAGAAAATTTCATAGTGGGTTTTCAATTTTTTCTTAGATATCTTGATTTTTTTGAAAATTTTTGACTGATGTAGCCCTGTTTTGAGCATTGCGCCCTTTAACCAATTTCGATTGGTGGAAAGCGCATCTGGGGTAGACGGAAGCACAGGAATGATACTTTCGAATGCCATATTGACAACTGATTTATCGCATACAGCATATCCAAAATTTAATGACCAATTACATCATTTTAAAAGTTGAAAAAGCTCGTTTTTTCAAATAGGACACCCTGTATTTTATTGGATGGTCGGATGCAGATTTTGATTCTGCATCGATTTGCTATAACATTCCCTATACCTATTTCCAGTGCTTTTCTTGTTAATCCATATTTTTATCAAAAGGTGATCAAACTCCAAAAGTTCTACCCAGTAAGCCTTGATTTTGACAGGAATTGAAACAATGTTGATTTAATGTCAAAGCAGTATCATCGTACAGATTCGTGAGGTATCTAATTACAGTTCTAGGGATTTTGTTAACTTGCTTAAGTACAGTTTATAATGGAGAATGTTTAAGAATATTCCAATAATGATTTATTAAATTTGTTTTACACGCACGGTGAATGTGGACGAATTGTTCGACGAACATGCAGACTATTTAATGAACAATATCCGGACCTACCAACAATGACTTCCGAAAAATTCGCAAGAATCGAAACTCGCTTTATAGCAAGTGGAAACGTAAGGGCATCTCAAAATAACCTAAAGCCCGTAATTGATAATGAAGATAACGTGGTGAATGTGTTGGCGTTTTTTCAAGCTTATCCGCGGAGTTCAATTTCCACAGCAGCGCTGGATTTGAGTATTTCAAAAACATCAATCCACAGAATAATAAAAACACATGGAATGCTTCCTTTTTGTGAGATAACTCTTCACGGATTACGTCTTGGTGATGAGGCAAGACGTGTCAACTTTTGCGAATTTATGATTTTGAAAATGACCGAAGATCCGAGATTTCTTCATCAGATTATGTGGACTGATGAATCGAAATTCAGCAGGCAAGGAATTACAAATCGCCGAAATACTCACTACTGGGCACAAGATAATCCACATGTTATTAGGGAACATAATCACCAAGACCGCTTTAGTTTCAATGTTTTTTGTTTAATTATGGACAACAGAGTGGCTTATCAAGTGTACGATGGAAATTTAAATGCGGCTAGATATCTGGTGATACTGAGAGGGTTTGTTAGTAATTTTCTGAATGCCCTACCTCCACGTGATAGAGCAAACAGTTGGTTTCAGCTTGATGGTGCTCCAGCACATTCAACTATAACTGTACACCGCCAATTGTCAATGATTTTCGAGGATCGGTGGATTGGCCCGCGGGGACCTTGGAACTGGCCACCCAGATCACCCGATTTGACCCCCTTGGATTTTTACCTCTGGGGTTGTATAAAAGAACTAGTGTACTTTAGGCCGGTACAAACTAGAGAGGAATTATTGAACCGTGTTCACCATGCGTTTACTAATATAAGTCCAGACGAACTTCCGAGATCTATTTCGCGAGGAGTATATGACAGAGTTATTCAGTGTTTGAACCAAAATGGAGGTCATATAGAACAATTATTGTAATTTTACATTCTCTTATTATTTTTTGTCATTATGTTCCAATTTTTTGTTTTTATTTTATATTTCGTTCTAAATGTTATGTACTAATGTCATGTTCTAATTAAAGTAAATTTTTTACCATTTCATTGATGTTTATTTGACTTCGAAAGGCAAGCGATGTTTCGGTTTCTGCCAAAAAACCACATTAAAATAAAAAATTTGGATTAACAAGAAAACCACTGGAAATAGGTATAGGGAATGTTATAGCAAGTCGATGTAGAATCAAATTCTGCATCCGACCATCCAATAAAATACAGGCTGTCCCATTTGAAAAAATGAACTTTTTCAACTTTTAAAATGATGTAATTGGTCATTAAATTTTGGATACCCTGTATGCGATTCAGTTGTCAATATGGCATTCGAAAGTATCATTCCAGTGCTTCCGTCTACCCCAGAAGCGCTTTCCACCAATCGAAATTGGTTAAAGGGCGCAATGCTCAAAACAGGGCTACATCTGTCAAAATTTTCAAAAAAATCAAGATATCTAAGAAAAAATTGAAAATAGGTATAGGGAAACCTGATGAAAACCCACTATGAAATTTTCTCAGGAATCCAAAAATGATATAATATACCGGGTGTTCCATTTAAAATAAGGAAGTTAATGGCGACTTCCGGTATAACCGGAAGTAGTATGATCTTGAAAATATTTTAAAATGAAAGAGGTCTTGAATAACCCTGGAACCCAAAATTTCAGAATTCTAAGTTTTTTCTAACCACGAAAACTTCTAACGAACGGCTCTCGTGGAAATTTTCGTAAGCATTCAAGTTTACTAGTTGGTCCATATAAATATAGTTTATAGGCAAGTTATCTTCTTGTCCTACATAAAATATACCATATTTAGAAAAATGTACACCGAGAAAAAGGTTATAGCAAAACTATTCTTCTATAGTAATAGCTTTGACAGTAGCGAATTAAAGACATTTTACGTACAAAACTATATTTACAAATTTACCTTTTTTTATTATACATGTTGAAGCTGGCAGGTTAGCCTCACCCACTGACATTATCTAACGGATTCTACAAATAAATTATTTTTATAAAATCATATAAACCTAATAAGTATTTTAGCTCTGTAAATCTGTAAATAGCACCAAAGTCCTCCTAAAAATATTTTTAATTGTTTCAGATGTTTTAAAAAACTGTTACTAGATTAATGTTGCTTAAATCTGATATATGTTATAAATATAATATTACAATTCTCACGTGTGCAATCGAAAGTAAAACTTTTCCAATTTCTATGTAAATGTTGATGTCAATCGTATTTCTCTGTCTAGCATAGTTAAATTTGCATATTCTGCCATTGTTATAGTATATAAGCCTACCTATTTCAACTGCTACATCAATAAAAAAACAGACACTATTTCTTTGTCACCACAGTTATGTAGAAATGAACAGGACTAATGGCGGCTAATTTTGATGCGCATGCTCTAACTTAAAAGACGCATAACATGTTATGTACTTTTACTATATATTGAACATTTTGTTGTAAAATTCATAATACACAACTAGTACTTCTTATTTACTATGTATTTGCATATCGCGTAATATATTATGTGCTTTTCTTTAATCCCATTACAAATTAGGTAAAGATTAAGGAATATATAATGAAATATTACAGGAATTCTTAACAGTGTGCTTCGCTATTTAGATTTCCATTGAAAGACAACGGAACAATCACTTGGTCCCCAAGATGCCTGCTCATATATTATTTTTTTAAGGATACTTTATTTAATAATTTTGGCAAGAGGCATTGTCTTCTCAGACGATGCCTCTTGCGATAAACTGTAGCAGTAGCAGCAGCATTGTTTCCGCATTGCCCCAGCACCAAATGCATGTCTGAATATTGGTCGTTGAACATCCAAAATGCAACGAAAATTCATAAGGTAGTAATAGGGTTGAAATAAGCAGGACAATTTGACGTCAAAATAACATTAATAAGCAATTTTGATTTAGATATTTTTTTTCACGTTACAGTGGTTTAAGTGTAAATTCAGGAAAACGTTATACATATGTTTTTTTTCTGGTAAAATTAGAGTAAAATGATTTTCTGAAAATGGAAGAATTAGAAGAGTGATTATTTACAAACCTGGTTATAGTTGTTCAAAATTGTTATACCACTGACCATATCAAAACCAACCTTTAAAATGTTTTTCAATAATTTAGACAAACGACATCGAAAGTGTTAACTTTGAATATTAATTTCTTTCAAATTAACAGCGATAGAATTTTTTCCATAATTTTTCTCATGATCCATGGTCCTCACATTATAACGTACCATCCAAGTGTTCCGTGAATTTTGGGTCGTATATATATATCAAAGTCTTTAGAGCTGGATTTGGAATAATATTTGTATAAAACAAATTTCAAAGTTCTAACCAGAGGTAACACTTTTACTCTTACCGAGTAGCACTTTTTTGCAAATATCTCGCAAATTATGCATTCTATAGATATTTATTAAAAAAATAGAAGTACTTAGCATAGAATGTTGACTAATTTTCGTATAACAAAATTCTCAAACCTAGGACCTGAGAACGAACACACTTACAGGTTCATTTTTCTAAAAAGATAAAAATTTTGAAAATTTCATTCAGAACAACGTTTGTATAATTTCACACGCGCATACGTGTAAGAAAGTCAGAAAGTTGTGCGGTGTCCACAGGATAAAAAGTGAGTTCGATAAGGGAATCTATTTTAAGCATTTCGTGACACTTAATATTATGGATCAAATTATATGGTTAATTTCGTGTAGCCAAACACTTCACTGCATTGAATGCTTTGGGTAAAAGAGAGTTACACCACGCATATACCGTTTGACTGAAATAAAAGTAGATATAGGGAAACAGAGACACGCACACATGTGCATGCAAACATGAAATGGAGGGGTACGATAGTAGGGGAGTACAGATCGGGACCGGGTACCGAGTTACCGAGGCTTCAGTGCAAAACGTTGAAAGTTAGTATGCAGACGTTTGCTTTAAAGAATTGCTTACGGCTTTTGTATAATATTTTGGTAACTGATGTATAATGTATTAACATTGAACTGAAACAAAACTATAAAATTTGTAACTAAAATAAAATTCTCACATTTAAAACGAAACAAAATATTATACTTAAATGAATTATACAAAATTTAATGTTGAAGATGTTCGAATGTCTGTCCCTCTTGCATCAAGCAGTACCCTAAACGATTATAAAACCCATTTCGTACATTCGATAGCATTTCAGACAGAGGGAGGTGGACGATTTTCATACGCCGCAACAAATAAATTTTGCACGTCTTTGTACGAATTATCCTTCGCATACCATAAACACAATCTGTATTTTTTCCTCGACAGTTAAGGGCATTTTATTTTAATATTTGCGAGTTTGCTCAGACAGAATGTAGTTCACGCTCTAAAGATACGGAACGAATGCCATGCGCCATGCGCGCATGCTTTCGGTCTCCCCACTTTCTTGAACTGTTGTATGCATACATACATAGGTACATGTTTATGTGTGTGTATTTGAAGATGCATATTAACTTTTAACTACGCCAATCTGTATACAGTGTTCCAGCTTACAACGTCGTCCATGCGTAAGTACAAAAAGTTCATCGAAGATGTATTAAAAAATACCATTTATAGGGCAAGAAATATACACAAAATAACTTATCAAAATAAAAGTTAAGTTTGAAAAAATGGTAATACATTAAGGAAGTAACGACAAAAGTTCATTACCTCAATAAGAATTTCAGAATTTACGTCACCCAACAATGAAGGAGATGTTATCAAATCATTTCATTTACGTTTTAGCACACGTGAATGTGCATTAATTTCTTTATCTGGCATAGGTAACAATTGAACGAACACGGCGAGCCGAGATTCTGAACAATAGGTTGATGGGCGTCATCGGAAGTCATAACAAGAAGTAACAATAAACAGGCGTTTATATGCTAAGGACCTTGAGGAATATAAAATGACAAGGTCATCAAGTTCAAACAGCGGTAATATATTGAGTGCTGGAAATAAATGAATGATGCAGTTTTTAATTAGTAATTACAGATAAGGTGTGAATAGCGCACGGGTAAAAAATATACAGTAGAGTTCAAAATGCATTCGAACATCTAGTGTTAAGATTATTTAAGAAATTATTAGATTTTAGTTAAGAATCAAAGAAAATCATCTTAAAAAAACAAGGCTTGCTAAAGAATAATGTAAGAAAAAGCGGTATTCTATTATTCATGACACAAATAAATCAACCACTATTGTTATTTTTCTTCTCGCGTGGGCTTTAGGATACGATCTAAATTATTACATTTCACCAAAGAGTATATCAAGACAATAGATTTTTTTATCTTTTTCATCTCGGAATCAGATCAAATCATAGTGTATAATCAATTTTCACTCATAAATATTTCAATTGTTTTAAAAACTCATTAAAATATCAGATCTAGAAATTGCAAAGAAACACTTGTCAAGAAAGTATGTTAACGCTGATGTATTAATTTGTATTCAGAATATAAAATTTTATTTCGTTATACAGTGACAATGAATTCTTGTTGTGTCATATCACTGCATGATACTTGTGACTGTTTTATTAGGGATAATCGATATTATAGAAAATAATGGTAAAAGTAAGTTTTTCTTACTACATTATCCCTTACAAGATGCAATTACTACCCTGTATTTATATTATTATATTAAAATCCCGTTTCTTTATGAACAAATTAGTGCTTTTATTTTTGTACGTATTAAAAATTTGCCAACTTTATGGCCATTTCAAAGTGGGAAGTTACTTTAGAATAACGTCATATATCGTTTGAATAGTTGGGATTCACATCATCGTTCGTTAATTTTTTAGCCGTTTCTAAGTTTCCACTTTACGCTAAACGTCACAAGTAACAATATTTAAAGGTTATGTCGTTGTATGTGTGTCATAAATTGGAAAACAACTCCCGGCAACTCAGTGCAATTATCAGATATGCCATTCCCATGAAATATATACAAGGTGTGTATAAATTGGCGGACCCACTACACGCGTCGATATTCTTCGTTAATTCGGAGTCCAAAATCCTAATACGAAAATGTTGTACCATGCTCCATATCTTTGCACGAGGGTCCTAAAGTTCGGACTTTCAGTCTTGAAATAAGCATTATTACTTGATATTTGTTGACAGAAAAAGCTACAATTTAGAAGAAAGAAGAATTGTTGTTATTATCCTTTCTTTAAAGTTTTCTTTTTGATTTTAAAGTTTGTTTTTAATATTTGTTTATTAACTTATTTTGACGAAAAACACATCTGACAACGTTGTAAAACAATAAGTAGGCACCCTAATGTTGTTCTAGTCAAATACATTACTACTGTCAAATTTTGACACTTTGTAATCTACCTATTTCATTCGACATGCTTATTTTTCGTGTTTATTTGTATAGTTTTAATCAGTTTTCGGGTTTTCGTGTTTACTAGTTGTTCTGTTTGTTTATTATGAATTTTACGTTCAACGAATATGCCGATATGTACATGATATACGGTTTCTGTCGTGGAAATGCTAGCATGGCAGGGCAGGAATATCGAGTGCGTTTTCCAAATCGGAGGCATCCAACTAAAAATGTATTTCGAAGGCTGGACCAACGACTTCGTGAAACAGGTTCGTTTATTCCAAGAAATGCGAACGCAGGTCGACCAAGGCAAAGGCGTACCGTGCAACTAGAAGAGCAAGTTCTAGCCACAATACAGGAAGATCCCTCTGCGAGTACCCGTCAATTAGCTTCTACACTAAATATTCCCAGTAATAAGACTGTTCATTTGGTTCTACGAGAAAACTTGCTTCATCCATACCATGTTTCTAAAGTTCAGCCTCTTTACGGAAATGATAACTTATTTCGAATCAATTATTGCAATACAATCTTAAATAGAATTCAGGAAGAAGGTGACTTTTTAGGACGTATTCTTTGGAGTGATGAGTGCATGTTTACCAGAGATGGTGTATTTAATACTCATACTTTTCATCATTGGGCAGATGAAAATCCACATGAATTCCGCGAATACGGTCACCAAAGAAGGTTTTCTGTTAACGTTTGGCTGGGTTGGGTTGGGTTTACTTACCAAATCGCCTAGATGCCGGTGAATATTTAAATGTTTTAGAACAAGTTATTGATGAGATACCGCTGAACGTACGCCGTAATATGATTTAGATGCATGATGGAGCTCCTGCGCACTTTGCTCGTAATATAAAAGACTGGTTGACTGAACAGTTCCCAGACAGATGGATTGGTCGTGGCGGTCCCCTTTTGTGGCCTGCGATATCCCCCGATCTCAATCCATTAGATTTTTTGTTTGGGGTTTCATTAAAGGTAAAGTTTACGCTACACCTCCACAGGACGCTGACGAAGTTAGAGCCCGAATTGAAGCCGCAGTATTAGAAATCACAGCAGAAAGACTTGAGCGAATAGTACAAACGATACCACAAAGATTGCAGCTATGCCTACAAACTGATGGATTTCAATTCGAACAATTATGTAGGTAATAATTACATTGATTTCTATCAAGAAGATGTACAAAAATTAGTCAATATTATCAAAAATGTTTTAAACTTTGTAATATTTTCGTAATAAATATGTAATCTAAGAAACCAATTTTATTTCGTTTGTTTCTTTTTAAATTTAAAATGTAAGGTTCACATGACGACGTGTAAAAATGTTCCGAAGATTATAACTAGCATATGCGTGTTCAATGTTGCCAAATGTATGTTTCTTTCAAATTCATTCTGAAGACAAGGGAAGCCTGATACATCGTTTTAGGATTAGGACTTTTAACTCAAAATTTGACCAAGAATGTCGCCACGTGTAGTGGGTCCGTCAATTTATACACACCTTATATAGATATCTGAGTTCATTATGACATAAAATAAATGGAAGTGCATGTATATTATTGTAAAGATACATTACAGACATACTAATTTAACATTAAAATTACCCCAGGGTCGCAAACCAAGCTTCGTTAACATACCTTTGTACTTTTTATAATATGTGAATCAATAGTTTTCATTTGCTATCAAAAAAGCGCGAACATGTTTTCAACGTGATTATCGTCCAGCGCAGATATGTAAAACGGCAACCTTAATAAAACCATAGATCCTATTGACTCTGAATACTAATTTTTGTAATTTATACACGTTCAAGAGATATTCTCGACTTTGTAGTCATAAATGTGCAATTTACATATATTTATCAAGAAAGATACAATCTTATATCTATTAAGTTGTCAGTTATTGCTATTACACCACTGACTGGTACAATATAAATTAATGTGCTGGTTTTGACAGTATAAAGAACATTTTACACAGGAAAACAATTTAAATAATTTGCAAATGATGGAATTTCAGTATATTCGAAGACATGTGCCCCCCCCCCGTGATAAATTTCTTTAAACAGATAAATTACAGTCTTTTTCTTTTGGTTTTCCCCTTTTGTCAATAGTGTTTCACAATTTGTCAAATGACTTTCCCAATTCCTGTCATATTGACATATATGTCAAATTAAATTCTTTTTTTGTCAAATCTCTTTCACTTTATATTAATTACTTTTCCCATGTATGTAAATTATATGTTTTGCTTAATAACTACTTACCAAGCTGTGCATCATTTTCATTTAGTTATTGACGTACCCTTGAAAATGAAGTATACATTTGAAATTTCAAGTTATCTAATTTATTCTTGTGTAATGTACATAGAAATTGATAAAAACATACATGTATGCAAAACATTTTCAAATATCACAAATATGCACAGTACAAACTATCGAAATATATAAATGAAGAAACAATTAATTTAATATTTCATTTTGTTCTAAACAATCACCCAGATATGTTTCCATATGCTGAACATAATGAAGACAATTATCTGCAGTTATTTGTTCAGAAGCATTGTGTATTGCTGCATATAAATCATCCTCATTTGTCGGCTGAGTTCTCTTTATTATGTTTTTCCATTGATTAAATAATTCCTCTCTAGGATTTAAAAATGGACTGTAAGCAGGTAAAAAAACTTCAAAATGCTCATGACTTCTAATGAGATTAACAACTTCTTCATTTGTATGAAATCTAACATTATCCATAACAAAAAAGGCGCCTTGTATGTTATCATTATGTAATTGATTAATTAGAGTTGTAATAAATTCACAGAAATGAACTGTATTGAATGGTCTATTTTGGATTTGGAACAAATATAGTGAATTTATGTATATTCATTGCTGCAGCCACAGAATAATTACGCCCTCTTAGTTGAGCTTTTATTTTCGTTGCTCGAGTATTTTTAACTGATCTTCCATATGAAGTTCGAGAATTAACTTGAATTCCATATTCATCAATGAAAAAAATCTTTTCCCTTTCGAACATGATTCTATTGTACCGGATAGCATATTCAAAGCGAGTCTGATGTATGATTTGTGGTGTATTTCTTCTTTAGGGAACGAAAGAGATTCTCTTAAACGAATAATGGAAAGTTTTAAGTGCTCTGTTAATCGTCGATAGCGATATTTGATGAAGTGGCCAATGCGTCAAACATATTTCTTTTAACTGACGAAGTGATAAACTGCTATCTTCATCAATCCAATTGCAAATTTCATTTATCTGTAACACAGATAATTTTTTTAGTCGGTGACCAGCACTTCTTTTATGAATATTAGCTGTTTTCCGGTATGTAGAATAAATTTTTCTTACTGTATTGGGTAAAATTCCAAATTGCTCTCCAATATTATTTGTCGTGAGCCCGTTGTTCATAGAACGAATTATTAAAGCTCTTAAATCATTACTTATTTTACTATTAATTCGACGATTCTCCATAATAGATGAATATAAAATGATTAACACGCTTCGTGAAAGTCAATAGACAGATAGTGAAACACATTTGACAAATAAGGAAATTATTTGACACATCGCCGCCATATTATAATAAATGGGAAAGTCATTTGACAAATTGTGAAACACAATTGACAAAAGGGGAAAACCAAAAGAAAAAGACTGTAATTATAAATACCTAATTTATATGTAATTTTTCTGATTTGTTTGATAACAAATAATATCCCTAGCAGCAAAACCACTACATGCACAGTTGTCCTACATTAACAAATATATATTTTTATCCTTCTTTAAAATTGTGATTTTGCTGCTTATGGATTTTTTCGAAACTAACAGTCCGTCTCTTCAGCGTGTTTAAAAATCACAGTCTGACGTAGGCTCCGGGGCATCTCGCGCGACTGCACCGTTTGTATTAGAAATCGAGTGGATAAAAAGAGGCGCGGGGCGAGAGCGGTATATGTCAGCGAGCGGGCACTACTCTGTGCTCTATGATGCCGAATGACATCTTGTATGTAATATCACAGAATAACAGAAGGGACAAAAGCCTCACTTGCATAATTCCGATACTTGTGCGCAAAATCAAACAAGGGTACATTTCAAAATGGCGTGTTTTATTTTTGTTGTGTACTTGTACATTGTTGTATAAATATAACCTGTCTAA
The DNA here is from genome assembly GCA_963170755.1 of Amphimallon solstitiale. Taxonomy (NCBI): domain Eukaryota; kingdom Metazoa; phylum Arthropoda; class Insecta; order Coleoptera; family Scarabaeidae; genus Amphimallon; species Amphimallon solstitiale. The sequence goes on along the minus strand of OY720681.1, from coordinate 112,825,564 downwards.
GTTTTATTACATACAATTTACGAAAGAATAATAAGTAAAGGTGCCAGTTAAATTGTTATTTATATAAATAATGGAAACTGTATGAAAGAATAAATCTGGCGTACGTAGATGTTGTATTTTTACTTGTAAAAATGTTCAGAAAATGTGTTGCTTGCTGAGTAAAACTGGCACTAAACGATACTCTTTATAATTTAAAGTCATTTTCAATCACAACTGTTGTTTTTTAAAAATTGAACATCCGGAATTTTTTTTTGGTTAGTTAGACGAGAAGAGCTATCATCTGGTCATAAGATATTTTAAGTACACGTGGCACTTTTCTTATTTTATAGATATGAATTGCTTTTTTAAGTTTATTGTAGACGATGCCAACCATGGATGGTAACCAATTGATATTTAATTCATCATGGAATGGGAAGGCATTGTTATAGGTCCTCTATAAAAGTTATACGATATGTGTGTTATTTTTATGGAAAAATTATTGTTAGTAAATGTACAAAATTGATAACTTTTGCCTTAATTTAGTATTTGTAGTTATTTTATGCATGTTCTGAGATTCGATTGTTAATGTGTCATTGCTACTTTCATTGCCTCACCATTCTAGTCATATTTTGACAATTCCTGTTTACTTCCGATATTCTATTGTTAAAAAATTGATGTTGTTGACCGTTACTTTACGGTAATTCACATAAACTAGTGATATAAATGTTAATTTTATTCCATATAATTGAAGTTAAAGCTACAATTTTAAACATTTGTAAAATAAATGAATATTTGTAATTTAGTTCTTGGCTAATGTTAAATTTTAAATAGAATAAAGGAATATAAATTTAATGTAATAATAATTTATTTATTTCAGTGACATGTGTAAACAAAGAAGAACATACATGTCTGAAAACGTTATAATGAAAACTATAAAAATATAGGCCATAAACCATTACATGTACAAGAAGTCCTCACAGAAGTAGCAATTTAATGTTAATTGTAATTCCTTAACTTTGAGTTTAAACTTTTTTAAACATTCATGTGTTTTCTCGGATGCATATTTATTATATAATTTACAACTCTTATCACACTAAGACCTTTCAGGCGCTCTACTTTTGCTTCTGAATTTCTTGAATGGCAAAGATATATTAAATTCATTTAAAATTCTATGAACAAGGGAAGTATCTATTGACCACTATATATTTTCAACGTACATTTTGCATCTGCTCTTTTGTAATTTCTATCACAGTTATTGAAAGAGCATTTTTTAGTTTATCTGAATTATGTATATAATTGATCACCATAGATGTTATTTTTTAAATGTACCTGCAAAAAGTAATCTATACAGTAATTAACTCTAAGATAATCAATGTCCCTATATTAATCACATTGTTATAGAAACATCTTCCAAGAAATCCAAAATATCTTTTGCAAACATTATTATATTGCAAAAGTGTCCACTGTGAGTCTTCACCATTAATTTCTCAGACGAGGTGAATTAAAATATGAGCCATATATTCAATATCTATTTTCTTTAATTGATGTAATTGCATTTCATTCAATAAATGAAGGCTTTGTGCTGGCCTGATTTGAAATTTTTTATAATTCACAAAACTTTTAAATTGAACCTACATTAGCTCACATTAAAAATTTTTATTAAACCAATTACAATATACTATTTACTTTTCCGATCGTAAAGCAGTAGAAACAACCAAGATAACCTATCTTTACAGACACCGGCTATTCCTTGAAAACTATTTGTGTGCCTTATAAAATAAGAATATTGCAATATTGTTTTTCAACTTTGAAGAGAATAAAAACATTTTCTAGAAATACCATGCAGGAAAGCAGACTATGTGCCTCATCAATGTGTTCCATTGAAAAACAATTACTGACATCAACACCAAACTTCAATTAATTAGTTATTAATCATTTTGCTAATAGTAAGTAACGGCGAATGGATTTTATTTTCAAACAAGTCAATTAAATAACATATTGAGTTAACATATTTTATTTTTTATCTGTACTTAATTTTTGATATTAAACACTCAGACCCCCCGGTGCCCACCCGTCTCAAAAAATCACGGGCCGCCACTGATAGGTAGTATATCTCTATTAATATTATGAATTAGAAAAATCACATGATGATAATCTTGACCCACATTGTTTTGATATTATGACTAGGAAGTGCAATATCTTTACACTCACGATTGAATTAAATATTTTTATGGAATTCCCCCTATACAACTAGAAACACGATGCTTTGCATCAATATGAAGATTAAAAACACAACAATACAATACATACAAATTATTAATTATAGTAAATTACAAAGTGTACAAGACCACAACCTTGACCCACATTGTGTTCCCAGAATCTCTTTTAATAGGACCACACATTCTTATCTCATCTTCTAGACAATAAAATCTAAAAGCACCAAGCTGTTTCGACATGATAAAAACCAGCTTAGTTTTTCTTTAATTACGGTGCTTAAGCAAGACATCAATGCAATAAATAAATCCAGGTTCTAATGTCATTCATATATATGACGTAACGACTTTAAAAGTAGTACCTACTTAACATTAAAAAGCTTCTCGGAAACGACGAGAAATTCCACTAAGGTATTTAAGGATCTCATCAAATAAAAAGTAAGTAACGGAAAAGTGTTCGAATAAATTATTTAGTTACTGAAGAAACATATCTTTCTACTGACCTGCTCTCTTTATATAAGTGATAATTTATAGTTCGGGCCATTAGTATCGCTACCATGGGGCGTATCGCTTTGCCTTGACCGTCAAAATAATATGTCGCTATTTCGTACAGTTCTTCTTGAAACGTGTTTCTTCGTAACACCTAAAAAAAGGAGAATATTTACTTACACACATATATCTAACAGAATATGGAATTTTTAAAAGTGGTGATTAATTTAAGTTTAAAAGTCATTTTGTATTTTTGGTGATGCATCTGTTTCAAGAAAAGTAATACATATATTATTTCGTAATACTTAAAGTACCACTTAAACAAAATCTTCTATAATCTAGAAAGCCATGAAATTATTTCTTCTAAAATATTAAACTAGCAGTAACATAATAATATCATTGTTTGTACAACAACAAATTTAATTACTGGACAACATCGAACAACAGAATTTTTCTTTTCACATTAATATGATAATCTTTCATATTTTCATTATTATGCAAAATATAAACAATATTTAAGGCAAATGTTGCTTGTCCTTACGGGTGCTACCGTATTATTTTTAGTTATTCACAGTGCCTCGTTTATGAACAACAATGAAAAACTTCAAATGAAAAAATTTCAAATGGAACACTATTGGAATTCTATTATACAGGTGTCCCAAAAACGTACCGACAAACATTAAGGGGCGGTTGGGGATATCAAAACAAACATTTTTGTTTAATAAACATATGCCCGCAAATGAGCCATATTAGCATAAAATAGGAAAAAATGTTTGGGTATTATTTTACAAAAAAAAGTTTAGAAGGACATTAATAAATCAGTTTTTGTTCAGTTAGCCTTTGTTTTATTGACAAATAAATGATGGCTTACAAACTTACAAAAATTGTTGAAAATGTCGGCCACTAGCTTCTATACAAAGATTGCACCGTCGGTTCATTGACTCGCGGGCCCTATGCAATAATCCGCAAATAGCTTCTACATGTGTACAACTCGCCATTATTCTTGCTAGGAGATCTTCTTCATTACGAATAGGAGTTTCGTAAATTAAAGATTTCAGATAACCCCAAAGGAAAAAATCCAGAGGGTTGAGATCAGTAGAATGCACGGGCCAGGCCTCGGGAGCTCCTCTTCGAATCCATTTGCATGTATTCACTTTTAATTAAATTTTAAATTAACAACCAACAAAGTAAATGTTATGTTGACAACTAAATGTCACAAATATCTACTACGGTCTCAAAATCAACATATGTGGAATGTTTATTGTGATAAAAAAATGTTTTTGCTGTCCAACAAAAACCATAGTTCCAATAAAAAATGTTTAACGAAAGACAGTGGCGCATCTTTTGTCAAACTAAATTTTAGGTCGGCATTGATTTTTTGGTACGTCTGTGATGAAAACTTTCTTCTTTGTTTTCTTCAAGTTGTCGTACCTACACCAACACGCACACATTGTCTTTGACAGTTTATACACTAATGCCGGCACTTTGAATTGTTTGTTATTAAAAACCCCTCACAAACTTGCTATGTTTCGTCTACGGTAGGTATATTTTTCTTTCATCTTAATATAGACCCTCATTGTACTTGTATATGAACGTATTTCTTTTTTCGTCATTTGTTATATATTTTCTTTTTCCATTTACTAAAGTTATCCTTATTTTTCTTTAAGAAATACCTCGATAGGGTAATACTGGGAACACACCGCAGACAACCGGAATCTTTCTTACGGATCCTGCACCATAAAGACCAGTCGCTCCCGTCACACCGTCTCCCAATTCTATCCAGGCTCTCTCTTCTCGTAGTACGTTGATTTGCAGAAAGCTGTAAACAATATTACACTGCATTTTTCTTTTGCAGGTTTTTTAAACCACACATGACCATTTCCATAGTCTATTGAAGTTCTTGTGTTATACATATAGGAACTAAGAAATGTATTTTTAATTTATACAGTTACTATTTACATAAAACATTACAATCTGTCACTTCGTATAATGAACGTCTTGATTCATATCCTTTTACTGTTCATAGATATAAGTCTGAGGTATTTACTATATCTTAAGTGTTACTATTACAAAATATTTCCTAAAAATTGGCGCCATTATGCATGTCTGAATTTACATTTATTCATTTAAAATTGTGTTCTCGTCTCGAGCATACCTAATATGGCCTTGCTCATATAATTTAATGGTATTTAAATGATTTACTCTCTCTCTGTTATTTACTTTCAGTACCTTTTTGTTTTTAATAATGGTCCATTTCTTAAAATGTTTAAGGCTGTTCTAACACCTTGTAAGAAATTAGGTTCTGTCTCTTTATATTCAAACCATATCTCGTGCTTGTCTTTTCTACAAAATATAGAATGCATTGATTTATTTTGTGTTTGTTTTATGCCTAAATTTAGTATCTATTGAACTTAGTATATATATTCTAACGTACATATACATTTTTGTAGTAGCATTGCCCCTTGAATGTTGGCAACCTATTTTACTTATTGTAACTTGTTTTGAGTAATGCCTAAATCTTAAAATAAACGTTTTAAAGATAAAATTAATGTTCTTTTTCAACAACTCAACTAATTCTTAACATTATTAATTTTAATTAAAGTGAAGGTCACAGCAATATGTTTATTAAACAAAAAATGTTTGTGTTGATGTCCCCAACCGCCCCTTAAACTTTTGTTTTTGGGACAGCCTGTATATACTAGATACTAGTACATTTTTGTATTCCTTGGTTAATTTTAATAGAAGTTTGTATTTCTGAGATATTTTACATTTATTCTGAAATTTTGATAGATAAAGCGAAAAGTTAATACTTCAATAACGAAACAAGATCATGGAATTTTATGAAGGCCTGAAGAGATTTAATACAAGATTATTAATAAATCTTGCTCGTTTTGAAATAATTAAAATTTGGACAACTTAATTTTTTAATGGAATATTTATATGTTTGTATACATTAATCGAAGGCAAAAGTTAATTATTTATGAGTTTAAAAAGCACATAGTAAGTAAAAGTAATAAAATTCGAATTATGTTTTTTAATTGTCCTATATTTCTATCTATCGTGAAAACAGTAACAGTATATTACATACCGAGGTAGAAAATGTTTCATTACTGTCGAGTGATTAAGTAGTTAAGGTTAACTTTATCTCGAGACCGGAATAAAACTTTTCACGGAAGTTTGTATACTATTTTATTTACAACCATAATTATTATACAATGTGTTAGATTTTACGTGTCAGAGCATTTATCTCTGCTATTGCATGAATGATTAAAAAATGACATATAAGAAAGTTATTAGATTATTTATTCATAACAATGTGTCAAAATCAGAAAAAAATTGAATATCAAATATTTCAGGTGAAATGGAACGTAACCGGGATCTCTCTTATACTATAAATAAATTTAATTTTATAGGGAGTCATTTTATGTTTTTTTAGAATGGAAAATACTTTGTGGTGACTTATTCCTACGGCACAAAAATTCGCTTGTGATTCAAGAATTCAATAGATAATATGTAATGTCTTTAGACGCAAAATAAAGAATTTGTAAAATAAAACAAAAAAGAAAATGACTACAGCTGTGAGAGATACTTGTGCCGGACCAGGCAAAAGACGGAATTCCGAGTTCTCTAAATAGGAAAAAAAATTATGTAGATGGTTTTCTGACCACAAAAATCAAATTTTTATCGTAACTCGTGAAATTATTAAGCAAAAAGCAAAACAGCCAGTGAGAGATAGCTACAATGCTTTAAAAAGAGGTTTCGAATTCGTTTTTTGAAGATTTAATGTTTGTAATTAAGGATATTTCGAATTTAAGGAATATCTTATACACACAAACATACCAGTACTTCAAATATATATGATACGTTATGAAATTGTCAGTGCGAAAGCGTAAAGCATGCTGAAGAGACTCAAATAGGCACAAACACGTCCATGTCTTGTTAGAAACAATGACAATTTATTTTCAAATTTCTGGAGAAAAATTGTCCACTCAACCCGAACTCTTGGATCTATTTAAAATTCAGTTTAACTTGGTATTACATTGGAGCAACTCTACATTGCCGATGAGACATGATGTAAAGGAACAGCCATTTCAATGCAATTAAAATGAATAAAATGCTCCAAAGTTGGGCACCATAATGTAAAGGAACAGCCATTACAATACAATTAAAATACCAAAACTGCCCCAAAGTTGGGCGACATAATGTGAAGGAACCATCCCACTATTAATTAAAATGAATAAAATTCCCCAAAGTTGGGCATCATAATGTAAAAGACAAGCATTACATTATATTTAATTTAGTATATTTTTAATATAGAGTTTGAATCTAAAATAAAACTTAAATAACTTGTTTTGCCGGCTAAACTCAAATGAGATTATCTCAGGGCGATTCGGATTAATAAGAAATGATTAAGTAAACGGTGTTCCTAAACATTAATTATATTTAATACAAAAAATACCATTGTAAAACTTTAAACAATTCGTAGGTATATTCAAAACCAATGAATTATATATAACTACTTTTTACATATAACACAAGAAATAAAATATATTTAAAGACAATTTTAATACATTTTTACAAATAATTAATGACCATAGATTTTTTTGTATATTGTTCGACGTAGTCTAACATAAACAACGGATGCCAGAATTTACTACGTCGCGTCGGCTGGTTTTGTGTACTATTATATAAAATACACAACAATGTTAATACAGATCAAATTACATTCTCCTTCATAGAACGGAGATGATATACACCGCTGGTCTGAGCAGATCTGGAATGCGGCTATCAGTAGAAAACGCGCACAGTGTTGCCTTATGTATTTGAAACATTTTTCCCGGTATCGACTTATAGACTATGCACTAACGTAATGTAAACATTAAACATTTTGTTGTTGTGCATTGGTTAGGTCAGGCTAGATAAACGTCAGTGAACGTCATGTAAACGTTACGAGTGCATTTAATGCTTCCGTATAGCGCGCTTTTGTTAACGGTAATTTATATTTTATCGAAAATAAGTAATATCACACTGGAGAGAAGTGAAAAAATACAAACAGAACACAATAATCAGTTTAGAGGTAGCAACGTACGTTTTAATAAAATTGGAATAATTCTGCGTAAGCAATGGTATTAATGTAAAAAATCGCTAGAAAATTAAACTAAAATTTTCTTGAAAAATTAAATTACAAAATTAAACTACCGTATATTAGAATTAAACTAAAATGTTTTTTTAACTAATTAGTAAAAGGAAAGATTTTATTTTATAAAATTTAGTACAAAAATTCTATAAATATTAATGGAGTAAATGTTCAAATAAACCGCCTGCTTGCTCTTGACAATAACCAAGCCTGTAGTAAAATTCATTCCGTACGTTGGCAAGTGTTTCAGGCAATATACTATTGGCAGTGTTGACAATCTTTTGCCGTAATTCTTCCAAATTTCTAGCTCGCTCATGCGCATATGTATAAACTTTTTCCTTGATACAGCCCCAAAAGAAATAATGAGGTGTGGCCACCACACGACTTTCTTATACGTATGAGCGTTTCAAACTATACAATTTTAAGAATTTTTTTATACAAAACTTATTCAGAATCCTATTCTAAGTACTTTTATTCTCTTAATAAATCGCTATAGAATGCATACTTTGCAAGATATTCGAAAAAAAGTGCTACTCGCTAATAGTAAAAGTGCTACTTCCGGTCCGAATTTTGAAATTTCATGTATACAAAAAATATTGCAAATATAACTCTAAATACTTTTGTACTCTTAATAAATATATATATAATGCATAACTTACGACATATTTGCAAAAAATCGCTTTTCAATAAGAGTAAAAGTGGCACTTCCGGTCTGAATTTTGAAATTTTTTTTATACAAAAGATATTGAAAATTATGTTTTAAATACTTTTATACCCGTAACGTACGTGTCTAAAAAGCATGATTTGCGAAATATTCGCAAAAAACTGATTTTCGATAAGAGTAAAAGACCTACTTCCGGTAGGAATTTCGAAAAACTTTTTAAATAAAATTATTCTCAATTTTAATTTTAAGTATATATGAATTCTTTATAAATTTGTTTAAATTTAGTAGTTGACGAAATATTGGCAAAATTCGATTTTTTCCCTGAAGTAAACTGCTACTTCCGGTCTACCGATTTTACTGAAAAACTAATCAGATCTCAAGAGGGAGATTACACACGTAAATACAAAATTTGGAATTGACACCTACAGCGGTTTGACCGCTATCGTGGTCACACACACACACACAGACACACACACACACAGACACACACACACACAGACACAGACATTTTTTAAAAACCACTTTTTCGGTATCAGGGGACTTCAAAACGTGGACATCTGCAAAAATCTCGAGGTCGAAAATTTTCATCATCACAATACTTCCTTATACTACGTATAAGAAAGTAAAAATCTAACGGCGTCAAATCGGGCGAGCGAGGTGGCCATTCTATCGTGCCGCCTGAACCTATTATACGGTTAAGAAAAGTTTGTTGAAGAAATTGCCGTACAATCCGTGCAGTGTGAGCTGGAAGTTATCCTGTTGAAACCAAATCTCTTCAACATTAACATTGAGAGCACGAACGGCCGGCATGATATTAGTTTCGAGCAATTGCAAATATCTGGCTGCTGTAAGTGTACCATCAATAAAAAATGGACCAATAATATGATCACCCAATATACCGGCCCACACATTCAATTTTTGAGGATATTGGGTACGAAGGGGCAAAAACAGATGTTTATTTTGCTTTGACCAATATTTAGTAATCATTGGATTAGAACGACCATGTAAATAGAACGCAGATTCGTTCGTAAATAAAATGTTTTGTATAAAATTATCATTTTCGACGACTCGTGCCATTACACTTTCACAAAAGTTAATGCGCCTTACTTGATCTCCAAGAAAAATTTCCTGGTGTTTTTGTATGCTGTAGCTACGATACCCTTGCCTATTCAAAATCTTTCTAACAGTACGCGCTGGGATATCAACCTGTTCAGATATTTGCCGTGATGAACATGGTTCATTTTGCTCAACAGCACTACATACATTAACTTCCCGTTGTTCCCTTTCCTCGCTCAGTATCCGTATACGACATCCTTTGCTCTTCTCAATGCATTTATGGCAGTCCGTAATACATCCAATAGATTCGAATTTATGAACAATGTTCAAAACTGTTTGAACGGCAGGGACGGGTCTATTTTCAAATGAAAATATGAAACGACCAACTACTTCCTGTGCTGTACTACCTGAATAGTACCATTTAATTATTTGAATTCTTTCTTCCGTAGTGTACAACATCTTAGACAGTGTCAGTAACTCAAAATCAAAGAAAACTGTCCGCGTGAATATACGATTTTCTATTAAATGTCATTTGTGTCATTATTAAGTACTGTCATAGTTATGATGCCGGGCTAAATTATATTGGCAACCTCGCTTGCTACCATATGTACGAAATACATGTATTTTATCCCGCATTCTAATAGTAAACAGACCAGCGGTGTATATTGATCAACTTTATTATGTTAATTTCAATTTAAAATGTATTTCATAATTATTTCATAATATTTAACTCTTCATTATCTACAATATTTTCATTTACAATAATCTTTTAAAAATACCTTATAATAATAAAGCTTCTTTCTTCGCTCTTCGGCGATTTCTTTCCTCAGCAAAGTCTTCTTTGCTTGGCGTGACGAATCTCCTTGCTCTGCTTACTGGAGCACAATAAATTTTTTTATAAACTTTTAACACTGTGCACATTTACTCTTCAAGTGCTACTTTAATCACTATTTTTCAAATAACAATTCTTATGATTGTTATCGAATTTATTATAGGGGTTTTAAGTTCTCCTTTTTATAGAACATTTAATGTATATTACTTGAATTTCTGCTAGTCGGGGTTTGACGACTTCTTTACGAAGCCAGCCAGTCAAATCCCTCCGACTTTGGAGTTAACTTTCCGACTCGAATCAAGTCTAGCGGTTGACTCTTTTGTTTTTAGCGCGTGTTTCTATTTTATATAAAAGTGTCTGTGGTTCCCCTTTCTCTATATAGTTCGGTTATTTCCACTTAAGTTTCCCTTACACACTCTTTTACGTAGGCGAATGTTTATCACAACTGTAGCGTTTATTTCACTGTTGTAAACATTCGGCGCCACGGTTCTTAGAACTAAATACACACTAAGCTTATGACTAATATTTACTTAATAATACCATAACATATTCATTGATTTTAAATATTATTTCTCTTCAAAATATTAATAACAGAATATACTTATTTAATTCTAAAAAATTAAAAATTATAAAATTAATAAATGGATTGGTATGTACTGTTACAATGACTTTATTGAAAATTATTACCAGACATAACATTTGCCTCGGCGGAACAAAAAAAACTGCTGCTGCTAGAGAAACAAAAAAGGAAAGAATAACATTCTGGCATGCACCAATGTTACTGGGTCTCACAAAATAAAGTCATTTAAAAATTTCAAATGTCCTGTGGACTATGAACATTCAAAATTAGCTTAGGTGACTTCTAGCATTTTTAAATACTGGTTTAATTATTCGTTTATATCTCAAGTAAATTTTCATTTTCTACTTCTCTGATCTTAAGCTTCAGTCAATTTTTTCACTGAAAGATTAGAAGATTTCCAAAAGAGAAAGGTCTCCAGATAAAAGCGTTACTTCTGCTAGATAACACACCATCGAATCCAAATGAAGCTGAATTAAAAAGTGAGGATGTGCAAAATGTAACAATTTTTCTCCATCTTCTAATGTCACATAACTGATACAGCCGATGGACCAAAATCTAATCAGACTAACAAAATTGTGTACTACAGAAAGAATCTGCTATCTACTGTAGTAGAAAACAACATGAACATTTCATATACTTTGAAAGAGTTGAGTATTAGAGATGCAGTAATCAATTTAGTGGCAGCTTAATACCGGAATTATAAAAGAAAGATCTTGGAGGAATATTTTAGATAGACTTTCAAAAAAGGGGGATGACGAAACCGTGCCACTCGCAACTTTCAAACGCCAATCAGATATTGAGAACTGAATGTTCAAAACTCTTGAACTTCTGCGTGCATTGGTTCGTCAGGTTAGTCCGATCTCCATAATAATTATGCAAATTTGTCCTAAATGTATGTACAATAAACTGCATTTGAAGATTACGATGTTTTGGAGTGGAATTCATTGTGGCACTAAACAGAATGAGACAATAAAATGCGATAATGATGCTGAGGAATATAAGGCGATCGAAAAAATGCTGAACCCCTGAAAAAGTTGAGAAGAATGATACTGATATTACGGACTAGGGATGAGCTTAGCAGTGATTTTTTAATAGCTGTGATCACAGTAAGAGTGATTTTAAAATATCAGTGAAAATTAAAGGTGATTGTGATCACGACTTACATCCATATCTAGATATACAGGGTGTAGATAAAGTCTGGAACAAAATTAATATTTCTGTTATCTTCGGTTTGATGGAAAAACCCTGAAACAGGTCGATTTTGTTTTTATCCCGTGCACTTTATAACATCGTGAATTTAATTCTGTTGTCATCTGGTTGCGCGCGGGCGTGACGTCATTAGTTTTTTCAAATGGTAACCCGCCACATTTATTACCCCTTGTCGTTAGGTATTCCATTGTGCATGCAACGGTATAAAAAGTTTGGTACCTTACATAACAATTTTTGGGAGAAAAATGCTTTCGAATTTCAAAAAATTAAAATTTTATTTCTAATGAAAAACTAATCAAAAATTATTTTAAAAAATCAGATAACTTATAATCCGAGGTTTATCTTGGATTGTCGTCAAACAAGACACCAAAAAAAATGTCAACGGAAGTGTTCAAATTGTCCGCCATTGGCCATTTGACACTGGCCGAGACGGACGTACACGCTTTCTATGACACGTCATATTGACAGTTCATTACTTAGTGTTTGAATTTATCCATTCACAATACTTGCTCCATTGGTAGTGTTGAACGTGCATTGCGAAAATGGCGAATTTGAGCGAAAAAGAGCGGATTCAAATTCTCATTATTGTTGGTTGTGGTGATAAAATACGTAGCCATGAAGAAGCCTGTCAGTTTTTCAATGCAGAAAATCCAAACCGCGCACCGATTTCGCGGTCAACGGTGAGCAAAATTGTCGCAAAATTTGCTGAAACTGGTAGTGTAAAAGACAGGGCTCGTCAAGGTCGACCAAGAATTGAGGAAGATAGAAGGGTCAATATTCTCTTGGAACTTCAGGACAACCCCCACACTTCAACAAGGAACATTGCCAGGGATCATGCAGTCGATTTTACCACAGTAGCCAAATTGCTGAAGAAGGAAAAACTTCATCCGTACAAAATCAATCGGGTTCAGGAACTGAATGAAGATGAGTTCGACCGCCGACTCGAGTTCTGTGAACAAATCATGCTACGGTGCGATGAGAATCCCGGATTTGTCGACAATGTGGTTTTTAGTGACGAAGCAACTTTTACCTTGAACGGTGAAGTGAATCGCCACAATTGTAGGTACTGGTCGGGCGAAAATCCTCGATGGGTTCGAGAGGAGCACACCCAACACCGGCAAAAAGTTAATGTATGGGCGGGAATAGTGGGAAATCGCATTGTGGGGCCTTTCTTTCTGGACAGAAATTTAAACGCTGAAACATACTTACATTTCCTAAGATTTACGCTAGTGCCAACATTGGTAGAATTATTTCCGGATGAAAACACCCCCGACAAGCCTCACCCCAGAATCTGGTTTCAACAAGATGCAGCACCTCCACATTTTGGCTGGCGTGTTCGGAGTTACCTCGACGAAATTTTCCCCGGGAGATGGATCGGACGAAGGGGAACAATTGAATGGCCTGCCCGTTCGCCAGATCTCACACCACTTGATTTTTTTCTATGGGGTCATGTGAAATCAAAGGTCTGCACCAATAAGCCAAATAACTTGGATGATCTGAAACATCGTATCCGCGAGGAAATGCGAAATATTGGTGCAGAGACAATACGACGTGTCGTAGAAAGCGTGTACGTCCGTCTCGGCCAGTGTCAAATGGCCAATGGCGGACAATTTGAACACTTCCGGTGACATTTTTTGGTGTCTTGTTTGACGACAATCCAAGATAAACCTCGGATTATAATTTATCTGATTTTTTAAAATAATTTTTTTAAATAGTTTTTCATTAGAAATAAAATTTTAATTTTTTGAAATTCAAAAGCATTTTTCTCCCAAAAATTGTTATGTAAGGTACCAAACTTTTTATACCGTTGCATGCACAATGGAATACCTAACGACAAGGGGTAATAAATGTGGCGGGTTACCATTTGAAAAAACTAATGACGTCACGCCCGCGCGCAACCAGATGACGACAGAATTAAATTCACGATGTTATAAAGTGCACGGGATAAAAACAAAATCGACCTGTTTCAGGGTTTTTCCATCAAACCGAAGATAACAGAAATATTAATTTTGTTCCAGACTTTATCTACACCCTGTATAGGCAATATGCTTGCATATTAAAAATATAGTGATAATTCCTATATGCATATGAAATTAAAAACCACCTTCAACCCTACTTATAAGGACTGTTCTCTCTTAGGCTGCACGCACACCAATTATACAAAATATATCTAAAACTATACATTAATTTTGCCTTTATAATTAATGTTAATTAAATTTATTAACACTATATTAATTAAAAACTTGCCAGAAATGTATTTAAAATGTTTGTCAAACATTTTGATTGGTGTGCATCTCCTTCAAACATTCCCATATATTTTAATGGACGCCGACGAACTTCAAACATTTTGTTTGACAATTAAATTGTTTTGTATAATTGGTGTGCACCCGCCTTATAAATTTTAAATGACAATGTCTTACCCGAGAAATTATTTGGGTGGGTTTCAGATATAAGCAATATGTGTGCATGTAAAAAAAAATACTAAAAATTCCTATTATTATTAAAAAACTTATCATAAGTCAAATTAAAAAATTATAAAATTTAGATTCAATAGATAGTCTTAATGTTTTGCCATTGACATATTAAATTAAATAGTAATAATCAATGAAAATGTGACAACTGAATGTCAGTAATAATATACAACTCAGGTTGGTTAATTCAAATTGCACCAAATTAATCACTAACTGACACAGAGATATTTTAAACTTAAAATTGATTGATATTTGAGATTATACGTAGTAGGTAATTGCTACGGAAATGCTAGCAATCAACTGTCGAATTATTATCCATGGTGCTAGATAGTTCTACCTAATTATTGTGGGCACATGCACAATATATAAAAAAAAAGCTATTTTTTTTATAAAATGTTCCAAGAGATTATAACAGATGTATTATAGGAACTTAGTAACTAATAAGTATGAATTTATATAGAAACACTGACAGGAAATGCACTTTATATTGTTTTAAAACCAATATATTGAGTTTGGCTTAGATTATTTCAATAAAATCAACTACAATAATATATTCAACTTATTTAATTCTGAAAATAGTAAAATAGCTTGGGTAAAAATTTTATTTAATAATCTGTATTGGAAGATATTTAAATGATGCGTATACAATTAAGAACTGGTTAAATAATAACTTTTTACAAAGACTAAAATATTATAAAATATATTGAAAGCATGAGCAAATAATATAATATTTATTTTGACATGTTTTACTCAATATTTAATATTTAACTATTTCTTAGTTTATTTCATAATATCTATATTTGCTAATGTAGAACAAGCGTGCATATAGTGATTTTGCTACTAGGGTACCCGCTCTCGCCGTTGAATTGTACGGTCGATATACAAACGTTACTTCCATCACTGATACTTCTACAGCGATATTAGTTGTGATCACTGCTACTGTAGAATAACAGTGATTAATAACTGGTATTGGATATATCGCTTATCTCTATTTTGGACCTTATAGTTATAAAGAGAATAAGAGAAAAAGCCATTATACAAAAAATAATTATTTATAATTGTTGTTTTATTTGTTACTATTTTTTAAATTAGTATTACTATATTCTATATGTTTATTGTGTTAATTACAATGTTTATTATGTCTTAGATATAACCTTCGTTAAGGTGAATAAATGGATAATTAGAATAAACATTGTTTTATTCAATTCACGCTATTAAGTGTCTATTAACACATCAAACTATCTTTTCAGTCAGTTAAAACTCTCAACTAGTCTTCGTTAATATGAGTGAAAGAAAAAAAAATTATGACAAGGTTGAATAAAAGAGGACATTTTCGCTGACGGCAAATGTACGATACATAACCTAGCAAATGTTTGTAAACAAGATGAAGGGGGGGATATTCCTAACCAATGCTTAATTATTCAATCCAAATCAAATTAAATATAATTATTTATTTCAGTAAGCAACAATTATAACAATAAATTTCAAATTTTCAATAATTACTAAATTGACAGCATCTGTTAACGAGCTTACAAAGAGTTCATTATTAACAACTACGCGTTCTTACAAAACATGAGTTTCTTCTTGGCTATTGCGATACTCTGCTGTTATTATTTGTTTATTCAATACAAACAAAAATAGAAAATAAACTGAATATGATAATTGTACTACCTATATTAATCAATATAGATGGAGAGGCATTGACATGTATATGCCGTCCTAAAATAAATAAAATCAAGGATTACGATTTAAATAAGCAATAGACTATTATTGACAAGGTACATTTTACATAAACGTATTTATGAAATAATGACAGTATATATAAAGATTCTTAGTGATTATTATCAATAAATTAAAATTGTATCAATGAAAGTTATATTTCAAAAATCTAATGTATAATACAAGCTATACAACCATTTAAATACAGATTGCACAAGCCAAAATAATATTTGAATTTAAAGTTTTTCACATATAAAAGATTATTTATAGCAGAGTTGTTTTAGCAACTAAGTTATTAATATTTATATCAGGTTTGATTGTAAAAGTTAAAGTAAAGAGGAAACTACTTTTAAAATGTATTATTTATTATTTTTTTAATATATAATAAAAGCCATTCGAGTGACCCACTCTAATCGCCTTGGTTGAAATAGCTTAACCGAACCCTCAAAAAAAGCAAAACGATATGTGTAACTCCTCCCAGGAAATCGCGTCGGGCGCGTTCCCTCGATGGGTACGTATAGGCTAGACATTTCTCCTTTGCGTGTGCTATATTTGGTGGCTGCTGGCGGCACCACACTCGAAATCGGAAGCTACGAAAATGGACCGCGGGCTTACGTAAAGACAAATAGGCGCTTATGTGAGGGAAAATAAAATTAAAACACTTCATAAATCAAAAATTGTCAGATATGACAGATACAGCGAACAGTTTCACGGTTCTCACTTTCACGAAAGAATTCAACGCTATCGAGGTTTTGCGTGCAGATGAAGGCTGAGAAACCGATAAAATGGACTTTTAGGCAACGTTTGGCAGCAATCTTCACTTTCCCAGTACTTCTATAACGAAGGTACAGGTCATTTAAAGCCTCCCTGCAGGCGGATCCGGTAAAAAAATCTCGCTAGAAAAAGTAGGCGACAACTCGCGTCAATTCAAACACACATCACATTTTGAAAGGTGCATAGAAAAGTTTTATTTCTGCGATAACAGTTTCATGTCTCGAAGTTTTCTAATAGCAAAAGGATTTTAATGTACGAACAGGACGTCCACAAGGTAGAAGAATCGACATTTAGAGAAGAGACCGGCAAAACGAGCCCTATGGCAAATTAAGGTGGAAAGAATTAACACCACAGGGTCAGTAACTACATATGAAAATATACAGTGTAACATTTACAAATTACAGTCTTAAACGTTAGCAAGTTTTAATCGTTAAATACTGGAAAAATCCAAGGCAAATGAATATATACATACATCGAGGGAATCAAATACGTAAGCACTAAGGAATATACCGTGAGATTCAAATTGATTGTCCTGATCTTTTACTACTTTCCGCAAGCTTGATATCAATACTATATTCTAATTTAATGAGTGAAGATAATCATTTTCAAAATAAATGTATTCTGTTAACTTTTTTATCATTGACGTCCGTTTTATTGACAGTGTTACTTCATTTTTTCTATTTTCCTTAGTCAATATTTCTTACAAAAACGTATTTTACAAGACTCTGAAAAGTAAGTAGGTACCTACTTTATAGGAATTTCTTGTGACTGGAATTTATTTGTTAAAATTAGAATACAATTCAATATTTATTTTAGGTTAAGTTTATAATGCCGTATACTATTGATCAAGAGAAATTCATTTTGGAATCTTATTTCCGAAATGGACAACGAAATAACGAAGGAGAATGGATTTACTCTGTTAATTTATGTCGAGACGAGTTTCGTGTAGCTTTTCCAGATGAGGAATTTGTTGACGATTCATTGACTCGGCACATTAATAGGATTGTAAAACGTTTTCGCGAAACAGGCAGCATTTATAAAGGAAAATCATCTGGCCGTAATAGTGTTCTCACAGAAGAAGTTGTAGAAAACGTACGCACTCATTTAGAACGAAGTCCTACTAAACCTTTGCGTCAATTGGCACAACAAACTGGCTTATCATATAGTTCTGCACAACGAGCTGTCAAGAAAAAATTACATTTATATCCTTACAAAGTCTCAGTTGTACAGGAATTATTACCACTAGATAATGGGAAACGATTGACTTACTGCCATTGGTTTAATAATAATATAAGAAATGATGAAATTTTAGATATATCATTCTTTTCAGATGAAGCGTGGTTTCATTTGACAGGGAATGTTAATTCCCAAAATTTTCGTATATGGTCAGCCGAAAATCCTCATGTGTTAAATGAAACAGCTTTACATCCGATAAAAATTGCAGTATGGCTAGCTTTATCAAGGCACCGAATAATAGGTCCAATATTTTTTGAAGAAACCATAACAGCTCAACGATATCAGGAAATATTACAATTATTTATAGGAGAATTACAACAAAATGAACTTGAACAAGGTTATTTTCAACATGATAATGCCACAGCCCATACAGCTCGACAAACATGTCAATATCTTCAGCAGGTATACGATAACAGGGTTATAGGAGCACAGAGATGGCCTCCAAGATCTCCTGACCTTACCCCGATGGATTTTTTTGTGTTTGGTTACTTAAAAAATAAGATATATAAAAATCGATTACACAACATTGAAGAGCTACGAAATGCAATTATTGAGGGAGTACAAAGCATAACTGCCGAACACCTAGTAAATGTTTTTGAAAACATGAAAAAAAGAATTGATGCATGTATTAACAGTAACGGTGGACATTTTGAACATAATTTATGAGGCTTCAAATTGTTTATAAATTAATTCCAAAGTTTGTTGGTGTATTGTTACTTGGAAATTTATTTTTATTTTTTACTTTAATTAATTTTCATGTGATAAATTTCTATAAATCCAAGTAATAACATTAACACCACTTGATGTTTTATTTTGTACCAAATATTGAAGTGTGTGCAAAAAACATGTTATAATTCTATGTTAATAAATAAATATAGTTTATGATTGTTTTATTATTATTAAGTACTCAAAAACAATTTCCCCAGAATTAGGATCTAATAGAAGTATTTCCTTTTAATACAGACTAGTTTTCTTGATAATTTGCGAAAGTTGTTCCTGAATTTCTCTATCATCACATCTCTATCTGCTTCATTAGTCAATTCTTGTTAATTGTAAGAAAAAATTATTATCCCATCAAATGCATTTAAATATTAAACATCAAATTTTGACATCTTTAATTCTTTTCCGTGCCGCTACTGGAATACATCAAAACAACATTGGAAAAAGGCGGCACATACCTACGTTATATCATTTTTTATTTGAGCGGCATAGACAATCTTTTTGAATCTCACGGTACTATCGGTAACATAAAAAACTAGGACAAATATTATTTCAGATAGTCATGAAGTTTGCTAATTGTGCTAATGTCATTCAGGCTTTTGGCACTTCTGTCACACAAAATAATATGAGGTTATGTAATTTAATTTTTAATGTCAGAAAATACAATTAACAAAAGCAAAGAATAATAAAATTAACAATTAGTCACTCCTCCGTTTTTGTCAATAACACTATGTAAACGAGGAGGCATGGAAGATATAAAAGGTCTTATTAAATTTTGGTCTTGTTTTAGTGTATTCCATGTACCCTCAATTTGTTCTTCTACGGTTACCAGCTGACGATTTTTTTCTGTTTTTTTATCATACAACCTCATTTTCGATGGGGTTGCGATCAGGACTATGCGTAGATCATGGCATTAGTTCAATATTCTTATCTCGGAATCACGTGGTTACATTCCGTGCAGGGTGTATAGGACAGTTGCCGCTGTCGTTGTTTCTCAAGATTCGTCAAATGAATTTTCCTAGCAACTACTTACTCTGCTGCGTAAATTCGTATCGCGAATTCTGCGACTAATCGTCATCATGCATGCAGGAAAATGAGTTTCATTTGCGGCCATACGGATTTTGCCGCAAATAATCAGTTAAGGTATTATCCTTGGCTGCAGTTGTTGCCGTTTGCCTTCGAGAACTAGCATTATTGGTGAAATCGCCTTGTTCTTCCCATCGTTGTATTATGGATGTAACAGTGTTTTTGTTAATGCCAAAGTCGTTAGCAATTTGCCTTATTGTCATATTTGAAGATTTGAACTCATGACCTTCTTAATGCCGTTAAGACGCGCTAACCAACTGCGCCATCGTGGGCAAATTTTTGTGATAAAATTTCCTAATTAATTTACTCAGCGCGAAGCAGAAAAATCAATTCAGATATTTCTACGCTGAGAAAAACAGAATTTTAAAAATAATTAAAATTCAAATTTACACATTCATTTCCGAACTGCCGGATAAAGATGTATTATTTCAACTGTTACTTGAAGAGATCAAGACGTTTAAGTAGATATGAACTCAGGCCCTCGTGGCGCAGTTGTTTAGCGCGTCTTAACGGCATTAAGAAGGTCATGAGTTCAAACCTCATCGTGGGCAAATTTTTGTGATAAAATTTCCTAATTAATTTACTCAGCGCGAAGCCGAAAAATCAATTTAGATATTTCTACGCTGAGAAAAACAGAATTTTAAAAATAATTAAAATTCAAATTTACACATTCATTTCCGAACTGCCGGATAAAGATGTATTATTTCAACTGTTACTTGAAGAGATCAAGACGTTTAAGTAGATATGAACTCAGGCCCTCGTGGCGCAGTTGGTTAGCGCGTCTTAACAGCATTAAGAAGGTTATGAGTTCAAATCTCATCGTGGGCAAATTTTTGTGATAAAATTTCCTAATTAATTTACTCAGCGCGAAGCAGAAAAATCAATTTAGATATTTCTACGCTGAGAAAAACAGAATTTTAAAAATAATTAAAATTCTAATTTACACATGTATGAATCATAATGACAAAGAAATGAAAAAATGCAGGTTCAAGTGTGATACTTTACTGAAATACCTCTTAGATATGTATTTTTGTTACTACCAATTATATTGTTAATAAAACAGTTAAAATTGAATCTCAATAATGACATTCAATTTGACAATTTGGTCTCTCAATAGATTTATGAAGTTTATAGAAACGAATAAATGCATTAATAAATATCAACTAACTTTTGCTCAAATTAGACGTATATACAGGGCCCGTCAAAAGTTTAGAAAACCGGACATTATAAAAAGCATCATGGCAATGCTCGCGCTTTCAAGCTCGAAGAGATTGAAAATCCTACTAGTTAAATGCAATAAGAACGATTATAAGTATACAAAAATTAGCTGCAGAAATGACGCACATAAAGAAAAGTCAATTCATTTACAGTTTACTGCTCCTGAAATAGAGTGTGCTCCCTCATAACAATTCGCATGTTTTTCAGTATTTATTTACTTACCAAGTACTACTTTGTATGCGGGGTATGCATTGTGGACACATTTGCTTGTGTTCCTGTATGTGTATATGTATATGTGCATAGTGCATATTTCACAGAATTTAGGTTAGGTTAGCTTTTAAGTCACGTTTTTCTTTGACAAGTTTTATTCGAGTGTATAGGAAGAACAACTGTTTAAACAGTTGATATGCATACTAGGTTTTCCAAAATTAATATATCAATGTTTATATTTGTTTTTTTTTGTTTTGTTATTCACTCTTTTTATTTTTCATTGTATTGTGTATTTCAGTTCATTACAATGTACCTTTTTTGTTCTGTTTTGGAAATAAACTATTATTATTTGTTATTACTATTATCTACTATTCCATCCCACATTCTTTTAGCTTTTCCGCACTACGTGAATGATATGCATTATCCATAACTATTACAGCATTATCAGTTCAATCTCTTGCCTCAGTCTCTTTGTCAACTGTCCTATTACGTATACTACAACGGATTTCAATCTGGTCACTTTACACCGACTTCAGGTGTTCCGCAGGGATCGATTGATTGATTGATTGATTGATTGATTTATTTACTCAAAAAAGATGTACAGGGTATGTACAAGTTTGCAAATAGTCATGAATATATATATACAATATTAAACGAAACATAATATATACAAGTAAAACTACATCAAAAATATAGACATGTTCACGTATGTGTAAAAGTAACAGAACAACAAAAAGCACAAGCACTGAAAAAACATTAAAACTAACAATAGCTTTCCCAATTCAAGTTCATGAATTCCGGTATATCATAAATTACATTTTCAAGCAGTATCGTTTTTATTCTATTCTTAAATCGCTTTGTATCAAGGCGTCTAATGGTATCGGGCATCCTATTAAACAAAATCAGAGCCTGATGATTTGTTGCCATCTGCGTTCTCGCCAGTCGGTGATAAGGATAAGCTATATTATTTCGTCCCCTTGTGTTGTAGTTGTGGACATCACTGTGGGTTTTGTATTTGTTTGATTTGTGGATTTGTGTGAGGCAGACGAGGATGTAAATGGCTGGTAAGGTAAGTATTTTTAAATTTTTAAAATAGTCTCTGCAACTTGTGTATCTTGTGATGCCAACTATTGCTCTAATAGCCTGTTTTTGTTGCAGGAAAATTCTCCTAGCTGCTCCACAACCACCCCACAGGATTATGCCATATGTTGCTCTACTGTGAAAGCAGCCATAATATGCTACTTTTGCAGCCTCTGCACCTGCTATTTGTTTAATTCGTCTCACGGCAAAAATGGATGTTGCTAGTTGGTGTTGCAAGTGATCCAGATGTTCATTCCACGAAAGATTACCCGACAAATACACACCCAAAAATTTTAGACTTTCACTCGCCGGAGCACCAGTGGAGAACACAAGGGACTGTTGTTTATCTTGGTTCATTTTCAGACCATTAGCCCAGAACCATTCTTGAGCCTCCTTCGCCACTCTGTCATTCTCATCCTCCCCATCAATACCGTCTACATTGATTACAAAGGAGGCATCATCCGCATACAGGAACGTGCTGTCACAATTCACATTAATAGGGAGGTCGTTAATATATATGATAAATAGAACTGGACCCAGTATCGACCCCTGTGGGACACCAAGCTTCACCTCAGTAGTGCCGGACATCTCGTTCCCCCAATAAACCCGCTGTTGTCTATCTTCTAAATAGCTCTTTATGAATTTTAAGACTGTGCCTCTTATCCCCCAGTACTCCAACTTTTGCATCAGAATCGAATGGTCGACCGTGTCAAAAGCTTTCGACAGATCTGTGCAAAGCAACTTCATATTCTGCTTCGCGTCCATTGATCCCGCCACTTGATCCAGTAGGTCTAATAATGCTGTAGTCGTGGATCTCCCACGTCTATACCCATGTTGCTCGTTGGTAAACATGCCGACGTGTTCCAGATATTCTATAAGCCTGTCTCTAGTTATTTTCTCGAAAATCTTTGACATCGCTGGTAATATTGATATCGGCCTATAGTTCTGGGCGTCATCGATACTTCCAGTCTTGTGTATTGGTACTACCTTAGCCTGTTTCAGTTCTTTAGGGAAGACACCGTGAAGAAGACAATTATTGAAGACATTCATAATCGGTTCTGCTATTATATGAATGACAGACGCCAGAATCTTTGTATCGAGACCATAGATGTCCTTTGTCGACTTCATTTTCAGTCCCCGAAACGCACCAACAACCTCTTCCGTCGAAACTGGCATCATGAACATTGAATTGGTCGTCACATTGGCATGGTTCTTCAATAGCCTGGAAGGACTATTAACAGGACCCGGCATTGTAGTGGTCACATTTTCACCCACACTACTAAAGTAGGTGTTCAGTTCATTCGCAGTCAAGACGTTCTCGTGTAAATTCACTACCATTCTACCAGTCTCTCTCTTTATAACATTCCATACCGCTTTCTGCCTATTTTCTGAATTGACAATCATGTCCCTAATGGCTGCAGATTTACTTTTTATAACTAGTTCTTTGTACTTCCGTCTTACATTGTCATATTCTAACTTCACATCCGGTGATTTCGTCACTGCATAGATTACATGAAGTGCATCCAGACCGCGCTTTAGTACTCTAAGTTCATCTGTATACTAGTTTGTGTTCATGCCACCATTGAAATTTGCAGAAACAATTTCCTCCGGAAAATATCTATGAAAACACTCGATAACCCTGCCGTGAAGTGCAGTAAACTGTGTCTGTGAATTACTGTTATCCGAAAACCTCCAGGTTTCATTATTCAGTGCATTAATAAAATTCCAGGTATTTGTTTCATTCATTTTTCTTATTGTGATATATCTTTTCCTTTTAGATATCGCACTCTCTGGAGAAAAGGCAAGTATCTGCGCACAATGGTCGGAAATATGTGGCTGTACGGTCTTTGCTATATATTTCGATACATAAATGTTTGTAAACATTTGGTCAATGCACGTTTCCGAATTTTTGCTAATACGAGAAGCGTCCCCTTGGTCCCTAGTTGTTCAATATATTTATTAATGATCTCTTTAATTCTCTTGACTGTTCTGTCCTAGCATATGCGAATGACCTAAAGATCTTCATGGAAATTAGAAGTGTTGAAAACTGTCATTGACTTCAGGACAATATAGTTTATGACGATACTGCTCTCCAATTTACGGACCATATTTTTTTCAGTTTGCAGTGCGGCTACTAAATCATTGGATTTCCTTATCCGTTCATGAAGGAATTTCAATGGTTTACTGGCTGTGAGGTTGATCTATTACGTTTTCGTTCGAAGTATACTGGAATACGGTCCTATCATTTGGTATCCGCACTATTTATATCAAGAAATAATCTTGGAGCGAATGCAAAGGCGTTTCTTGAAATATATTAGTTTCAGAATTGATGGCATTTATTCCCCTAGAAGCGTTGCCTACGTTGCTCTCCTTGACAGACATTCCTTGCGGTCTTTAACCGACAAGAAAAGGACCAGCAGTGCTAACTTCCTTTTTAATTTAATTAATATCAAAATAGACTCATCTGCTTTCATTTCGCAAGTTCCCATTTTCGAGTTTGTAGCGTTAACATTCTGTATATATTTAAAACTGTGCTATTGGTCTTAAGTCTTCCAATTAATCTAATGCTTCAATACTGGCCGCAAAATATTCATAAACAATAAATATTTGGGTAACCTTAATTATTATTAATAATAATATCAGGTACTTATCAAACTACGATAGCAAACACTAACAAATTCGGTAGTTTTAGCAGATAAGATAGCTATTGGCAATAATAATTTTATTCATTTGTACAAGATTAAAATGAAATCAGATAGGAAGCCGACAAAATGTGGTAAAAATTGATATTTAAATATCGATAAACAGACCGATTACAATGCTTTGAACAGTGAACCTTCAATATTAATGCAGGGATTAACGACTCTTTATAAACATAAAGATCAAAAGCTTTTGATATATTACAAATATATTGATTATAATTATAATATACAGACTATTCAGCCACCGGAATTTGAAACTTTTTTAAATATAGTACTGGAGATATGTAATAGATATCGAAACAAATACAAAAATATATTCGAGATATCAATTTTCGAAATTTAAATGACAAATGTGTTTTCCTTCATTTCGACTTATTCTAAATAAATTAAAATCATCTTTTCGCAGTTCAAAGAGTCAAACAAAAAACTCGATATTTATCGGTCCAGATATGCTTATATTCCAGAATAGAAACAGATCGATTTAGGTCAATCAATAAATATTCAACAAACAGGGCCGGTATTATAAACACAAAATAAATCTACGAATAACAATTCAATGAATAAATATAATGGCTCATTAAAGTTTATTTCAGTATTATAAAGAGTTTGTCCAAGTAAATTAACTATTCAAAGATTAGCCTATATGTATGATGTAGTTTCAAACTTCGACCGTTAGTTACGAGATGGAAGCACATTAATTCTGAGGTTGGGGGTATGGTTGCGGCATGATTTGAGGAGGTTATGTGTTTAAACGTAAATACGGTAAATACAGTATCAAATTCTTGTTCTTGAAGATGTCTTGTATCGAAGAAAAAAAAGGGAAAGGTGTAAAAATTATACAGAAAGGGAGAAATACACATTACTGGATATAGTAGAAACTTTCCTGCATGTAATTGAAAACAAAAAAACCGATATCATTAATGTACATAAGAAGAAGGAAGCTTGGGACGCTGTAGCTACCAAGTTTAATGCTATTGCAGAAACAGGAGTGAGAACGGGGGCGCAATTGAAATTGTTATATGAATCAATGAAAAAGAAAGTAAAAAAAGATAAAGCTGATGACAAGGTATGTTAAGATGTAATACAAATTTCAAAATATGTTGTAAATATACTTTAGGTGGAATTGTATAAGACAAGAGGAGGGAACTTTTCAAGTAAAGTAGATAGAGTTGGGATGAAGCTATTGGAAATTAATAATGCGACAGTTACTGAATTAACCAATTCATATGACAGTTCAGCTCCTTTTGGTATGTATTCAAAAGAAGTTATGTTGATTGCAGAAATCTTGGAAATTCTTAACATTCACTACAAATAGTGAAATATTCTGATATACTTTTTAAATTCCAGATAGTAATAATGATGGTGGTGATAATAATAACAACGAAATAGATTTAGGGCAGTCAACCGTAAGCATTTTACATTGCATTCTATATTGTACAAACACTACACTGATTTTTTAGGAAACAAATTTAGTATTAACTGAGTATGTAGTGAATACTCCGGCATCTACACAGCTGGTGGGTCATGACCGCAGTTGTATTTCTGAGGAATCAAGAAACACATCGGGCAAATCTAGGGGATCGAGGAAAAGAGCTCATGAACAGACACGTACGCATTCATTGGAAAAAGAAGAAATAAAATTGAATATTTTAAAAACAAGGTACGAGAAGGAAAATATTGAAAAGGATATCCTTTTGTTGAAAAAAAAAGAATTAGAGTTAGTAATACGAGAGAAAGAAATGAAATTAGAAGCAATGAAGGATAAATGAATACACGTTATAATTGAAGTTAAGAATTTTTGTTTTATTTTATATACAGTAAAAATTCTTCAAGTAAATATATTATTTATAACAGCATTTCTAACCGCATTAAATTCTTGCTGATTGTTCTCATCCACATTAACGATTGCTTGTTCCATTAATTGGTGATTTTCAATATTAAAATTGTCACATTGTTCGATACATATATTATGTAATACACATGTGGCTACAATTACAGCCATTGATTTATCCAGAGAAATCCTTAGCCCATTAGATAAGCAAGCAAAACGTCGTTTTAATATTCCAAAAGTTCGTTCAATAGTATTTCGAGTTTGGATATGTGCAGAATTATATCTACGTTCAGCTGGAGTTTGTGGGTGCAGAAGTGGTGTTAAAAGGTATCTTCGACAAGGATAAGCTGAATCCCCTAGTAAGTAGCAGTTTCTAAATTCATTATTTTCAAACCTTGCCCGAACTAGAGAATTATTAAAGATGTAGCTATCATGGCTGGATCCAGGATGCCTTGCAACAACGTCTCTTATTTTTAAACGTGCATCGCATATTACCTGCACATTCACCGAAAACCAACCTTTTCTGTTTCTAAATAATTCACCATTATCCCCTCCCGGTGACTGAATTCTTACATGTGTGCAATCAATCGCACCACACACATTTGGAAAGCCTCTTATATTAAAAAATCTCTGACATTCTTCATTTATGTTATCCTCTGTAGTTGGCATATTAATGTATCTCTCTCTCAGTAAAGCTATCTCATGTGTCACTTTGTGGACAATTCTTCCTGCTGTAGCTTTCGTGATGTTACAGTGATCGCCTATAACATTTTGAAAACACCCCGTTGCATAAAAACGCAGGGCAATTAGCAGCTGATTTTTAGCTGAGATAGACATGTTTCTATTTGTATGCGGTTTTAAATATTCTTCGATTTGATGGAGAACATACAGAAATGATTGCTTGGACAAACGAAATCTGCTTTTAAATTCTTCGTTGGAATATAACTCGAACTGATCCACTCTGTTCCGAAATATCCTTGGCATCCGTTGTCGCTGCCTTTCATTCTCATCACTAGAATCCGAGTCTGAGGTGGTAGAGATTGACTCTGGTGACGCCACCGATGACACCGACGAGATTGATTCTACATCAGACATTTTACAATTATTGGCTATAACGTTGTGTCTACACTCGCACGTTTTAACTGGTTTTAACACTATTTTGAAAGAAACAAATAACGTCAATTTAATTCATAATCAACGAATAAAATTTAATACCTCGATTTTCGACCATGTAAATTACTTGCTAGATTTACTTCGCTAGTTTCCTTATTTGGTCTTTATAATACTGAAATCTGTCGAATAAATTACATTAGTAGCTTACTAAATAAAATCTACAGAATATTTTCGTTTATAATACCGGCCCACAGTCTACAATTAATAAACAATGGACAAATATGTCTGCTAGGGACTGTTCGACATTTTCTGTGTCAACAAAGGTAATCAAAATTAATATCACTGAAATAATACTATATGTTCAAAAAGAAACGATTCTTCTGTGATTAATTTATCGTGTCCCAGGCGAAACGACAAAATCCATTATTGGTGTATAAGAATATAGATAGGGAAAAAAAATTATTACAAAAAATATAGTTGTGCAATTAGAAAATACTTTCATTTATACAGAGTGTTCGAGAACGAAGATACGACACACACTTATACTGTTTTAGATGTAACCCTATGAATTTTATGATAGCCCTTCAACAGTTATTTGGATTGGTCGATTTTCAACTGTTTCTGAGGTATGGTAATCTGTCGTCAAAAATTGTACAACTTCTGAAATTCCTATAAAATAACAATTAAAGATGAAAGGCTTGTTATTTTTTTTATTTATCCCCTTTTTACATACAACCTGTCCTAATAAGTTTTTTTTTTTGAGTGCAATGGTCATAGAGGAAAGGAATTCCAATGAATTTTTTCCTGTTTATCAACTAGACAAATATTCTATATGACTATGATCAAAAATTATAAAAAAATTCTAACATAACAACTAAGCTGTATTCAATAACTAAATCTAGATAGCTAGTTAGCGAGTTTGATGCGTTTCAAATGTTTTGGTTCAGTGGTTTCTTCCATAATTGAACGTTGGGATGCACTATGATTCTCTCATTGTTTCACTCTTCATTGATGGTCCTTGTAGATCACGTTGAATAAGTTTGGGACATAATACGGTGCACCAACTATTAAGAATTTTGATAGCGTTGGAATATTTCGTTATTAGAGTTGCTTGCTGTTCCCCAAAGTTGTACATCGTACGTCCATTTAGGCTTTAGTATGGCTTTTTGCACTCGGAGTTTGTGGCAAATTGATAACTTTGATTTTCCACCTAACACCCAGTAACACTTACTGAGTTGTATTCCAAGTTGTTTTCTTTTTGTAAATATATGCTTCTACCAGTTTAATTTCCTGTCCAGGTGCATGCCAGGGTATTTGACAGAGTCAGCATGTGTTAATTGTTGGCCATTTAATGTTACTGCAGGACAGTCTTTCTTTTTTGTAGTGAATGGGTTGATTTATTTTCGCAAATGTGCACAGTTATGGTTTCTCGACTAGTGGTCGAAGAAAGGTGTGTTCTGGAAGTATATGAAACTTAAGACCAACAATAGTAGAACTCAAAAAACGGCTTTCAGAAGAAGAAGTTCAGAAAGAGAAAAATTTTAAACACCTATTAGAGTTGCTTGCTGTTCCCCAAAGTTGTACATCGTACGTCCATTTAGGCTTTAGTATGGCTTTTTGCACTCGGAGTTTGTGGCAAATTGATAACTTTGATTTTCCACCTAACACCCAGTAACACTTACTGAGTTGTATTCCAAGTTGTTTTCTTTTTGTAAATATATGCTTCTACCAGTTTAATTTCCTGTCCAGGTGCATGCCAGGGTATTTGACAGAGTCAGCATGTGTTAATTGTTGGCCATTTAATGTTACTGCAGGACAGTCTTTCTTTTTTGTAGTGAATGGGTTGATTTATTTTCGCAAATGTGCACAGTTATGGTTTTTCGACTAGTGGTCGAAGAAAGGTGTGTTCCCGAAGTATATGAAACTTAAGACCAACAATAGTAGAACTCAAAAAACGGCTTTCAGAAGAAGAAGTTCAGAAAGAGAAAAATTTTAAACACCTATTTAAAGGTTGTTCATACTGAATTATTATATAAGTTAAATTATGTAGAATTTCTTGTTTTGGATAATATAATGAGAGAAAAAGTAAATTTATTAATTAACAAAAATGTATTAAACAAAAACACAAAATGGAATATTTAATTAAAAAGAACAAAAGAACTGTGAATATCACACATCAATTTCCTAATCATCAAGTCTCAGATAGATTTAAAGACCTAAGCCCCTAGTAGCGTTCTCCAAAAAAAGAAAAATTTCTGTTAGAAAAAGGTTTCAAATACAATTTACATTCCAATCCATTACCTCAAATGCCTAGGCAAAGTCTAAAAACACAGCTGAGCAATATCTATTTCTATTCAAATCCTGGTTTACTTGATTGACACCACCCTGTGCACCTGTTCTATAGCTTCATTATAGCTTCTAAAACAGAATTTATGATCAGGGATTATTTTATATTCGTCAAGGATAATTTTCAAACAGCTTAGACATAATTGGCAAAAGACCAATCGGCCTGTAGGAGGTAACTTGCTCCACAGGTCTTCCAGATTTTGGAATCAGAATTATTTGTGCAGTTTTTCACAGACTTGGAAAGTGTCCGATTCTCATAACTGCAGTGATTGCTTATTTTATCTGTTATGAGCTCAATTCGTAAGTATATCATTCCAGTACTTTGTTTCTTTCGACATTTCAATGAATATTTTTTGGTATTGTTAGATTTAACCGTTTGGTCGCTATCGTACAGGGACAGACAGAGAGATTTACTTACATAAGAGTTAAACTACTATTGTCACAAGTGGTCCATAAAAGTGAATAGGTTGGGAAACCGCTACTCTAACTAATAGTATATTGCTCATTGTGAATTTCCCTGTATGGAGTTTTATACAGACTGTACCAATTAAAATTTGTTTTTTATTTGAAAGAGTATTAAAATTAATGTACATTTTATTATTTGTGTTAGTTTCCATAATTTAACGGTTTCATAGATATTCGTGTTTAAAGAAGGTAAGAGTAATTTTAAAGTTTTGTCTTTATTTTGTTTAAATATTTACTTTGTAAGGAAAAGTAGCAGTAAACATATTCACAATTCTTGCTATTATAGTTACTTCACAATTTAAGTTTTATAGTTAGTTCCTGTTTACAGATTCCACTTCATAGGCACCCATAGGTATGTAGGCAGAAACATTCATGGCTGTGTTATATGTATGTATGCTTGCTTTGATTATTTAGGAAATATTTTGACATTAGCACACATTAGTGACATTTGCTTGATTATTAATTGTCTTTATAAGTAGCTTCATTCAAACATTTACTCACTTTGCGTTGAGATTGTATTAAAAATATGGTTTTACAATTAAGGCAGAAAAGAGTAAGAGATGATGTAATTACGGCAGCGGTACTACAAACAGTTAATAATAATCCACATATGTACATCATTACGACAATTAAGAGAACAGCATGATCTTTCTGTAACCTCTTGCTGTAGGATTCTAAAAGAAAATAAATACTTTCCGTATAAAGTTTATTTAGTGCACCATTTAAGAATAGGAGATAATCAATGCAGACTCAATTTTCTGGCACAATTTTCTGTAATGTTACCGAAAAACAATAACTTTTTGAATTAGCTCATATGGAGTGACGAATGTCGTTTTCACAACAATGGTACTTTAATTAAGCATAATGGTCGATATTGGTCAGAAGATAATCCTAGGTGGATAAGGCACACAAGAAATCAAACAGTTTTTGGCGTTTATGTCTGGTGTAGAATTTTAAACGGATATATCTTAGGCCCCCACTTTTATCGTGAAGCATTAACTGGTGTGCGCTACTTACATTTCCTGCAAAATGAGTTACCACTACTTTTGGAAGATGTACCTATAGATCTGCGAAATAATATGTGTGGGCATCTGCTCGTAATACCAACATACTTACTGACTATTTTAATCAAACGTTCCCAAGTCGTTGGATTGATACTAATGGCGTCCTTAGGTGGCCGGCTCGTTCGCCGGATCTAACCCCGTTAGATTTTTTCTTATTGGGTTACTTGAAAGCTGAAGTTTACAAGGAACCCATAACAGATATGGATGACCTTTATAATAAAATTTATGCAAAAATTGGTAGAAATAAAATTTACATTAATTTTAATACTCTTTCAAATAAAAAAAACTAATGAAGATTGGGGCGATCAAAAAAAATTCTTTTCATCGCAGCGCCATCTATATATTCACATAATAAAACACAATTGTGAGAGCAAGCTAGAGTCGATCACATTCTTTAGTAACTGTTTTTTTTTACAAAATTCAAATATCTTTATCCGTTTCCGAGATATTTGACCTGGGAGTTTTAAGTGGTACACCCAGTATATTAAAACAAGTTTTTATATTTACCTGGCGAATGTACGTGTAAACATCCTTTAAATCGTCTTCAAGTAATAAATAGGGATCTATTTGGTATTCGGGTAGAGAACCGGGTTGTTGGGTTCGCATGGTGGCGTAAGTTCGGGCAGTAGAGGCAATTTCCGGTCGACTGCAAGGATGCCATGTTCCCGTATTTAACGTGTTGGCGGCACTCGCGGCGAATGTACTTTGATGTGAAATCTGCAACAACAACAAAAATATTACATTTAACTTATTTCTTTCATTCTTAAAAATGTCAGATATTTTTATGAATGACAGTACCATAAAGCATAAGCTATACAGACTGTTTCAGCATGCGCTTGTTAAATAAATTACTCACTACAACAAAATGTAAACAAGACGGTCATGGCTAACTAAGGCAAAGTTTCTATTTAGATGCACAATATAGTAAATTATACATAACACCAGTATGTAAATATCTACGAAACTATTATATTATGCATAAGGTAAAGGAAAAGTTGAATTTGCTCTGTTCCCATTACAAATTTGTTAGAATCTGTTATTTGCCTATATACACTATATCAGTGCATTAATTTCTGTTTTGTTTGTTTTTTGATTTAATATTTCACTTTCAATAATACAACAAACAATTTCTATTCTAATTCTGCGCATGTTGCAATCAATAACAACAGGTAACATGTATCATAATTAATATAATTTATTTTGATTTACACATTTCAATAGTAATACCTTTTCATTTTCATGCTTAAAGACATAATTACTGCTAATTAGTGTACGGTCAACTTTGTTTAGTATTGGTACATGTTTCTTATTAGTTCAACACATTAAATCTGGATTATTTTGTGGTAATTCATTGCGATTAAACAATTAATTCATTACGATAAAACACTTTCTTTTTAGCACATTTTTTATTGTGACCGCAGTTCCGACAATAATTTACATTTTCAAGCTGTGATAGTTTCGCTGCAAAAATAAATAGAACAATAGCATAATTTTACAAATACTTAATATATAAATATTAATTGTTATACAGGGTGTTTTATTCGAACGTTTAAAGATTCTCAAGGCACGCAGGCGTTAAAAAATAAGGTAAAAAGTCTTAATAAACACGTATTCGCAAATCAGCCGTTTAAGTGACAACAGTGTTTAAATTTGTTTTTGTGGTTATTATTAAGGCGTTAATTTATTTTTAAACTAAAAAGATTACAATTAAAAAAGAAAAGATGTTCAAATTGTCGTTCTCCCATTTAATCTACATTTTCCTTCAAAGGAAGCGCGGATTCTTTCAAAAAAGTCCGGGTATTTTTCAAATTATCTGGCAACAGTGTTCTATTCATTGCTGAAACTGTTAAACTTTTTAAATATCAACAACTACTGAAATTCGATGGATTTAAATCCGATGATCCCACGAAGTTCACTGCTCAGATGTTCATAAAGTACAGATTCTGTTTCAGATATAAAGTTAAATCTTCCAAAAGTTCCGGTAAAGTATTTTCCAAGAACTCGAAGTATACAGGACCTGTTAAGCGTTGTGGCAAAACAAACGATCCTAACAACTGGTTATCTTAAGTTAAGAAAGCAAAACCGTCAGTACAAGTATTCGGAAGCACTTTACTGAAAAATCAATATCTTGAAAAACATAGTATACTTAGATTACTATTTTCAAGCATAACAGCATCATTATTACAAACCATCACCCAACAAATTAAAAAATGCGTGAAAGATGAAAAGCATAAATAACACTAATTACACACGTAAATAAAACAAAACAAACTTGCTGAACTACACTTTAATTATTAAAAACTGGACAATTGTTTCACCACACAGTGGCTTCTTCAGCAATGCCTAAAAATACAAGTTACAAAGTATATATCTCATGTGTATCGATTGTAGGAGGTAAGAAAAGGAAAAAAAGGGAAAAAAGAAACAAAGGGGGAAGTGGGTTAAAACCCTCATAAAACTATGTGTATTGTATTACTAAACAAATAAATTAAGATTTGTTTACATCCAGTTGATCGTTTAAAAGAAAATTAGAGTTTTTGTGTTCATTAATATTTAGAGCTTCCAAGAAATTCAATTTTATATTCTTATGTTGTACGCCTAACACAGAAAAATCTTCGTTAAAAGTATGTCCTTCTTCCATTAAATGGTTCGCATATGTCGAATCTGTTTTTTGGTTCTTGTAACAAACATAACAGGTGTTCTTTGATGCGAATTTTGAAAGATCTTCCTGTTGTCCGATATTGAACTTCTGGCAAGACTCACAAGTTAATTTGTAGACCCCTGATTTATGTATTTTTTCTGTACTATCTTTATTGTTTTTTATGTATTTGTATAGATTGTTATTCGTTTTGAACGCCCTGTTAATATTATGTGTTTTTAGTAGTTTAGATAATTTCATTCTTAATATACCCATGTGTTAATGATCTTATAGACTTTATCTGTGTGTGTTTGTTTTGTCATAGGGTATGTTAAAGAAACTGATTTTAATAATAATTTTTTCGAGACTAACTTATCAATCATGGTCGGGTCATAACCATTGTTAAGTGCAATTTGTTTTATTAAATTTAATTCTTTGGTAAAGTTATCCTGGGATAAGGGGACATTCACTAATCTGTGTACTAAGCTATTGTAAGCCGCCATTTTTTGTTGTATAGGATGGTATGACGAGTTATGAATCGTTATGTCTGTATGTGACTCTTTTCGGGAAATGTTGTAACTAATTTTATTATTGGAATTTAAGAGTGTTAAATCTAGAAAGTTGATACTATTATTAGTCTTTTCTTCAATAGTGAACTTTATATTCTTGTGAATTGTATTGATAAAATAATGTAATGAATTTTGTTGTCTTTTGGTACCTCTAAAGCCTATTAAAATATCGTCCACATACCTATACCAGAAGAAGACATTATTAACAATGGTTATGACCCGACCATGATTGATAAGTCTCGAAAAAATTATTATTAAAATCAGTTTCTTTAACATACCCTATGACAAAACAAATACATGATAAAGTCTATAAGATCATTAACATACATGGGTACATTAAGCATGAAGTTATCTAAACTACTTAAAACACATAATATTAACACAGCGTTCAAAACCAATAACAATCTATACAAATACATAAAAAACAATACAGATAGTACAGAGAAAAGACATAAATCAGGGGTCTATAAATTAATTTGTGCAGGGTCTTGCCAGAAGTTCTATATCGGACAAACAGCAAGATCTTTTTAAATTCGCACCAAAGAACACCTGTTATGTTACAAGAACCAAAAAACAGATTCGACATATGCGAACCATTTAAAAGAAAAAGGACATACTTTTAACGAAGATTTTTCTGTGTTAGGCGTACAATATAAGAATATAAAATTGACTTTCTTGGAAGCTCTCGATATTAATAAACACAAAAACTCTAATTTTCTTTTAAACGATCAACTGGATGTAAACAATACACATAGTTTTATGAAGGTTTTAACCCACTTCACCCTTTGTTTCTTTTTCCCCTTTTTTCCTTTTCTTACCTCCTACAACCGATACACATGAGATATATACTTTGTAACTGGTATTTTTAGTCATTGCTGAAGAAGCCACTGTGTGGTGAAACAATTGTCCAGTTTTTAATAATTAAAGTGTAGTTCAACAAGTTTGTTTTGTTTTATTTACGTTTGTAATATGGAACTACATCATCAAGTAAAAGCCGAATCCATTTTATTTTCAACACTAATTAGTTATGGTGGGTATAATTTAATTTTTAAAATGCGTAAAACACAAAATAAAATACATTTAAAGTCAATGTATTATTTGTATACATTTCATATCGAGTTTGAAACGACTTATAATCATTTGCTATAATTTGCTGATTAATAGTAGATATTGGATATGCCTGTATATTCTTTATGTCAGTAAATAAATCCAAGCCCTTTCCTGCCAGACATAGATTATATTTATTAATTTCCATTTGAAAATAATTCATTTTTGCCGCAGAGTAAATTTCTGTATTTGTAATGACAATCTTCTCTTCGACTAAAGATATAATTGTAAATTTGACGATTTATCAATTTTTTGACACTCGCAGCAACTGCAATACACTGAATGTATTGCGAATGCATGAATTCTCAAGCTTTTCGCTTAATTCATTTTAAAATGTTAGTGAAAATTACATATTTGTAACTAAAAAATATTAAAAGCAACTTTTTTCTACTACTAAAGTATGATACATGCGAACTCATATTTTTACATTAATAAGTCGTAGTCGGGTTTATTCAGATATAACATTATATAACTTTTGCAATATATCCCACAAACTATTAAATTCACGCCCTAAAATATCTCTACTGACTGAACTTATAATAAATCTTTCATCAGCAATCGTTATTTTATAGAATTTTTCATAAATTCTTCAATTTTTGACGAAAAATCACCATATCTCAGAAATAGTTAAAAATCCAGTAGTCCAAGTGGTGTCAGTTTGATAAGCTCTTAAACGGCTTTCATAAAATAAAAACATGAAAATATGTAAAGCTAATGATTATCCATATTTTTTGCATTAAAAATATTTGGGTCTCTACATTATTAGTAGGGAGCGGAATCGAGCGAGTCATGACTCATCGCCCATGGGCGCGCTATTGAAATGTTGTATTTTTAATGAGGTTTTAATTTTATTTATATAATTGAATAACAAGTGGCTGGTGATTATAAAATACAAAATACCCTACTATTTGTTCATTTTCTCTTCTGTAAGACTTTGAATTAAGTACATCCTTGTAGATAGAAAACGTCCCTTCTACATTAGCATACACAATTGCCGCAATGTTATTAAACCTGGATT
The DNA here is from genome assembly GCA_963170755.1 of Amphimallon solstitiale. NCBI lineage: Eukaryota > Metazoa > Arthropoda > Insecta > Coleoptera > Scarabaeidae > Amphimallon > Amphimallon solstitiale. The sequence continues at coordinate 112,788,038 of OY720681.1, read as the reverse complement.
TCTATTAAAAACTGCGTTTAAATCACTTGGAATTATTAATAGCCACATCTAATGTGGTTAATCAATTTTTACTTTCTTATACGTAGTATAAGGAAGTAATGTGAAATTTTCGACTTGGAGATTTTTGCAGATGTCCACGTTTTGAAGTCCCCTGATACCGAAAAAGATATTTTTAAAAAATTTCTGTGTGTCTCTATGTGACCACGATAACCGCTGTAGATATCAATTCCAAATTTTGTATTTAAGTGTCTAATCTCCCTCTTGAGTTCTGAGTAGTTTTTCAGTAAAATCGGTAGACCGGAAGTAGTCAACTACTAAATTTAAACAAATTTATAAAGAATTCATATGTACTTGAAATTAAAATTGAGAACAATTTTATTTAAAAAGTTTTTCGAAGCTGCTACCGGAAGTAGGTCTTTTACTCCTATCGAAAATCAGTTTTTTGCGAATATTTCGCATGTCATACTTTTTAGACAGGTACGTTACGGGTATAAAAGTATTTAAAACGTAATTTTCAATATCTTTTGCATAAAAACAATTTCAAAATTCAGACCGGAATTACCACTTTTACTCTTATCGAATAGCGATTTTTTGCGAATATGTCATAAATTATGCATTCTATATGTATTTATCAAGAATACAAAAGTATTTAGTGCTAGATTTGCAATATTTTTTGAATATATGAAATTTCAAAATTCGGACCGGAAGTAACACTTTTACTCTTAGGGAGTAGTCCTTTTTTCGAATATCTTGCTAAGTATGCATTCTATAGCGATTTATTAAGAGAACAGAAGTACTTAGCATAGGATTTTGAATAATTTTTGTGTAAAAAAAATATAGTATAGTTTGAAACGCTCATACGTATAAGAAAGTCGTGTGGTGGCCACACGTCATTTTTTAATTTGAGATTCGATTTTCAAAATATGTCATTAGTTTAGGCAAATTTCCAAAGTGTTCCTGAAGGAATAACAACTGATTTTTTAAATTTGATTTTTTGTGTTAGTTCCTTGCACTCAGAAATACTTCGAGCATCGTCATTTAAACATGTAACGAAATTTTGTAAACTATCGAAATTCTCTGCATGAAAACTATTTCTGTGTATGTTTTAGCAAAGCTAAGTGACGATATTTTACAGACTTTGCAATAAATTTCGGAATCACTGACAATTAATTTTTATCTCAGAAAAAGTAACATAAACAACGTTCTAGATCTAAATAAATAATAACTAAAAATGTACGCGTATGTTATTGAAACATACATATTATATTGCGAAATATAAGGTAAATATAATAAATTTTAAAAACTCGTCACCCCTTGTACCTACGCCGATGAAGAAAGGATTTTATTCATAAAATTCCTTATTTTATGGCAGTTTTTTCTCTGATTCTCTGGAGTAAACAGATGTTACAGTTCTCCCTATGAATTAGTGCTATTCAGATATAATGTAAACAACACGCAGTTGTTTACATTATTTCTTTTCACGGCTGTGGCTCCGTGGTAGTTTAGCTCGCTCGATTCCGCTCCCTAATTATTAGTACCAATAACCTTTATAGCTTCCCTGGGATACCCGGTATTTATAAGATTATATTATTGGACAAGTTTGTTGTTTTTTTATTAATACTTTCTCTAACAATAGATTATATCCTGGACGTTTATAACCCCGACAACATTACGCAGTTAATGTTCCTCGTAAGCATTCATTGTCAACTATCGCGCAATACACGACTGTCACAAGTTGGTGCTCAAAAAAGCGTATTTCAGACCGAGTATGCACTAACAAAAAATGGTATAAGACACGAACATTCACAATAACACATGAGCAATTAAATTTATGTGTGCTATCAAAGAAGACACAAATCAATTAAGCGTAATTTATTCTAACTTATAATTAAAATTATTTTTTAGTTTTGAGTAGCAGTGTACAATTTTATCGATTTTAAAATATCATTTCTCACATAAATAAGTAGAAACAGTTGTTTCAATGGCTGATTTTAATAATGACTGTTCAGTCCTTGCACTTTTTAACATATACATACGTATTTATACGTACATTAAACAGTTTAATTTATTAATCTGATTGCAAACTCTAATGCTACGACGCTCGAAATCACTATTTTTTGTATGTGAGTTCTTATTTTTTCGACATGAGAAGTGGGAACATTTAAATGTTAGTAGTTAGGACCCACTTTTGACAAAAGAGAACGTGTTAATAGCAAACATGTTGCGCAGTCAATATAAATTTCGAATAATTAGTGGAAACTTACAAACTGTTTAAGTTCAGACGTTTATGATATATCAATCAGCACACGATTCTGTTTATTGTTATTATTATTGTTATTAGGCAATTGTTACTTAACATGCCTGTTCGCATGAGATACAACAAACTTATGGAATATACAGTTTCTAGCAATCTAAAAAAAAAAACATTAAAGCTTACGAAATTTTAATGCTTTATGATGGAAATTTTAATAAAATATGCCCCCGTAGCGTCACGGCTGTTATTTGAGAGAATGATTGAAAAAAAGAAGCGGTTAAAAGGCTTCCGTACAGTTCAGTATTACATTCGTTTACTTGTAACTGAGCGCCAAAATTAAAACTTATTATAAAAAAAAAATACCCAGAGCTTTTTTTTTTAATATTCAGTTTCGATTAGTTACAATTAATATCACCTTTTAAATAATTAAAAGCAAATTTGATCCAGTCAGATCAGAGATTTATAAGTGATCAACAAGAACATTTATACACCGTGTTTCATGTAACTAGCACATTAGAAGTTTTTGTGCTTACAACGCGAATTTTTTCCAGAAGTTTTGCCTTCTCACATAATTGACCGCAATCTTTCAAGTTAAAATATTTTTAAACTCGTGCAACTTCCGGTTGCACCGGAAGTAGGCGCCATCTTTGTTACTTTAAATGTGACACCCTGTATTTTATTCGAGATTTGAATTGCTTATTTAAATAGAAGAACAGAGATACCGGGTTGGATTATGTCAAAGTCAACCGTTTCGGAGTTATTCAACTGTTTTCCATTTTTAGGGCACTTGAACGAAAATTTTAAAAGTTCTTTATCTGAGACATGAAAAAAGATAAACAATTGAAATTTGTTCCTGAGATAGTCAAAGTATTGTCCTATTCGAATATCACCAGGTTTTGCAATAATATTACACAGGGTGTTCTCTAATTAATTTACAATTATACACATTTCAAATGCAAGAAACTCAATTTTTTCAAATGAAACATCCTGTATATTTTCGCCTTTTCTGAAGCAGAAAAAAATTGTCTTTCGATCCACTATTACATTCCCTATACCTATCTCTAGAAGTTTTTGAGTTATTGGGGAGATCAGCCTGAAGGCCCGATATTTTGCCATTTATCACACACAATTTCAAGAATGCCTTGGAAGTACCAACATGTTTAGTTGTCAAAATTTCGTTCGCTGTCAGTGTTATTAATTTGATGCTTGGATATTTTTTGTACTTTACTGAATGATTTGATTAGTGCATAATGGAAGGCTATAATAATAATTATCCAAATGAAAGTATCCTTAATTTATTTTACATACACGGAGGATGTAATCGCATAATAAGTAGAACTTGCCGTGTGTTCAATCAGAGATACCCTAATTTGCCTCCGATGAATCGATTCAAATTTGCAAAAATTGAAACACATTTTTTTGCGACATTGGAATATGAACACAAAAAGAAATTGTACTAAGCCAGTAACAGGTGAAGAAAACAACGAAATTAATATTCTGGGATATTTCACAGCTCATCCCCATGCTTCGATACGTAAAGCAAAGGTGGATTTAGATATTAGTATGACGTCAATTCAACGCGTGCTAGCAAAGAACAAATGGCACCCATATGCACAAAGGAAAGTCCACGAACTGAGAAATGGAGACGCTCAGAGAAGAATTGATTTTTGTGAGTGGCTAACTATTCGTAAACAGGAAGATCCGGACATGTTACGAAAGATTTTATGGTCGGATGAATCCAAGTTTACCAGGCAAGGCGTTGTAAATAATAAAAATTGTCATTTTTGGGCAGATAAAAATCCCCACTTTTCACGAGTAAGCCATTTTCAATATCAATTTAGCTTTAATGTATTCGCCATAATAGGGTGGGGAAGGGTATTTTATCATATTTATGATGAAAGGCTAACGTCCGAAAGATATTTGCGAATCATTAGGGAAGTGGTGGCAAACATAGTCAATGACATGCCACACCAAAACTATTATTGGTTTCAACTGGATGGAGCTCCAGCTCACTCTACTCATGCTGTATATCAAGAGTTGACCCAGCTATTTGAGGATAGGTGGATTGGTCCAAATGGACCATGTCTTTGACCTGCTAGATCTCCGGATTTAACTCCAGTTGACTTTTTTTTATGGAGTTACATAAAAAAAGAGGTCTATGCAACACCAGTTAACTCCAGGCAAGAACTAGAGGATAGGGTGCGAAGAGCATTTGACCAAATTGAAGTTCAAATGATTGAACGTGCAACGACTGACCAGCTCCAAACAAGGTTAAATAAATGCATTGAAGTAGGCGGTGGACATATTGAGCACTTGCTGTGATTTGGTTTTAGATTTGTTTTTGTTTTCTTTGTTTGACTTATACCGTGAGATCAAAAATGTTTTCGCAATTAATAAATTTTTGGTTTTGAACTAGAAGACTTTTTTTCCATGCCCATAACATGCTTACAAATGACTATTAATCCACTCCTCCTATACTTAATCTATTATTTTTTCAGTTTTATTTGGCAAAATATCGGGCCTTCAGGCTGATCTCCCCAATAACTCAAAAACCTCTAGAGATATGTATAGGGAATGTAATAGTGGATCGAAAGACAATTTTTTTCTGCTTCAGAAAAGGCGAAAATATACAGGGTGTTTCATTTGAAAAAATTGAGTTTCTTGCATTTGAAATGTGTATAATTGTAAATTAATTAGAGAACACCCTGTGTAATATTATTGCAAAACCTGGTGATATTCGAATAGGACAATACTTTGACTATCTCAGGAACAAATTTCAATTGTTTATCTTTTTTCATGTCTCGGATAAAGAACTTTTAAAATTTACGTTCAAGTGCCCTAAAAATGGAAAACAGTTGAATAACTCCGAAACGGTTGACTTTGACATAATCCAACCCATCTCTGTTCTTCTATTTAAATAAGCAATTCAAATCTCGAATAAAATACAGGGTGTCACATTTAAAATAACAAAGATGGCGCCTACTTCCGGTGTAACCGGAAGTTGCACGAGTTTAAAAATATTTTAACTTGAAAGATTGCGGTCAATTATGTGAGAAGGCAAAACTTCTGGAAAAAATTCGCGTTGTAAGCACAAAAACTTCTAATGTGCTAGTTACATGAAACACGGTGTATATATCAATAGAAAATAATATGTATACACTATTATTTTGGCGCTTCAGCCCGAAAGTTGAGAATATGTAAGAGATATGAATAAATGCCAAGTACTTCTGCTCTTCAGAACTCGATCAGAATCTGTACGAGTCTGTCCTGGCGCAATTCCGAAGAGTAATTTACGAAAACAAATGGGGGGTTCTCATTTAAGTATTAAATTAAGTAATTATTGGCGCTAATTCTTGAATATTTTCAAAAGGACAAACAGCATCATCAGGAAAGCTTAAAAATTGCAATAGTTTTGAATATTTAATACCATAGATACAGTAGCATCATTTATTATTTTCTGTTTATGTGTTTCTGTCGTTAAATTACATTGCTCGCTTTTTCGTGTGTTACGTTATATTATTACTTGTAACAATTATTAAATGGCTATAAAATTTTAAATAAACAAATAAAATGCTCTTATTTTGTGGCCACCACATAACTTTCTTATACGTATTTCAAGATTTCTTTTTATACAAACATTATTCAAAATCCTTTTCTAAGTACTTCTATTCTCTTAATAAATCTCTATAGAATGCGTACTTTGCAAGATATTCGAAAAAAGTGTTATTCGCTGAGAGTAAACGTGTTACTTCCGGTCCAAATTTTGACATTTCAAGCATTAAAAAATATTGCAAATCCAGGTCTAAATACTTTTGTAATATAGAATGCATAATTTACAACATATGTGCAAAAAATCGCTATTCGATAAGAGTAAAAGTGTTACTTCCAGTTTGAATTTTGAATTCTTTTTTATACAAAAGGTATTGAGACTTATGTTTTAAATACTTTTGTACTTCCAAATTCCTACTTCCGGTAGGAATTTGGAAAAACTGTTTTGATAAATTTTTTCTCAAATTTAATCTTGAGTACACTTGAATTCTTTATAAATTTGTTTAAACTTACAGTTGACGAAATATTGGCAAAAGTCGATTTTTTCACTGAAGTAAACTACTACTAATCAGATCCCAAGAGGGGGGAAATACAAAATTTGGAATATGTCATATATGCCGTGTTTATATGACATATCCGGTGTTTCTGCTTGGTAAAAAGCGCGCAGAATGCTCGTAGTATAATAATTATCCCAATATCTCATTTTGGCCATTTTAGCACATACGGCACTTTCGCTTAGTAGGGTAGTACAATCATTAAACTATTTTTGCTTTTTCCGTATTAATGCTCATAACTATTGTCATAAGTGCCTTTATTAATGTCCATTTGGTTATGCTAATTTTTTTCTTTGAACTTTGCACTTCTCTGATTCTTCAATGGTATCTCATAACGTTTGTGTAACTCTACATTAATTACTTTTATTATGATTATGCAAGACTTTTAGGTTCCCTCTAATTTTTTCCAATCCGTTGTAAACTATTTTATTTTATGATTACATCATTTAATCTGCGAGTCACTGTATTTCCTCACAGAGAAAGTCATAGTTTGTATACAAAATTGCTTAACCACTTATTGAGTTTTTAAAATAAAAGATACTTTGTGTTTGTGTAAGTAAATAACTATACTAATCACATTACACATATATACATCTCAATATACACATATATTTACTCAGTTACACATTTTGCTTTAATATGTGTTTGAGTTATACAATACTAACACTTTTCAATTGCGTTCAGTAGGTCAATATCTAAATATCTTGAAAAACGTGATAATTTGGTACAGCATATGTGTATTTGATAAAGTTAATTAAAAGGAGTTCTTTTTTTGAGAAGTTTAGTTTGTAACAACAATAATTTGCTACCAAAGTGAACTTAAATCTCAACTAGAAATTCAGTAATAAATAATCATATTTATTGATTTGCAAAAATATGCAAAAGAACGTACACATTCGTTCAAGCAATGTGTGTTTATCTTCGAATCTTCAGTTGTTAAGTTCTGTCTGTTACAGCAATGTTCACTATAGGTTGCTAATGACCACATAATCCTCTTCGAAGCAGTAAATCTTAAAAATTCAAGGGTCTGGAAAAAGAAATATTTTCGTTATAACATATACACCCCGACATTTACGTTATTAGCTTTTGTGCCACGATGGCATTTTCACAGGACGTTTCTATCAACCAATGGAACATATCTGCAGAAAGAAATTTTCAAAAATCAGAGGTCTTGGGCATGAAAAATTATTTTTTCATTCCCATTTCTACAGAGAGACTGTAAAAGGTTGACCGTCCCGCTTCATAGGCATGGTGTATTTGCCGCATATTTTTGTTAAAAAAATTCTTAAAATTCCATAATTTGAAACGCTCATACGTATAAGAAAGTCGTGTGGTGGCCACACCTCATTTTTACTTTCTTATATGTAGTATAAGGAAGTATTGTGATGATGAAAATTTTCGACCTCGAGATTTTTGCAGATGTCCACGTTTTGAAGTCCCCTGATACCGAAAAAGTGGTTTTTAAAAAATGTCTGTGTCTCTCTCTTTGTCTCTGTGTATGTCTGTGTGTGTGTCTCTCTCTGTGTGTGTGACCACGACAGCGGTCAAACCGCTGTAGATATCAATTTCAAATTTTGTATTTACGTATATAATCTCCCTCTTGAGATCTGATTAGTTTTTCAGTAAAATCGGAAGACCGGAAGTAGCAGTTTACTTCAGCGAAGAAATCGAATTTTGCCAATATTTCGTCAACTACTAAGTTTATACAAATTTATAAAGAATTCATATGTACTTAAAATTAAAATTGAGAATAATTTTATTTAAAAAGTTTTTCGAAATTCCTACCGGAAGTAGGTCTTTTACTCTTATCGAAAATCAGTTTTTTGCGAATATTTCGCAAGTCATGCTTTTTAGACAAGTACGTTACGGGTATAAAAGTATTTAAAACATAATTTTCAATATCTTTTGTATAAAAAAAATTCAAAATTCTGACCGGAAGTGCCACTTTTACTCTTATCGAATAGCGATTTTTTGCAAATATGTCGTAAGTTATGCATTCTATATATATTTATCAAGAGTATAAAAGTATTTAAAACTGGATTTGCAATTTTTTTTGTATATATGAAATTTCAAAATTCGGACCGGAAGTAGCACTTTTACTCTTAGCGAGTAGCACTTTTTTGATAATATCTTGCAAAGTATGCATTCTGTAGAGATTTATTAAGAGAATAGAAGTACATACTTAGAATAGAATTTTGAATAATTTTTGTTAAAAAAATTCTTAAAATTCTATAATTTGAAACGCTCATACGTATAAGAAAGTCGTGTGGTGGCCACACCTCATTTTTACTTTCTTATACGTAGTATAAGGAAGTATTGTGATGATGAAAATTTTCGACCTCGAGATTTTTGCAGATGTCCACGTTTTGAGGTCCCCTGATACCAAAAAAGTGGTTTTTAAAAAATGTCTGTGTGTCTGTCTGTCTGTCTGTCTGTCTGTCTGTGTGTGACCACGATAGCGGTCAAACCGCTGGAGATATCAATTCCAAATTTTGTATTTACGTGTATAATCTCCCTCATGAGATCTGATTAGTTTTTCAGTAAAATCGGTAGACCGGAAGTAGCAGTTTACTTCAGTGAAAAAATCGAATTTTGCCAATATTTCGTCAAATACTAAATTTATACAAATTTATAAAGAATTCAGATGTACTTAAAATTAAAATTGAGAACAATTTTATTTAAAAAGTTTTTCGAAATTCCTACCGGAAGTAGGTGTTTTACTCTTATCGAAAATCGGTTTTTTGCGAATATTTCGCAAGTCAAGCTTTTTAGACAGGTACGTTACGTGTATAAAAGTATTTAAAACATAGTTTTCAATATCTTTTGTATAAAAAAGATTTCAAAATTCGGACCGGAAGTAACACTTTTACTCTTACCGAATAGCGATTTTTGGCAAATATATCGTAAATTATGCATTCTATATATATTTATTAAGAGTACAAAAGTATTTAGAGTTATATTTGCAATATTTTTTGTATACATGAAATTTCAAAATTCGGACCGGAAGTAGCAAGAAGAGAATAGAAGTACTTAGAATAGAATTTTGAATAATTTTTGTTAAAAAAATTCTTAAAATTCTATAATTTGAAACACTCATACGTATAAGAAAGTCGTGTGGTGGCCACACCTCATTTTTTAAATTAGAATTGCTGACTCGAAATTAATCACAGAATTGCTCTACCTAATGTTTGTCCGCAAGTTCCTGGTTAGTGTGTATATTCAAAAACTATTTTAAAGAAACAAAATCTAACATTAAAAATTGACTTTTTTCGACATTTTTCTAAAATTCACTATTTCATATTTTGCCGAGTTTATCCCTCTTTTTTATAATTTTACGCATAATAATAATGGAATTTTCCTTAAATTCAATGATTTTCAATTTTGTCAAATTTATTCCATACTTCACACTCGCACTGTATAGTAATCCAATACAATCTTTTTTTTATTGAGGTTTATAATTTTTATTTTACTATTCGAAGAATTATAATAAAAAAATGAGGAAGATATAAATATCACGACGACATGGAAATTTTGCACGAGACCAACTCATATGCGTAAACATATTAAACATTGAACACGGATCGTGACGAAAAACTCTCACTTTTGTGGTGTTTCGCGACTAGTCGTCCTAGAATTTGGGACAATGAAATTGAAGAAGCGAGAGGCACCAATCATCACAACATGCACGCGACACAAGGCAGTCGGCCCGCAAAATAAGCGAACATTTTACGAATGTGTGACTAGGTCAAGAAATTGCGTAACGGTTTAGTTTAAAAGAAAAATAATACAACAAAATTTAATGTAACTACCGTGCTCTTTTATACATACAAAAGACATATATAGACAGACTTTACCTCATTTACTGTACGGGTGACCTCCATAAAAGTGAAGGTGGAAAATTAAATTGTACAGTATTGATATTGGACAGTAGCTGACGTTCGAGTCTAAGGATTTTCTGGTAATAAACAACACCAAAATGCTTCCCGAATTTCTTGATTCTGTTTCCGAGCATGCATTGAAATGCAATCGTTTTAATGACCTCTAACACAAACTGCCTATGAACATAATAAACGTACGTATCTTGAATACATGAATATTTATTAAGCCAGAAATCAATAAAAAAAATCTTAGATGGTGTGGTGGTAAAATTGTTTGCGTACTACATTGAAAGTCAAATATGTATATTCAAAAAACTGAGGTTATATCTTTGTAAAATAGTTAAATTAAGTTTAACAATACCGTTTTATTGTCATGAAAGGACTACGAGGTATGCGTCATAAATTCTCGGCCTGATATACAAAAGAAGAAACTTGTATCACCACTTTTACTAATTTCAAAAAATAAACTAATGAATTATTATTATTATTATTATTATTAAAGAGATAAATAAAAGAAATATCAACAAAAAAGAGAATTAACAAGAAAAGCATTAAATATACCAATAAAAAAGTAACCATACTTGTTGTGTTATTTATTACCTGTAAGTAAACAAGAATTGATAAACGTAAATGCTATACTTTTTTTTTTATTTCTTTTTTTTATTGTTACTAGTCACATATGACTAACCTACAATTTTATTTTGAGTTCTTAAAACTAAACATTTATCTGCTAAGAAATCCTCAGTGGTTTCCCTCAGGTTCTCAAATGCTATACTAAACCAACAGTTTCCTTAGTAGCTTTTGCAATATTAATTGGTATCAGTAAAGCTATATACAAGAAAAAATGGACATATTCAAGTTATAAATTTATTTTCTTAATAAATTATTTTGTCAGTAAACCAATTATAAATTTTGTTATCAAAAAACATAAAACAGCTTTCAAAGTATAACATAATATCCAGTGGGACCTTTTTCAAAAATACAGTTTTACTTTTTTATTTTATGCGTTTTTGAACAGTTAATTTGTAAAGACATTTTATGATCTAGAACGTTGTTTATGTTACTTTTTCTGATACGAAAATGAATTGTCAGTGATTGAGAAATTTATTACAAAGTCTGTAAAAATCGTTACAGAATGCCAAAATATCGCACGTTCGTCACTTAGCTTTGCTAAAACATACACAGAAATAGTTTTTATGCAGAGAATTTCGATAGTTTACAAAATTTCGTTACATGTTTAAATGACGATGCTCGAAGTATTTCTGAGTGCAAGGAACTAACACAAATCCCAAATTTAAAAAATCAGTTGTTATTCCTTCAGGAACACTTTGGAAATTTGCCTAAACTAATTACATATTTTGAAAATCGAAATCTCAGATTAAAAGATGGATTAACCACATTAGATGTGGGCTATTAATAATTTCAAAAGTATTCGGCAAAAGTTAGACGCAGTTTTTAATAGAAATCCAGATTTAATAACATTGCGGCAATTGTGTATGCTAAATACGCTGAAATAAAAGAATATTTCCAGTACGCACCTATAACCAGTTGCGATGTAGAAATGACGTTTTCTGTCTACAAGGATGTACTTAATTCAAAGAGAACAAGTCTTAGAGAAGAGAAAACGAACATATAATAAGGTATTTTGTATTTTATAGATCACCAGCCACTTGTTATCCAATTATATAAATAAAATTAAAACCTCTTTAAAAATACTACATATATTTATTTACCCTGTAGTACTAGTGAAGAAGAAGGATAATACAATACGGATTTGTGTCGATGCTCGTTCTATCAATTCCAGGATCAAACCTGAATACGAAATGCTCCAGAACATAGACGTTTTATTATCCAAATGTGGAAACAAAAAATTGTATAGTAAATTAGATTTGAGAAATGCATTTTGGCTGATACGTTTGGATGAAACGTCAACGGCATATCACTTCAATGTATGTCCTTTTGGAATCCATACATCAGCTGCAGGATTGATAAGGTTCTTGCATAAAATATTAGATCAATATGAGAAATAATTATCCACACTTTACAAATTAATGGTATGAAATTGACACCTTTGACCATTTTGACTATTTTATTAAGGAAATGTCATTTATCAAACACAATAATTGTCATTTTCATAGCTTACTTTACTAATTAATGTTATCTTTTCCATAGTACAGTAACTACGATATTCGATATTTAATAACTCACAAACGGTTTAAGATACCGGTAGCATATGGTATATTTTTGAAATCAGAGTAAAAAGACCATTATAAAAATTTAATAATTATTCCATTTAAAAAAAATATTTTCTTTTTATACCGTTGTATCTGCACGCTACTGTGCTTTTGATAGCATGCAAACAAAATTCAGTCTCAGCCACAAGACTTTTATTTAAACAAAAATTTTGTATATGGAACGATAACGATGATGAAGGGTGGGTACCTGTACAAGTTTGCCTTTACCTTAATATCATTGTAGACTAAAACCCATCGAACTTTAATTCAAGTTATCATCACATTTTTTTAATAACTTATTGCAATAATAAATGGACTGCGCGCGACCAACTGCATTGTGACGGAGATATAAGTACGAATCATTTTAAAATCTAAAACTAGATTAAATAACAGATATTAAACATGATGATAATACGCTATTTCATTAAACAAACGATTTTCCTCAAAGAATTATTGAAAATTTTCATATTCCCAATTAACAATGACACTATCGAAGCATTTTCAAAACATAAAATTACTTTGACCTTAGCCATATAATAAAAGATTTACATCTCCGACTGACAGTACCATTTTTATCGACAAAGGAATATCAAATATTTTAACACATACATACTTTTATTCACCTAAAATAATTTCAAAAGTTTAAGAGAATTAAATACATTTATAAATAATTAGCATCATAATAATAAAAGGCATAAATCACTTTACAATAGATATTAAAAAAATAACAAATTATAAACCTCCAAATTGACAGACATTCACTAATTACAAATAGTGAAATATACATGAATAGCCATTAGAAAGTAATTGGCGAAACAATTGCTAATCAACAATAGTAGTCAATAATTTACAAACAATAAACTTTATTTATATTAATATATTTAATATGGGACGAAATTTCTACTTGAAAACATCTGACGTAAGTTATGGGCTCCTCAAGTTTGTAACTGACGGAGCTAGTAGCGCAAATAGAACTTACTACTTCCGGTCTACCGATATGGGTGAAAATCTAATCTGACTCGAGAGCAAGATTATGCTCTTCAATATAAAGTTTGTTACTGACAAGTTTACCTATTTGGCCGCTATCTGGGCCACATACTGAAAAAGAGACGATTATAAAAAACGAGTTTTCGTTATCAGAGAACTTCGAACGCGAAAAAATTCGACGTCGACAATTTGCATCATAACAATACTTCCTTGTACTACCTATAAAAAAGTAAAAGTTCTAAAACCTTCAATTTTGCACTAACACGCGCATGCTAAAAACAATTTTGCTATAAGAAAGTAAAAGGTCTAAGACCTTCAATTTTGAACTAACACGTACATGCTAAAACCTATTTTGTATAGACTTATTATTGTGAATGGAATAGGGAGTAATTTAAAGTGATCGCGCAACCTTACACGAATTAGAAATAGTAGAAAAAATCAGGTGGATAAAATGATTATGTCATTTTGCAATTTTATATATCGAGAATGACTTTTCAAATAAAGTTGAATTAAAGCTGATTACACTGAAACCTGATTGAGTTCACAACCAAAGTAGGAAAAATAAAGTTATAAGTTTTGTTTATTAATCTTGCATTTTTTTCTCGGTATGTAATTATGTATGTTAAATTAATAAATTATTATTATATGTATTTGCGAATGTTTTAAACGAAAGTACTTCCAAATACAGATCTATCTGTTAATAAATCTTTGCAGAATATTTTAAGAAACTATTTTTTAAGAAATGTTACATTTGGTCCAAATTTTGAAAATAATGATATACTAAACTTGTTGTAAAGTAAGTTGTACATATACAATTTCCACTAAATTTGTATACATTTGGTAGAAATTTCGAAAATCCTTTTTTATAAAATTCGTATAAACTTAGTAGTTGACAAGATACTGATAAAATTTAGATTTTTCACTGAAGTAAACTACTATTGTCATAAGTTTAATCGAATCAGGCCCATCTGTAAAACAAATATAGCTTATTCAGTATAGCTCTGGCATGGTGAGGAACATGTGAAGGTTGTTGATTCATCATGATATATGTTCCACATTTTTCTCAGAAAACAGTTGATGAATTGACTACTAAATTGTTATCTGTGCATATTGATAGTACTGATTTTTCTCTTGATCATACTCCAATCAAATTCCTTTTACTCTATTAACGTATGTTGTTACGTTTTTTTATATACACTGAATGTCTTATATGTTCTGGCTTATGTACCAATATCGTAGATTTTTAGTTCATTCAATTTTGAGTAGAGCTTTATACATATATTCCGGCATTTGTGGTATTTTATTATTTCCGTAGAACTGTGTTTTTTTCTGGTTGTCATTTTTATTGGTGTATGTTCTCGCCAGTGCGAATTACATTTCATTTACCAATTTTTATAAGCCTTTTGTAATTATTTAATGTTAAGTTTAAAGTCCCTAGATAATAAAGTACCGCAATTGGTTTGTCCCATTATAACGGTGCCAAAATGGCGGTGATTTGGTGACTTTTGCGGACTTTAGTGATTGAGTTGGTAGTATCAGGACACGCGGAGCAATCAGCTGATCGCTGTTGACATAATGACAAAAAGAGTAAAGTTATTACTTTATTACGTGAGTTGGAACCATGCCCAGTTGTTGTTTGAGTGGATGTCGAAACCGTGGCGAGAACGGATTTCGATTTTTCCGAATACCTACCAACATCAAATAATTATGATCGGCGTAAAGCATGGAATTTTGGGTGAAACAAATTCTTGGTTGTTAGGTGACTCTGGATATCCTCTACAACCGTATTTGTTAACACCTCTGCCAGATGCTCTACCAATTTAACCTGAAGAAAGGTATAATAGAGATCACAGTTCAGCTAGAAATTGTATTGAACGCTGCATTGGTTTGTTGAAAACCCGATTTAGATGCTCATTAAAGGAGAGGAGCTCCAGGTATAACCCCGAATTTATGGGCACTATTGTAAATGCTTGTTTTGTATTACATAACATGAGTTCAACTGCAGATATTCCATTAAATGAAGAAATAGTCCATGAAGATGTGCCAGTAAGATATATTACAGCAGATCATAATTTGTTGAATGAATGAAGGATGACAAGAAACCGTGTTGTAAATCTTTACTTTAATAATGAATAACAAATACTTAAACTTATTAATATATAATATTTATATGTATCTACTCTTATTTTTAGTTCTATATTTTGTTATTTATATGTATTACCTTTTTAATATATATTTTTTGTCTTCTCTATTGTACATTTATTCTATACTTGGATTTTCTGTTGAGTAATAAATAATAAAAATCATGCACACACATATACACTAGCTTGCTGCTTTTCTATTGGTCCTCATTAGCTAACGCCACGATCACAATCACAATTATATTTTGCTAAATTTTAATTAGAAAACTTTCGTATTTTGTCAATAAGTCAATAAGCTATTTTACAATTTAAATATATTTTTGACATATTGTTTGACAACTATTGTCATACTATTGTATTTTTGTAAAGTTAAAAAAAAACTGACAGAGTTTTAAATTTGCCGCTTCTTTGGCGCCAAAATGGAGGTAACTGCGGTACTTTATATATCTAGGGACTTTAGTTAAGTTCTACTCGCACGGACATCTGCCGGCGATTAGTTAGGAGTTCCGCTTAGTAGATAACTATTTTATCGCTCGTTGAAAAATTACGTTCAGTTTAATGTTTATATCCTCTGAGGTTTAATTATCCTTTATTATTTCTATAATTATTTTCATATTATGTTTTCCTTCATCTATTAATTATTTATCGTCGAACAATTTGTGTTGTTAGCGTAGTTTTGGTGAGATGGCGTTGTCACTTACTGCGCATGATCCATATACAATTTTAGATTTAAACGCGTGACTCACAAAAGGACCCAAGAAAAATGTTTGTTTGGCATATAATAAAGATATATAGGAAATGATCAACAAACGAATTATATGCAAAACATCGTAGACAAATACATTATATTTATAATACATGAATATTTAATATGTAAAAAGCATAGAGCATACAGTCCTCATACATAAACAAATTATACAAATATACATACATAACTAGATGCAATGCGTATGTTACATAATTAATAGTTCAACATCTTCAATTGTTCTACGTTATATAATATTAAGACATACGGATTATTTATGCCATTTATGTGCTATATTTATCCACTAATTACATGCGAAAGCTTCTGTGTACGGAAGCCGACGGTGAATCGCGACATGAAATAACACATCAATGAAGAAACTGCTGCCACGAGAATCTTCTTACATTCTTATCTTGCATGTATAACAGAAAAATTATAGGCTTATGTGACCGACATAGGTAAGATGTATTGCGTATATACATACATACATATTATCTTACCTAAACAAATATATTACGTATTTAATTCTGAACAATAGACTTCAACACTACTGTCAACTTGCGAAAAGCATTATTACATTCAAGCCTAACTTTTTCCTAAATGATTAATAGCATTTTGCCTGTGCTAAGTAAAATATTCAATCTAATTATGATAATTTATCTCATCTTATCACCGTCTCTTCTTCTATTTCAAAGTTAGTAGGTTAACATGTGTGTCTTTTTCATTATTAGATATCGATTTGTTTAAATTAGAAAAACGCATACAATTTCATGAATTGATTCATACACTAAAAGACAATCTTCACGACTGCTTGAGTGACAAGGTATTTCTTAATATCATCCAACGTCATTTAAAAGTTCTATGTTATTCTGAGAAAACTAAACAGCCTTGATATTCCGATACAAGAATATTTTATCCGTGTACCCATAGATATAACGCATTATTTTTTAATTTTCTTTATTATTGTAAGCAATTGCAATTGCAATTTCTGTTACTGAAAAAACTGTTCGGCAATCATTATAATTGAAACATTATAATTACCATTTTATAAAACTTCACTTGATAGAGCATTTTGCTTGCTAGATTCCCAACGAGCGTCATTTATACATTCCAATTCAGCAATAATAATAATAATAATCGTAATAATAATCTCTGTCACTTTTTATTTGCTGAATAGTGTTATTATTGAAAAAAATAGCTAACTAAAATAAAATTAAGTTGCGATAGACTCGTATTTTCATAACTGCACTATAAAGATAATGTCAAACGTTCACCAAATCGTTCACCGAATCATAAATTAGATAGCAATTTAGTAAAGAGGTTACACCTAAAAGTCACGTTTAACACTATTTTCAGATACCCTATTGAAGATGGTCACTTACTTGCACAGATCATATCACTTTAATGCCAAATAATTGTGACTCTAGTAACTTACCACCACAAAAAAAGTGACTAAATAGTGACTTTTTGTCGTTTATTATTTTGAAATATAGAACATACATTTAACACAGTTTTCAATAGTAAAAATATTTATATTGAACAGTAATTTATAATAAAGTCCAAAATAAAAATTAAATTCTTAACAAAAATAAACAAAACAAAATTAAATAACATTGATAATTAAATCATTGTTTACATTTCTTTGTAACGAAATTATCTACCATGACACTCTTTCTTTTCAAAATGTTTTTATTTAATACGTCAACTTCTTTGGTTTTCTCTTCTTCTTTCTTTTTCCTCGTCAACAACCCTTCAAGTAAGACTTGAGCAACACCTGCTTCCGTGATGTCATTCTTCTCTAGTGCATGTTTCAATTTTCCATGGCTTTCATCCAGTAGCTTCGTTACCACAGCTTGTTCATATAACCTCTCTTTAATTTTGTCTTTAGCTGTTTTTCCAAACAATCTATTTTTTTTAATATTTCCCAAACTCCTCCATTTTTGTTTTCTCTTCTTGAAGCTCTTGCTTTCTTTGATTTTCTTCAACCTCTGCTTGTTTTTTTTTTCAATTTTTTAACCTCTAAATAACACCATCAATCATAAGCTTTACGACCCATATTTAGAAGTTCTTGTGTTGTTAGAAATAATTCTATTTGATTATTATATTTGTTTAAACCACTACGAATATGTAATTTGTTATTCAATGTTCATAGACTCATATTTGACTCATCTGGAGTTAAAATTTGCCCCGAAAGGAAAAATCCCCTTTCAACTTCCATGTGCCAAAGACAGGCACATCATAACGGTTTGTATATAGTGTTTGAAAGATAACCAAAATTCGTCTACTCTTTTGTATCTATCAAAATGTCTTTTCTCCTCTAATAAGACCAGCTGGAGTGATTTGAATTCATCACATACTTTATCCACGGCAATGTCTATGAGAACAGTATTACAAACATTGATCACGGGCACTTTAGTAAGATTATTTGGGCATATAACCATGAAAAATATTTCAACGATTTTAATTTCAAGACAAACTTATTTATTAAATGATGAAGAGCTTCCATATAAAAAAAAAAGTAATTGTTCCTTCTCTGGTAGCTTCCTAAGTTCTTGTTAAGTTTTTATTTTACCGTGCGCCGGTCAAGAGACCATCATGTGATTATTATGTCGCGCTAGGAGTCGAATAAAACAATTTTGAGCAGTTTCAAAAAGTATTTCTAATTACTGGATATATGTAAAATAAAACACTCAATTAAACTTTGAATAACTTCACTTTATTTTAATCACTATGTGACTGCAGTTTCGACATATGTCATTATCAAACTATTCATTATACGTTAAATATCCAAAAAGAAGAAAAAGTGACTTTAGTGACTGTTAGAAATGCATCTTGGGCATTTCCTGTACAAAAGTATAAATCTCAATTACTTGTGTTGTGTTTACCGTTCGAGAATTGTGTGTTTATTATACTCATAAGAATGCAAGGTCCTATTATGTATGGCATATTCATCTTTATACACAGTATCCTATTTGTATATAAAATAGAGTTAGGGAAATACGATATACATATGCGATGTTATTTCTCTTTAGTTGAGTTGTACAGATACGCTTATATTGAATACACATATATTCGAGTATACTATGACTTTCATTTAATACATATTCTCTATAGTGACCAATTTCTAAAAATACTCATTAGTAGACTAAAGGTTAAAACAGTGATTAGTCACTAAATAGTGACCCCACTATGATCCCTGTACGAAATGCGTGTAAAGTTTAGTTAGTTTTATTGCGGTTAGAGGTTTTCGTTTTTTCTTTCAGATTTCTAACCAGTTTTCACCATATTTAAATCACAAGTGTTGTTATTAACAAATTTTTATAAAATCTTAACAGCTATTATCATTCTTTAATGTTCACCTTTCCTCTCTTGGTAGCTATTGTATTTTCTTGATTTATATATTATCAAAATATCTCGCATATTCAAACTTCTGGACGATCGTGTATAAATATTACCGATCATTAAAGAAATTAAACATTTAAAAAATAATTGCCCACGCTTATAGCGAAACAATAGTATTATAATTTAAATATCAAGGGAATACCGGTAACCTCGTTACTTCCCTTTGTGAAATATTCAACAATTAATTAATTAACTGTAAATGAAAACGTATGAATGCAGTGAGAATCAAAGCCGCAAAACCTTCTAGCGATATTATTAAATGTGAATTAAGAAAGCCCGCTTATTTATGTCATCTGATTAAACCTTATGCAAACGAAGTATTTTATAACAGTCTAACGCTCTAAATTTACACAATCTAATAATAGGAAATACCAATTTCGCTTGTTAATTCGATAATCTAAAAGTAATTTGAGCACGATTGGTGACAAATGTTTTATGTAATAATTGACATTTGAACTACATACATGTTTATATGTCAAGCAAACTCGTTATTAGTACCATCAGGTTGATAAATCTGACGTTTTAAATTCTACACATTACGTGAGCTATAATTTGCTCTTCAAATTATTTATTGTTAAAATAATACATATTGAAAAATATTTAATTACAACAGGATTAGTTCTTTGTTTGGGTATTTATCTGACAGTAAATCAGTGACACTATTACCTGCGTAATTGTTGGAATTGAAATATCGTCTGTACCACGATACACTAATACCGGTATGCTCACTTTAGCTGTCAATGATGTCGTTGCGGAGCAAGTCAGATTGACAGTTCTCATATGGGCTATATTTTGTCGTTGTTTTGAAGTTGTTTATCGTTTTATTTAAGTGAATTGCTCGTGCTGTAATGCTGTGATCGCCAAGGATGATCCTTCAATTAATTGCAGTGTATGTAACAAAATTTTTAAAACCACTTGTACTGAGGCAACGAGGTCTGATTTGAAGAGATTTGGACCTACCACTGGTATTTTCTGGTCTTGTAAGGACTGTAGGGGCCTTGACTTGCGATCTCTCATATACGTTACAAGAAGATATAAAAAACTTAAAGTTGGCAGCCACGGCTCCTGTTGTGTCCGCCGCCGAAGCTCTGACTAAGTCTGAGGAGCGAATGGATGCAGATCTATCTGCTGTGCGTGAGGTGTTTCGTTATGTGGGTGCTGCTGTTCCCGAAAATATGAAGCCTATTAGACTAAGCAAATTCGATCCCACAAAAGCTGTTTCTAAGAGACCTATTAAAATCTCCTTTTCGTCTTCTGATACTGTTTCTATCCTGTTAAAGAAATCTAAACTACTAAAAAATTGTGCTGAACATCCTGGCGTTTTCATTTCTGCTGACCGTACTCCATTCCAGCAGAAATTATTCAATGCAGTAAAAGCTGAACTTACTGAACGTAAATCTAAAGGAGAGGAGAACCTTAGAATTAAATATGTAAATGGAGTGTGCCAAGGGTTGTTGTCATTTCGGAAAACTAACTCAGCCCAACAGAATCTGTTGTTTGGAGATGTATTACCAGAATGTTCGCGGCTTACGTACAAAAACACATACTTTTCTAAATGCGATTCTTTCTTCTCACTTTGACATAATACTACTTACCGAAACATGGCTTACCGACTCCCTCTCCAGCGGCGAGCTCTTTCCAATTCATTATAATGTCTTCAGATGTGATCGTGATCCAATAATTACCGGCAGAGTGTTGGGCGGCGGCGTGCTGGCTGCTGTTGGGGATTCCCTTGCTTGTGTATCTCTTGACACCACTGTGTTTAGGCGCCTCACACAATTGGTTTTGAGAATAACTCTGGGCCTGAAGCAACTTCATGTTGTCCTTGTTTATATACCTCCGGATCTTAACTTGCATTTATTTGAAGACTTTTTTGAATTACTTGAGATATTTATTTTGGATAAATCTGTTTTACTGGTAGGCGACTTTAACCTGCCGAATTATGCGGATCCTACGAATGCTGATGCCAAATTGAATTCATTCCTGCTATTTCAAACATCTACAAATCTTATTCAATTTAATTATGTCTTAAATCCTCACGGTCGAATGCTTGATTTGGAATTATCAAACTGTGATTATCTACTTGGAATAAAACGTGACTCACTACCACTTGTCTCAGAAGATACTTATCATCCTGCTTTGAGTATAAGTTTCACATATAGATCAATTTCAAAATGTCCAGCTTTTATATCTAATCATAACAAAAGATACAATTTTTATAAAGCCAATTACAATAATCTTTATTCAGATTTCTTACATGCTGACTGGTCCATTCTAAAAAGTTGTACTGATGTTAACGAGGCAGTACATGAGTTTTATGGAATAATTTATGGCATTCTCGACTTGTCGGTGCCTAAGTCAGTTGGAAGTTCTAATTCTTTAAAATACCCGCCATGGTTCACTGTTGATATAAAGAATGAGTTATCAGTTAAGAGGTATTATCATGTAAAGTGGAAAAAACCGGTGACATGTATTTTAGACGAGAATTTGAGAGACTACGCAAAATAGTCAAGGCCAAGATCTCTGAAGCTTATATGTGTTACAATAACAATATACAATACAAGTCATATACTGATTCACGTTCCTTTTGGGACTATGTTAGATCAAAAAAATGTACTAGTAGAATTCCAAGTAAACTTAATGATTCCGTTCAGGAATATAACACACCATCTGCCATTGTTGATGCCTTCGCATTGGCTTTCTCTGGTGCTTTCGTGCGTGGTGGCGTAATTGATGTCTTGCCTGATTCGCTGTCTAATTATCCGTTGGTGCATGTCTCGGATATCGGCCTTGAAGAAGTCATTCGGCATTCTAAACGACTTAAAAATAAATCTACTTCAGGAAATGACAACCTTCCTTCTTTTTTGGTGAGGGACTGTGCTACTATTTTCGCTAAACCTTTATGTGAGATTTTCAACTTGGCTCTACGCACGTGCGTCTTTCCGGATGATTGGAAGATTGCGAGGACCTGTCCAGTTTTTAAAAAAGGTGACGCTAACAACCCCAACAACTACCGCCCTATTGCCATTATCCCTGTTTTTGCAAAGATATTTGAATCAATTATTAATGAACGAGTCGCCTTTGTCACCAAATCGTGTATGTCCTTCCACCAGCCTGGATTTACATCAAGAAGATCAGCAATCACCAATTTAACCACATTATCCCAAGAAATAGCTGAGACGCTGGACATGGGTGGACAATTGGATGTGATATACACGGATTTCTCAAGTGCCTTTGCCAGTATTGACCACTTAATATTGCTCTGCAAACTGAGTTATTTGGGCTTCGATAACGCACTAGTCTGCTTTTTTAAATCCTACCTGTCAAACCGCCAGAACTATGTCTATTATAATGGCTTCAGATCCCTTCAGTATGTGTCATCATCTGGTGTACCACAGGGCTCGAATCTGGGTCCTCTTTTATTTAATCTATTTGTTAACGATCTTATTAGCACGATTCAATGTCCTGTTTTGGCTTATGCTGACGATATAAAAATTTATCATAGAATAGCGACTTCTTCGGATGTCGATATACTTCAGCGAACCTTGGATATAATTTTTTCCTGGTGCAAGAGCAATAAGCTATATCTCAATATAGACAAGTGCTGCTCTGTCACTTATACTAGGAAGATAAATTTCATTCGTTCAGAGTATCATATTGACAACATATATATATCTACTTTGTCATCCGTTAAAGACCTGGGTGTTTTTTTTGATTCTGCACTTACGTTTTCTGAGCATATATCATCCGTTACCGCTTCTGCGCATAGAATACTTGGCTTCATTATTCGTACCTGTAATTGTTTTTTTAACTTTCAAACGATATGTTCCCTTTTCTATTCCCTCGTTATCAGCAAACTAGAATACGCATCTGAGGTGTGGTTCCCGATATACCATGTTTACTCGAACGCAATTGAACGGGTGCAAAGAAGGTTCCTGAAATATGTACCTATCATTTAAACTAGATGGCTTCTATCCGATTCAGAATACTGACTACAGCGCATTGCTCTTGAGACATAATTTTAGAGCACTATCCGAAAGAAGAACTGACATCAGCGCTTCCTTCATGAATAACTCTCAGTGTATTGGATGCTCCGGGGTTGCTTTCTAGAGTGAATATCCTGGTTCCACGTCTTCAGTCGAGGGCAAGCAAGTTAATTATGGTTCCGACGCCCAGGACGAATATTCTATACAAAGGGCCCTTATATCGCGCTGCTATAAATTTCAATAATCGTCATGAGTAACTTGTGCGATTTTAGTGTCAATTTTCCAATTTATTAATTGTTGTTTTTGTTGTAATCATGTGATACATCATTTCATAATTTGAACATTGTATTATCGAGCATTTCTGTAATTGTATTGCCCCATTTGGAGTTTCGTGTTGGGTAATTAATAAAGTTATTATTATTATTATTATTAAGTAATACTCTATTTAATATGCCAGGTTGTGCTGTATAAGGGTGCCGTAATTACAGTCGAAAAAGTAGAGATAACCACATTAAATATTACAGGTTTCCCAAAGAAGACACGGTACGAAATTTGTGGTTAATTGCGTGTAAAGGCAGGACTCAATAAATTTGAAAAATGGTAATTCCAGAAATCCAAATTACCCAATTTAATAGTAGTTTCTGATTATAGTGGTTTATTTAATAATATAAGCAATTATTGAAGTACTCAGGCAAAGTGGTATTTTAAAATGCTATCATAACTACGTAAGATGTTTCACTTTTTTTGCATGTGTTTAAACTACATTTTCAATCTACAATGCAAAAGAGTTTATTCTGTGAATTCATTTGTTTGTGTACTGTACTATCTAGAGGCTACAGTTATGCATTAATGGTCTGTAAATCTGAAAATTGAAATTGATAAATCTTTGATTTAGTGAATAAAATCATTGCCAAAATGTAAATAAAGGTATTTATTTAACATATATTTTGAGGCTTAAAATATTTTCTTTTGCACAGATGTAAATCCTATTTAGTGAATCACATAGATCTGAAGTATTCGATATTGGTAATGTACAACTACATCTCTTTTAATAGAAGGGTCTCGGGCAATTGAAGAGAAGATAAACCAAGATTTGAATGAAGCAAATACAATTTGGCTGGAGTTTGGTATGTTTACATATTTTGTATATTCACAATAATTATAAATTACCCACCGAAATACAAGAGCATAAAACTGACTCCACGATTTCAAGCCATAAATTAATCTTGATTCTAGATTAAACAATAACAGTAGTGACGTATTTCAGAATTTTAAGAAGCTTTGTATTACAATAATATTAAGTTAAAATAAAACTACCAAATATAACTTTTATTTCATCTTCTTCCTGCCTTATAATTTTTTTTTAATTTGAAGACACTATTGGGTTTTTATGTTTGATAAAAACACTATTTGAACAAATCACAAATATTTATAACAGGCAGATAATGTATTATATGTTCCTTAAGAAAGATACCATGGAGGTTATGGCCAAATGCTAGTAAAAGGTAGGAATTTTAATTATGGTTGATAATATAAATAATAACTTTGATAGTTCAAGAAGTTTATTTCAATTCAGTAAGAGTCAATGTTTTTAACACTACTAAAGAACTTTTGTATCAAATTGAAATCCAAATACTATTCTTACTATATCCTTGCCATATATTAATGAAAAGCAACCTAAATTAGTTAACAATAATTTAGAAATTCATGATAAGCAAAAAAAACTATGTGTGTTGCTACCATGTATAGAATTCCTCAAAATACTTTATAAATGTTTGCAGATGTACAAACATGTTGCTCTTAAGGTGACAATCTTGGAAAAGTATTGAATCAAATAATTTGCTTTCATAGATGATTAGTAAGCATTGGACACTTTAAAGCTTGAAAATTAATCTATGTCGTTGCTTCACACATTTTACTGCTCGATCCTAAAGTACTTTGAGGATCTGTATTATGTTTTACCAAAGCATCTACTTTTTACTTTTCAAAGATTTTCAACTCATTGTTTATTGCTTCAAGTTGTGTTTTCTTTAAATCTGAGAATTGCATTTGAATTTAAATTTCTGCATGATTTATTGAAAAATTCCAGTAATTCTTGTTGGAGTAATGTATGAAAACATGATGGCTTAAAATGAACGGAACAGACACATGCTAAAATATTTTTTTTTATTATGAACAATGATAAAATCAGATTTTGGAAATACCATTTTTCAAATTTATTAAATCCTGCCTTTTACATGCAATTAACCACACATTTTGTACCGTCTCTTCCTTGGGAAACCTGTAATATTCAATCTGACTATCTCTACTTTTTCAATTGTATTTACGACAACCGTATAAAACACAACCAGGCATATTAAATAGAATATTACTTTAAAAAAACGATTAAACAACTTCAAACTGCGTCAAAATCTAGCCCATATGAGAACTGTCAATCTGACTTGCTCCGCAATGACGTCATTGACAGCTAAAGTGAGCATACCGGTATAAGTGTATCGTGGTCTGTACTACTTATCTGAGTCTTTCTGGTGTAATTTCCAATACTACCACCTTAATTTTATTTATGACTTCGTCAGCGTCTTGAGAAAGCGTTACATAAACTTTATCCTTAATGAAACCCCAAACAAAAAAGTCTGCGGGTTGAGATCGGGAGATCTCGCAGGCCATAAAATAGGACCACCGCGATCAATCCATCTGTTTGGGAACCATTCTCTTACATTACAAGTCTCTTACATTACAAGCATAGTGTGCAGGAGCTCCATCATGCATGTAAATCATCTTATGGCGTATTTGAAATGGCATATCGTCAATAACCTGGTCCAATACATTGAGATACCCATTGGCATCGAGACGATTTGGTTGATAAATTGGACCAACGACCCCGGGATTTATTATGCCTAGCCAAACGTTAATGGAAAACCTCCTTTGGTGACCATATTCTCGAAATGCATGTGAATTTTTATCCGCCCAATGGTGAAAATTATGGATATTAAATACACCATCTCTGGTAAACATACACTCATCACTTTAAAGAATACGTCTGAAAAAGTTATCAACTTCTTGAATCCTATTTAAAATTGTGTTGCAAAAATTTAATCGAAAAATGTTGTCGTTTTCGCAGAGTGGCTGAACAGACATGACAGGGACGCAGAAAGTTTTCTCGTAGAACCAACTGAACGGTCTTATTACTATGGAACTTCTTGTACTGAGTCTAGAATTTCCTCTTCTGGTTGTATTGTACTCCTTTCTCTTGGTCGACAAGCATTAGCATTTCTTTTAGTAGCCGAACCAGTCTCACGTTGACGTTGATCCAACCTTCGAAATCATTTCCACTAAAAGGTCTCCAATTTGGATAACGTACGCGATATTCGCGTTCTGCCATATTAGCATTTCCATTACAGAAACCATACGCCATGTCTATACATATTGGCATATTCAATAAATGTAAAATCTATTATGATGGAATAAAATAACAACAAAGAAACGATAAAACGCAGTAGCACAACTAACCAATACAATAACCACGAATAAGACGAGCGGCTAAATCACAAGTTGCGTTCCATGTTCCAATTGGTCGTTCTATTCGATGATTGATTGGGCAGGCTGAACGGTGGCGGTATTTTTGAATTCGTCATTCGTCCTAGTCACAGATCTCGTCATCGTAGTGAAAGCTTTTTAAAGTAAATCCAGTATTTTAAAATACTGTATTTTGATGTTTGTAACTGATAGGAAATAATTTTTGTATCATTCTTTTTTAACATTTTCTTTCAATAAACTTGTCTTTTAAATTGTGGTAGGTAGGTATGTAGGTACATCTAAAATAATATGCAGCAAAATATTGTTTTGTGAATTCTAAACCGAATTCTACCTTAAAAAATAAGGGAAAAAAACTATAATCATAGATTCGCAAATATTTCGTTTTTGAAAAACAAAATGTTAATGACCTTTTCTTTTAATGGGGGTATTTGTTAAGTAATAGTTATTTGTACAACTGGTTTTGAAAGTCATACTTTTTTCACGAATTTGAAGATTGATTAACAAGGTCCCAGCCGAAGTTAATCAAGCAAATGAGTGAAAAAAATACTTTTAAAACGTGTTGTACGCAACATTTCTTTGCATAGTGATACAGTGGTACCGTCAAGACTAAGAATGATTGAAGCAAAGAACTATAGACAAATACCTTGTGACACATCGCAAGCTGATAAACTTATAAAATCTATGGAAACGAAAGTGTCTAAATTGTTAAAACAGTATCACTTTCTGGACGATTTATCGTTAAAAAAGTCAACATTCAGTCACCATGCTAAAAATAATAAAAATCTGTTCTTGCTATTCTTAAAAAATTCTAGAAGTAAAAAAATAGAGACTGTATTATACAATTTATTTCATCATGTTACAATACCTAGTAATACCTACATTAAGTAACTAAACTAATACATACGTGTAATAAACTTTAAAACGCTTGTAAAAAACAAAAAGAGCATACAATTTATAACAAATAATTATGATCTGAAAAATTAAAGGAAACAAATAATTGTTTAAAATTACTTTTTAAATATGCATTTATCTCTGCTACTTCCGAAACAGAAGACCCCTTGCGCTGATTTTTCTTAACTTGCCTTTTTTTCTGAGTTGAAAAGAAATTGTTTTGCTTTTAATTTTCTTGTTGGTAGGTTCATTATTGTAGTTAGTTGGAACAAAGGATTTACTTGAACTGGTAGGTAAATCGAGTAATTTTTCAATAATATCTAAATGACTTTGAATTTCTAAAATTATCTCGTCGTTTAATGTATTTGTATCAGTAACGTAGACTATGGAATTAGAATAAACATAACCTCAAAGAATGAACAAACACATAATTAAAAAGAGATGGAATACGGAACGCAACTTGTGATTTAGCCGCTCGTCGAAGGAGCAGAGTTTGCACAAAGTGAAACACGATAATCTAATTAAATACACAGGTAAATTTCAAAATTTGACAGTAATGATATTAATTGAAATCACTTTGAAATACAAACTCATTGTTCTACAACGTTGTCAAATATGTTTTTCGTGAAAGTACGTTCATAAAGAAATGTTAAAAACAAAATTTTAAATCAAAACGAAAACATTTACGAAATAATACTAATAAAAATTATTCTTTAAACTAAATTGCAGTAATCTCTATTAACATATACCGAAGAGTAAGATTTAGTTACGCACTAAAAATTCCCGTAAAAACAAACGAAGTATGATACGACATTTTAATATTAAGATTTTTTATTTAGAACCAAATCAAGAAAGTCGCTGCGTGTAGCTTTTGCGACAATTTATACACACGTTGTATATTTATTTACTCTACGGACATTTCTATATAACAAGATATTGAAAACCATTGCGTTCTTAAAGTAATTAAGTTGTTTTAGTTAAATAAGTGAAACTTGATGTATACATGTAATGTCTGTCTAAATGTTTATTTTATTCTGTTTTCTCTAGAAAATTGAGAGAAATTTTAAAGAACTCATTTCATAAAAAAATATTACCAATAATATTGTATTATGTACTTTATATGTATAGCAGCTGTCCCAGAATTTCCTATCGAGGTAATACCTCCATTATTTGAATAAATACAATGATACATAACTAACTGTTTTGAACAGCATCAAAGACTGCTTTAGTATCCGCTCTTTAAAGCTTAAAGGTGGCAACAACCCTTATACCATCAACCCACACCTCTTTTTTTTTTCAAATTGCATAATCACTTTCTTTTTTACCAAAAAAACGATTGCAGGCAGTATGCCAAATGAGCTGATATACGAGAAAACACTCGGGAATCTGCATGTTAATTTAGTTGTTCTAGCTTTCAGTGAAGGATGAACTCGATAGCATCCTTTAGAAATAGAAGAATGTACACATATAGAAACAAGATGAGTGCACACAGAAAGAATTACAGAAATGTTTACAAATAAATTTTGAGCCTTAAAATGTCCCATCCATTCCTATATCTATGTTAAAAACGTCTAATAATATTCAAAAATTAAAGAGTTCATATAAAATTGTGATTGTATTTAATGCACGTATTATGTATGTTTTAAATGATTTTATATTTAAATTATTTATGACACTACATAATGCTAATTTATATTTTAGAATTTAAACAGGCAATTCGCTAATATACAAAACACTGAATTTTAATAAAAGTTAAATTTATTTGCCAATACATTTGAAATCTATTGACGTTTACATACGTCCTAACATTAATAATATATTTTTATAATATTACATATATTTTTTTATGATTAAACTTATTTTCTAATGACTATTAACTATTGCTTGTAATACTTAAGTCGAGCTTTTTAATAAATAAATCTTATTAAACAATACTCTGATTGTTTTGTTAACTTTCGTAAATTTAAAGAAAAATTGTTTAATTATTCTAACTTTATATCAGTGTAAGAAGCGAACAGCTTTTTCTTCGTATGCCGGAAATAAAAATACACCAACACGACTACAAACTTCAACTGTTACCAGCCATGCATGTATAGTGAGCTGAGAGTATTTATTCACCTTTACCAATAATGTTCCACACAATCACTGATTTATATTAGCTTGCTATAAATGTTTAACCCTATGAAAAAAAAAAACACTTCTCCCCATAAAATAAAAAAATAATTGTAATCGGAGAGTATCTTGAACACTGTCATTTGGTTCCTAGTGTAATACTTATGTATTAATACTAAATATGCAGTAATATCAGTATTTGGCACTGGTGGAATATCATCTATTTTAAATGCATTCTATAAACCACATCAAAACTAATAATGATGGCAGACACAACTAACACTCATTCATTGTTTGCCCACAGACACCACATTGCATCACATGGTTTGGATTGCCCCATTTAATTGATTAACCTAACCTGAAAGAGACACATGTTGATTATTTTATTTCGACTTTTTTTAGGCGTCTAAGAATTAAGCTGCCGATTAAATGGTAGTAGCAGCCGTAATTTAAGATGTAAATGAATTCTAAACGGCAATTTAAGAAAAAGCACTGGGTTGAGACAGAATGAAATTCAGGCAACAGATGTGCTCATACGGAGGACATTTAAAACGTTTAAGCAGAACAGTGAATCTCAAACAGTAAAGCTGGCACATTTTACGCCCCAGGCAGGACGTTTGTATTTACGTAGAACCCTATGTTGTGGCAAATTTCTGGACATTGTAGAGTTATGTGAATCACTGGACTGCGTAAGTATTGTATGTTGTTATGCAACAAGAATCAAGTCTATCAGCTCTGTGCTGACCTACATAACGTCGCTGTATTCCTCTGTGCTGCTATGATCCTGTGAACAATTATCAAGGCAATCAACATTAACTGACCTGCCTCAATGTCGATGTATTACCTGTGCTTCTGTGAGTGCAACGATTGTCAGGAGGATCAACAATAACAAAGGAACTGAAGCATTTGAGTGGCTGAGCTAGGTCTTTGTAGTAATTTTAAAGGTCTTTGTTGTTGACAGTATTTATTATAATACTTTATGATGATCGTAACATCAATCTTATGTACACGAACAGATGTTACATAGCACTGTAAACTGCAACGAGAGCTATAAATCGTGAACATCTTCATCCAGTGTTCTTATTGTATTTTGTAGTCTGTTTGGAGAGGAATGAGCATCGATTTAACTACGTCAAATAGGTAGCTGTGTTTGAGGCTGTCGATATTGAATTTCCTGTTTATGTTATACATTTGTTGCATTTTTACAACTTATTCATTATTCATTATATTCTATTATTGAACTTTTGAGTTTAATTGGTATAACTATAAATTCCTATTCCTGTGTTCATGCTTTTATGCAAAAGCATATTACGCATTTAAAAACTTGCTCCCTTCGCACCGACCATATTAGCTACCAAAGCATTGTCCTTGGTTTTCGTTTTAATCATTAAGCGAGTTAAATTACATTTTGATGTGACGTCACCTGATTGAACCAAAACATGTAGCCATAAATCACGGTGATGTTATATGTCTACTATACATTTGGAAAACAGCGCTGCCGGTAAGACGTATTCAGCACAATCGCCCATCAACATCTACGGCGCTAGAGCGAACAATCGAAAAAGCCGCACTCACACGAAATCGACCTGTCAATAGGCGTACGCGACAGCTAGCCCCACCCGAAACAACGCGACTACACGTTAGAGCTGCTTAAGAAACGATCACCATTAATTATTAAATTCCTCTAAATTAATACAAAGATGTAGAGATAGTACCTACTTATTTTACAAACCATGTGTATTATACGGGCCTTTAATAAAATATTGGTTTTAAGTCAAGCTTATGAATAGCCTCACCCGAGATTGCGTGGTAGACAAAGATTGAAAAGTGTATATGCGAAACTAAATGAGGACAATTAATGTTATGTCATAAAGTATTAAATAGAAAACGAGCGCTACATTATATAATTAAAAACACAAATTCAAATTTATTTGTCGAAATTTAAGATGTCATTAACTTTTTAAATATCATAAAAACAAATGTATACAAAAATCCGAGTTAATTCAATATTGTACTGTAGTAATGTTTAAGAATTAATTTTTAATTTGTATTCTATTTAAATGCGTCTTAATATGTAAAACGTCATTGACTGATATTAAAAGTGCTCAGAAATTAGGTCGAAAGAATAAAATCAAAAAAAAAACAATAAAAATTCAGAATCTCTCACAGTTTTAAATATCAGTTTCCTTGAACGACAAGAAAATATTAGCATCACATATTTAAATTGAAAGTTTAAGATTATAAATACATTTTGTCCAGCTAAATCAACATTCACTTTTCTCAATACCAAATGAATAGCATACACAATTTCAGTTTCGTCTAATATAGTAACTGGACCATTGACTTACAATGATACCTGACATTTTCTGGTTTGTAATAAAGCAACAACAACAATAATAATTATTATTATTATCATTATAAAACGATCTTATTTAACTTTATTGCATACTGTAATAACTAGTGTCAATTCCAGGGTGAATCCCGGCTTGATATTTTTCAAACGCGAATCAAAATACGTATAGAGATACAAGTACTTACGAAATAACAGTATATAAACATATCACACATCCTGACTGTTCACTCTTCACATTGAGAGTTCAAAACAAAATAAATCACCATTAACTATTCCATATGCTCATGCGTTAATAATTGTCTGTCGCCGTAAATACACTTATACATTGAAAACGACCGTTCAACATCAACCGTTGTAATAAGGACATACTTAAAGTACATAAAGTTTTTTAGTGTCGGCACATTTATCCTCAGGTCGGAAATAGTTATTTACGAACCAAGTGCGGGAAGACTGTTTTCCCGCATGAGCGCACATTGTAAGTACGAGCGACCGCAGGAAGCGAGTGCTTTTAATTGCGCGAATGCGTGGAAGATGTCTTCACGCAAGTGGTATGTACAATATTTTTTGTACGAACATTAAATTAAAGAAATATTATTGATTAATGTCATTAGTATCATACCTAACCTAAAATAGATTACCTAATTAATTTAAGCATTTCATGTACGTAACTATTACTCACCTTTCCCTAAAATTAAGTTATTATATTCTTACACATGGCAAACATGAGATATTTATTCTTATATTTATAAAATAATAGTGCATTTATTGCGTTAATTGGTTTAAATACAAACAATTCCGAACTGCCAATATGAATGTCGATGTGGTTCAAATAGATGGCGCTTGAATCTTGCTTGAGATGTCGCCTAAAATGTCGTCAAATAGATGGCGCCACAATTTTTTTGGAAGACTTTTTAATTATTACTCCTATTTCCCAAACTTTTAGTGAAGAATAGTGGAGGGCAGTAGTAGTTTATAGACTAAATTTAATTACTACCAAGTTAGATTTTTTTTTAATGTCCCAAAGTGCCAGTGTTGTTTTCAATTTTTACAGTCGCCTCAACCGGGAAAACGTATTTCCCAGTCGAGCTACACATGCGCCAAATGTCACTTTACAGGCGGTGAGTACAAAAAATCCATCACTTTACCAGTAAACAAGTCAACAATTCAGCGTAAAGTATAAAATCCTGGAATGTTATTTAGAACGGCTAAAAACAGAATTTTTGTTTGAAATTATCAGCAGCACCACCATATAATTAGGAAAAGAACTGACGAAGAGAACGTGCAAAACATGTAATATGCATCATACTACTGTATGTTGGTTGTAAGAGCCGACCAGCCGCCTTCATATATGCAGCTCCACCTGTTACAAATGAAAACGATTTTTCTTTATTTTTATCGTGCTTTCACCTGACAGCCACTTCAAACACGAAATTACATTATATGATGTAGATTCTGCATTATTTCTTTCGAGCCTCTTAGATACGAGCAGATATGTCGGAACTGTACATTACCCCAATTAAAATACTTTCATATTACGTCTAGTAACATCAGACACACTCAAATATGCCTATCGTTTATGTCATTGACAAATGAAGTCTTAATTTTATCGTACATCGAGGACAAATAAAAATTTTCTCAAGACGGATTCCTTGGGCGCACGCAAATCACTATATTTACCTTTCACACAGTTATGTAAAAAATGTGATGATGGGCAGTATTCCATAGAATGTGTTGCACGTTACTTGAACTTCAATAAGATCCTAATTAAATACTTTCTTCCGTTTATATGCAGTAGCAGAGCCAGCAATACGTGCTTTATGTGTATCCGACGACACAAGTTTTACTACGCAGGTTTTCGCTTGCCACGACAATACATTGCAAATTTTGGATCGAAGGTGAATACCTTCAAATTCAAGCACCTTTCAACGGGACATATTTACGCAATAGAATACATGTAATTAATAAAAGTAAACAATAGATCGACTCGCTACTCACACAGCTTACGATTTAACTAAAATACTTTCGGCGGATAAGCCGGCCCTTCCATATCCCCTACATTCGCTGTAATAAATTCAACTACTTTTATATATTTATAGGATGTAACTTCATTTCACGTAAAACGTGTATATATAGGTAACATATAACAACATACCCATGTTATTTCTCAATAAATTTCCATTATCATTTATATTTTGGCATATGTTACATTAAAAGACTATTGAGTTTATATTATATATTTTTAATGTATGATAAAGTTGATTATCTAATTATACATAACCTAAAATTAGATCGATCAATCTAACAGGAAAACGCAAATTGATTGTCATCACTATAATTTCCATGTTCATTTTATAATTTACAGTACTTATGACGGCGAAGTATTGATTTGAATCATACAATATTAAAAACTGACACAGGGATCATCTTTGCTGAATTGAATTCAAGTATACGTAATGTACAGTTGATTACGTATTATTGTATTACTGTGCTAAATTTCGAATTACATTATTCGGCAAGTCTTGGAATGTAAACCCGACTTCCGATCCCTAGTAATAACGTCTTTTCAAAATAACACAATTTTTAATGACATTATAAAACAGTTATTCGAAAAATCTATTTTTAAACATCAAAACCAGTTATGCTAATAGCTCATTTAACTTCTTTTATAACAAACTTTTGTACGTCAGTGTTTTAAAGATTCGTCCAGTATTATTGTTAGTAAAATGTTTTCCTGTCGTTGGTTTCATCTGAGACTCATCTTCTCTTGTCTTATGACTTGAGAGCCGCAATTATCATCGGCTGGTCATGTTGTTTCAACGCGAGCAGTGCTGAAGCTAATAGGTTCACTTTCACATTCCATCAAGTGGATTGGATTCGATGTAGGTTAAACGTAACGTCGACGTATGCGTATAGACTACAGATTCGTATGTATAGTCTAGCGCAGTCGGGTAACTTCTGATTCCATGAAAACAGAATTCACCGACGAGTCCGACGACGAAAGCACACTTTGTAATATAATTCCGAACAGAGGAGCTGCAGGAAATATGCGCATATAATTGATCGTTTCACATAACAATAATTATGCAATACGTCTGCAAATGTCTTTCTGACATTCTTTAATATGTTACTTCCTCCATACAGAATTGACACCTGATTCACACTACGTATATACCATACGAATAACGTATGTTTACGGTCAATTTATTTATTTATTTATTTTTCCCCCACTCGTATTTTACATACTCATTACACATAAGGTCAATAAATTCAAAGTATTAAAGAAGCATTAAAACTGATTTTGATCATCATTATAGTAATATTAGTAATAATAATAAACTTTATTACCGTTTATGTAAGTACAAAACATAAAACACAAATAGTTAACATAAAAAACAAATCATAGGAATCTAAGCTATAAATTAAAGATGTAAATAATCATCTTCTGACTAGGGCGCTAGATAAATGTTACTTGGATGTACCGGGTGACCCAGCAAAATATATCTTATTGATAAAGAAAAAAAATCAAATTTTGTGTAAAATTAAATTAAAACGTACACTATATACTTAATAACAACAAAAAAACTCTCCAAAACGTGTCAGTGGCAGCCAAAAAAAAAACATTAACATGATGATGTCGACCGAGATTGTGAAAATCCTTAAAATTTGACAATCGAGTCATCATCAACTAGTAGAAATTTTTAATTGCGCGAATGCGTGGAAGATGTCTTCACGCAAGTGGTTTGTACAATAACTTTTTGTGCGATCATTAAATTAAAAAAAATATTATTGATTAAAGTGATTAGTATCATACCTAACCTAAAATAGATTACCTAATTAATTTAAGCATTTCTTGTACGTACCTACACATTTAAATTTAGTTTAAGTTATTATATTCTTGCTTATGACGTTTTTATTCTTATATTTATAGTGAATTCATCGCTTTTTGGGTTGATTACAATTAACTGTCAATGTGAATGTTTACTTGAGAAATAGTCAAACAGATGGCGCCAACAAATTTATTGGAAGAATTTTTAATTATTACGCCTATTTCCCCAACTTTTAGTGAAGAATAGTCGAAGAAAGTTGTATTTTATGCTCCTATGCGCCAAATGTCACTTTACAGGCGGTGAGTACAAAAAAGTATTTAGAAATGGATTTGGAATAATTTTTGAATTAGAAAAATTCAAATTCCGGCAGGAAGTAACAATTTTACTCACAGATTTATTGAGAGCATAAAAGTATTTGAAACTTAATTTGGAACAACTTTTGTATACAAAAATTCGGAAAACACGTAAGTATAAAAAAGTCGTGTTGAGCCTTTCTCTAACAGCCAGGTTTAGATAGTGTTATGGGGTGGTTGAAAGAAAAGCTATTCCTCTTAGTGTTATCTGTTTAACTATCTATTTCTCTCCGTATATACAGTTATTTAAACAGTAAATTTTGTCTAGACCAATGCCCCGAAGTCTTGCTTGGTGGTCGCGATCGCAGGCCAGGTGAAAGTAAAATGCAAGGGTTATAGGTCCAAAACTACAATAAAAATACAACAATTTCAATGAGAAGGCTGTGACACACAAATAATTAAATCATTTTCCAATTGGAACCTATTTCTCTTCTCAGCTTTTATGTTAACCATTGAAGAGGAAGTGCACATAGGTAGGACGTGGCGAAAGAAACTAATAATATCAAAGCTTCCTTTGCGAGCTCTGGATATTCTTCTTTTCTCTTCATCCAGAAAACGTCAATCGTTTGCAAACTAAATTTCATTTTAAGCATGCCGTCAGCAGTCAAATCTATATAATTTTCTTTCATCTTCGTTGGTAGATCGGCCAGTTGTAGCCGTTGGTAGCTAGAGAGTTCAGTTCTGGCAAGTAACTCAATAGTTTCTCTTTCAAAATTTGTAAGCTCTTTACTATGCAAGGTATGTTAAAACTTACGACCTACTACGACCACTATGATTGGTGCATTGCAATTTCTTCGACAAGTTCTGATTGAGGATTCTATTAATACTGTTTGATCGCCAAAGGTGAGTACGCTCACCAGTTCGTCGCATTGTTACCGACCTAGGGAGTCGCCGGATTTTTTTTACTTAAAAAGTGGTCGCGTATTCAAGAAAATTGAAAAATACTGGTCTAGACGATTGGTGTCTGTCCGTATATTCCCAATATGCGATTACTTACTGCCAAGGTACTAAAATGTGTTAAGTGTTTGTTTTTTCTTTGTATTTAATTATTAGTAAAAGTATGATAATGATAAACATTTTTTACCTTGAGAAAGTAGTATTTGCGTCTCTCTCTCTCTCTCTCTCTCTCTCTCGCTTTCTCCCTCAGCCCTTAAAAAATGAACTAGCTTGGCAGTAGCGGCAAATGATTAATAAATAATAACAAAATGACAATTGACTGTCATCTAAAAAAAATTACAATGACAATATAGAAAGTAAAATCAAATACGTATAAGCAAAATGTAAATAAATAAGCATGGGACAGCCGGTATTACTGATGCAGTCCCACCAAAAGGTTTAGGTCTACCATAAACATGCATTTAATGTAAATACATAAACAATAACGACGCAACTATGTAATTAAAGATTACATAGTTGCGTTATCCTCTCAAGGTGTGAATGCATTTTCAGTCAAATCGGTAGACCGGAAGTAGTAGTATTTACCAATATTACTTTTTGACATATTTCTAGAGAACACTGAAAAGTGAATCCGGGAACGACTTAACACAAAAAAATTAAAACTTGTTTTCCAACATTTCTACCGAATTAAGTCTTTTACTCTTATGGAGTAAGTAAATTTGTCTAAACTTACTAATTGACAAGATATTGGTAAAATTTAATTGAAAATCTAATCAGATCTTGAAAGCAGGATTATGTTCTTAAATATACAGTAGTTTTACAGTTTGGCAGCTATCGTGGTCTGGAAAAGAACACCTCTCTCGCCCCCAGGCGAGAGAAACATGACTGCAATAAACATTTCTTCGTTATTAAAAAACTTTAAAACATGGGCATCTGCAAGAATTACGAAACCGAAAATGTTCATTCTTTAACAAGAAAATAAATGTAATCTATTATAAAGAAACTTATTTCTATCCAGAGTAAATTCATTCTTCAATTTTAATTTATTTATACTTTACTATACTTTAGTTCAATTACATACATCTTCAAATTATGCCCAAATCTGTCAAATAAAGCCAGCATAAGGTCATCAGTATAACGCTAACAACTATGACATGTAATACATATTATGTACAAAAGGTATAAACATATTATATATGTACGTATGTGTACGTTTCGCAAATCAAGAAGACAAGTGAAAATCGACAACGAGGCGGTGTGATTTAATTTTCTATTAGCTGGTGCGTCGCACCATCCTGTGTAAGATACAGTGAAAGTAGGCGACGGTCGTGTGTACAATACGTATGACATAAAAATAGGTATGTGTATGTAATTCCATTCTTATAAATTTAGTAATTCGATATTTATGCAGATTTATGTCTCTTATGGGTACAGCACACGAATGGAAATATACACTGTACACACTAATAAACAAATATTACAAAAAATAGGAATATTTAGCGAGTTACTAATATGCGAGACGTGCAAGACATAAATAAATATTTTAGAATGTTGACCTTCATTTTAGATAAAATAATATGTAAAGAAATAAATACACAGGGCGTGGCACCACTTTCGTTTTCCGCGAAACTGTGAACCTTTGTGTAACACTTCTGTGATATAAATGTATGTTAGAGGATCCTCCAGCGCGTTTTCTAAATCAAG
Organism: Amphimallon solstitiale; assembly: GCA_963170755.1. NCBI lineage: Eukaryota > Metazoa > Arthropoda > Insecta > Coleoptera > Scarabaeidae > Amphimallon > Amphimallon solstitiale. Next base: position 112,748,634 of record OY720681.1, on the reverse strand, counting down.
AAGAAGGCCCATAACAAATTTACACTTCTTTGTAAATGGTGCGCTGGTTACTGTTATGTTTTGTACACTTCAAATATACTGTTTCGCGTATGTTCTATACAGGCTGTTTGATTAAAAACGCCCCATCCTGTAACTTATTTATTTATTATCCAACTTCAAAAAAGTATAAGAATGGTTTGACAAACTCTATAAGCTGGACCTAATCTCCTTTTTTTTCAACGCCGTCTTGAATACGTAACGATAGTCAACTTTTTTTTTTTCATTTAGTCTGGCAGATTATTTTTTTCTGAATCTAGTAATGTTCATTTAGTTATCATTTGGTTGACATATAACTTTTAAAAAAATGAATTATTTGCAAGCTTTATCCGCTTACAATGAAATTCGTGAGTGTGCCGTAAAAAAAAATCGCAAATGCAACAAATATGTCATTCAAACGTCAGTTCGAAAATTAGCTGGAAAGTCTACATCTATTAATTTAATTTTTTCTTATTTATTACACAACACCGCTACAGCAATCATTCATTATTCATAATTCATTCAAAATCACGAGTAAATATCACGGGAAGAATATTCATTTCAACATTTTCGCTAAATTGTCGCTTCGGTTTTTTAAAAGCACTATAGCGGCGTTGGAACTGCCCTGTTCGGAAAGCGGTCATCATAATAATGCTTTAAAATCGCAAGGCGCACTAATTTACGAATGACACATTTGTTGCATTTGTGTTTTGATTTTTTTTACGGCACACTTGAAAATTTCATAGTACGCTGATAAAGGTTGCAGGTAATTCAATTTTTTTTAATTAAATATTCACCAAATGATAACTAATGGAGAAAAAAATCTACCAAACTAAAGAAAAAAAACTACAGCTATCGATTAAAAAAAAGTTGATTATCGTTACATATTCAAGACAGCGTTGAAAAAACTTGAGATTAGGGCCAGCTTATAGAGTTTATTAAACCGTTTTTAAACATTTTTTTTATTAAAATCGGCTGATAAATAAAGAAGTTATAGGGTGGGACGTTTTTTATCAAACAGCCTGTATAATTGCAATGAGGTATTAATTATCGAAATTCTTTATCTATACTGCCGGAAGGCCATTTTTTTTTTCAAACATCAGTTGGAAATAACAATAAGTTAAGCCATCACTTATTTAAAAACATAAATATATTTATTAGTAGTCATGAGTGCAATATGGACGACTACTGCGTTTGCACAACAATCGCGATATTCATATAATGAAATATTAATAAACGAGTGTTTCCTGATTAAAATGGGCTGCCGGTCGTGAACAGGATCCCCCCCCCCCCAGTCAAATCCTATTCGATTTTTTTTGCCAAATACATGAAAACCCTAATTTCAAAACAATACTTAAAAATATATCCTCCCAATTGTATAGTAGTTTGTTGCAAAACACATAGCTATACAAACAAAAATATCTGCAGCGAACAATAAGCCTCACAAAAAAAAATTAATGAAACTATAATTTTCTTCAACAACTAATTCTTTATCATACAGTATCCCGCCTTAATTCACACTTTATTTTTGTGAGGATGTTATAGCAACAATAGCCTACCAAATATGTAATGACTGACATTTCAGTTTGCATCTGTTCAAAATCATATTCTTGGGTATTTATTTCTGGAATAAAGAAATTGTACTTCATTTTCGATCACGCCTTTAAACAACCGAATTATAACTGTTGAATTAGCGGGTAATTCGAACCATATCAAACTTGGCATTAAGTAATAATAAAATGAATGCACCACGTCACAGCGCCTAACTACACATTTTATACACTGCAAAAATCTTTCAAAACAGCTTCTATAACGAGTTTTTGGCAAAAAGCACTAAATACAATTACTTAGGAATACCCTACCATCGTCCATTTTAAAACTAAAAGGAAATGGCACGTACTATCTACGAAAATTGAACGCAACAAGAAGCCCGGAGAATAATGTAGTATCTCCATGTTATGACTACTAGCAAAAGAGTCACGAGCGGGATACCTTACACCCGCCATGCCTTGTTCTAAAGTAATGCTATCCCGAATTAATCAGCATGATAAGACATGTTTGCGTATTCACTTTATTGTCTGAAAATATTAAAGTAAGTGTTTAAGTCTGCGAAAACTGGCCAGAACGTAAAGCAGTAAAAACACGCTATAATAACACGTTATAACTACTAACAGATAATCACATGCGGAATATGTCCCAGCCGTCAGGCATTGTTCTTGAGTAGGTTTATTGTTTGATAAGATTGAAATAAGTTATAAAATCTGTGAAAATTGGCCACAACAAGAAGCCGTTAAAACACACTTGACTCTGTATTATGAATACTGGCGAAGTATCACGTATTATATACGTCACAGTCGGAAGACCTTGTCTTAAGCAATAACTATTTAAAATGAGCTCCTTTATTTTCGATACAAAACGCTTCTTTCTTCAGTACATGTTATTGAAGGTAGTGTATGAAGGAAATAAGTAAATATTCCTTTTACTTTCTTATACGTAGTAAGGAAGTGGTCTTTTAATCTTATCCAAATACAGTTTTTTGCGAATATCTGGCAAGTCATTCTGGCTTTCTTGCAGGTAGGTACATTACGAATATAAAAGTATTTATAGCTTGATTTTCAGTAACTTTTGTATAAAAAAAATTTCATAATTCGCGCCGGAAGTAACACTTTTACTCTTATCGATTGGCGATAGATTCTATAAAGATTTATTAAGAGAATGATGTACTTAGAATAGGATTTTGAATAATTTTTGTATAAAAAAAATTTCAATATTTGGACTTGTAACACATTTACTCACATGTCTATTTTTTTAATAAGATAAAAGTCCTTAAAACAATTTAGAACAACGTGTGTATAATTTAAAACGCACATACGTATAAGAAAGTCGTCTGGTGACCACACCTCATTTTTATTAGACTTGGATTAATGAAATAATCATTCTGGAAAGTCAAGGTGGAAAGCATACTACGATTGTCAAATAGTTTGCATTATTTCCCAAGGAGTTTATCATCATGTAATGTTTATTATAATTTTGAAGCGATTCTTTGAAAGAACAAAATGAAAAATGAAAAATAGGAGTTTATCCACACCACCCCACAAATGAATCTGGTCTCTATATCTGGGTTTTTCTTCTTATCAAATTGCTAATGCGTACAATGGTAGACCACAATTTCTTAGAGCATTGTCGCTGACACTCTCAGATCAATATTTAAAGCACAAGTCTGAGTATCCGCCCACGTTGGGCGTCAATTTTTTTGTGCTTTATAACAGGCTCACATTGTTCAAGTTAAAATTTAAAGGCAATTTATAGGAGGGCACTTAGGTATTTTTTACGCATATTACACTAAGCATTAGTCATTTATTTGTCGAATATGAATATCACTTTGCATTTTCTCTAATATGAACACACAGAATATTAGATTAGTAATAAGTTGTAGCTGGTTAGTTATGCTTACCTAGGTAGACATAATTATTTGTTTTAATTAGTAACTTTGTTTTGATTTACATGACGATGATGTTATTCTTTTGTCTGCGTGGAAAGAAAAATATATTATATATTATATATTTCCAAATTAAAATAGGTACCTTAAAATTACAACAAAAATATAATTAACGGAATTCACCATTCGTATAATGATTTCCCACAGTACCGAAAGTACTTGAAACAAAGTGCAATTAAATTATAACGAATCAGAACATTTCTAGGTTATGTTTTCTATTTATTCATATAGGTACATATAGGTGTTTTTAAAAGAACGGATGTTACAACCGACCATGTCTCTTGTATTCTTAACAAAAAGGACATCGTAATCGACAATAATTAGCACGAGCTTCATTATTTTTTGTGAAACACCTCGCAGTTTCTGCCGGAGTATGACAAAATTAAATGGTTACAATGTGTAGGAGATGTCCTTTGAATATGTATTGCATTATCCGAGTTACGTACACGGCTGATAGATGCATAACCCAGTAGTATTAGTGAAATGAGTAAATTGCCATTGTGAAATTACTGTTGACATTACACATCGAAGCCATATCACAATTCAAGCCGGAGTTCAAACGGCCTGTAACGTCGTGATTGTGGTCGAGTAATTGTCGCTTCACCTGAGGTGCGTTCAGAAATGTTGGATATAATACTGGCATGATCGGGTTATATTTTATGACGTCATCCACTTGGTAAAAGTCAAAGGTCAAAGCTAAGCATTGCAGAGTTAGAAGTTATGTATGAAGAAATAGTCATCAAAGAAATAATTCGAAAATTAAAACTAATTAGAACAATGGATCATAATCGAAAAAAAATTTTGGATCAAATTAAAATTGTCCAAAAACAAACTGATGACCATATGAAACACACATATGATCATATGATATGAAATGGCATAAAATTATAGCCTTAAAAACACTCAGAACGGCGCTTTAAATACCCCGACCCAAATGCCCATGAATCGCCTGCTATTAACCATCACAAATAGTTGGGTGATAGAAGGAACACTCCGAGCGTTGCGTCGCACCAATCATTTCTGAACGACAATGACGTCATAATTTTGGAACATCTTTTTGTTTCTGAACGGCAAGTGTGAAATTGGAGTGACACTTGGATAACATTCTTTCCTTTCCTGAACGCACCCCTGTAGTGCTGGTGCATGTTTCCCGCAGTTTATTCCTTCCTAGTGTCTGTACTAGTTTGTACACCTCCTTTGACAATTTTGACAAACACTTTTTATAGTCATTATAAAATGCTGAACAGCTGTGTGCCCCAGTGGCGTAACCGGGGGGGGGGGTAGAACCACCCCCCTCCCATCGTAAAAGAAGAAAAGAAAAATTAGGTCATTAAGTACTCGTTAATTTTAAAAGTCTTGACAAATGTATTATTTTAATACACCTTAATGGAAAGAAATAGAAACACTACCAGTGCTGACAAATGCGAAAGAAATTATGGCATATCTTTGAAGTGACCCTCCTCCCCCCCACCCCCGTGGTTGAGTTCTAGTTACGCCTATGGTGTGCCGGGGTATCGGAGAAACGAATATAAAGTGTTACAATGTTTAGATTTTCCAAGAACAATCAAAGAAGAGTGAATACGAAGTATGCACAGAGAAAATTATATTCTCAATGATAACTCGAAAGTCTACATTAAGCACTTTACAGAAAACTTTATTGTATGGGAAAATCGAATAACTAGGTCTGATGACACAGTTCTGAACATGACTCAAAAAATTTTAACACCAACAATTTTTGAAAACCAACCCAGTTATATGTCAACAAGTTTGCCAGTAAAACGGAAAGACCCCGAAGATAGGCAAAACAAAGCTGAGAAACGCCTGAAAAAAGGTATGGAACTGAAATCACTAGCAGACAGGATATTAAATTTATAGAATTACATAACTGAAGGACAAGAAAAATCTCAACATTTGTTTACCACGCGTCTATATACCCAAACTTAAAAAAAATGTATTTTCTGATAATCCAATTTTTAAAAATGTCACATTTAAAGTATTAACGTCTTACATGTTTTTGATGTGAAATTTAATAAGAAATTCAAAAATGAAATAACATACAGGCTGTTCCATTTGAAAAAATTTACTTTTTTGCAAAAACTAACAAAAGCATATCAAAAAACGACAGTAGCTAAGCAATAGTCACATTTAAAGTATTAACGTCTTACATGTTTCTGACACGAAATTTAATAAACAATTCAAAAATGAACTGATATACAGGCTGTTCCATTTAAAAAAATTGACTTTTATACAAAAACGTGTCATGTAATTTTAATCTAGTTTTCTGAAAATTCAGTTAGTACGTAATTGCAAAAAAATAAAATATGCCTTTTATTATAAACAACTCTACCAAAAATTGTATCTATCTAATACGTCGTTTTCGAGAAATCTAATTTACTAAAAACATTGAATTTTTCAAAAAAATGGTAATAAGTGAAAAACCTTAGATTTTAGGCCTATACTATCTTATAACTTTTTGCCTAAAAATTATGCGGGAAATACAACAATGTAATAATATATAGGCTGTTCCATTTAAAAAACTATAACTATGGTCAGTCACCAAGTTATGGAACACTCTGTATAATACAAAATATTTTTAAAATGTGCTGATACTATAATGTGGCCATGCAGTCTCTATATTTTTCATTTTTGACAGCCTAATAGCTTTTAGAAAAATCCGGATTATTTACTATACCCCATCCGAAATATTTAAAAACGTTGTTGATGAAACTTGAGATACAGAAAACCAGTATTCTCCTTACCAAGTTTCATCAACAACGTTTTGAAATATTTCGGATGGGGTATAGTAGGTAAATAATTCGGATTTTTCTAAAAGCTTATAGGCTGTCCACGCTATAAGAGTCACGTGAATTACTTCCGTGAAAAATATATCATCTAGACGAAAAAGAAAAAATAGCGACTTTGCTGGACGAAATTTACGTAAAATCAACGATTTCCTATAAAGGCGGCAAAATTGAAGGCGTGAATATGACATTTCCTGAAAAAGAATCCACAGCAGCTTCGACTCTTCAGAATGTTCTGATTCGTTCTGTCTTGTCACACAGTAAAGACAGGAACTGGCAACAAATGCATCACCAGCGACAACAACAGTGTGGATCAAAAAATGCTCAAAATTTTGTGTGGTGGTTCTTTAACATCTTTCATTTTAAATCCTAACAAAATTGAACATACAGTGTTTATTATATTTGATCAGCGGTGGCTGGTACTAAAGGGCACAAGGGCACATGCCCACCCAACCACCAAGATAAGCACAGGAAGAAATTCGCATGTAATTCAGTGCATTATTTTTACGTATTTTTATAACGATGGTATCAAAATTTCCGCCGGCACCACACACACTAGAGTATGCCAACGCTGAAAACTATGTTCCGGAGCACGATTTCAGATGTACCTTTTTTGAGTATGAAGCGGCTCGCTGCGTTTATCTTCGCCATATGCGTTTATAACTTCGGTTTGGTGCACAAATTTGCCAGACTCCATTGCCAGTGCATGTTGAAGTGACGTTTATTATTAATGATGGAAGTTAATTGTGTGCAAGATCTTTTAAAAAACCGGCTATCATGTGAGGAAAAACTTTCCGTTTCTCACATGAATCTATGCGTGGATTTTAGTGTTCCAGGCAAAGTGGACATACGTAAACAGTTAGACTGTACTTATTTGCGACATAAAATTAAGTACAACGAATATGTGGAAAAAATCGTCATATTTTGCGCCGGTTAATTAGGTATGTGTATAAAATTTTGCGGAGCTTTTGAATTGGCGTTACGAGGCCATGATGAGACACTGACGTCGGAAAATCCAGGTATGTATGTAGGTTTCAACAACTTTGCTGAATTAGACGCTGTGCTTGCAATAATATGAAAGGTTCACAAGTGTTTAGAGGCGCCTCAAAAACTATTCAGATCGAATTGCCAATTGCAATGTTGCAAATTTACAAGCAAGAAGTACTGAAACAAATTAAATCTGAAAATTTCATTGCTTTGGAGGCCGATGAAACTACAGACACCTCTAATAATCAGCAAATGGTTGTTATTATTCGATGCGTGTTTAATGATTTAATGAACAAATTTTTGAACGCTTTTGGTCTTTTTTTAAGCCGGGTGAACATAATGCTGAAGTATTAACAAAAACATTGCTGAATGAATTGCAAATAATTTTAAATTCTCCTTCTGGGTCTGATAACAATAAACTAATCGCTCAAAATTCGTGGTCGTTCGTGGGCGTCCGTGATGAGTGGTAAGACAAATGGTGCCCAAGCTATTATCAAAAACATTTCCACATGCACATTATATTCACTGTTACGCGCATCAATTCAATTAAATTATTGAATGAGCGCCACAGTGCAATAAAAATCTAAAAATTTTCTTTGCGAATTTGCAGTGATTTAAATTTTGAACCTTATTGTTAAGTAGTTTTTAAACAGATCATTTAGAAGCTAAGTTTGGACAGTATCGACAAATGAAAGGGGTAAACTATAAATATATAGAAATATATCTATTGCTCAAGTCTTGAAATCTGAAGTACAAATAAAGTGATAAATTTATTAACATTACAACTTTTTCAAAGTGGAGAATTTTGTCTAATAGGTTTTCTTAAATATTTGTGAAAATAAGATAGCAAATGAAGCTAATGTGAGTATAGCGTACTTTGAAGAAGCTGTAAAACAGACGAATTAGTACATAGACTAGAGATTTCTCTATATTTGAAATATTTAACTAGCTACAGATTAAAATATCCCAAGCAAATCTTTATAGATATTATTTCTGAAATGTTTTTACTTTTTACAGTATTAATAAATAATAAAGTCAGCTCCTAAATTGTGAAAATCATTGAATTGTTTTGAAAAAAATGTGTATACGTAGTCTACTTCTACTTGATTATATAATATTCAAATATATGAGACCTGCGAAGAATGTGGTTGTTCCAATTTTAATTTAACTCAGAACTGTACGTATAGTTAAATTCAGTAACATATTGCTCAATAATTATTCTAAAGTTCGACGAGATAATATCAGTCATAAACCTATAAAAGAAAGGAAAGTTAAGAAACTGTCTAGTCGATAAAATGTCGTTGTTATCATAAGTGTATTTTTCGTCATTAGATTTGTCTGTTTGATATGTGTGTTATTGTAACTATTGTACCTGATGAATTAATTTTTCCTAAAATTTTCTAAAGAATTAATCTTTAAGTTTAAAATCTTATAGTGAGTTATCCATTTTTATTTTAAAAAAATTTCGAAAATATCTTTGTTAGATGTTTTTAAATTCCATAGCTATTATAAATAATATTTAATAGTTAGCATTAATAAAGTCTTTGTTATAAACTGTATTTAGTTCTTCTCAAGAAATGTATGTCTTGACGTGGAAATATCGTTTCGTGGCTGAGAAACAAACTGTACTACAATCGTGACGTCAGGTTCGCTGCATTTGGCTTGTATTGTCGCACAGCTTTGTTTTTAAACATTAAAAAAAGGTTAAACATTAATAATAATAATAATGTTTTCATAACTGCATAATAACACAGTATATGACACAATTATTATAATAAAAAAATTGAGGTGTGACCACCACACGACTTCCTTATACGTATGAGTGTTACTTCCGGTCCGAATTTTGAAATTTCATTTATATAAAAAATATTCCAAATCCAACTTTAAATACTTTTGTACTCTTCATAAATATGTATAAATAGAATGCATAATTTACGACATATTTGCAAAAAACCGATTTTCGATAAGAGTAAAAAACCTACTTCCGGTAGTAATTTCGAAAATTTATTTTAATAAAATTCTTCTCAAATTTAATTTAAGTACATATGAATTCTTTATAAATTTGTCTAAACTTAGTAGTTGACGAAATATTGGCTAAATTCAAGTTTTTCACTGAAGTAAACTACTACTTCCGCTGGGCCGAATTTACTGAAAATCTAATCAGTTCTCAAGAGGGAGATTATACACGCAAATAAAAAATTTGGAATTGATATCTCCAGCGGTTTGACCGCTATCGTGGTCATAGACAGACAGACAAACAAACAGACACACAGACATTTTTTAAAAACCAATTTTTTCGGTATCAGGGGACCTCAAAACGTGGACATCTGCAAAAATCTCGAGGTCGAAAATTTTCATCATCACAATACTTCCTTATACTACGTATAAGAAAGTAAAAATCAGAGAAATAAATTCAAAGAATAAAAATAACTAACAGAAACTTCAATGTCAGGGCGAGTTCCAGAAATTTTAACACAGAAATAAATTCAGCTACTCATATTATGTATGCTCAGCCATATAAAAATACAAAGGACAGCACCCCGACACACTCAAAACTGACTAAGAAAGAGTACGTCCCTCACACGAGATCTAAAGGCGGCAACACCCAGTCCTTTGAGGTTTACTAGCAAATTATTGTAGGTACTGTAAATATTAGAATAAAAGGAACATTTAAAATATGATGTTCTAAACAGAGGTGGTGATATCAAGCTAGGTATGCGCATGATAATTGAGATTAAAATCGATATTTTTTTATTCAATAATATCGACTGATATCGATTTTACTTTCTTATACGTAGTATAAGGAAGTATTGTGATGTGAACATTTTCGACGTCGAGATTTTTGCAGATGTCCACGTTTTGAAGTCCCCTGATACCAAAAAAGTGGTTTTTAAAAAATGTCTGTGTGTCTGTGTGTCTGTCTGTCTGTCTGTGTGTGTGTGTGTGTGTGACCACGATAGCGGCCAAACCGCTGTAGATATCAATTCCAAATTTTGTATTTACGTGTATAATCTCCCCCTTGAGATCTGATTAGTTTTTCAGTAACATCGGTAGACCGGAAGTAGCAGTTTACTTCAGCGAAAAAATCGAATTTTGACAATATTTCGTCAACTACTAAGTTTAAACAAAATTATAAAGAATTCATATATACTTAAAATTGAAATTGAAAATAATTTTATTTAAAAAGTTTTTCGAAATTCCTACCGGAAGTAGGTCTTTTACTCTTATCGAAAATCAGTTTTTTGCGAATATTTCGCAAGTCATGCTTTTTAGACAAGTACGTTACGGGTATAAAAGTATTTAAAACATAATTTTCAATATCTTTTGTATAAAAGAAATTTCAAAATTCGGACCGAAAGTAGCACTTTTACTCTTAGCGAATAGCACTTTTTTGATAATATCTTGCAAAGTATGCATTCTATAGAGATTTATTAAGAGAATAGAAGTACTTAGAATAGGATTTTGAATAATTTTTGTATAAAAAAATTCTTAAAATTCTATAATTTGAAACGCTCATGCGTATAAGAAAGTCGTGTGGTGGCCACACCTCATTTTTTTATTCTATAATATCGTTTAATCAAAAATGCCATTTTTTCAAATTTCAGACATTTATTTCACATTAATAGACAAAAGAACCTGTTCACATTACACAGAATTTATTATCTTTTTAAGAAAAAAGTTAATAATTTGAAAAATACTTATTGGGATGTTTGCTATTTCGTAGAAATTGTAATCTGGAAGCGGTAGCGGAATGTTTCACTTCATAGATTTTACATTTTGTATAGTTCGGCTTTATGGGGCGTTATCTTCCCATTAAGCGCTTTTCAAATTTCCCACAGTATTTTTTAGTAATTACCACATTTACATGTTAACTTCCCTATTTATATATGAGTGATCATTTTCAGTTTTAATGTTGATGTTACTAAACAATATTGTGGGAAATTTGAAAAATGTTTACTGGGTTAATATAAAGTTAAACTTATGCTGTGGGAGAACTTAAAAGAAGCTTACCCTAATTTAGCAAAAATTGCGCCGAGATATTGTTGTATTGTAGCCACTTCACTGCCATCAGAAAGACTATTTTCAAACGCTGGACAAATTTTAACTCAGCAAAGGAAGAGACTGAAAGGGCATCGATTATCACAATTACTGTTTCTTCAAAATTGTAAAGCAGATATGTTTAAATTTTTTAAGGGTTATTATTTTGAATTTGTGTTTCTGTATCTGTTTTATACCACTTGTATTTTCATTGGAATTTTTTTTATTTTGGAATAAATGTATATACTTTAAGTTAAAGATTTTATTATTTGTTACTAATAAATGACTTGAAAAACCACAAGGAACTTTTATTATAAACATGAAAAAAATATCGATATCAAGGAATATCGATATTCTTAATTCGATCGATTTTGATTTTTTGATACATTATTATATCGATATTTTGGAAATGTTGCACATTTCTATATCAAGCCTCTAAACGCGTTGTGACATAATTCTATGAATCAAAGTTAGCATTTTCAACTCACGCCTTTCCACATAATCATATTTCCTATTTAAGTTTTAGGCCTAATTACTTTTTTAATAAGAATTATACGGGGAACACAAAAATGTAATAATATACAGGCTATTCCACTTAAAAAAAAAGTGTAACTATTGTCAGTTACCAAGTTATGTAACACTCTGTATAATACAAAATAAATTTAGAAGGTGCTCCTAACGAGTGGCCTTCTTGGAAGAAAACCGCTTCGAAATATCGTTTCTCATAGTCACAATCGGCCTTTCCCCACGGAGATGACTCACCCTGTATATCATAGACATGAGTTCTGCAACTTTTGAATATAATTACTCGTAATGTTATATATTGCAGGATAATAAATAGTAGAGCAGTATGTGAACCGTGGCAGCACCATCTCCTCCTACAATTTGATTTTAATATTAATGAACCGGGAAGCTCTATGCGAATAAAGTTTTTTTTAAATTCATATATGCCGATTTAGTATTATTTGCAACCGGCGAGCAAAACCTAAAGGAATTGTCCATGGATAACCCCAAATTTTTGAGCAAGTCTACACCACCAACTACCATTCTGAATACACTCCGCAGATTCCTACAGACTTTACATTTCTCAAAAACCAACAATTCATATTTAGCATATGAAATTGCACTACATCAAAGCAATCATCTCTAACTTTTTTTGACAGAACCTGTATGGTGCCGAAAAATTTTTAATTATATTCTACAAAAATTCCAATAGACTCATCAAAAATTTACACCTGGCACATTTTTACAAATTTTTATTGGTTGTGTAATATTAAGATACAATTATGTCGAGGTCATATGGATCAAGAAAAACGCCACGATTATTTTACCACGAAATTTTAAAATATGCAGCGAATTTAAATTCACGAAGGTTAATATTAAATCAAAATCGAAAAAACTTCACTAAAGCGGTTTATTTATAATAAAATTTAATACATTCATTTTAATATACAATGTTTAAAAATATCCAGTCATTCAGATACTATTAGCACCTCCTTTGAAATTATGTAATAAAATTATTATAGTTTGCGTCTACAATATTAAGCGTGCGAAAGACCGCTTTAATAACTTGTTTAAATGCTGCAACAGACTAGTGTCATTTACGTCAACTTGAAGTGGTTAAAATTCAAGCAAACTATCAAACGTAAAATGACAAACTGCGCTAAACATGTAACAATAAGGTCTAATTTATATTTTTTTCTTCAACAGTATAGTTATTATACAAAAAGAACTTCATCTAGGTATCCATAAATTTATCCCATAAATTATGATCTTCTGCATTCCTGAATGCGGATATAGATTAAATAGTATAAAGGTTGTACACCTGCCACTGTCAAAATTAAACATCGAGCGAATCTATTTTATTTATTTCTATATACAGGCTTAGTAAAAAGTCCCGGAACGGTCGAATAACTTTGTTATTTGAAAATTATGATTTCTGAAATTTGGTATGGGGGTATAGTTAATATAAATGCATTTTATGCAATACAGTTAATAGTTTTTTCACTTCCGGTTTAATCGGCAATACGTCCAACTTTTTTTTTTAAATGGAACGCCCAGATTTTTTTAACACTTTTGAATGCAAAATAAAAAAACTACGTTCAGGAAGTATTAAGATGTTTATTTTTATTCACAAGAAAACAGTTAAAAAATTAAAAAAGTGTCCTAATACAGAAAAATCAAGATACCTGTCTATTCAGGTTGCGATTACAATAATTGTTCAAAATGCTCTCCATTTACAATTTGACAAAAATGTAAACGGTCAGTACAATTTCTTATTGAATTTTGTATTTGTTCTGGAGTGATGCGATTGGCTTCTTGAACTATTCTCTCTTCCAATTGTTCAAGATTATGGGGACGATTTTTATACACTTGACATTTCAAGTGACCCCAAAAGAAAAAATCTAATGGCGAGAGATCTGGCGAACGTGCTGGCCATTCGATTGCTCCTCTACGTCCGATCCAACGTCCCGGAAAATTTTCATTCAAATAATCGCGGACATTATGGGCAAAATGGGGGGGAGCTCCATCTAGTTGAAACCAAAAATGTGCATTAGGGTGATCACCTATGTTTGCATTTGGAAAGAGGGCCGCAAGTGCTGGAACAACCTCATTTCGCAATAAATTTAAGTAGACGTTGCCAGTTAAATTTCCTCTTATAAAAAATGGTCCTATGATGTTGTTTCCAACAAGACCAGCCCAGACATTCACCTTTTGAGGACGCTGTGTATGGACTTCTTCAATCCAATGCGGATTTTCAATTGACCAGTAGCGACAATTATGTCTGTTCACAGTGCCGTTGAGACAAAACGTTGCCTCATCTGAAAAAATGATGTGATCTAAAACATTAGGCTGCTGCTCGATCAATTCCGTCATTGTTTCGCAAAATTGTAGTCTACGATCTGGATCATCTTCAGTTAACTGATGGACGGGATACATTTTATAGGCTTTCATTCTTGCTGATTTAAGAATATTATGAGCAGATTTTTGAGAGATCTCATGAACTTGACCTAATTCTGTTGTGGACACGTGATGATTTTCTTCCACTGTAAGTAACACATTCAAACTAGTTTCTTCATCTGTTGCTGTTAATGGACGTCCCCTTCTAGGTAAATCCTTCACCTGACGAAAGACTTCAAACTTTTGAATTGATCGGCATACCGTACTTTTACTAATGTGACGATCCGGATAAACAGTATTAAACAAAATACGAACCTCTTCAAAAGAACGTTGACGATCACCGTACCCACGCATCATTAATATCTCAATTCGTTCTGATTCAGTAAGTTTTACTGCCATTTTCAAATGTGTCAATGTCTAAAATAAGTAAATTTATAGCGATGCAAAAGTTAAAATGCTTTTAAAATTGTCAAATGTGACGGCAAAAAGAATGCAAACACTAAACAACAACTTTTTTCAAAGGTACCTTGATTTTTCTGTATTAGGACACTTTTTTAATTTTTTAACTGTTTTCTTGTGAATAAAAATAAACATCTTAATACTTCCTGAACGTAGTTTTTTATTTTGCATTCAAAAGTGTTAAAAAAAAAGTTGGACGTATTGCCGATTAAACCGGAAGTGAAAAAAATATTAACTGTATTGCATAAAATGCATTTATATTAACTATACCCCCATACCAAATTTCAGAAATCATAATTTTCAAATAACAAAGTTATTCGACCGTTCCGGGACTTTTTACTAACGCTGTATATTATTTAGAATCTGATGAACAACGGATACTTTGTATGCATACATATACAAGTGACGCCTCAAAATTCTATGAACGGTACTAGAAGACAGGTTCGTTTGAACCTCTCTCTCTCTCTTTTTTTTGTTCTGACCACAATAGCAGCCAAACGGCTATAACTATCAATACCAAACTTTATATTGAAGAGCATAATCTTCTTCTTCGGCAGACTTGGACCAGTAGTTTATTTGAGGCAGAAAAACAAATTTTATCCTTTGCAGTAAGTAACTTTATAAGAAATGTCTACTGAAAGTACGTACTTTTACTATTATTTGCTAATTATAATTATGTGAATTTAGAAGGTATATTTGCAAAGTACGCAGAACTGTTGAAAACCCGATTTGAAATAATTTTTGTCCAAATATTTATTTCAAAATTCCTGTCTGAGAATATTTGGCCCGAATGCATACGCATAAAAAGATCAGGTGGAGATCACATAAATTTATTTAGATATGTAATCAGCCTTAATTCTTATATGTATTTACAAAATTTCGGGATTTTTCAATTTATCCTATGCTTCATAATGGATATAAGAACAATTTGTTAGAATACTTTTTAGTCAATAGAAGACTTCTTTTCTTTCTCATTTCCTTACTGTAACCGTACGGAATTTCCTTCTTATAAACTCGGAACAATAATAACACTGTAAAAGATTTGAGATAAAACTTACTTTTCTAAATTCAATAGATGACACCTTCCTTAGCTCATTCGTTTATTGCTAATGTACAGATTTTCTTTTGTAGCTCCTAATTCATTAAGATAAGTACAAACTGGGCACAAAATGTTGGCAATATATTGACATTCGTCGTCAATATGCATCCCGTCAACTAGTAACAAGTTCCTGGATACTCGTCAATCTCGGCAGTATGACATCAATGAAATTTGTTGCTTGTTTGGAAACGTCGTTTAAAGTGATAAACCAAGGTTTTGTACGTGGTCAACAATATTTTGCTGTGTACGTGGTCTACCAGAACTTTTAAAATATTTTCTTGCAATGTGTACATTATTTAGTAGTAGTATTTATTAAGGGTCCTATATAGTAGATCTGTCAACAATGGAAAAATAGCAGATTTTAGATGCAAGATATTTTTGTTGATTTTAAATTTGGAGAAAACACTTCAACGTCAACTTATGAAGAATTTTGTACTCTACCCCGCTGAAGAATCAAATTTAGAAAAAAAATATCGGATTAAAGAAAATTAATTAATACGTCACAATATTAAAAACAAGTTTTGTCAAAAATCCATCGGAGGAGATTTGTTTGCTTGGGTTCACGTTATAAATTGAATAAAAAGCTACCCCACTCTGCACTTATTTTTCGTTCAACTATTCTTAACTTTGTTTTAAATGAATATAAAATAAATTAAAATTAGGCAACCCACATTACAATGAATTGTTATTCTGGTAAATATCTTTCCCGCGGTTACAAATGTGTAAATATTTGGTCATAAATGAATTTTTATTCGCTTAGATATTGAGTTATTATTTCAAATATTTATTATATATTCCCTATGTGTAATAAGTACTCGGACATCCTTGGCTTATTAAATTATGTGCTATGCAACCAATATTACATTTCCGATGCACTATACAGGGCAATCCAAATTAAGTGTTCACCAATGGTAACTTTGTTATTATTAAAGATACAAGATTATTTAAATTAGCAAACTTGTAGTACTTTTAACGCTCTTTAAAATGGAAGAATAAAAAAAACAAATGAGCAACGCGTTTTCGAGTTTTGCCGAAAAATATTTTTTTTTCAAATGGAAACCCCTGTATATTATATCATTTTCTGCTAGAACCTTAATTTTTAAACAAAAAATCTTACAAGAAATTTTTTACTGGGATCAAAAATACTTGAGTTATAATGAATAAACGAAAACAGCTAAATTAGTTTTATAAACTTTATTTTATACATAAACTTATCATTAAAAGAAAATAAAAATCACTGATTTTTTCATAGAAGATGTTCAAAAATACCACCTTGTAGTTCAATACATTTTTGTACACGCTTCCGAACTTCTCGAACTGCCTTCAGTATGGTCCTACCATCTATTTGGTTTATCTTTTCACTAACTGCAATATTTAGGGCGTTTATGTTTTCGTACCTTTGCTTATAAATCTGGTTCTTTAAATAACCCCATAAAAAAAAATCAAGCGGCGTTAAATCTGGCGATCGGGGAGGCCACTGAATAGGACCATTTGTTCCTATCCATGAAGAGTTAAAAATAGTATTTAGAAGTTGATGAGTACCTCTGTAGTTGTGCGCAGGTGCGCCATCCTGCTGAAAATGCAGATTCTGTCTACTTATGAGATCCAGATCGTCTAAGAAATTATTCAAAATTTCAGTCAAAAATTCTATGTACCTTTCACCAGTTAGAGTGCCCTCATAAAAGAAAGGACCAACAATCCATGAACCGATTAAACCGCACCAAACATTAAAACTGAAACGGACTTGTGGACGTCTTGGATTTACTAAAAGAAGATTTTCCTTTGACCAGTAATGATGATTTTTTTTATTGTACATTCCAGAATTTGAGAAATTCGATTCATCGGTCCATAAAATATAACGAAAGTTGTTTACATTTTGGCGACAAAAGTTAAGATACCAGTGGCAAAAAAACATTCTTCTCTCTGGATCCCCTGGCAAAAAAACCTGAACTGGTTTGTACTTATAAGGAATGAATTTGTGTTTCTTCAGAATCCTATGCACAGTACCGTGACTCAAATCAGATTCATTGACAATATCTAGTATGGAATTCTCACGGTTGGCCTCAAAATATGCGATAACTGCAATTTCCGTGGCCTCGCTTTTTATAAAAGTCCTTTTTGTCCTTGTTTCGGCAAAAACACTCTCATTGCCTCTAAATTTTCGGTAAAGTCTCAGAAAATATTGCTCATGTGGTTGTGTTTGGAGTGGATATAATTCAGCGTAGTGTTCTTTTGTCCTCCTAGAGGATTTTCTGCACACTAAATAAGATTCTAACATATCACACTTTTCTGAATGGGTAAAAAAAAAACTAGCACAATGAAACTTATGAGTGAAAAACTAATAAAACTGTACTAATATTTGACGTTTGGTAGAAAGACTTATCGTCGTTTTCATAGATACATAGAAATGCACTTGACTTAGCTGTTTTTGTGTATTCATTACAACTCAAGTATTTTTAATCCCAGTAAAAAATTTCTTATAAGATTTTTTGTTTAAAAATTAAAGTTCTAGCAGAAAATGATGGGGTTTCCATTTGAAAAAAAAATGTTTTTCGGTAAAACTCGAAAACGCGTTGCTCATTTGTTTTTTTTATTCTTCCATCTTAAAGAGCGTTAAAAGTACTACAAGTTTGCTAATTTAAACAATCTTGTATCTTTAATAATAACAAAGTTACCAATGGTGAACACTTAATTTGGATTGCCCTGTATAGGACCCTTAAGTAAAAACCTTATTTGTCAGAAAAAAATATATTGCGTCACAAAATAACAAATGTCAAAATGACATTAGATAAATAATTACTTATAAATAAAAGGCAAGTGGCTTGTTTTATTTGCAAGAAACACGTTGTATTAGATAAGTTATAAAAAATCAAACTGCCACTGCGGGTGTCTGAGTTCGAATCATTAAATCGTAGTAAATTATATCAAGTAGTTAACAGATATATAATGTCGGGAGACCGACGTAAATACTAAATTTTAAATTATTTGAAAATTAGTTTTTCTCAGTGTTGAAAATTCTAATTATAATTTTTTGTTTTTAGCACTGATAATTATTTAATTAGATAAATTTTTAATTTTTGAAAAATTACACGGCTGAGCTTCGTACCCATAACCTCCCGATCTCAAAACGCCTTTTTAATCAAATTTCATGAAATTCACTTTTTGATCCCCTTTTTTCACTTTTGAGTACTTTTGTATTCTTTAAAAATTTGGCTGAACTTAGTAGCAAAATTTTATTTTTGACTGACATAGATTACTACTCCCGGCCTATCAATTTCCATAAAAATTTAATTAAATCTTAAGAGAAAGATTATACTACTAAATTTGAAGTTTTACTTTAATCGTTAGGCCGTTATCGTAGTAAGAAAGAAAAAGAGAGACATATACAAGGATCTCTGTAGGTCATTTGCTAGAACTAAAAGTTTATAGTTTAGCAAACAAGTGTTTGAAACGTTTCTCAATCCTTCAGTTTGAAACATCTCCGTATATTCTTCACTTCAAACGAATTGTTTGACAAGCAAATTATTTACATAACTGATGTACATTAAAGCTTATTTTTCATTATTATCTACTAACAAAGACAGCACAACAAAAAGGTCGAATCTATAACGAGCAACTTTCATAATTTACCAAATTGATGCAGCATGCACTTTCAACCAAATCTTAAACAAAAACCATCATTTAGATTTGCGCAAGACCGTGTGCAACTAATATCAATATCTTATGTAATAGTAACAAATCATTATTATAAGAAATTCTATCGGAATTTTACAGTTTTATTTTCGTATTTAATGTTCCAAATTATGTTATAACATGAATTATGTCATATAGTAATAATTAATGATTGCCAAATATTATATCTGTATTATAAATGTTAAATTGAAGGTATTTAGAGTGTAAAAACGTTCGGTGGAACATCATGGCCTCGTATATAGAATTACGTCTTGAATATATAATACGAATTTTAGATTGACTTGCACAAGAAGAAACCTGATTAAAGAATGTTCACCTGTCGAATTTAGACTTCTGCGTTTCTGTGACTACTTAATACAGAGTTTAATTATTACGATGTAGAGATATAGAAATAGAGAAATATAGGCTGCTTTATATTTCCATATAAAATTGTATATAAAATTATTGCGTTTGCGTACAACTACCGTGAGCGGCCTTGATTAATGAAGATATTCAAACATCAACAGATATAATAATAATAATAATAATAATCTTTATTACACAACAGAATCATCTGTTTACAGGGTGAAGCTGAAAAATTAACAATAATTGTCAATAGGGTACAATAATAAAAATAATAAGAAAAAAGCTAAAATTTATTATGCAAAAATAAAATTAATAAAGAACTAGATTGTAATTAGTACAATGAAGAAATTACAAAATCTGACTGGGTAATATAGAAAATAAGGAAGTACTTTATATTCTACAAAAACAGCGCGGCATTGACAGCCTATTGAATAGACATGATTTCACTTCGTTAAGTAAAAGACAGGACGAAACAAGTTGTAACTTCTTTCTAAAACTCGTTAACAATGGCATTGATTCACCTGTCCTGTTTTATCAAGTCAACTTCTTAGTGCCCAGGTGTGCTGCTAGATCAGCTGATACATTCTACGTACTCTCAGCTCGTAGAAATGTTCTATTGAAATCTCCCCCCCCCCCTCTCTCTCTCTCATATATAGAAAATAAGGAAATACTTTTTCCCGAAGGGGTCAGAACACAAACGGTTAGCATTCCTACATATATGAGAGAGAGAGAGAGAGGGGGGGGGGGATTTCAATAGAACATTTCTACGAGCTGAGAGTACGTAGAATGTATCCAGCTGATCTCGCAGCACACCTGGGCACTAAGAAGTTGACTTGATAAAACAGTACAGGTGAATCAATGCCATTGTTAACGAGTTTTAGAAAGAAGTTACAACTTGTTTCGTCCTGTCTTTTACTTAACGAAGTGAAATCATGTCTATTCAATAGGCTGTCTTAATCAATGCCGCGCTGCTTTTGTATACGCTCGAGCATAAGATGTTGATACAACTAATAAGATCTCTGAACTGCGAAACTCTAGAAATCGTGCTCTGAAAGACTACATATTGAAAAGATAGAACACTTGAACAGTTAGAGAAAGAGGCTGTTGTACATTTACGTATCAACATTTAACCAAACTCGATTATTGCAGCACCACTCGTTAATCAATGTAAGATTTCTTTGCAGCAGTATGCAATCTGAAGGACAAGATATGATTAAAATTATAAGTCATTTGCGTATGCGAGAACCTTGGAATCAAGAAGCATCAGGAGATTATTGATGTACACATTAAATAGTAGTGGGCCCAAGTTAGATCCCTGCGGAAGCGATACTGTTTTGTTAAAATAATATGCATAATAAAATTTGGGCACACCCACAAGTGACATATTTATTCGACGAATATAAAAACATTATAATATTATCATATATTTGTCACCAGCCAAAAAAATATTTGTCAATAGACTTTTCGGCAACTCTGATCATTACATTACACATCCACCGCGTTTGATGCAAAACTGCATGCCTTGTTTTCCCTTTCCAATCTATTAAATCAATAATATACAAAATGCTGCCGACGTTTCGCACAGTATCCATAGAAACATCATCAGGCCTTCTAATTTTGCACAGTGTGCTTCAAGTATTGCAGCAGAATCACCAGCCCTGGAGATGTCTTTTAGAATAGTTGACAAAATTTGTCCTCGGCTACAATTGACGATTACCAACGTCCTGAAATACGTGTTTCTGTTGTACTACAGCAAAATGTCTCTTAAAAATGTACCCGCAAAGTTATCGGTATAAATAAAATTGGAAGAGTGTCTTCCAACGTTACAAAATATTTAAAACCGCCTCAAATAGAAGATAGGGGGTCGTCTTCTTTATTACTTGAAGAACGTAAAAACAGCACAAATCTTCGTCAGTGACCGACGGGTACATAGAAAACTCCCTACCTAAACAAGAAGTTATTTCGAACTAAATTTTGACGGTTCAAAATTCAAATAGTAATGTTGTTTAGAAATCTCTGGTCTCAAGTTCAAAATTTTTTAAAATTTTGTAGTATTACTATTATTAATCATTATTATAATAAAAAAAATCATTTGTATTAACTATTTTTTTAAATAATAGGTCGTAGGAAAGGTATAGTGTGCAACACTCGCGTGAAGCTATTTTCCCACTCGCGTGGTTGCTCCACTCGTCTAGGGTCGTTTCGCAAACACTACGCATGTGTAAGGAAAAAAAAGCTTCACACACTTAAACACAACATTAAAAACGTTTCTAAGTATTTTTTGCTTTCATAAAGACAGAATACCATTAGTAAGTGGAGAAAAATACGCTAACTTCAAAATCGAGGAAATAATTAATGAATCATATAAAAAAACAAGCACAGTAACAAAACAAGAGAAGATATATAATAACATATTTGCTCTCTAAATATTGCCAATAACAAAAAAGAACTACTGAACAAACAGAAATTTCCTCATAAAGTAATGTCCACTTGTTTCAAACTAAGCGCAGAAGCTTGTATACAGTTCGATTAAAATTAATAAAAAAAAAAGTACACCTTTCACACTCATATAGAAATAAACAACTCAAAATTAAATCAGAAAGTATTTTCGCGCTGTTATGTAATAACGCTAATAACTTTAAGACATTACTTTGGCATAAATTGGAATTGATTTTGATTTTAAAACGAAAAACCAGTAAAACAACAAATATATTACTAATTATAAACTATTACAAGTTTTGTATCTATGAGAAGTAATAAAAATATCGAAAACTTAGGACTTAGACTATAAAATTATAAGAGTGAGTAGTATTAAATCCGTTAGGTATTTCGTCGATCTATTAAGTAAATCACACAATATCTCCTCTACAGTAATGGACTGGACATCTACAAATCTGCTATTTTATACTATGCAAGGCCTGTTCCAAAATATTTTTTAAACACGTACTTTTTGTATCTGTTTTTGTATAAATTTATATTTTGAACATCTGCAAACATAAATATTGCATATTTTATGACTCCTCTTATATCAATTTATTGATATCTGGGTGAATAAACATATTTTTATTATTATTAACCAAAATATATTCGCAATGCATATATGAGACAGAAATCTAAAGAATGTGCAATAATCCAAATGTGCATTAACTAGTTATTAATGACTTATTAATAATGATAAAAACATAGAAGCAACTACGGTTATGGAACGACATATTGAAGAAATATGACGCAAAGGTAATAATACTAATATAATACTAGAAAGTAACAGAATAGAACAATTTGAAACATTTCACTAATAAATTACTTAAAAAGACAATCAATTCTTAATATGCATTATATAAAAACTTCATAAACAAAAGATAAATCTCTAGAAACACAAGGAAATGACGGAATCATGATTATTATTTCATATTTTCAGTACGGAAAATTAATATTAAATTATTTGTGGTAATAAATAATACATAAATCAACATAAATGTTATTCTTAGCCTTTGTACGGTCATGTGCAGTGAAAAGTAACCAGTTGATTAGTACAGTGTAAGTCGGGCTGTAATACAAAATCGTATTCTTTAATGCTCCTTTCATATAAAATAAATAGGACAGTTTTTATTTCCATGCGTAAATATTTATATGCAAGATGGAGATGTTTATTTAACTCGCTCAAATGGTACTTGTCTGCCTCAATGCTTACTATACATGTCTGATAAGATGGAACATATTTTTAAAAATATGTATTTACTATTTCCAGAAAACAAGAATAAAAGCGGCCTTAATCTGTAATTGAAAATTTATTACATATTCCAAAGAAAAGAAAATAACCTTGTTATCAAGCAGAATTTTGAAACCACTTTTTTTAAATTCGAATAAATATAATCTAAGGATAAGACCAAAATTTAAAACTTTCAACTTTAGACTTATAATTTTTCACCAGTCAACGTAGTCTGTACTTCTTTTATAATATTTACTTATTATACACTTTACAAAAGTATACTTAAGATCAATATGAAATGATGAGCGAAAATCTCATTTCATATTGATTAAATTATTTATACCATTCTTGTAGGCATAGGAATCCAATTATTTTTAAAATTATCTCACGTTAAAATCTACGAGAAGTGTGCGGTTAAAGTCAGAGTATATTTATTTAACAATTTTAAATAATAAAATTAATCTTTGGAGAAATGACTAGCTGCAAATTAAGTTTAGAATTGAATTTGTCATGTTTTTGAAGTAATTTTTCGACATATTATTAGCCACCAGTGCATGTACATGTTGTGCTTGTTTTACTAGTACTAAAGTATAATGTTTTTCATGAAGTCATAAATAATATACCCGTGCCCGGGCTGTTTACACAATGCTGTCCGAATAATTTTCGTACACGTCTTTTTCCTAAATGTCATATTAGCAAACCAGAATGTATTCAAATGGGTCTCATTCTCGATTAATGCAACGGGGTGGTATAGAAGACTCTTGAGGGGGGTAGAATAGAGAGACAGCATGCTACTAAAATATCGCAAAACAGTTTCAGTACTCGTTTACTTACATGAACACGTGACTGTACGTCAAGTGGGAGAAAAAATTAACGAAAACTCCCCTATAGTGCAACGGTAAACACGTGTTTCAGACTCGTTGATCATCGTCAGTATGGTGTAGCCAAAGAACAAAGTGGAATATCGTTGGATATAGAAGCAACAAACACAAGACTCTCTAGACACACTGCCAATTGAAGCGTCACTCAGATATGCATATATACAGGGTGTATTTGAAATAAGGGGACGAGTATGATAAATGGAAAGGTGCAATTATGTAGAATATAAATCCCAAAAATTGTGAGTCAATTACGACACGAACGCCAAAATTAAAACCCCCCGAAAAGTGTTTAATGTGCCGCCTATGGATTTAGCATGTGTCTAAATGTCGTAGGTATCGCGCCAGACGTCTACGGTTCCACGCAGGTTGAGGAGACGTAATAATTTCCATCGAAGTAAATAAACAAGCATAGATATACGCAATAACAGCTGTAGACGTTATAAAAACCCCAATGATAGCATTCTTTACTATTTCTAAACAGGTGTTCATGCTAAGAGTTCAACAACCTTAATATGAAATATCAGCTGTTAAAATATCTTATTTTTCAACAACGAGAATTTGTTTTATTGAGATGGATTATTTCGATATTACGTTTTCTTCTGCTATTATTGTTATTATGATTAAATTCAACGACTTTTTACTTCTTATTTCTCACAAAAACAAATTTGTGTTGTAAAATTTGCCCAACTCTACTTATGAGAAACTTTTATTTTAATTGGACGCAAGTAAATTAAAAAAAAACATAATTTACTTCAGTTCGTGTGTTTTGTAAGCAATAGTCGACACATCCACACGTAACAATCGAACGAGACTGACGTCGCACACCTTCACACTCCTACTTACTAACCCACCCTTCCATAGCCTACAGTCGTATTAAAGTGCAGTGGCGCGACAAATATTTTAAAAATATCTTTGTAATTTTTAAAATTTGAATTTTCGCCAAATATTTTGGATTTGAGTCTAATAAAATTACATCTTTCCATTAATCATACTCTGTCCCCTTATTTCAAATACACCCTGTATATATTCACATCAGAATTGAAGGATGGAAGACCTATCTGTCGTTTAATTAACAATTGCATGTTATGAACTGTCAAAACAATCGGTTAATTTCAGTTAGCGATGACACTTGCCAGAAAACGTCAGAATTTATAGACGGAATAGCGTCAATCGTCTAATGGAACGTGTTTTGACTGAAACTGATAAATACTCGGAATTAACAATATTAAAAAATGAATATATCAAAGATGGACATTTATAATAATCGAGAGATGAGATGGAATACGCAAGACTATGGAGAAAGAATGTTCACTTTGTCAAGTTGGAAAAAAAAATCCGAGAACAAACAATAATAAACATGTCACGTGCTACGCCGTGCGGGAACTGCTAGTATAATAATAAATGTGAAAATTATATTAGCGGAATATACCACTGAGAGGTATAGCAAATTATATTTCGAGTATCAAGAGGATAAATTAGCAAAAAAAAAGTCGATGGCATCACAAACTTGCCTTACAACGTATTGCATTGTATATAATTGTTACGTTAAAGCTAATCATATAAATTTACTTATGAATTAGTTCAAGGATTCTCAGTCAATCACCTCTAATAAGTAAGAAATACATGAATGCATGTAAAACCTCTCTAACGAATCTTTGTTTTGACATTTCGCTTGTAAAAATGCTACACCAAAAAAACATGCAAAAATTAGTTTACTTTCTATTTTAAACAGTACAGAAGTCTTTCGACATAAAGAAAAGTTATCATTTAATTTCATATAATAATGTAATGACATAAAATTGGTAATCTATGCAATGAATGTGAACGGACAGAGAAACTTATAGAAAGATACGAGGTGTGGCGATTAAGTAGCCGGACTAGTGCTGCTACCGGCAAATAGTGAAAGCTCCGCGGCAGGTCTGAACATGTCTGTGTCTGCTGATTCATCTCCTACACTGACCTCGATGGGCAGGGTTGTAGGTCGCTCAGTTTCGCTGTAGCAATCGCCCATTCAATTCCTTGCGTGTCTCGTCGAAAAAATGCAAAAGTGTTCAGATAGAGCATAGGTTCCCAAAGTGGGCGATAACGCCCCCTTGTGGGCGCTGCAGGTCTAAAGGGGGGCGGTAAGAGACCCAGAAAAAAAATGGGGGCGTTGTGTAAAGGCTTAGGGGGCGATTTGTAATTTCATCTAGAATCTAGGAGGACTCTTAGACACCGACTGAGCTCTCGACTCTCGACTAGGGATGGGCGATAAACATCGATGTTCATTGAACATCGATATTTTAGGATCGATGTTCGATGTTTTTGCATCGATGTTTGCAATTTAGATTTATCGATAAACTATCGATGTTAGAAGAAATATAGTGAACATCGAACTTTTAAGCTTGACAAAATGTATTTGCACTAATCACAAAATAAAACAGCGTCCTCTGTTGACAAATACAAAAATGTTTCCAAATTAACAGCTCACATACAGGCTACGAGGATGTAAAATTGTCTACGAATAAAAGAAGTATTTAAATTACACAGTGCTATATCATATAAATTCGAATATTTCATTTTAGGCTCTTTTAAATATTACTCAGTATAAATATTTAAATAATATATAATTAAATACATAAATTTATAGTACTTTTAATGTGCAGAATAAAAGTTAAATTATGTATGCATGCAGAATAAGTGAAGGAGGTAAACGTATTTTCATAGAAAAAGAAGAGATAGACATTACCGATGTATACTTCTTCGGGAAATTCCCTAGTGCGTACAATCATACACGACGATACACGTATTAAATGCAAGATGACACATCAGAAATATAAAACCATATCCATATGTATCTCGGTACTTGCCAGCGTAGTCAAAAAAAAATGCAAGACTATAAAATCCCAAATAAAAATCGTTCTCTTAAAAAGCTTTGATACACGTAAATGTATATATTTTTTAAGTATCAGACGATTTAAGTCATGTGGTTGTTTCATGCGTAATTGCATAATATTGTTTTTTTATATAGTTTTTTTTGAGTAGTTTCTAAAGTTAACTACATATTATAAATGTATATATTTCTTTTATTATTTTTTTTGAATAGTGATATCTTTTATATCATTTTGTTAAGGACGTAAATTAATTAAGTTATAATAAAGTTTTTGTTAAACTGCCAAAAAATAAATCTATAAATATAATTATCGATGTTTAAAAACATCGATGTTTGGTAGTCGATATTTTGCAACCATCGATGTTGATCACCGATGTTAACATCGATGTTTGATATCGATGTTTACCCACCGATGTCCCATCCCTACTCTCGACTACAGCTTGTGAACATCAACTAATATTAATTAAGAGATTGCTCAAACCAACTCGGTTCGATATTTCTCTCCGAGTAGTTCATATATCTGTCCTGTTTTATTGAATAAATAAAATAAAAAACATATCAATCGGTCGCTCCGTTTCGAAACGAAAAGAGACACAAACAAACAAATAAAAAGGCAACTGTATCAATCGGCTGGTTCATAGAATACTTGTTCTTACTTGTTGAGTACGATTGAGCGTCGAATGAGATAAACGAGTTTATGCATGTTTGTCTTATTCCTGTCGGTGCGTGCTGCTTATGCAATCCTATATAAACAACGTAATATTTATTTTATTTTCATTTGCGGTTTCGCGCGTAATAGATAAGCAGTACTTAAGTTCAACACTTATACTTACGTATTTCTCAAAACAAAACAATGTCGGAAGTAAAAAAGAAGAGACGGCAATACTGTGCGGAATATATTAAATTCGGATTCATTGAAAATCCTACAAACCCATCGTCGCCTTTGTGCCTTCTATGCCTAAAAACATTTTCGAATGAAGCAATGAAGCCTTCAAGACTTCAAGATCATTTGAATAAAATGCATCCAGATAAGAAAGACAAGAATGTAGCATATTTTCAAGACCTAGAGAAGAAGCATAATACTCGGCCAAGTGTAGCAAAACTCTTTTCGGCGGCTGCTAAGCAAGATGACGACGGACTTCGAGCTTCGTACAACATCTCTTTGTTAATTGCTCAAAAAGGCAAACCACACAACATCGGAGAAGTGTTAATTTTGCCAGCAATAAAGGAAGTAATAACTACTGTGCTTCATAAACCGGCCGCAGATATTATCGGAAAAATTCCTTTGAGTAATAATTCTGTGCAAAGACGAATTGATGAAATGGCCGGAAACATAGAAGAATCATTGTGCAATCATCTGAGGACTAGTCAATTCTCAATTCAGCTCGATGAGTCCACTTTACCAACTAATGAAGCATTGTTGCTGTCTTACGTGAGGTTTATTAAAGATGAGAAAATATGTGAAGAACTATTGTTTGCTAGAAATTTAGAGACCGATACAAAAGGCGAAACCATATTCAATACATTGGAAAAGTTTTGTGATGAGAAAGAGATTCCCTTGAAAAATATTATATCAGTTGCTACGGATGGCGCTCCGGCTATGACAGGGTGCCATAAAGGCTTCATAGCGTACGTAAAAAATAAAATTCCAGATGTCCTTGCTGTACATTGCGTTATTCATAGACAACATTTGGTTGCTAGAAATTTAAGTGAACGACTATTTCAATCACTGCAATATGTCATCAAAGCAGTCAATAAAATCCGTAACTGCTCTTTGAATGATAGATTATTTCATCAGCTTTGTGTTACTAATGACGAAGATTTCAACCGTTTGTTGTTTCATACCGAAGTTCGTTGGCTATCAAGAGGCAATTGTCTGACTCGATTTTACAACCTGTTTGACTCTGTGATAGAGTTTTTGGAAACTAAAGATACAGAATTGCGCAACAAGCTCATTACATCAAAAAATGATATAGCTTACATGACAGACCTGTATAAATTGTTCAACAACATGAATCTCCAACTGCAAGGCGATGAACTAAATTTAATTAAAACAAAAAATGTCGTTGCTGCTTTCGCAGCCAAACTGCTTCTACACAAAAAGAATATGGGCAGACGTGAGTTTCATAATTTTCCGAATTTATCAGTATCCTGCAGTAACGACGACTTGTTTGCCTACTGCCAACATTTGGAAAAGCTCCACATTGACTTCACCGAACGATACCAGGATATTTTGAACTTGGAAATACCAGACTGGGTGTTGGATCCGTTTTCAAATGTCAACACAGCAATATCACCACATCTGGAAGAAGAACTTATAGAATTGACAACGAACGAGGAAATAAAAATCAAGTTCAAAAATGGCTACCAAGAATTTTGGCTACAAAAACCGATCCCGCAATTGTACCCTGGATTGTGGTCAATCATTCAACGATTCTTGATAGCATTCCCATCGTCATATTTGTGTGAACGTGGATTTAGTGCTGTAGCAACGCTGCTTACTAAAAAGAGAAATCGTTTGCATGTTACCGAACGTGGTGACTTGCGGCTGTTCTTGAGTAAATTGGAACCTGATATCAACAAACTTATTAAACAGCATCAGATTCATCCTTCACATTAGTTTTTATATTAGAATCGATTATGTTTGTTTTATTTTGAATTTTGAATAAAAGATACTTTGTCTGAATACTATAAAGTTGCGTTTCAATAATCATTCTCATTGGCAGGTGTAGCCCGTAAAAGTTAACTTGAGACCTGAGCGCCGTTGTGTACTACCTACTACGCTCAGGTCTCAAGTTAACTCAT
This sequence comes from Amphimallon solstitiale, assembly GCA_963170755.1. Classification (NCBI taxonomy): domain Eukaryota; kingdom Metazoa; phylum Arthropoda; class Insecta; order Coleoptera; family Scarabaeidae; genus Amphimallon; species Amphimallon solstitiale. The sequence continues at coordinate 112,718,530 of OY720681.1, read as the reverse complement.
TCATTCTAAACGAGACTTTTACTATAACCCATAGTAAAAGTCTCGTTTAGAATGAATGTTTAATCTCCGCTAATATAGCTCACAATAATTAATTTAATTTGAAGTTATAGTGGTTTTTGAGTAGGTGAAAAAATGGGGGCGCTAAAAAATAATTTATTCTCAAAGGGGGCAGTAGGCAAAATAAGTTTGGGAACCACTGAGATAGAGCAACGAGTTAACCTTAAATTTCTTGTGTTAAAAAAAGCATACGGAACTGGATGCTTAATCCGCGCAAAAGTTTATGAGTGGATTAAATGGTTTAAGGAGGGACGCGAAACGACCGAAGAGGATTCGCCCCCTAGACGGCCCTCAACATCTAAAACGGATGACAACATCCAGAAAATTGGTAAACTGATGCCTGAAAATCGTCGTGTGAGTATCCGTCGAAGTTCTGACTGCCCTTCGTGGACGAGTGAGGAGACGAAGACCGGATTTGTGGAAGAGCAAGTTCTGAATGCTACATTTATGTAGATTATCTGTTGTGGTAAATAAATACATTTAAATTGCAGCAAATATTATTTAAATTATTTTAGTAAGCAAAACTAGTTCGTTTTCCTTTTCATATATTTTATGAAATCGTATGTAAGAACAAAAACGAAATTTAATTGAAAGATAATACAGAGATTAGCATTCAAACAAATATAAATTTTCTATCGAGATATTTTTTAGAGCGTCATAGCCACCCGACATCCATACACAATTTGATATCGACAGACATGCAATAGGATTTGCTGTACCCTTGTGACGTCATAATTTTAGTTGGGGGATACAATCCAAAAGATGACTCTGCTTGCAGAAAAATAGAATCCTGTACAGTGACGAATTTCCTTTAACCATTTTTCGCAGGCGCATGTTGTTACTGTTAGTGATGGTTATCTTCCATTTGTGTACCGTCAAATAGGGTGACTCGGAACATTGGTATAACTTGGAACAAACTGACAGCATTAAACACTTTAATACAGCTTTCTGCAATTCTAGTATTTGAAGCTAGAGTACATGTCTCTGTAAAGTCGGTATATGTTATAGTTTTAAACTTCACCACCTACTGCGCTCTTTTCCCGTTTGTAACTCCACAAAAAAATAACATTGGTAAGTTGTAAATTTAAAGAATTTTTCTCAACTGATTACTTTTTCTAGTAGGGAGTACATGTTGCTATTTATCAAAGTGTGATATTTTTTTCTTTAATCCTTATATATTTGTGACCTCATCCATGAACATAACCTTAATTTTTTTATACATGGTACCTGAAGAGAAGTTGATTTATTATTTTGTTACATTAATAGGGTGACTTGGAACAAACATGCCGCGTCATTACACGCGCAAGTTAGGGTCTAGGCGTTACAAAGACTACGATGCCGACACTGTTGATCGTGCAATTTTAGAAATTAAACAAAAAAAACTTACTTACCGCCAGGCTGTTGATAAGTATGGGATTCCGTTAGGAACATTAAGTCGTAAAATAAATAAAAAACATCAAAAAGTTGCTGGCGGTCAAACTGTACTCTCCGCAATGGAAGAAAATTTATTTGTTGATGCCATAGGAGTAGCCGCTGATTGGGGCTTTCCTTTTGAACCCGACGACATGAAAAACTTTGTTAAATCGTATTTAGACAAGTCAGGAAAAAAAATTAAAAAATTCAAAGATAACAAACCGGGTCATGATTGGCTTCGTCTGTTTCTAACTCGTCATGAAAATGCATTAAAAGTCAGACTTTGTGAAAATATTAAACGCGCTCGCGCCACAGTAACAAAAGATGATATTAAAGCTTATTTTCTTAATCTTGAAGAAACATTAAGAGATATTCCTCCAAGCAACATCGTTAACTTTGATGAGACATGTTTTGCGGACGATCCTGGCAGGTCCAAGGTGCTGGTGAGAAGAAATTGTAAACATCCAAGCAGAATTATGGATTCTTCGAAATCAGCAACTTCTGTTATGTTTGCGGCTAGCGCTTCAGGCGTTATGTCAGCTCCGTATGTTGTCTATAAAGCTGATCATTTATGGTCCACTTGGACCACAGGCGGACCAACAAATTGCAGATTTAATAGAACTGCGTCAGGTTGGTTTGACCAAGGCGCCTTCGATGACTGGTTTTTTTCGCAAATGTTACCTTATTTCCAAAAATGTAATGGAAGAAAAGCGTTAATTGGGGATAATTTAGCAGCTCATTTATCTTTATCTGTCATACAAGCCTGCGAAAATAACGACATAAAGTTTATTTTTTTGCCCCCCAATAGTACACATTTACTGCAGCCCCTTGATGTCAGCTTTTTCCGCCCAATTAAATCAGAATGGAGAAAAGTTTTAATAGCATGGAAGAACCGACATAAAGGTCCAGTGCGTAAAGATATATTCCCTTCATTACTAAATGCAACTCTGAAAAATATTGAAGCTTCAAGTTCCGAAAATATCAAGTCAGGTTTCAAGGCTACAGGGATATATCCCTTTGACCCAGATCAAGTGTTGAAAAGAATTCCTAACTCCACTGTCACAGAGGCTTCAACCAGCGCTGAGATTATAGAAACAATGTCAGAGTTTTTTAGCGAAGCTAGATACGGTGCAAAGACGAAACCACAACAAGGAAGACGAAAAAAAATAAATGTTCCACCGGGCCAAAGTGTAACTACTGACTTCATTTTAAATCAACAACCTAGCACTTCCGGAACCAGCAAAAAAAATCAGAAGAGAAAAGGTCATTATAATCTAAGTGACGAAGACATAGTTTCCTCAAAGGAAGAAGACAAATATTCTAGTGACGAAGAGACTGAAGAAAACGAAGAGACTGAAGAAAACGAAGAAACTAGACCAAAAATGAATGACATTAACATAGGGGATTTTGTTATGGTCAAATTTACAACTTTGCGAAATAATATAAAAATATTTATTGGAGAGGTTCTCGAAAAAAGTGAACAAGGGTTACAAGTAAAATTTTTAAAGGAAAGCTCTTCCATGAAGAACTGTTACATATTTCCTATCAGAGACGACATAGAAATTGTGTCAGAGGACCAAGTTGAAAGAAAAATGCAAATCATATCTAATACAAGAGGAAATATTAGATTTTTATAATTCATTTTTAAGTGTTTACATTTTTATTTTTTAATGTTTTACAAAATGTTATTTGTTTATTTTTTGAAAGTGATATTTATTTTGTTTATTTATATAGAAATAATTTTTTGTTAACCTTTTGATAATAAAACGTTTTCTTTTCATAAATTCCACATTCATTATACCCAATCTAATATTTTTCTGATCATTTTTGGTTTTAAAAATTATATTTATGTTCCAAGTCGCATTAACACCAAGTTTTAATGGAAAATACATATATTTTCAAGCGTGTTCTAAGACACCCTATTTGCGGGGTGACTTGGAACAGTCTTTTTTTATTTTTTTTTATCGAAATGTATATACTTACATACATAAATTATATATCACCTTATAGCTGTTAATAATGCACATACGTTACATATTTTTGTATTCCATTTTGCAGAAGTTTTACGAAATTACGAGGATTTTAATGTCAAATTCGTTCCAAGTCACCCTATTTGACGGTATCTTTGTTGTATGTATTTGTTCTAACCCTTTGTATTAAAGTTTATGATACTTGTTGTGTATATAGATAGTTTATTTTAAAACTGTTAATTATTAAAGCTGGGGTTCGCCCGTGTTATATGTCCATAAGGAATATCGGTACCATTTTAACGAAAAGTTGTAAATCAAGAACAATGAAATTTTCACACAGTAAATGTTAAAACATACTCATCAGGTTGAGTTATTTTGAAAATCCTAGTGCCCTTAGTTTTTTCAAAAAAAATCATAAAATTAGTAAATTTGGAAGAAACAGAACGAAATTAACTCAATTTATAAAAGGCACTATGCTGATGTCGAATCCGGGAAAAAAATTAATTTTGATTTTTGGTTTCGCCTAAAATGGTACCGAAAAAATCCATTAGATGGGTGTTTTAATTCGAAGAGGTGGGCGGAAACTACTTCATATGCCGAAACAATTTCATTCGTTTACTTGGCCTAAGGGGATGTACACATATTGTCACTGTCTGGCTTGACCGATAATTTATGAGTGTTTGTATGATTTATTGGTTATAGACCATGAGAGAATGTCGACTGTCATTCTACTGATAAGGGACGAGTTTAGTTGATGGGTGTGTACGAATCTTGAACACAGAAAATATGCAATCACAGCTCCATCTATGGACCCCCGTTCGGGTTAGGCATCGAAGACCGAAGACTTTTCTTAAGTGTGTAAATAGTAAATAAATGGTAATAGATAAGATAATTATTGTTGACAATACAATACAAGTGCGCAATAAATGGTTGTCAGGATAGAAAGTCTTCTAGGGCATCGCTTCCTAATCCAAATGTTGATTTAAGGAGATATAATGAATGGCTGAAGGGTTATGGAAACGCTAAATTAATTATTCTAAAACCCGAAAAAGTTTGTAGTAATCATAGAGTAAGTCACAAGCATTTTAGAAAAGAGGACACATCTTCCAATATGTTTTTAATAAAAAACAGCAGTACCAATATTATCCATTACCCTCATTAGAAAATGGAGCAGGTATAAATATAATTATATATGAATTCTGAATTCGAATTATAGCATTTATAAATTTACAGTACAATACTCATCACCGATTCCTATGGAAGGTATTGATGAACTATCAAGCACTGGCAATAATATAAGCCAAACAAAATTAACAGGTGAGGAAAATTATTTGCAAAATTTTAATATATATTTTCCTTTTTACTTAATTAGAATGATACTATTATTGTTTATTAAGGCAATATATTTATGTGACGAAGTAATGTATTTTTATTTACAGAACATGCACTGTCTACAAAGTTACCTGGACAGTCTACTTCGGCTGAATCGAGTTGTTTACCCTCTACCTCAGGCGAGATGAGAAAATTTATAGGTAAAGGGAATACTTTTAGTAGATGGAGATTAAGAGTTGATTATCTTTTATGAGTAGATAAGCTCAATACCTATTTGATTACTATTTTGAAATATAACTTTCAAAACAATATCTCTCATGTTTTCGGTGATATAACTTTAAAAGTGATTATGTTAGATATTGGGAAACCATATGTTAATTTGTATTTAATTTAAAATTTTTAACAAAAAATTTTCATACATGCCAACAACATCTAAAGTGCTAAAGAGGTTGGGGTACATAGGAAAATAGAATTATCTCCTAAGGCGAAAATATTGCGTAGCAAAGCTTCAACTTTTAGAAGATTACTTTCTAAACAGAAACAAAAGAATTCGGTATTAAAAAAGCGAGTAAGTCATTTAGAAGGTCTTAAACGTGACCAATTAATTGAACATGTGTTTGCAAACATAACATTATAACAAAAAATAAAGAAAAGGAATGGCATGATTTAGTATCTGAAAAAGACTTTGCCAATAACGTTCCATATATGCTAAGATATTGCACCATTAATTTTATTAAAGGATTATATACGTCATACAATATTATATTAAGTGTAATAGCACAAGTATGCTTTAAAAATCTTTTTTTTGTATTGTATTTGGCTTTTTAAAAAATAATGTAAATTTTAATTTTAGGCAATGTCAACATAAAGATGACGTTATTGAAAGGATTTTATTTAAATTCTTGACATTTACTATACATAATTGGATAAATGGAGTCAATATTTATACTCAAGCCCAGAACATGTATCATAAACTCCGCAGATAATGTTTTTAAACTATCCTGACATGCAGTATTCAAATATGTAGAAATCATATAATAATTTTTTTTAAGATAGCAATGTGTATTATTTATATTTTTGTGGAAATATACAATATACTTTTAAGAAAAGGATAGTGTTTTATTTTATTTTTCAAGGTATATTAAATAATAAAAACTTATATTTACCTTAAAATGTTGATACATACTGATGCAACAAGCAATGAATATATCGCTATCTGTTAGCTAATGAATAAAATAGGGCTGTACAATCATTATGTTTTTGTTTGGAAATATATAAATAATTATATGTAATAATTTATATAAATATTCCATCATAACCAACCATTTATTTATTTTTATTTAGTATATATTCCAAATAAAAATAAATAAATTATTGATTTTTTTTAATTAAATACTATTAATAATTTAAAATCCACCGCGCTTTGTAAATACCTACGTTAGTTGGGGGATACAATACAAGAGATGGCGCAAATAACGGTTTCAATACTTTCTTAATAGTGACCTATCTTTACCCCTATCTTTATCTATGTTGACAATCAAAAAGTGGTTTTGCCATCTCTGATGACACCTTATAAATATACCCTCTCTTACTATTTCTTTTAATCACGGATGATCTATGAATATCTTAAAATTGTTACTATTTCCTAAATCAATGCTCTGAGGACACCACGTTTTGGTGATGCCCAATACGTAGTGTTACTTATTTGGAAAACATAAATATTTACTAGAAGCGACGGATATGTACAATGACCAAATAGGTGGAATGCAATCTATGTTAATGACCTTGAAATTAATGCTAACCAAAAAAGAGACTATTACGACAAATATAATTAGCTCCTCACAACGTCTGTATATTTCCTTAATCTAAATACCAAATAAAAGACATCATTTGCGGAAGTAAAAGACTAAATGAACATCTACCATATTTTTATGAGCACGTGAATTATACATTTAATATTTGATTTATTTGGTACTTTGTGACCTTTTTATTGAATTGTTGGTGTTTTTTTTTTCTTATTGGGCGATTTACAAGTCTGAATAAAAAAGAAGTTCTTTGCTTAGAATTTCACATTTAATTTACATTCTTTCCAGACGTCCTTATTTAATACAATTGAAGTTCCTTAGTTTGTCACCAAATAACTGTGTTAGGACTTAAACTTAATCTCAAGCATGCCAAGGAGATTAGCAGCTTGTATTGCTGCAAGACACTCTATTAATAATGTTACTTTTGTTAACTTAATACGAATTAGGATTTAAGTTCATGATAAGACGATTGGTATTTTAGTTTGGTTTTTGACTTTTTTTCATCAAGTTTGTTCATTTAATAGCCCTTAAACCAACAAAACTCTAAGAAAACATATGAATTTATATATTTATTCGTTTCAATAAATTTCGTAATGTTGTTTTATTTTTACTTTGAATTTTAGTGGTGTTCCTTTAATATTGTTCAGAAGTGTATTTCACAGTGTGACCTAGAAGCTCGTATTCTGCAAAAGTCGATGTTCACCTAAATGACACAAAACAAATTGTGATAGAAACTCTTAATCAACACCATTATCATGGCATCACGTCTCTCTTACCTGACGTCACGAAAATCATAACCAACTAGATCCTATGTCCTACTTCCGAAATGCAACTACCATGAGTTATCTGGAGCCACCAAAACCGAGTAAAAACTGGCTATGCCTTGTGTAAACCTACTCTGTATAAGTGTCGATTGGGGGAGCTAAAGAACATACCGTCTAGGAATGTTCTGTTCCAAAATACCAAGGCTACTGGAACGACATCATTATGACCACCCATTCTGCCCTAGACTGATTGAACTCATTGAATGTACAAATATGACCATGCTAACTGTGTTTCTAAGACCTTTGACTTATGTTTACATCTGTGGAAAAACATTATTATAGTATCAGATCAGCCGCTCAATCAACCAATTCATAAAATCTTTTCAGCCACGATGCTGCTCTATTGTTATGGTTTTATATTTCCTTCCAAATGCTGGAACCAATGATTACTATAGACTACTTCTATACGCATAGACTTTTTGTAGATGTAACATATGGACATTTGTATTACTTACTATTGGATTCCTTCTTTGTATTCAAACTGATATTAATCACCATAGTAGCCTAGATCAATATAATCCCCAGGAAGTGAAAATCAAGTTCTTTAAGAAGCTAAAGTAATGCTTAATGCAGCTGATAAAGATTGAAAGCCTGACGAGTTTAATAAATCAGATTGTGGTAATGATACAAAAGATGAAAGCATTAATGGCGAACCAGCAATGACGTGAGGAGAAGGATATCTATATTTAACAAATATTCTATAAATGTTCAGGAAAAATCGTATGACAAATAATTTAAGAATTACAACATTAAAAAAAAATCACGTCCATCGGCGATTCAACAGTCGTCAGACGTCAGTTTTAAAAAGACAAAGTGTTGGTTCATAATGTGATGGACTTAGGAAACGATTGTACATAATAAAAGTTAATAATGTTTAAAGATATTGATGAGCTTCTCTAGGGAGCTGATCTATGAAACATTTTCTTAAATCTGGAACTAAAGAAGTACCTACAAGTTTGGAGAAAAATGTTGTTTAGGAAGAGTGGGGCTGAAAGAAAGGGCTGTGTGAAAGTGGGTAAAAGCTAATATTGACGATAGTTATGCAATAGCTAAATAAGTCTTGTGAGGAAAAATAAGACTGAAGAAAAGATATCTGCCCCGCTAGAATATCCCAGAAGTGTAAAGTCGTTACTGCAGTGTTACCAGTTCGAGTTTATAATTGGCTTTCATTTGGCGATGGGAGGCACATTTGTAACAGCTTCTGGGGAACACAAAAACTTCAATCTTTATCGAATGCATGCCTGGACATGAAATTGTCCCTACTTTTATCTGAAAAACATAAATTTGGCACCCGTATTGCATATCGCATAAAAAATGACATCGAATACTAGAAGCCATGAGAGAAAAAGAGTAAGAAGGCAAACTATGCTGTTGTATTTAGTGTTGACCCATAATCCTCTCTCTCGTAGATCCGAAGATAAATGTTTCCGCAATGTACCACAATATCAAGTTAATTGTACATAATTTTACTATTTAGAATAACATCTTGCTTATTTGCAAAATAAAGTTGAGAGAAGTTTAAGTAAGTATCTGCCGTTTCAATTAATAAACTAAATAAAAGAAAGAGATACAAACTCAAATCTTATGATAATGGAAATCATCTCACGTATCATCCTGTATATGCACTAAAAGTAATATTCTCATCTTATAACAATAGATTTCCTTAGAACATGCATTCATATATTTATAGTATGTATATGGTATACTTAAAATAAAGGAGATAATAAACATAAACTCAAAAATATTTACGCTATTAAGAATCCAAGTCTTTTCATCATGCATATTTATGTGTTACACACCGAGATGCGATGTAAAGGTCAAAGAGAATACGTCGCCCTAGTCTTTCAAAACACCTATGTTGGGTATCAGAAGATGCCACAGAGTTTGTGTTAGTAATTTAGTCTCTTGTTCTTTGTATCTTAATGGTGGTCAAGTAATCGATGTTAGTAAAATGCTACGGCGGCGGTGTCCCAATGGTCATGATCTTTACGCAATCGTTTGTCCTCACAGTGTTGTTAGATTGGCCCGATTCTCTTTGTGTATCGAAGACGAAAACCACGTGGAAGGACGACCAGCCAGCGCGAACCACACGCGCTACACAGGTGCTTGCTTGTCTGATAGATTGATGGGTGCGTCTCACTTTCTCCGCGGATCGAGATTTCCAGTTGTATACGTAACGGCTACGACTGGTTTCGTTAAATGTGTACTTTTCATTAGTAGGTAATGCGAATTCGCGAATGAAACGGGTCGAAGTGAAAATGAGTTTTCAATCTCTCTTTCAAACGGTGAATTTTAAAATAATCGCATATCGATGTTGATTCTTTAAATAAGGTTCACGCAACATTATCTACATACATACATGTAAATTCCGCACATTTTCAACGCAGCATGTTTTCCATAATCACCTAACAAAGCAATAATTGTTAAACTTTCCACTTTGGAGGAAGAGTTATCCTCTGTTTTATTTCTTTCTGAAATACTAATTTACACTATGTTATTTTAGTGAACATGTGTGTACATTTTTGAAAAATTGAGGTTATATTTACAACAAGCATAACCTTAAGTTTCTTGTGTTGGCAATACTGAAATTCATACATTTATAAAGTACTAAAACTTTGTTCAGACAACACCACACACCGGGACTTTTGCAAGTTCTTTTATGTAGGGTTATATTGGGGGGGGGGGGTTACTTGATCGGCGTATGCCACAAAATGGTCAATTTCCACGCAAAAAATCGCAAAAATTAAGGCACTTGAAAAGTTGCCGCTACATGAACGAAATAACCAATATTCGTTCTATTAACTCGCACGATTAAAATTTTCAATTATATTAAAAAATAGTTAAAATACAGCACTTTGAATTTTTTTAGTTTTATATCGATATAAAGCTTACTGTGCTTAAAAAGTACTTTTTCGAATCAGGGGTGTGTAGATATTTTTATTCTGCAACATGAAATAAACAGAGATTGTATTCAACATTTTTTATTACCTTAGTGTAAGAGAATACATATATTAAACTAGTTTATAAAAGAAACATGATGATTATGATTTATGGCATAATAACATTGATTTATCAGAAAAAAATCTTTTTGCGGTTTTTATCCTTTTGTCTTTTATTTGCCAGGTAAACCAATGTTTCATTCAGATGTTGGCTATATTTTGCAATTATTTTAATATTCGCGAGAATGTATTAGATATTAATTCTTCGTCTGGAATAAATATATGTTGTTATTATTATTAAGAAATTTTACTTGTTACTTAATTTCTCACAGTGGTATATATTTACTTTAGATGTTGAAGGTTTTTAATCTTAATAATATCAGCAATGTCGTAGTCAACGAAAATATTTCAAAAACAATTTTGTGTTGTAACAGTAAGAGTGCCTGTTTTTTTTTAATAAAATGTAAATATACAGGGTGAGTCATCTAAGCGGGTAAGGCCGATTATGCCTTTATGAGTAAAGATATTTCGAAGCGGTTTTTTCCTTGTGATAGCTGTTCATTAGGAGCACATTTTAAAAATATTTTGTATTATACAGAGTGTTCCATAACTTGGTGGCTAACCATAGTTATAGTTTTTTAAATGGAACACCCTATATATTATTGCATTTCTGAATTTCCCGTATAATTTTTAGTCAAGAAGTTATAAGATAGTACCTATAAGCCTAAAGTGTAAAATTTTTGACTTATTCCCATTTTTCTGAAAAATTCAATGTTTGTATAAAATTATATTTCTCGAAAACGACGTATTAGATGGACAAAATTTTTTGCAGTCTTGTTTACAATTAGAGGTCCTAATAGAAGCATGTTTTATTTTTTTACAGTTACTAACTGCATGTGCAGGAAACTGGATTAAAATTAGATAACACGTTTTTGTATAAAAGTAATTTTTTTTAAATGGAACACCCACCCTGTATATCAGTTCATTTTTGAATTGTTTATTAAATTTCATGTCAGAAACATGTAAGACATTAATACTTTAAAAGTGACTATTACAGAGTTATTGTCGTTTTTTGATATGTTTTTGTTAGTTTTTGCAAAAAAAGTCAATTTTTTCACCCTGAGCTATCGTCTCTTTTTGATATAATTTTGTCAGTTTTGTGGTTTTAATTAATATAGTATAGTACTGACAAAATTATATCAAAAAGAGACAATAGCTCAGCAATAGTGACTATTAAAGTATTAACTTCTTACATGTTTTTGATGTGAAATTTAATAAGAAATTCAAAAATTAAAAAATATACAGGCTGTTCATTTGCAAAAACCAGCAAAAGCATATCAAAAAACGGCAATAACTCTGTAATAGTCACTTTTACAGTATTAAAGTCTTACATGTTTCTGACATGAAATTTAATAAACAATTCAAAAATGAACTGATATACAGAGTGTTCCACTTAAAAAAATTGACTTTTATACAAAAACGTGTCATCTAATTTTAATCCAGTTTCTGGATTAATGAATATATATTCTTCCCCATCGACATTGATAGCGTTGATTAGCGAAATTAAATTATAACACATTTTGTCACAAGTAAAATTCGAACTAAATTTTATCACCAAATGAAGTTGTATTCATTTTTTCATAAATAAGTTTGAGTTTGCATATCTGTAAAAGAAAATACATTCGGTTGGTATATACAAGCAAATTTTAATATATTTCAGATATTTGTCGGTGTTCATTTATTATTGATTACGTGATAACATTGATGCGTCTACTTTATTAGAATTTTTTTCTGTTCCTTAATATTCTCTTGGCTTTCAAAATGTATTTTATTTTTCAAGGACAGGGTTCCGGCTTTATGAAATTTCCGAAATGAAGTTTTCTTTGGCAATAAATATACATTATTATTATTATTATTAATTATGAAATTGCACGACTTATTATCAATTATTTCTAACCTTACATGTTGAAGCTTTTTAATAATATGAACAACATTTGTTACAATACGTTTTTTTTAATCAGATTTTAGTTCACTCTAAAACATTGATCATATTATTAAAAAGCCTCAACATGTAAAGTAAATACAAACCATGGTGAGAAATAATAATAAGTACAACTTAAATAATTAATAATAATAATAATAATAATAAAACTATATATTTATTGCAGAATACAACTTAATATCCAAGTAATTCCGACTAATATCATTAAAATAATTACAGATTACATAAAACAGGAGTCTTCATAAAACTAAATAAATACAAGCCAGAAGAATATTGTGAAAGAGCAAAAAAAAATTGGAATAAAGCAGACGCACCAATATTTTCAGGCAATCAAAATAAATGCAGGAGACAAATATTCGAAATTTATTTGCTTTTCAGTTGACCAACCATCCCTTCATATCGCTGGCCGTGTACCTGCATCGTGTAAAAGGCACATGCATTTTAAACTCGGTAAATATACTCAATATATTTCAGGCAACCCACATACAGCGTTCGTTAATTTTTCTTAAGGAAAGCCCCTCCACCTCCCTTAAAGTGAGAAATGAAACGACTGTATGCGCATGCATAAAAAGGGCGTCATGCTAGAAGGGTGTAACAACATTTAATAAGAAATTCATTTTTTACGCACACTGCCTAATTAAAATAAATGCACGTCCTGCTAAAAGGGGGAAACTTTGATATTATATCGCCCCCTGTCGTCAATTTTTGACAGTAAATATAAACTTTACCGAGTTGAGTTTTAGATCGCAACGTGAACGGGTGTCTGTGGGAAACGACGATAATAAACCTGATACACAGGTCTTGTCTCGGCGAACACAGATAAATAGTAGTGGTTTCGAAAGTCGAGTTAAATTTATTACCAAACACAAACATCGCATAATTGTATATTTGTGCATATATCTTAGATATTTAGTTAACGAAAAACGAGTGAGTGACATTGGGAATAGTAAGAAAAAGAGCGTGTAAATTTGTACGTAAAATAAATAGTCGGACAAAAAAGTTGAGAAGGATAAAAAGCATCAAGAGGAACCGACTCTCCGTGGGGTAGACCTGGACGAGGTTTTTATCGCGGTGCTAAATAAAATAAATATTAAATAAGATTTAGTTATACAGAGTGGAAAAATGGATAGTGACGATTACACATCGGAAGAAACAAAAAGGAAAAGGGGTACGGAGAATAGAGACGATATCTTTAAAAAGAGCAAAAAGGTAAATAGAACACCACAACAATCAAAACAAGAGAAAGAAGATAAAATCGATTTACTAACAGAGATGATAAAGGAGCTTATGGCAGATACAAAAGAAATAAAACAAGATCAAAAGAAGTACCAACTCGAATTGGAGAGCCTCAAACAAGAAAACGAAAAGATAAAAGAAGAAAATAGGCTGATCAAAGAAAAGATAAATAAGATGGAAGAAAGAGTAAGAAGAATAGAAAAAGAGGGATTAAAAAATAACATAGTAGTAACAGGTTTAGAAATAAAGGAGGAAAACAAAGCCGAACTAAAACATAGTTTGGAACAATTCATAGAACAAACAATAGGTGTAAAAATACAGATAAAAGAAGCCAGAGAAATGGGAGTAAAAACTTACAAAGTGGAACTAGATAACCTATACGAAAAAGAAATGGTAATGGAAAATAAAAACAAACTAAAACAATTACAAGATAGAATATACATAAATAAAGAAATTACCAAAGAGGAAAAGGATATACAAAAGAAAATAAAAGAAGTGGCGGACGAAGAGAAAAAAAAAGGAAAAATTGTGAAAGTAGGATATCAAAAAATCACAATTAACGGGGAAGAATGGAAATGGGATAGGATAAACGGGAGACTAATGGAAAACCAAACAAAAACAAATAATACAAAAAACTGATAGAACAAAATAGGGAAGGAGTAAAGACGACAACAAAGGCAAAGAATATGGACATGAGTAAGGAAATAAAGGAACTAAATAAGGGACGAAAGAACAATAAGGCGTACAAGGCAGAGGAAAAGAGAAGGGAAAATACCCTACATAAAACAGACGAGGGGGTCTGACGGCTGCAGCAGAAAGAAAATACAATGGTAAGAACTAAAAAGTTAGAATGGAAATTAGGGACATGGAACGTTAGAAGCCTAAATGGGAAAGAAGAAGAAATAGTAGATGAATTTGAAAAAGCAAGGTTGAAAATATTAGTCGTAAGTGAAACAAAAAGGAAAGGGAAAGGAGAATTAATATTGGATAATGATCATATTCTGATCTACAGTGGAAAGCAAACTAATCAAATTGCATCAGCTGGAGTAGCCTGTATAATACACAAAGATATTAAAAACTACATCACGAAATGGAATGCTATATCGGAGAGATTATTATCAATAGAAATAAAAGACAAAAACAAAAAGGTACTGACAGTGATAGCAGTATATGGACCTAACGAAAATGACAAAGTAAAAGAAAAAGAAAAGTTTTGGGAAGAACTCACGACAGTCACAGAAGATGCAAAAGGTACTATATACATGGCAGGTGACTTTAACAGTAGAGTAGGTAAAAAAGACAACATTTATGGGACAGTACTGGGACAATATGGAGAAGATGTTAGGAACAATAATGGAGAAAGGATGTTGGAATTCTGTCGGCTGCATGACCTTATAATAACTAACACTTTCTACCAGCACAGAGACATACATAAATACACACGAGTACAAACAAATAAGGGAGAAAAATCAATAATTGACTATGTACTGGTAGAAAGGACGAACAGACAAAAAGTAAGAGACGTCCAAGTGAAGCGAGGAGCCGCAATATATAGTGACCACTACCTAGTGGAGGCGAAAATAAAAGAAGAATTGGAAAGGGAAGAAGATAAGAAATATAAACAAAGAAAAGTGGAATTTAAGACAATAAGATCTTACAAATTAAAAGAGGCAGAAATAGCGAAAGTATACGAAAATAAAGTAAATGAAAAAATTAAAGCAGCGGAAGAAGACTTAAACAGTAAGGACATAGAAGAAATATGGAGCATATTTAAAGAAATTACAATCGAAGCGGCTACAGAGGTATGTGGAACATGCAGGACATCTAATAAGAAAAAACAATCAGCTTGGTGGACCAATGAGATAAAAGAAGAAGTTATGATAAAAAAGAAACTATGGAAAAAGTATCTGTCAACCAAAAATACCAAACATTATGCGATATACAAAAAACAAAGGAAAAGAGTAAAAGATTTAGTAACAGCATCAAAAGAAAGAACCTGGAGAGAGTTTGGAGAAAAAATGGAAAGGAAAAGTGCAGAAAACCAGAAACTATTCTATAGAATATTAAAAACATTTAGAAGTCAGAAAAGACCAGTTGGTAATTACATAAGCAACGAAAAAGGAGAAATACTAACGGAAGATAAAGATATTATGGATAGATGGAAAGAATACTTCTATAATCTGTTGAATGCAGAAAAGACAGAAACGCATAATGTGGAAAATCTAACAGAAGAGTATAAAGATGAAGAAGAGCAATTAAGCGAAGAAATAGAAATAGAAGAACTACATCAAACTATTAGAGGACTAAAAAATGGGAAAGCTCCAGGACACGATAAAATAACAGCAGAAATGCTAAAGAACATGGGAGAAAAAGGAACAGAAATATTATGGATAATAATAAATAGAATTTGGAAAAACGGAAGGACACCGAAAGACTGGGGAGTGTCATTAATAATGCCGATTTATAAAAAAGGAAACCATACAGAGTGTAACAACTACAGAGGAATAACCTTACTAAATACAGTAGTAAAAATTTACGAACAACTAATAAATAATAAATTAAGAGCAATAGTAGAGCCGACTCTCTCAGAAGTACAAAGCGGATTCAGACAAGGAAGAAGTACACAAGATCACATATTCACTTTAAAACAAATAAGCGAAAAGTTATTACAACAAAATAAACAAGCCTATTACGCATTTATAGATATGGAAAAGGCATTTGATAGAGTACCCAGAGACAAAGTATGGGAAAGCTTAAAAAGAAGAGGCGTCAACAGGAAAATAATAAGAAATATACAACTACTGTATAAAAACAACATAAACTATGTAATAAGTAAAAACAGAAAATCTGAAGGATTCACAACACAAGAAGGGCTGAGACAAGGAGGAGGATTAAGTCCATTGCTTTTTATTATCTTCATGGATGATATAATAAAAGAGTGTTCAGTAAGAGTTAAAAAACTACATATTGGCTATAGCAAACTACAGAGAATAATAATAGGAGAAAGTGCCTTCGCAGATGATATAGTGATAATGGCCGAAAGTAAGAAGAACATACAACAAAATCTGGAAATTTGGAATAAAGTACTGAAAGATAATGGGATGAAAATAAACAAGAGCAAAACAAAAGTGATGACTACAAATGAAGAGAAGATGGAAATCAAAATTGAAGAAGTTGTAGTTGAACAGGTCAAATATTTTGAGTACCTAGGGGTTAGAATAGAAAATACAGGAGGAGATGAAGCAGAAATCAACCAAAGAATAGAGAAGACAATCAGATTATTTCACTCAATGAACAGAAAATTTATTAGTAAGAAAGAAATCGCGACAGAAACAAAAATGAAGATATTCAAAACAATCTACAGAGCAGTATTAACATATGGAGCGGAATCATGGGTACTAACAAAAAAGCAGAAAAATAAAATCCAAGCGGTAGAAATGAAATACCTGAGAAGAGTGAAAGGAATAACACTAAAAGACAGAGTCAGAAATACACAAATACGAAATGAACTGAAGATACAACCAATGGTAGAGTTTATTCAACAGAAGCAATTAAGTTGGTGGGGACATATACAGAGAATGGAGGACAACAGACAGGTGAAACAAGTATATGAAGCAAAAATACAAACCAAAAGGAAAAGAGGAAGACTAAGACATACATGGGATTCAGTAATTGGAAAAATACTGAAGGAGAAAGGAAAAACCTGGAAACAAGCCAAAGCAATAGCAAAGGATAGGGAATTGTGGAGGAAGTTTGTATACGAACAATAAACCAACTCGTACCCGACACCATGTGGTAAAAGGGATACTGATTATATATATATATATATATATATATATATATATATATATATATATATATATAAACTTTACCTTAAAAATGTAGTGCGTAATATTATATCCTATTAATGAAAATTGGAACCTCTCTATTAAACCATTCAGAAGTTAACAGGGGGGAGGACACTTTAGAGACGGACTGTATATTCTGTATTATAATGTTGTTCATTTATAAATTCTATTACCCTCACCCAATTATACCTAAGCCCCCTTAATTTATAAAAAAAAGTAAAAAACATCGAGCCAAAAAAACGTATAAACAAAAACATACTTTTATTATTTGAATAATTATATATATAGATTCTAGACTTGATAAAATGCATTCAAAAGCAACAATAAATTGACAATAAAGGACCGGCTACAATATATTTCAGATTTGTAAAGAGTTTTTTTCCTTTCCTGAAAATTAAACATTTTTTTGATACGCCAATGAAGCTGCTAATAATTATATCGAAACGAAATTATCAAAACCTATTCCTTCATCATTCATACAAGAGATTCGTTTTAAAATTACAGGGCTTCCCTAACAATATTCGATCTACCTAACAGAGATGTGATATTGTCATTATCTATATTAAGATAGTGTGTTTATAGTTTTTATCTTGTACTGTTAATAATTATATATTTTCCCCAATATATCTATATCTGATTTACACATCTGTCATGATTCAACAATATAATAATAATAATAATAATAAAAACTTTATGCTGCGGGATATTGAACATCTAATTTTTTTTAAATTGGGAAATTATTTAAATTGATTTGTTCTTCTTAAATAATGTAGTTTTCATATTGCACACCAATAAGGTCTTTAAAGTCTAAACTTCAAAAATATATATAAAAATACAATTAAACAAAAACATATTTTTTTATGGTATATGCAGTATATATTTAGATTTCCTACCGATAAATAAAATTATTTACTTCTAAGTTGAAGTTATCTGGGACATTTGATTTAAGAAAAGCATACTTCCATCGATAACTTTTATATGAGCCAGCTGTATTTTAATAAATTATTTCAAAAATGATGTTGATTGACACATCTTATATTAACAAGATTTTTATCAGTTGTCATAAATAAACAGTAATTGTTTATTTAACGATAAGGGCATCAATTATAACAATTTATTATATCAGATTATTTCCTTTTGCTTTCGTAAGTATCTTCCTCATATTTCAAAAAAAAAAATGCAAAACTTAATTAAGAACAACTTCTGTATGAAAGATCCTGTTTATTATTTATTTGCGTTCTTTGAATATAATGCCGAAAGGTTTCTGTAAACAGTCGAAGCATTTTACAAACTTTTCTATAATCATCTGTTAAATTTAATGTGAATAGCGTAAGTATTCGTTATTTTAAATTTTATTATGGATACGTTATGAAACATTTAAGGTTTTTCAACAATCTAAATCAATATAATAAATAAGTTGAGAAAAACTGAAGCCTTAGAACATTTCAATTACTAAATATATTACGTTATAGTTATTGTATTGTGAATAATTCTTTTCTTTGGTTACATCAAATGTCAGTGACAGAAGTAAAAATAGAACAGACAACATATATAAGACGAGTCGTCATGGATCTAGTATGACGTGCAATTGAATGTAACGCGTTTCCTCTGTAGGTAGAAATAATATATTTTTTTGTGTTTTATTTATAATCCAGGAATATTAACCCATATCTTTGTTGCTATGTTTTGAAATTAGTATTTAAGTTTGAATTTATCAGTACTATATATTTCTAGCTGGTTTTTATAAATTCACGTATTCTGATGAAGATAATAAATTGTCGAAAGGTTAAATTGTAATGACTCATTACCTCCTATAATCGTTCACACAAGCCACATTCCAAAATAAAGTTATCCAGATACATTATACATAGACCTTATGTATAGATATTCATAATCTATTAACAATAAAGTATGAAATTTCTATTAAATCAATGTTTAAAGATACCTGATGATATGTGACCTGAATTATCCATAACAGGAAAACAATAAAGCAATTAATAAACATGTGATTTATGTTAAACATACAACGAGAAAATATGCAGATCAATTAATATTATTGTTTATTTTTAATCAAACGCATTAATAATTCATAATTAATATTAGTTAACAACATCTATCTCAATAAGAACAATGTGCGGTCATGCATAAAATCAGTGATGTTAACGCTTTTTTGGAAAAGAAATTTCAAGGTTTAGAGTAAATGATATTCATTATATGCACAATTAAAGAACATAAATAAACTTTCTCGTTAATTGTTCTTTTGATTTCCTTTAAATATTTAATGAAAATATATTCAACTTTGGAACAATCAGTTCTTATACATATACATGGTTGGACATTAAAGTTCCAGAACTGATGCTATAAAAACTAACACAAAATAATTAGGAATAAGTATTAAGCTTTTTCAGTTTTTACATGTAATTCAGGTAAATTTCATTTCTTTCGATAATAGTTTATTATGTATCAAGTTTTATAAACCTCATTTTAGTCACGAGTTTTATTTAACACGAGCGAAGGTTAACTGAGTGAATGTTTAGTGAAACAAGTGACTAACAAGGTTAGCAAACGGTTTCATACTACACTTTTCAACGACAGCAAATAATCAAAATAGTACAAAATTACTTGTCTATTATCGAAACACATCGATGACAAATGACAACCAACTTGATGGAGTTTCAATTAATTAAAAGCCCTTGAGCTAACTTCAGCCCGTTGCTAAATTCGTCCGGTGAGTAAAGCGCACGAAGTTCGTATAAGATCACTAGTGACATATAAGCCAGCAATATCCGTGGCTAAAGATTCCCTTAACCTACAAATTTGTGTGGACATGTACAAAACATCGTATTTGTGGTGTTATATTTTCGTTTCATTTGAACAGAAATATTTGAATTTAAGAGCGGCGTTTACCAACAAATAGAAACTTATGCAACTTATATTACTCGCGGGACGGGTAGACGCAAGGGGGTGTGAGTAGGTAGAGGTAGACGATATTCGGTTCTGTCACAGCGCTTCGGTTTTATTCACAGATTCTATCTGGATGTGTTGATTTTGATAATATAATATTATCACCAACCTCTTTGTTGTTTCACCAATGCACGGGTGTAAAGCCGTATACACATTATTTTATTTACTTCTTCGGTGACGTTTAATATGAAATGCAATATAAAATATAAATACTTTCTTTATTTACACTATTACATTTAACTAACACAAATTTGTATGTATAGAAACAAATGCGGAAATTGTCTGACTTCCTTGAGTGACATGTATGTACTCATGTACTGTCCCTTTATTTCGATATTTTTCGAAGCACAATTCTAAACCCGTAAATCACATTTTTTAAATAAACACGTGTGTTAAAAGCGACGGCAAAAGTCAACTTTTTGTCGCGCCAGCTGTGCATCGCAAAAAACAAATAAAAAATGAGGTGTGGCCACCACACGACTTTCTTATACGTATAACCGTTTCAAACTATACAATCTTAAGAATTGTTTTATACAAAACTTATTCAAAATCCTATTCTAAGTACTTTCATTCTCTTAATAAATCGCTATAGAATGCATACTTTGCAAGATATTCGAAAAAAAGTGCTACTCGCTAAGAGTAAAAGTGCTACTTCCGGTCCGGATTTTGAAATTTCATGTATACAAAAAATATTGCAAATATAACTCTAAATACTTTTGTACTCTTAATAAATATATATCGAATGCATAATTTACGACATATTTGCCAAAAATCGCTATTCGGTAAGAGTAAAAGTGTTACTTCCGGTCCGAATTTTGAAATCTTTTTTATACAAAAGATATTGAAAACTATGTTTTAAATACTTTTATACACGTAACGTACCTGTCTAAAAAACTTGACTTGCGAAATATTCGCAAAAAACCTATTTTCGATAAGAGTAAAAGACCTACTTCCGGTAGGAATTTCGAAAAACTTTTCAAATAAAATTGTTCTCAATTTTAATTTTAAGTACATATGAATTCTTTATAAATTTGTATAAACTTAGTATTTGACGAAATATTGACAAAATTCGATTTTTTCACTGAAGTAAACTGCTACTTCCGGTCTACCGATTTTACTGAAAAACTAATCAGATCTCAAGAGGGAGATTATATACGTAAATACAAAATTTGGAATTGATATCTACAGCGGTTTGACCGCTATCGTGGTCACGCACAGACACACAGACACACATACACACACACAGACAGACAGACAGACACACACACAGACATTTTTTAAAAACCACTTTTTTGGTATCAGGGGACCTCAAAACGTGGACATTTGCAAAAATCTCGAGGTCGAAAATTTTCATCATCACAATACTTCCTTATACTACGTATAAGAAAGTAAAAAGGAGGCTCTCACGCTAGCAAGAAATACAAAATTACGTGTGAAATATACATTAAAAGTATCATAATAGTTAATGAAAGTAACATTATTATAAACTAACTAAAAATATGAAAAATATGTATAATAAAATTTGACGAAAGCTCAAACACTATCATTGATAAAGGAATACTATAGATGGGAAACATAATGTATAAAGAATGAGTACTTATAGTAGAGAGCTCAGTGCTGCGAAAATCGTTTAAAAATGACTTCTGTGGGGGTTTCGGTGTTACAAGATGAAATTTTCAGGAATCAAAGTTATCGACCTTATAAATCAAAATTTCGAAGTTGTCAAAAATCGGAATGTGCAAAAGGGCACAATATGCGAAATTTGAGTTACACACACAGAAAAAAAGTAGAAAAAATTACAAAAATTTTCATGTAAAAAAAGTGTTAAAGTTTGTAGCGCGTCTATTTTTAACTATTTTTTGAAATGTATGGAGTACATTTACGGTCCACTAAGAGGAATAACTTTAAATTGGAATATCTCGAAACGAACCGCTGAAAAAACTTAAGAAAATTGACCAACTTTTCTGTTTACATACTATTATCTCGGAAAGTAAGGACTAAATCAAAAAAAGTTATTCTTTAGAAAATTTGGCCGCATCATTTGACAATGTAACGGTGTGCGTTTTATAATTTTCTGATGCACATTAATGTAATTATGCAATTGATTATGCCGCAATCACATTTTTGATTATTAACGTTGGAACACCCTTGCTCGCGTCCCCACTCTTAGGCAGCGTTCTCTATCTCACAATTCACCGTAGCTCCATCGCACTCCCTCTCGTTGATGATTTGTTTATTTGAAGTTAAATGCGTACTTTTATTTCATACTGTTTTAATGTATAAAATGTAAAATTAATTTGTAGTCCCTACTCTAATAATATAAAATAAGAAAAAAATAAAAAATTATTCATCATCGGAGCTTTCCGATTCGATTTCGCTGGCAGCCATTGATGTTTTTGAAACAGTCCAAGGATTTTTGCAAGAATTTTGAGTAAGACATTTGCATGAAGCGATACAACCCACCTTGCCCGTCCTGCATTTACAAATTTTGGTAACACAGTCTAAAAAAAAAAAAGTGTTAGAAATTGGCTAATCTGCAAAATGATTTCACATTTACCTTTCTTGCATCCACATGATGACAGAGCTGTTAACTGAGTTGGAATCGGTGAAAGAGTCGTTAAAACTGGAATGACCTCACCGTTTTCACTGCGATGCCAACCAAACTGTTCAAAATTTGGAATTGTCGGCAGAGGTGTCAAAGAATTTTCCCACACAAGTGCTTGGAAATACGACCGTAAACAATGCTGTTTCAAAGCATCTTCAGTTGGTGGTAATTTGGATACTGGTGTTGAAGCTGCCATAACTCCCCTTAATGTATTTATACATTGTATATCTGTTCTTTTGGAGTATAATTTCATGACAAAACTCTGCACTTTAGCAAACATTTCATCAGAAAATTCTTTTACACCGACTCCGTTTAAATAGTCGCTATATTCCAGATATGTTTTCCAACAAGTCTTTTTGCCCATTCCCGTAAATTGACTTGTGGTATCACACCCTGTGAGGGCGTGAAACGATGGTAGGTTTTTAATCAAGTTTTCGGGTAGATTTATTTCATGAACGGGAATGTATCGCACAGAATCACCTTTCCCTGTCTTTATCCATACTTCTGGAGTGAAATGTTGTCTAAAGTGCAACAACAACACTAAGACATCAGTATCGTTGCAATCAACAATGCACCTCGAGTAACCTGATCTCTTTGCGGAGAGAATGTGTAATAAAATTCGTGTATCTGCTTCTTCATGATCTGATGTTAGTAGTTCAGGAGCATTTACTTGAAAGTTGGTTCTGTAATCTGTCACACAGTTGAATCCTCCACTAGTAGCAAATTCAACAGGTTTTTCTGTGAAGTAACTTGTTAAATTTTCGGATAAGAAATTGGTCAATCGTTTTTTGTTAAATGCCGAATGTATGAATAGATTCCAGCGCTGCGGTAAGGGCGTATCTTCGTTCTCTATAATCTTGCTTATAGTACTTTTTTGTCCTCGTTTAAGTCGTGTTATTCCCTTTATGGAGTGTTCTTTGTAATGATCAAATACCAGATCTATTCTTTGTGCTCCGAATTTATTATTAAATATTCTGTTAGCAAAAATCCCGGCATATTCTCCGAATGTGTTACATTTGGCTGGTTTACCTATACGTTGCACCATAGCCATACCGTCAATAATGAAACACACTTTGGCGTCTTTGCTCTCAGGAAGAATATTCTCAGGTTTGGTGAATTTTTCAATAATCCCTCCTAAAGCACTTTTATTAGACGGTGTAGCCAATTGTCCATTCACTGTTAAAGACATAGGGAATGTAGTTAGTTCATGTCGAAAGATTAGATTGTAGTCTACAGTTCTACCCATTTCTTTAACTGCTAGAATTTTTTGCAGAAATTGTTGTCCTTCCAATGCTTGCGTTTTCTGAGAAGATTTAGTTTCTCTACTACTGGTAGGTAATTTGGCCGAAACATTTTGTTTTTTTAATGGTTTGTAAAATCCTAACGTGTCCATATTTTCAGAGAAAGATTTAAGTGCAGTTTCTCCGGTTTGCTTTGCATTCAGTCGGAAGGATTGTAAAGTTGTGGGATAGACTTCTTTTGTTGAAATAGAGATTAAGGCATCTGAAGTGTCATTAAATACACCAAATTTCAGAAATTGGTCGACTAACTTTAATGCAGTTTGTTCATCTACTATTATTCGTTGCTTTCCAGTTTCGATATTTTGACTAGAAATACAGCTATCTAATTTCAAGGAAACAGTAAAAGTTTCTATCATTCGTCCAATTTCATTGAAGCTCAAGTACCATTCGTCGAGCCTAGTACTATTTTTCGTTAGCCCAACAATTCCCCCCGCATCTTTTGAAGCTTTGTTCACATGTTCCAGGGCCTGATCGATAGAACTTCTATTGAACCCACCATTCAAGCGTTTTACTACAAAATTTCCTTCGCGGAATTCCTGATACACTGTCGGAGCTTTATTTTCTAAATGTAGCATGTCACATAGATACACAGAACCCCATCTAGCATAATTGCTGTGGTCATAAGCAAAAAACCAGGGCAACATTTTTCTAAAACTTTGCAAGTGTAAATCCCACCGGCGTTCTTTCACTATACATGAACTCTAACAGAACTTCCACCATTTCCATGTAAGTGTACCAAAATTGGAAAGTGGGAGGCTGGCTTTCCATAAACTCCCTAAATGCCTCAGATAATTCACCGACATTGTTAACCAGTTCAAAAAAATTGTTATTGATTCCTTGCTTCGTCATTATTTTAAAGATATTACTTGCCATTAAATCTACTCATATTGACAACGTGAATATTGTCACTTTTACATTCCATCAGCCATGTTTCAAACATTGGCAGTAATATCCTTAACAAACTCTCATAAGTTAATTTGTGAGCCCTAATTGCTTTATTCCACTTTTTACCATGCATTATCCCGATAACAGTAGCATCTCCATAAACGTTAGACTCCAGCCATACATCGCTTAGGCCGGAATTGTCCATATGTTGTCCAATAGCTTTTAAAAAGTTCATCATTATATGAAATCCCCCCAATCGTATAATGAAGTTTGAACATTCATCGGGTTTTAGCCACTGAATTTCTTTCGCTTTATGGTATATAGCTTGATCAAACGTGATAATTGTATACTCATTATTTAATTTAGCTGCTATATCATTACATCGTTTCATTGTTGTCCACACAGTGTCATATTCAGATGCAACATAGGGCAAAAGAGGAAGGTAACCGTAGGTTGTGACATAGGTATCATCCTGATGAATCAGTCTACTA
This sequence comes from Amphimallon solstitiale, assembly GCA_963170755.1. Lineage (NCBI taxonomy): Eukaryota > Metazoa > Arthropoda > Insecta > Coleoptera > Scarabaeidae > Amphimallon > Amphimallon solstitiale. Next base: position 112,692,858 of record OY720681.1, on the reverse strand, counting down.
AATCCAGACCACTGTGGTATTGTTACTAAATTTTTAGAAATATCACGGCTGATTGATGTTCTACAAAAAATCCATGCTAAATTATAGGAAGAGATGAAATTTTTTTTCTCGTATTCACAAAGCATATTTTTGTTATTTATTAGGGGTGTTACTTTTTGTGACTTATTGTAATTAATTTTTCGTAGTAAGTGAAAGTTTTCAGGAATCTCAAGCTTGCTCTTATATGGTAAAATTTTTGCTCCGGAACATGGTTCTGTTTCTAAGCTAGGCGGTCCTTTTTGAAATGCTATCATTTGTGTTGCGTGAAAAGTCGCTGCTTTGTCTAACGTTTCTTCTAATATATCAATATTATCTGCTGCGAATTGTACCAATCTATTGGGAACAAGTTGCTTGGGAATGTAACAATTATCGTTGCAAAAGTACCTAGTTATTTCTTCCTGTGCAATAGTATTTCTCAATCTTAATACATCTTTATAAGAGGCGGAATGTCCACATGTGTGGAGTGCTTCAATAATTTTTTTTGATCTTGTTTCTTGATGCACCATAATGCCTAGTCCGATGTGTTTGGGTGTTAACCTTTTCCCTTTAAATCGATTGTAAATGATGTCTTGACAGATGTTTATAACTCCTGTGTTATTTTCCTTTCCATCAGCTGAAATTAATAAACCAATGATCCAAGCAAGGCTCTGAGGTATATATTTTTGGTAAGAATCAACACTTAAATCCCGATAATCTAAATGATCTGGTATGTTGTCTATTTCCTTCCCAATATCCGTGCATATTTTGTGCATTTGAGATAATTCTGACGCGCCTATGAATAAAGATGAACTAGATGAACTAGTTGCTGTTGAAGTAGAAACAGCTTCAATAAAACTGTGGACAGTATCAGATTTTGGGACTGATGGTATAACTACTGATGATTCGTTTACTTTTTTAGGCTTTACTATTTCTATTTTGGAACCGAAATGATTTCTAATTTCTTCTAATATCAGTCGTTTTGATCTATTTCCACCTAATGCTAAGTATCTTTTGAAAATAGATGTTACAGCAAATCCTTTTCCTTTTTCAATTCCATTTTGTATTTCATGTTGCACTAAAGTTAAAGCCTCATCTTTTTCTTTTTTGGTTCCTTGGTGGCTTTCCTCCGTGCTTGATTTCGGTGACAATATTTTCTCTACGTCCCGCATTCCGCCAACTAAACACCCTATATGGTACTTAACCTCCATCGCAATCAAATCGTTGTTACCGATTCTTTTTAATAAGTGTAACTTCTTGTTTGCTATATACCGAATTTTATCTTCAATATTTTTTGACATAACCTGCGACAAACGTTTTCCAATTAAGCGTTTTTGGCAGAATACACATTTGCTAATGTAAAAAACATCTTTTCTTAACGATCTTCCGACAGTGGGAGGTGGTTGAATACCAATTTCATCATATTGCTGCTGTCTTTGTGCCTTACATTTTAAGACTTCTATATTTTTTTTGCTAATATAGCTTGCATAACATGTTTTGTGGCACAGTAAATTTTGCCAATTTGATTGTTTTATGTCGTGCACTATTTTTTGAATATGTTCATCAGATATTTTTGTTATCATTTCTCGTAATTTAACAGCTTTAATAAATGTAACCGACGTTTTTTCTATTAAATTTGTTGTACAGCCTATTTTTTTGCAAAGTATGCAAGCGGGACCTTGTTTAACTTCAAACTTTAATACAGAATCAAGCTCGCTGCCTGAACTTGTAGTATCGGTACTATCCATAATCTGTTCGATTTTTTTAAGTTAGAAATTAAATTAAAATAAATTTACATTTGCGTTTTCATACCTATTTTTGATGAGAGAAGTATTCCGCTGATAAAACTTTACAGTAATTATTATTTTCCTTATACCCACAAGTCAATACAAACACTCAAATTACTCGTTCTTCGGAAAGAATGGAATCACAAGTGTGCAAACTACACATTTAACTTCAAATAAACAAATCATCAACGAGAGGGAGTGCGATGGAGCTACGGTGAATTGTGAGATAGACAATGCTGCCTAAGAGTGGGGACGCGAGCAAGGGTGTTCCAACGTTAATCATCAAAAATGTGATTGCGGCATAATTAATTGCATAATTACATTAATGTGCATCAGAAAATTATAAAACGCACACCGTTACATTGTCAAATGATGCGGTCAAATTTTCTAAAGAATAACTTTTTTTGATTTAGTCCTTACTTTCCGAGATAATAGTATGTAAACAGAAAAGTTGGTCAATTTTCGTAAGTTTATTCAGCGGTTCGTTTCGAGATATTCCAATTTAAAGTTATTCCTCTTAGTGGACCGTAAATGTACTCCGTACATTTCAAAAAATAGTTAAAAATAGAGGCGCTACAAACTTTAACACTTTTTTTACACGAAAATTTTTGTAATTTTTTCTACTTTTTTTCTGTGTGTGTAACTCAAATTTCGCATATTGTGCCCTTTTGCACATTCCGATTTTTGACAACTTCGAAATTTTGATTTATAAGGGCGATAACTTTGATTCCTGAAAATTTCATCTTGTAACACCGAAACCCCCACGGAAGTGAAAATATTTTTACCCGAGCACTCTACTATTACGGAACTGTTGATGTTGCTGATGTTTTATAATAAGCCAATTTTCGCTTGCCCATAACTGTTATATTATTATACACTCGAGTATTATAGGTATATATGACATTTAAATGCGAGTAACAGTTTGTAATTAAACTGTCACTCGCATTTAAGTCTGCAATAGCCGACCGATTCCGATAGGCTTTCGTCTTCGCTAGGAGCGCTAGTGATACCGTAAAGTGGGGATAGACGACGCGATTAGCTTGGAGAAATCTCGTGTAAAATGTGTGTGACAATGTTTACTGTTTAATGTTCTTTATCTTTAAAAATAATTACATACATTTGATTTTTTCTTTATATCCTACAACGAATGTGCAGCTGACGCGTAGAGGTCGTTTTTTTTCTTTTGTGTGCCAGCCTTAGTTAGTAGATATTAATCAAATTCATGCATTTTTGTGGTTATTTCTAAAACACATAACTTTCTTCAGAAAATAAATTACTACAAAAACTGACCTTGACATTATAAATTTATGCCTTTTGCATCACTAACCCAAATTTGAGATTCTAAAATTACAAAATGAGTTTAAAAAACGCGAAACGGCAATGCCTTAATTTTCGATAGGTAAACGGCCCTCTTAATATAAAATTCCATACCAAATTAATACCACAATCATTTTCATAGTATGAATCATTAACAATTTTTCATTTTCACTATTTATTGCCCAGATTAGAATCTATATACATAAGCAAATTGTAAGTAAAGTAATAATAATCACAGAGTATTATATTTTCTATTAGGTATATATTTTTTTCTTTCATTGCATAATTTAATTCATTATTCTTTTATATCTATGCTTCCATAACTAACTATTATAATATTATTATTATATATTATTAATATATATTGCATAGGTATTAAGTATGTACGAAAATAAAATTATTTTTTAATTAAAAATTATTTGCATCTGTATCATATGAAAGCGCAGTTAGGCCATCGCTTTTTACACATTTATTTTGCACCTACAATTTACAGTTTAACTCTAAATTTACAAATTAAGTGTAAATTGAAAGCGTATAAATTTATACCTCCCACAGAAACATCGTGTAAGAAAATTGTTGCCATAGCACATTGTTTTCGTAGCTACTAGGTAGATAACATAAAAGCTCCCTCGTACTTGGTTTAACAATTAACAGAAATTAATTTTGACAAGCAATTCATACAAGAACAATAGTTTCAAAAATGAATAGACCTTTAATTATATACATACGTGGGAGATATGTTTAAAAACGATTTCTTAATCTCATATTCATGCTCTGATAACGTACGGTCAAGTATTTTGAGATAGATCAGCGATTACGAACCAGATTTTAAATATTGTGGTAGCAAAAACGTTCGATACGAATTATATAGCCTTACATGAACAACATTACCGGTGAACTATTACATTAACTGATAAACAATGTATTGAAATATTAATTATGTATGGATGAGGAGATAGGAAGCGCACTCAAACTATATTCCGCAATTTATTCAATCTATTGTATCTACGAAAACAACTATCACAGCCTACTACTACGATAAAAAATGAGGTGTGGCCACCACACGACTTTCTTATACGTATGAAAGTGTTACTTCCGGTCCGAATTTTGAAATTTCATTTATACAAAAAATATTCCAAATCCAACTCTAAATACTTTTGTACTCTTCATAAATATATATAGAATGCATAATTTACGACATATTTGCAAAAAATCGCTATTCGATAAGAGTAAAAGTGGTACTTCCGGTCTGAATTTTGAAATTTTTTTTATACAAAAGATATTTAAAAGTATGTTCTAAATACTTTTATACTCTTAATGTACTTGCCTAGAAAGCATGACTTGCGAGATATTCGCAAAAAACTGATTTTCGATAAGAGTAAAAGACCTACTTCCGGTAGGAATTTCGAAAAACTTTATTAAAACAATTTTTCTCAAATTTAATTTTGAGTACATTTGAATTCTTTATAAATTTGTTTAAACTTAGTAATTGACGAAATATTTGCAAAATTCGATTTTTTCACTGAAGTAAACTACTACTTCCGGTCTGCCGATTTTGCTCAAAATCTAATCAGTTCTCAAGAGGGAGATTATATTCATAAATACAAAATTTGGAATTGATATCTGCAGCGGTTTGACCGCTATCGTGGTCACACACAGACACACACACACACACACACACACACACACAGACACACAGTCACACAGACATTTTTTAAAAACCACTTTTTTGGTATCAGGGGACCTCAAAACGTGGACATCTGCAAAAATCTCGAGGTCGAAAATTTTCATCATCACAATACTTCCTTATACTACGTATAAGAAAGTAAAAAAATTGGAGTGGCAGAGAATTTAAAGACATAAACATATACAGGCTGTTTGATAAAAAAACGCCCCATCCCGTAACTTCTTTATTTATTATCCGATTTCAATAAATAAAAAAAGTATAAAAATGGTTTGACAAACTCTATAAACTGGCCATACTCCCAATTTTTTTCAACGCTGTCTTGAATACGTAACGATAATCAACTTTTTACTTTCTTATACGTAGTATAAGGAAGTATTGTGATGATGAAAATTTTCGACCTCGAGATTTTTGCAGATGTCCACGTTTTGAGGTCCCCCGATACCAAAAAAGTGGTTTTTAAAAAATGTCTGTGTGTGTGTCTGTCTCTGTGTGTGTGACCACGATAGCGGTCAAACCGCTGGAGATATCAATTCCAAATTTTGTATTTACGAGTATAATCTCCCTCTTGAGATCTGATTAGTTTTTCAGTAAAATCGGTAGACCGGAAGTAGCAGTTTACTTCAGTGAAAAAATCGAATTTTGCCAATATTTCGTCAAATACTAAGTTTATACAAATTTATAAAGAATTCATATGTACTTAAAATTAAAATTGAGAACAATTTTATTTAAAAAGTTTTTCGAAATTCCTACCGGAAGTAGGTCTTTTACTCTTATCGAAAATCGGTTTTTTGCGAATATTTCGCAAGTCAAGCTTTTTAGACAGGTACGTTACGTGTATAAAAGTATTTAAAACATAGTTTTCAATATCTTTTGTATAAAAAAGATTTCAAAATTCGGACCGGAAGTAATACTTTTACTCTTACCGAATAGCGATTTTTGGCAAATATGTCATAAATTATGCATTCTATATATATTTATTAAGAGTACAAAAGTATTTAGAGTTATATTTGCAATATTTTTTGTATACATGAAATTTCAAAATTCGAACCGGAAGTAGCACTTTTAGTCTTAGCGAGTAGCACTTTTTTTCGAATATCTTGCAAAGTATGCATTCTATAGCGATTTATTAAGAGAATAAAAGTACTTAGAATAGGATTTTGAATAAGTTTTGTATAAAAAATTCTTAAGATTGTATAGTTTGAAAGTCTCATACGTATAAGAAAGTCGTGTGGTGGCCACATCTCATTTTTTTTCTTAATGGACACCTGTAGTTTTTTCTTTTAGTCTGGCAGAATTATTTGCAACCTTTATTTGCTTGCAATGAAATTTGTGAAAGTGTGTCGAAAAAAGTATTGTGTAACAAACAAAAAAAATGCAAATAACAGATACAGATTTCCCAGCTGATTTTCGAATAAGAGAAGTTTGAATTAGATATTTGTCGCATTTGTGTTGCGATTTTTTTTTACAACACCCTTGAAAATTTCATAGTAAGCGGATAAAGGTTGCAAATTAATCATTTTTTAAAATTAAATATCAACTAAATGATAACTAAATGAACATTACTAGATTCAAAAAAAAAATATCTGCCTGAAAGGAAAAAAAACTGCAGGTGTCCATTTAAAAAGAATGCCACCACACGACTTTCTTATACGTATGAGCGTTTCAAATTATAGAATTTTAAAAAAATTTTATACAAAAATTATTCAAAATCTTATTCTAAGTACTTCTATTCTCTTAATAAATCTCTAGAGAATGCATACTTTGCAAGATATTATCAAAAAAGTGCTACTCGCTAAGAGTAAAAGTGCTACTTTCGGTCCATATTTGCAAAAAATTGCTAAGTGTCAAAACATTATACCAATCTTCAGGCGCATCCTCCATCTTCTTATTGAAGATATTTGCACGTTCACGAATTTTTGTGTGCACTTCAAATGTTGTTTTTCTCGTTTATTGTTGAACGTTGGACGTAGCAAGTTTTGACAACCGCAACTTTTACACACAACTACACGTCCCGTAGGCGCGCCATCTATCTGCTATTCGAGAAATAGACGCGCAGGCACCTCGTTGACCGACTACCACACAAGAAACTATTTGAAAAAAAAAATGTTTTTTTAGGTTTTGACCAACTTTTTGGACGTTTCAGACCACTGTGCACCGTTGGAAAAAAATGGGATTATGACCAGTTTATAGTTTGTCAAACCGTTTTTATACTTTTTTTTATTTATTAATATCGGATAATAAATAAAGATGTTACGGAATGGCACGATTTTTATCAAACATCCTGTATGCTAGCACTAATAAGACGAGCACAAGTGAGTAAACAATATTGAATGTTCAACCAGCAGTATAAAAAACACAACAGATAGGTTTCTGATTGGAAATTAACATAGGTTTAGTCAGTCCTTCTTACACAATAGGTAGCCCCTGTATATAGTAAAAAAGTAACAACAACAAAATTTTAACAGTAAACTCATATCCAAAATGTGGCAATTGTATGGACATTCAATAGCGAGACATTTTTCGTATATGTATAAGCACACCTCCTATAGCTGTAAATCAAAGTACTTATTTTCGCATTAAAACATAGCACTGTCGGGAAATAATAAAGAAAAAAAAAGCATGCAACTTCCAAAATAATGTATCAATTATCAAATTAATAGTAATGAAGAAATTATACGTTAATTAAAACCTCAAAGTTATTTTATTTAAAATGATTTGATTTGCAAATTAATTGGCTTTAATATCCAAGGATTTATTAGAAAATGTCTTATACAATTCGGTAATTTTTAGAGCTAAAATCCTATTATTCTCTGTTGCAAATTCGAAAGTATTTACAGGAATAATACATCCGTTAACTATTTAAAAGTAAATAATTTAATAAATACTAGAAATAAACACATTTAATTCCTTCTTCTTAGAGTGCATATCTATGTAGTCTGATTTCATTTTCTCTGAATTGGCTGTTTACAATATGTTTTCATATTGCATGATATTGATGTATGTATATGTATATGCATGGCAAACATATGGCAAATAAATCTTTCAAATCTAGAAATAGACATAAATTTAAACAAAGAGGAATAGCACACATTTTCAAAAAACATTCTTTTTCACAAATGTTTACATTGGCTAACGGATATGTGTTGCTTTACTGTTGTATTGCAATATGTAGTAATTCTATGGACCGAGTTATCATTTTTACTTTCTTATACGTAGCACCCTCTGTATTTTCACGATATCAATAGAATCTAGATACATAATTATTGTAGACGGAGTCGCAATAATAAAATTTAGCTTAAAACAACGCGTCACACAAGTGCTTTTTGATGTCCCTAGTTGGGAAAAGAGCATTTTATGGGTACAAAAAGTACAGAAACATGTAGCTTTAGCACAGTCTAGAATTCATGTCACTATTCCTACATTTAAACCGAGCTGGAACAATATCACCATATATAGAGGGTTTCAAAAGCGGCAATTTGAAACAGCCAACGCCCCACCAAATGCCATAACTGAAGATTTGATTCCGTTAATTGAAAGTCCATGTTAGTTCATGGTATTTCTAAGGTCCGTATTAAGTTCTCTAGTTATTAATTCTCTAGTAGTGCCTATATCGATAGAATAAAAACAGTAGTATTTTTTTGTATTATCGGCATATAGTGATGATAATTACAAAAGTATAATGCTTTGGGCAAAGAAGATGTGTAAATCATGTAAAACAAGCACCCGCAGATACTTCCTTGAGGAACTCCGAAGTGAATTCATAAATCATCATTTATCTGTACCCATGAGTGCCCGTGACATCAGTTGCTGAGATAATTATTTAGTAACGCTACATAGCTCTATAATGGAAAATATAAATCAATAACGACTGGTTGATCATATCGAAAGCTTTAGAGAAGTCTAGAGAGATGGGCTTCCAGATCCAGGAAAAATAAACATCCTCAGTAATACAAAAGTTAAGTTTAACAGCATAATCCTTCTCTCTAGATCTGAATAGATTTTTAGTCAAATAAGTAGACCTGAATAGTAGCTTACTTCAATGAAAAAATCGAATTTTACCAATACCAAGGTTAGGCAAATTTCTAAGAAATACAGAAGTACAGCTTAACACGTATAAGTTGAGCGATCACAGACGCAGATCAAGAAGAGAGAGAATGCACGACAGAGATGGATACATCTGTAACAAATGCATGCATGTACATCCCGCTACTACCACTCTCCCCCTTGTCCTTTGCGCATATGACCTTCACCGCTCAAGTTATATGTACTGAGCTGTATGGAAAAGTGAATCTGAAATAAACTTCAACCCTTAAACAAATTTTTGCGAACATTTAACAAATTATATATTTAACACAGATTTAGTTACACTATGACAAACTTAAATACTTCTCTTAACTACTGCAAAAAAAAATTAAAAAATTCAAACCGAAAATAACACTCTTTCTTTACAAAAATCTCGCTAATTACGCATTCTATGCAGATTTATTGAAAGAATATGAACGTATGTAGATCTCAATTTAGAATAAGTTGTGTATACAAAAATTTCCAAAATTCGGAACGGACGTAACACTGTCACACTTACCGAAATCAGTTTTTGAAAGTATCTTGCGAATGATAAAAGTGTTTCAAACTTAATTCGGAAATATTTTTGTATAAAAAATTCAGAGCGCTTTTACATATAAGTTGGGTGGGTAACTGCGCCCTATACAGGGGGAGATTGTTTTTTCAGATTCAAGAAGGAACGATTTCGACAGAAAGATTCAATTTTCAAAAATTAAAGATTGAAAGATGCAGCGCGTAAACAAAAATCTTGTCGATTATTCAGAAACTTGAAAAGATGTAAGTGTTTCGAAATTGGCGGCTGTAGATCTTTTGGTAGGCTACACATTTTATTTAAAAAATAAATTATCACCATACTAACGGAATTACCTTTATTACTTTTGTAAGTATTGCAGTTCCGTTAGGCTTATAGAAAAAATATAATCAAATAAAATAAACAAATATATTTTAAAAAATAACTAATTGTACATATAAAATTTCTTGGAAAAAAATAACAACACAGCACAATTAAGAAGAAAAATCTGAAACCCTCAATGATGTCAAAATAACAAGAACTAAATCTACAACAGCTGTAACTTTAAGGAACAGCTATAGAAGGTGTTATTTCTCAAAAAAATTGAAGATTGTGTATAAACGTTTTATTTCATTTTTGATGTTCCGTCTATTTTTTAGATTTTTATTGTACCTATTATAATTTATGTTGGGTGTTTGTTTAAATATTTCATCTTTTCTACCTGCTTATAACGTTTTCGTAGTTATTTTTATTAGACTCAATGCCGTTTAACAAAACACGAACAACGCAGAAAGAAAATGGATTACCCGTTTGTATGTAACAGGTGAGTTCATTCTTTTTAGGTTATTTGCCTTTTGTTAAACTTCAATGAGCTTACCTCAGATGATAATTACGAGCCGCCACTGGTAGAAGCTATAAAATTGATGTGTAGAGATGTAATAAAAATCTTTGTCTATTTTAGTCTATCGAATCACTTGGTCAACGGCAGAAGAAAGTAACACCTGACCCACTTTTATGGAGCAAGGCCACTCTCACCTCTATTTCCAAGTCAATGTCCCAACCGCTGGCATTCTCGGGATAACCAAATATTTATAATCAATTAGGTGACAAAGGTGTATACATGGGAAATGTTGATTTTTCAAAAGCGTTACCTAATAATATATTACACTGCTCTCTTACTTTTACCTTTGCTTTTACTAAAACGTGCTAACAGGTTGTTTTCAATAGAATAATCACTTTACACACTTTAACAACAAATATATCTTATTTTCTAATACGTACACTTTGCGCAATACCCCGTATTGCGAAGTATTTCAAAATTATAATTCCAATAAGCAGCAACAATTCCACATGTAATCTACGTCTGATCGAAAATGTTTCGCCGTTAAACTTTCTAAATTATTCTTAATTTTAATTCAAATTTTAACTTGTACGCTTCTGATTAATATTATAAAAGTGAAAACTGCGTATTCTTCCACATTTCTGTCAGAAAATATAGGCAAGCATTCTACAAAATAAGAAGAATTCGATTAAAAATTATTTTGCAAATTTAATCAAATATCATCGTGTATATGATAGATACATACAACCAACTGCCGTTTATTCACAAAAGAAAGTTTATGCGACAAAGATAGGAATTGAGAAAGTTTTAAATGAATTATATACTCACATAGAATTCTTTTAAAAGAAGGTAAGCAAGTGAGCAAGAACGTCCGCTTGGTAGCCTACTTTTTATTCAACTTATAAACATAGTATAACACTGAATAATGTATAAGAAGTTTCTATTTTCATTTTAAATAGAAATTGCATAATTAGTTGCAGCACACAAATCACAAATTGATTAAATTGATTTGGGAAAAAAATTGCAGTTAAATATTCTTGCGCACATGCGCATCAAAGTATCCGCGAAATTTTAACTTCTTACCATCAAATTTCATTTTCATTAGATAAAATTATTTTACTTTCATCTTATAAATATTTACATATAACTCGCACTACTTTCTTACTTTCAATAACATGAATGAAAGTATATATCATTCATAATTTATTTTCATCCTAAATGTATCTTATTGGTATCCAAAACTTAATGATAGATTTAAAATATTAATTGCCACTGAAATTATTTAAATACTAAATAAACTAAAAATTATAAATGACAAAAATTCTGACCTGACAGTATCGTATAATATCCCTCACTAAGGGTTGAAAACCGAATTTCACGCGCACATAAGTTGATTTATTTCGAACTTGTAACTGTCTCCACTGACACAGTTTCTCTTGCACCCGAACACAGAACCTCCTGGACCCTATACAAGCCATAGTTCGTACTGTTATGAGAAGGTAATCACTGATCGTAAATAGGAATTGCACCTTTCCACCTAGCACGTTGCCGGGGGTCCGCCTGTTTCCCTCTACAACACAGCTGATCGTGCCGGAGTGTGTCTCTTCGCCATGGCTACGCGTTTATTAAATAGTATTAACAATGCATTATATAGATTAGAACAAACGATAGCTTTGGCTTTTGGCAGAAGATATCCTCCAGGTAACTATACATTACATAACCCGACATTTCGTTTATCAAATGATCGCTCGTGTGCGTTTTTTTATGATGCCACATAACCTCAATTTTGTTTGACAGAAGCATACTGTATAGCATGGATAAATGTGGAAAATACAAACAAATACCCAAACAGTCCTGGTTGGACAGTAAAAGATATTATAGGAGATGGATTTCTGTGGGCAGTACCAAAAAGTAGACGAACACTTGAGAGAAGGTTAAAAAGAAAATACGGTAGCCCAGAATACGTATTGAAAATATTAAAACCAAAGGCCACTCTTAGAACATGCAATAATTGCGGTGATGATCACGAAGTAAGAGTTTTATGTCGTAAGTAGTGTATAAACTTAATAGAATAAAATATTTAATTTTGTATATTTGTAGCAACCTGTTACAAGAAAGTTATCGATGAAACTAAATTAATGCAAGATAAAATTCAAGAGGAATTGAAATTGAGTCCAGTGGAAAATGAAGTTGCTGTTATATACGATGGTGAGAAGAATGAAAAACCCAATGAATTTTGGGAAGGTAAACGTATCGTAGAAATGAAAAAACCAAGACCATCATGGTTTAGTAAGAATTTAACACAGCAAACGACACAACAACCTGCAACAACAACTGATGTTAAACCTACAGAATTAGGATAAATCATGCCAAGTAATAGTTTACTTCATTATTCATCAGTAATAGCAGTAGAGTTTTATAGTGTTATAATATTAATAATAAATCAAAATATATTAAAGCATTGTTTTTATTTAAATTTACATTACAAGAGACTAAAACAGGTGATAAAGCTTGAAATATAAAAAAGAAGCATATTTTGCAGTAAGTGTAAGTTCTGATCTAATCAGACTGATATACGGAGACCACAAAAGGTAAATATATTTAGACTATTTATCAAACACTACAACATGATTTCCAAATAACAAATGTAATATTTTAAATACTCTAAAATGTTAGGTTTGACCTATTTCACCTGCCAATCTTTATTAACTACGCAAAATATATAAACTTTATAACCAAGACCATTAAAGCACAGTTAAATTTTCCGCTACAGCTAATGTCAGATAAATCTAATACGCCAATAGATGGCGCGTAGTATCAAAATTTTAAATTACATCTATGGCTTTATACAGAGCGATTCACAATCTTTATCTCACCTCAACAATACATGTTATGTGTATCGCGTCTTCCACAAACTCTAAGTTGACATTTTAACATACGGGTTTCCTTGCAATGACTTATTATTTATTTAATTTATTACTGACATTTGAAAACTAGAATCAAAACAATTTGCCTCTATCGCGGCAAAATAAATTAATGTAATCATACCTTATAATTATTCTAAAAATACGGCATATTATGTGTTAACAAGACGGAATAAACTTTTTGAATCTCAGTGGCTTTGCATTTAATAAAGAACGTACTACTTACACAGTACATTGCAGTTTCATCAGAAGCTCTGTGGTTCTCATTTCTATAAATTATCGTGACAGCGAATTATTTTAACGAATGATCTTATAATTAGGCAAAAATATGCATTGAAGATATGGCACTTAATTAACCAATTTAGTTTAAAGGTTATGTCATGTAACGAAATGTCATCTGGGAATATTGCGAATTCGAATATGTCATCTTATGAATCTGATTCGATTACATAACCATTTTTAAATGCATTTTTAATGTACAGTTTTGTGCAATAAAATGGCGTACACGTCTTATTGCTAATTTTGACATTATTTTACCATTGTAAAAATGGCTTAAGTTAAGTTGACAAATTGAATTATAGCGTCAATTCAATTTGTCATACGTGACAGATATTCAAACAAAAGTCATATTTACATAAGCGTATATTAAATGTACGCCAATTTATTGCACAGAACTGTACCTAATGTAAATGTGTGATCTATTACACAGTTCCCTGCGAGGCTGACGTACAAATTGTAGCTTTCAACATCTAAAATAAAATATACTTGATTAAAGTTAAATTTTTATGCGTTTTCCAGTATGTAACCATGTTTACTTTAGATATAGTAATACATATACAGTGTGCTTACCGACGACCTGCGTATAGGGCTTACTGTGAGATAAAACGACGACACCGAGAGTTTGTATGAGTTAGTACGAAAAAGCAATATACAAACTGCTCCTTGGTCGAGTGTAGTGTTGGAAAAGAGGGGATTCGAGTAGATTTACGCTGAGGCTAGAACGGGCTAGGCTGACTCTCCGTTTAAGCAGGGCAACGAGGATAAATAGCGCAGCTGTACTGCAGTTTGTATATTGCTTTCTCGTACTAACTCATACAAACTCCTGGTGTCGTCGTTTTATCTTACAGTAAGCCCTATACGCAGGTCGCCTGCAAGCACATGGTATAGTTGAGACTAAATTTTTTTATGTGTTTTTAGTGATAAGTAATAAAAATAGCTGATTCTAACAGGGCTTTTTCAATACAATTTTTTTGCGGATTTTTTATGGATATCATTTAGAAGTTATGCGATTTTCCCCCTTATTGTAGATATACAGCACGTGTCAATTTTCATTAGCCATAGGCGATTAATCCATACAGTACGTGGCAACATAGTACCCCTTCTTTCCTTTCCAATGCCAGCACGACCGATGCATGCTCGTAAATACAAGTTAACGTGGTTTGCAGTATCTATTCGACCACCGGCTTGGGTATTTGTAATGCGTTCAGAAATAATATTTACGAGTTGCAAGGATTTGTTTTTCTTTTTCCTTTCAGTAAATGCAGAGAATTATTAAGGTTCGTGCACGCTGCATGGCACAAACAAAAGCGTAATTCTAATAAAATTAAAACATAAGGTAAATAAAAAAGGATTCTGAAAATAATAATAAACTACTAGATCAGGAGATCGCGGCGGCCATTTGATGTTTCCCGTTCCAGTAATAAGACGGCTTTTATTGCAGACTAGATCGCAACGTGTTCGCAGCTAAATATTGAATGTATAATCTGGTGGAGAGAAGTGGGAAGATCGGAGAAAATCGTTGTGATGTCGATTATTGCCGGGATTGGTGACGGACAGTAGGGGTGCCATGTTGCCACGCATTACTTGTATACGTATAAATCGCACGTAAACATTGAATCCCTATACCTAATGAAAATTGACACATACGGTATACTTTGTACGAGATCCCCGTTGTTAATAATTTTTATTTATTTCTTGCATAATATATCAAAAGTGCTCATTATTATTTTCTCTGCTGTAATTTTAAGTCTATATTAGTCAAGTTTATATAAAAGAGTTTTCTTTTTCTTTATTTATAAAATAAAGCTTATCATCTTTGAATTTATTGTAAAATTTGCAATTTTAGATCACTTAGCGAAAGAAGATCTATTGGTAAACATTTTGGCTTCGTAGAATCCACTAGAAGAGCCACCCACTAAAAAGAATGAAGCGTCAATGAGACAGTCATTTCCGGTACAAAAACAAGTTCGAAGTTGTCATCATATTCAAGAGAATTTAACCCCGAAAAAGCGTTGGTAGTTTGAAGATCTTCTTTTCAGCAAATACAGGCTGGCTGACCAGTTTTGTAAAAAAAATTCTTTTCATAACATG
Source organism: Amphimallon solstitiale (assembly GCA_963170755.1). NCBI lineage: Eukaryota > Metazoa > Arthropoda > Insecta > Coleoptera > Scarabaeidae > Amphimallon > Amphimallon solstitiale. The sequence goes on along the minus strand of OY720681.1, from coordinate 112,677,344 downwards.
AAGATCACAGATGATATTGCATCAGCACATCAGATGAAGAGGTTGTTAAGCACTCTCCTGAAAAGCTAATCAAAATTATTGAAGATGGTGAATATTTTACCGATCAAGTTTGCAACGCCGATAAAACAAGGTTATTTTAGAAAAAAAATCATTTCAAGAAGAAGACGTTATGTTCTGTAATAAAAATAAATTGCCTGAAAAAAAAATTTATGATATACCGATGAAATAAATTCGCCATTTGTCCATTTGGATTTAGGTTTTACTGAGCATTTAGTACTTTTGCTGAGCAATTACTATTTTTTACTTGTATTATTTTACTGTGTTTAGAATTTTTACTGAGTATTTGACTAAAACACTGGGAATATGTACTTTGCATGTGCATTTAATAAGGGCTTTCCAGTTAGAGGTTAAAATGAACTAGGTCAATATGACCGAGATCAAAATGAACCTACCCTCGCCGGAACAAGTAATGGTAAGACTTTGGAATGGGTCGCCACAAACACATTGTACATCACTTCGTCTTTAGACGCTACACAATAGTACTGCAATTTGAACTAAATAAACTCATGTACAATCTTATTTTTTTTATATATAAATGTTATAATCCGTGTTAATATAGTAATAAATATGACGTATAGTTATTTCAATGTTCATACTTCTGTCCAAAATAATCTAATTAACCTGCAAGTGTAAAATATTCGCGGGCAATTTGAATGTGCATTTGCCATCGCATAACAAACAAATGCCCTAGCTTTGACAGGTGTAATATTATTATCTCAATACTACATAAGCATAGGCGGATCTTCCATTAGGCTGAGTAGGCTGAAGCCTAGGGCCCCAAAGAGAAAGGGCCCCGCACCGAACCAATTTTTGAAAATGCTTTAACAATTTACAACAAACCTGGGATAACTAGGAACAGATTTTCAGTTTCGAAAATAACAGACACGATATACATATGTAACATGTAGTATATTCTATTTGCATTCAACGTTATTGTGGCATTTATATATTCATGTTTTATTGCATTTAATGTCCAAATATCCAAACATGTGTTTACCAGATGTGTACATATTACCCTGTAAAGCAAAAATAAAAATAGTAGGTAATTAGAAGAATTTTTTGCTTCATATTTGAGAACACAAAAACTGTCATAAATTTAAAATTTCTTTACCTCTCTAATATACTCTTAAGGATATATTATTTACACTGTTTTTGTTGAGAATACTAAAACTGTCATAAATTTAAAAAAAGATACCCAAGCATATGTCGCAAAGACTGAATAGTTAGTAACTTTCGCTTTCTGTCTCTCTCCCCTGCGAACCTTTAGATGTACGACGATTATTCCAATTGTAATATAATATTTAATATTTTTACATAGCTTCCTTACATAAAATTATTCAGTTTTTAAAGGAGCATTCTATTCTACCAGCACGATCACTCAACCAAGGTGATAAAATTCTGATATCTTGATTTATGGATAACGTAAGTACTAATTTTTAAAACTGTTATTTATTTCAATTGTTAATCAATATTTTTTCGGATACTTGTTTTCATTATAAGCAGTGCCGGATTAGCTATATAGCAGAAGTAGCGAATGTTAGGGGCCCCGCGTTCCTGGTCACACTGTGTGATCTAGTGGATGTTATATTATTAAAGCATAACCATAACTAACTAAACACAAATAAATATATATACATAAATATACTAAAAATATGTTGAAATTGATAACGGTTTTTTTTTCTTTGTAGGTTTTTAAAATGGTATTTTAGAAAATTATAAATATAACATAACTAAAGACAAGCGTAAAAATGTTCGGAAGGAAATATTTAAGTGGCAGTCAAAAACGAAAAATAAAAGAACATAGGGTCACAGAATTTTCAAAATGTCAAAAATTAACTAGCTTATTCCAATCCAAAGACGGCAGAGTCTGTGAATCATCCAAAGAAATGACAGGGTCAGAAGAGGTAAATGTAACCGATAGTGTAGGAGTATTTGAGGAGCATGGTGAGGACAGTGAAGCAGAATGTCTTGTCCAGAACAGAGACAAGAACTGCATGCAAGAAGAGACAGAAAAATTGTCTGAAATTGCGGATATTATTGATGTAAGAGTAAACTATAGTGATGTAGGATTTTGGCCAAAGTTTATTACTTCTGAATTAATCGATTTTTGCCTAAACCAGCCATCTACGTTTTTTCAAAATAGAAATGAAATTGATTCATATCCAGAATCTAAGCAGACGTATAAAGATCAAAGCAGATTTTTTTGTAACAGTTTCTTTAATAAACATATGAAAAACGGTCAAACGGTTGTAAGATCCTGGCTTTGTTATTCTTTATGCAAAGGAGCAGCATTTTGTTTACCATGCAAATTATTTCCCCATTCAGGAAACGTTGCAGCTTTGGCATCTGACGGTTGTAAGGATTGGAAAAACATAAGAAAAATTCTTGTATCACATGAAGAATCTGATGACCATAAGAAAGCCATGATGATCTACCTCACACGAAAATCGAAAGAGGGTACAATAGACATGGAGTTAAAAAAACAGGCAAATGAAACTGCAAAGTATTACTACAATATTTTAGAACGGGTAGTAGCGGTAATAAAATTTTTATCTGAGAGAGGTTTGCCACTACGAGGTCATGACGAAAAGTGGGGCTCTCCACATAATGGAAATTTTATGGGTCTTATTGAACTTATTTCAGAGTTCGATCCTTTCTTAAAAGAACATCTTATAAAGTGTCAAACTGGGGCGATAAAAGCTACTACTTACTTATCCAAGACTGTATATGAAGATATATTGCAGCTCATGGGAAAAAATGTTTTAAAACGTATTATAGAGCAGATTAACGGTGACGATACAAAATATTATACCCTTATTGTAGATTCCACGCCAGACATTGCCCATACGGATCAGCTAGCAATAATATTAAGATATTGTTATAATGGAAAAATATTCGAACGATTTACAACCTTTTTACAGATCGAAAATCATACCAGTGAGACACTGTATACAAAAGTCTCAGTTTTTAAAAGATGCTGGCCTTCCTATTGAAAACATCCGTGGGCAATCATACGATAACGCATCTAATATGAGTGGAAAATACACAGGCTTACAAGCACGAATAAAAGAAAAAAATGTACTAGCAGATTTTGCCCCTTGTGCGGCGCATTCTTTAAATTTAGTTGGAGTGGAGACAGTATCAGTTGTAATGGAAATAACAGAGTATTTCGGAACTATTCAACAGATTTATACCTTTTTCTCTGCATCCCCACATCGTTGGAAAATATTGAGTGAAAAAGCATCACTGACATTTTCACTAAAAAATTTAAGCACCACCAGATGGTCTTCTCATTACGAGTCAGTTCACGCGGTTATAGTTAGCTACCAAAAAATACTCGATACTCTTAAGTATATATTTGATGAAAGCTCTGAAAAGGCAGAATGTAAATTAGAGGCAAAATGTTTATATAAGAGAATCACAAAGCGGGAGACAGCAGTTTTATCTATAATATGGGAAATGATCTTGGAGCGATTTAATAAAGCTAACAAAATATTACAAACTCCAGGTTTAGATATATGCCAAGGCTACACTTTACTCCATTCACTGGAATTATTTATTAAATCTTTACGAGAAGATTCCGAGCAAAAATTTAAGGATTTTGAGAACAAAGCAGCTGAAATGAGTACAGAAGTTGAAGAAAGTTTTAGTGATGCCCATAAAAGAGTGAGAACAAAAATATATTTGGATGGAGAAAAAGGAAGAGATATTTTTACTGGAAGGGATAAGTTTCGTATAGAGGTATTTAATGTGCTATTGGATAAACTGGGAGTCGAACTTGAAAAAAGGAGTATTGTATATAAGGATTTGGGAGATAAATTCAAATTTTTGATAAACTTGGGTAAAAAAGACTCAATTATTGAAACTGAATCCTTAACGTCGGTTATGTCATTGTATAAAAATGATATTGGCGAAGAACTAATTAGTGAATGTAGTCAATTCAAGCATTATTTACACATAGTATGTTTTGAACAAAACGATGCTATTACTGCTTCTGAAATGTTAAAACTAATTTTTGAAAACAGTCTCATTGACACATTTCCAAATCTGTACACAATTCTTAAAATTTATTTAACAATACCAATAACGAGTTGTGAGGCAGAACGATCTTTTTCAAAAATGGCCTATATCAAAAATAAGTACAGATCAGTAATGTCGGATGAAAGGTTAAATAACCTTTCAATTCTATCCATTGAACATGATATAACGAGATCCATTTCGTACGATGAAGCAATTCGCGAATATGTTTCAGTGAAGTGTAGAAGAGAAAAGTTTTATTAAATTTTTTATTGTATATAGCATTGTCAATAATTAATAAATGCAATTGCTCATTTTTATGTTTTGTGCAAAAATTTGTGGTAGATGCCAAGTATATAAAAATGAAATTGCAAGATATTAAACTTGCGAAACTGATAGGAGAGCAATGTAATAGAGGTTAAGATGAAAGTGTATGTTCATGTTAGATGGAGAGTATTAACGTAAACATTGAATTGTTTAGAACCAGTATCTTTTGGTTGGCAAAATTGTGCAAAATAAACTTTCCTATTTTAAATATGAACATTTCAAGGCGTATTCCTTGATCTGTGGTGCATGGGTAAGGTCCTACCCAGTCTTGTAATTGTGTTAAAGATATCATTTATTAAACATTTTCATTTAAATTTATACAAATTCATGCATGATCTTTTGTGTGTAATTCTTTTAACTCTATGCTCTGGACGAGGCAATGAGATCACTTGCTTGGGTTGAGTTTGGGCTTTTGTATTTATATTTGTTTTACGTTTTCTATAGGTTTGGTCCTAGATGTGCCAATTTTGACACAAATATACGATCACTTTAGATTTTGTCAATATTGTAATGGGTATAGATATAGGCTATTGTCATTACATGATAATTCGCGCAACACGACATTTGTCTGAATTTTGTTTTTTGTGTTTTAATAGAATTTTACTTCTACATCCGTCATTTTATTTGTTCTTTTAGTAATATTATAGTAATGTCCAAAAAGTTAGGTTATTTTAGAAATTTAAAATATTTAGAAAGCATGGGTAAAGGGGCCCCAGAAATTCAGTTAGCCTAGGGCCCCCCAAAATCACGATCCGCCCCTGACATAAGTAGTACCTGGTACGAGAGATGTCTTTTATGCTTTGCATAGTAGAACATAGAGGGCGGCATTAACATTAGGATTGATTTGTCCCCGCCTATCTTCAGCCCAACAAGGATTATTATCAGACCAATATCTGTAATTTTGCCTGTTTATCAAACCGTTTAAATAAAAGGAAGCCTCATCGCTAAATAAGATATAATTTTGAAAATGTGGTTGTAGGCGCTTTTTCTCCATAAACCAATCGCAAAATTCCAGTCGCCGATCACAATATTCGTCATGAAGTTGCTGTACACTCATAATTTTATAGGGATCCATTTTAATTCAAGATTACACAGAACTTATAGTCATGTTATGACAGCAGGGACAAACATAGCCTCCTTGTTATTCCTTTAATCTTGGAAAATGTATTAATGTTTAGGCACTATTAGCTCGTAAACCGCCACTCTAATCAAAAACTTGCATCCTCTTTGTTTTGTCTAGAATCTCAAGATGTATTAGAAATTGTTAAAAGAATGCGGTGTTGCCATTTAAGAAAATATGTTTCTCTGAAATAGCTCCCAATCTGGCAACAACGCGTTTATTTTTTCCACACATTTTTCTTATTTTGACTAATTCCTAAAACTTTGCTTCAGGAACCATAGGTCTATCTTTGCAAATATAAAAGTTAGCCTATGTCAAGATTTAAAAAAATAAGCCTGTATATGCAAAATTTAAAAGACATCCCTCGTACTAGGTATTAATTAATTTTTAATGTTTCGAATATGTGAAACAAATAAAGAATAAAATATTTCTTTGTCATCACGTTCAAACGATTTATTCGTTTATCCAATCCAATGTCACGATGAACTTATTGTTTACAAACAAAACTCGGAGAAATTTTATTTACATGTGTAGAATATATGAATATTACCTATATGTGTACATAAAATCTGAGCATTCCATTTCACATTGGTTTTAAATAAGCCGGCGCCTAATAAAATTCCCCTGACATGCGCGTAATCTAAAATTGAAAATCAATTGTTGCGCGCCAGGAGGAATGCAAACAAAAAGTCATTCACACAAGTACGAAAAATAAAATATGGCGTTAGATTTCGCATCAACATACAAGGTATTAGTTTTAGGCGATTCGAATGTTGGGAAAACGTGCATTGTCCATAGATTTTGCGACGAGCGGTATTACGACACCTACATTTCTACAATAGGTACGTTTTCACTTGACATATTTGCAATTAGAACATCCTCTTGTATCATGTTTCTTCACTTTATTTCAATACGAATATATTCGGTACAATTTCGTAATTAATTTTCCAGGCATAGACTTCAAACAAAAAATAATTAACCTGGACGGAGTTCCTATAAAATTGCAAATATGGGATACGGCTGGCCAGGAACGATTCAGAACATTAACGACAGCATACTATCGCGGTGCAATGGGAATTTTACTAATGTATGACGTTACCAATTTGGAATCATTCAATCACCTAACATATTGGTTACAAAACATTGAAGAGGTAAGATTCTTAAGTGTTTATTTTATGCACTGGTTGGTGCAAAAGTAAAAGTGTTCTTTCAGAATGCGTCACCTCATGTCACCACAGTATTAGCTGGCAATAAATGTGAGGCACAAGATCGTGTAGTCGATTCGGATAGTGGTAAAAAGGTAAAGATTTTAAACTTTAAATTACTTAGTTTATTTATAATCCGTAAGGTGTCGCTTGTGTATTCCGCTATGAGAACTTCTTGTCAAAAGAGAATTAAGCAAATTTTACGAAATTTCTAGTAAGTACTTACCTAAAAGCAGCTTTTGACTTTTATGTTAATTTCTTAAACAAGAACTTTTTATATAATATGTTGTATAGTTTTCTCAACTTGTTCAATTTTTACTGGTTTCTAGAAGTTGTGCTGCAAAGTGCTTTCAAAGTCTTGGCTCGGTGACAGTTAACATATGTAAATTTACATTCAAGTTCAAGTATGATTTTGTGTACTTTGTGTTTAATTTAAATGCCATGTATGGTTGATATTTCATATCTGACAATGCACGTCATAATTACGTCACGAATGGCGGGAATATTTGAAAATATGTGCCACCTATTAAAATCAAAATGTTTTATTCAGAACTGTACGAAACACTGCTAATTATTCCATTGCTTGTGTTTGTAATAAATTCACTTAATTATCAGTTAATAAAATGTATGCCACACATAATTATGATGAAATAGCCTTAAATATTATTACGGGCGACATTTAGTGAAAAATGGAAATTTCCAAGTTTCTCTTTTTCGCTTTTCGGCTAAAAAATCGATGAACAATGACTTGAATTGCCAGATAACAAAATCCATACTATAGTCACCATTTTTTTAGTTAGTTTATCACTACTGCTTCTGCACTATTAGTACTACTAATGCATCAATTAATTTGACGAAGTTGTTTATAAATGCAATAAGTCTAAATGTTTATAAATGTAAAACAATGACAACAATTTTTGATCAATAACTTGTGCAAAAGACCGTGAAAAACCCTTACGATCATGTATTTTTTGCAATTTATTTATAACTAGGTGCTATAAATGACAGATTATTATATTAGAATGCGTGTACAACGCCACCAACTTGCGTATTTTGTTGTGTTCTTTATGGGCTACTCGTAGTTCTCCAAATAATAAGAAATAAATTTTAAATTACATTTCAGTATATGTATATGTATAGTTATTTACCTATCAAGGGAGTAGTCATATTTTACATTCAAGACTTTGGATATTACGATTCACAACTTTTTAATTTTTAATTGTGTTGAATCTGCAACACAATATACACCACGGCGGTTGTTATTGTTTATTATGCTCCTGTTGGCTTCAGTGTATGGGTTACTTACTAATTGAAAGTGTTGTTTCTAGCATCTAAGTATATTTTGTGTGATGCCAGACACTTTTTTTTTGTAAAATAAGTGCATCTTTTAGAGCATTAATATTAAATTGTTATTGTTATAAATTAATATTATTATTATATACAGCGTGTCCCAGGACACGCTGTATATAATAAAACCACTTTTTTGGTATCAGGGGACCTCAAAACGTGGACATCTGCAAAAATCTCGAGGTCGAAAATTTTCATCATCACATTGAATTTCAATTTGATCTTTTGTAAGTAAGCCCTGCTTGGTTTGAAACTTACTTTTAGTATAGTTTCGAGTTTGTGAAATCACGTTGGCCTTGACAGTTGAGCAAGATCTATTTCCGTTTCAGATAAAGTAGTACCTTTTCCGTTCACGGTATGCTAAAATATTGCTAAAAAAATTTGTTCAGAATGACAAACTATGGAGCTATACAAAATTATATTTATTCACAAATGAAGTGTACAAAATGTAATAATAGTATTGCTCTACAATCAATCATTTATTCAACATAACTGCCACCTTTTTCTGCACACCGTTCTATACGATACCTGAATTAAACATGTTGTAAATACTTTTCCTGTCGTTCAATGTTCTACGAATAATAGTTATTTTTATAAAAACACTTGTTGAATCTAAAAAATTACGATTAAATCAAAATAGGTAAATCTTCCTGACATTTTGTATAGCGCCATAGTTTGTTATTCTAAACAACTTTTCTTAGTAACACTTTAGCATACTGTGAACGAGAAAGGTACTTTACCTGAAACGGAAATAGATCTTCCTCAACTGTCAAGGCCTATGTGGTTTCACAAACTCGAAACTATACTAAAAATAAGTTTCAAACCAAGCAGGGCTTAATTACAAAAGATCAAATTGATATTCAAAGATTTTTCGTCCAGCACACCTCTTGTAACATCAATCCTGGAACACGCTGTATGTTACCTATACATTAGTATACCCATACACGCGTCTGAATACTTAATAAGTAGCATACAATAGTTATTTATGTAACAAGTCAGTAAAGTGATACTTTATCGAACGAGTCTGATTTACGAGCCAAGCGAGTGAAGCGAGCGCGGCGAGTAACAGACGAGTTCGGTAAAGGTACTTTACTGACGTGGTGCATACAAAATTTTATCGCCAACCATGAAAATTGTTAATTTAAGAAATAAAGATATAATAATTTATGACAGTTTATGACAGTGACAAACGATTTATTTTTAAAGTCATCAGTCATGGCTACGCTGACAGATATTAGCGGCAGGTAAAGTACTTTATTGTACAGTACGATAAAGTGTTTCTTTACCTCCGTAAAACGCTATGGTAACGCATCACTTTACTGACGGTTGGCGATAATAGTTATTTATGTAACAAGTCAGTAAAGTGATACTTTATCGAACCAGTCTGATTTACGAGCCAAGCGAGTGAAGCGAGCGCGGCGAGTAACAGACGAGTTCGGTAAAGGTACTTTACTGACGCGGTGCATACAAAATTTTATCGCCAACCGTGAAAATTGTTAATTTAAGAAATAAAGATATAATAACTTATGACAGTTTATGACAGTGACAAACGATTTATTTTTAAAGTCATCAGTCATGGCTACGCTGACAGATATTAGCGGCAGGTAAAGTACTTTATTGTACAGTACGATAAAGTGCTTCTTTACCTCCGTAAAACGCTATGGTAACGCATCACTTTACTGACGGTTGGCGATAAAATAAATTACCGGTTCCCATCTTTGCAATTTTTGCAGTGTATTACTCCAACATTATAATATATCACAGCAACGACGGCAATATTTACTTAAAGACGTGAGCTGTTCAGTTTCAATATTTTGTCACCAGTTGTCGCCACCGTACAGAGGAATTTTACTTATTTTCTTGGCGGTACAATTACCTGGTTATTATAACAAAGACATAGGTACTTAAATTTACTTTGAATGCATTACTAAATGTATTGACAAGATTATATCGGCCGCCTTTTTCGTACTTTTTTTCTCTAACTGCGGCAAAATGTGTTGACAAATTTTCACTGAAATTCTCGCAAAACATTAAAACTTTAAAAACATCGTTATGTAGTTTTAGAAAAAAATTTGTAAAAATGGCCTCCGGTATCTTGTAGATAAAGGTTCATAGTTTCTACAAACGGAAGATCAAACCAAAATTCTAAAATTTGGCTGGTATATTACACCGCCCGTGTTATAGGAATTTAACATGCGATAGACCGGTATAGAAGACTCTTAAAAAGCTCCAGCAATTTAAAAGTTTATTACCTTACATTATTTTTCAGATGGCCGAAAATTTCGAGTTACCATTCTTCGAGGTCTCGTGTAAGAATAACATAAATATAGAAGAGGCATTCGTTACATTAGCCCGTCGAATACGCGAATTAAGGGAAAATAAAGTGAGTTCATTTTCGCTACCTACTTCTATTTTTATTTTTCTATTTCGGTGCTATAAAGTTCACTTTACATTGGATAAAGTTTTACTTTATCGCAAGCGAATTTTTTTTTTTTTGAAGTTGGTAACAAATAAAATATGAAACCAAACCATATTTCATTGTCATATATAAACGTTTTGATGTATGGGTCATTTTCAATAACCTTTAACTTTACATATACCCTATTACTACAATCCAATCTAAAATGATATTAGGGCGCACTAATTTTTTTAGGTATATTCTGTTATGGTGTGTCAATTTAAAGAAAAATAATAACCTAAAATTGCTATCTCCTTTAATTTTTAAACTTTAAATATTCCATTTTACATTACCGTCACGTTATACTATTTCAGTTTTTCAAATTTGTCTTTATATATTTATCATATCTTGTATATATGTATCTTATAAAATTATCTTTTTTTACATTCTTTCAACAATTGTTCTTCGCCATGTTTATGTAAAATTTCATAGATATAGCCGTATTTCTTTGTTTTTAAATATTTACGAAATATACCTAAGAGCACTAACATTACCGTCACGCCAACTTTTGGCACAAATTTTATACAATGTATGGCGCCGGTTGATCGTTTGTTTACTTTTATGATCTTCTATAGCCAAGTGGATGTTGCGAGTCCGTGTTTTACAAAAATAACTGCCGTTATACAAGTTTTTTTAAACCACTGCTAGTTTCATATTTCCTAACCTCAAGTCTTTCTTTCTAGATATAACATTTCTAACACTGTTTTACTACTGTTCAAACATTACCGTCACGTTCGCAAAACAGCCAATACGTGATTGTAATGATAAAAAAGTGACGGTAAAAATTTCGATTTATAAGCTAATAATTAGTTTCTAAACTTTTGAAATATCACTACAAAAAGTATAACAGTATAATCGGTAAAAGTATATTTTTTGAAAGTAGTATAAGCCAAAAGTTAAAGGTTATTGAAAATAACCCGTATAGCTCGGTTAAGACCTGATGGCACTTGCGTGGATGGCAATTTTAAGACAAAAAAAGAGAACGCAGCATGAAACGTGAGAGACAGACATAGAGTTCGCTACATATGAAGGGTTAAAGACCGACTTGAAAACATTAGTTGGTATTTAAAAAATTACACTTTGTCTATCGTAGTGTATTGCTTTCGATACCGATATTTTTAACGCACATGATACATATTTTAGCCACGCCACGCGCATCCTGAGTGTCATCAGATATTAACCGAGCTATAACAACCATGTGCAGTTGAAATTGTACAAAGAAAACACAAGCTAACATTTTCTTTAGACTAATTAACGATATAAATCGTTAAACAGAGATGAATAGTAAAATTTCTAATTCAATGTGACCAATCTCATGTAAAGGTTGCAGGGCCTAAATTTTGAAGTTGATGACATTATTTAGTTGGTAGTAGTGAAAAAGACTTGTAGATAGCTGTCATATAGTGCACGTATGTTTCGTGATATATTTATATTAGTAAAAAAATGAACAAATACGCTTTTTTTGAATTTTTATAACAAAAAAAAAACATTTAGATCAGAATGTAAGTGTTTGAAATAAATAGAAAAATTGAGGATAGGTATCTGTCTAGCAAGGAAATACCCTAATCTAGAGATTTTCTTGTTAGTCAGATACATACAGGTACGTATTCTGTCATTGTGCTCTAGATGATTTTTTTGTTATAAACAATGAAAATATAATTCATTTTCATTCTCTTTACGGATATAAATATAACATATCTGTCAAAACCATATATGCACATTGTTATGGCTATAGACACTGCCTATACGTTAGTGTTTCGCAATATTACCAACTAGTCAATGTTGCCAACTTAAAATTTAGGCCACAAAACCTTCATTTGATATTGATCACACTGTACTACTATTGAAACTTACTTCTCAACACTTAGTGTAACCAACATAAAAAAAAACTTAATTTCAAAAATTTTAGAACAAAACAGTTTTTTTGAACTTTTAATAGCAGAAATAGAAAAATAAACGTTTCATACGACATTTTGCGCACTTTTTCTTTAGAAAACTCGCCGTGAACAGCTAGTTTTCTAAACATGATTGCGTGCGCAAGCACAAAATATTATTAAATAAAATTACAAATACAATGCTTTATCTAATATGTATGATCTGTTGTGTTAGGGCGATCCTTTCCAGGACATTGTGCGGGACGAGTCTAAAATAGTCAAACCGAAAGTAGACAACCATACGCGCGGCTGCTCATCGTGTTAAGCGATCGATCCCAGGGAAAAAATCTATTTTCCCTGAAACTAGTGATTTATATGTTTTTATTGTATATATAAATAATATGTAATATCACAAAGGCACGGACAAAACTATATTTATCACTGACTATTAACGTAACGTAAGTAAAAGAAAAGAAAAATGGCGTTCAACTGTTAACAGTCCGTGGCTGAACAATAACATTAGACTGATTTCATCATTTCACAGGACGTCATGATTTTTGAATGAACAAAGTTACGAAAGTTTAGTTCGTGTGAATCCAATTGTAGAATTCCCACTTGTATTACTGAAAGGAACAGACAAATAAGGCATTCTGTTATAAAACAAAAACAATAAGGACCGATTTAAAGTTGATCATTTTTTCTTGCAGCAATAAATATTACAATCAATTCTTTCCACCATTCCATCACAACACCAAAATCAAAATTTGACACTTATTATGGCTGTATCTGTATTAATAATAAAAAAAAAAAAAGCAAACGATAATAAATGAAAGTTCGAAAAAGAACAATGTAGGTTGAATTCTGGTTACATATTGACTAGAGGGAAATTGTGTTTGATAAATGACATATCCATAATAAAATAGTCAAAACGGAAAGGTAATTTATCAAACACAATAATTATCATTTTCATAGCTTACTTTAACAATGTTAACTTTTCCATAGTACAGTAACTACGATATTCGACATTTAATAACTCGGTTTAAGATACCGGTGTCATATGGTATGTTTTTGAAATCAGAGTAAAAAGACCATTATAAAAACATAATAATATACAGGATATTCCATTGAAAAACATATATTTTTTATAACGTTGTATCTGCACGCCACTGTGTTTTTGATAGCATGCAAATCAGTGGCGGCTCTTTAATGAGAGCAAGTGAGCAATTGCACACCCTGGAATTTTGAAACAAAACAAACCAAGCGGCGACTAACTCTGAAAGTATTTATTTATTACGTATTCACAGTTATTGAACAGGAACGTGGCGTGAGCGGCCCGCATAACAACCTACATGCACCGATCGTCGTCACAGATATAATGACGACTAACAGCGCACGAGAAACTATTCGAATGTTTACCCCTTCCACCGAGAGAAACATACCCATGGGCAATGCCCTACCGTTGCTGCGTTAAGCCATTAAACATTACATTGAAGGTGGGGAGAACTGTATTTTGTTCTAGTTCCATATCGTTAATACATAGCATGTGAGCAGATTCCCAGTCGGCTCACCGCTGTTGGTTCTGCATCTCCACATAATGCGTAACGGTCCCGCTTGATTTAATATTTTTATGTATGTACAGGGGTCGAATAATATTTTAATAATGATTTGAATTAAAATACGATAATTCCAGAACGCGTATGCCCCGTTTCCTTAATGGGGAAAAGGATTGTTTTTAACATTGATGTGCCCTTATGTAATAATTTTATTTAAACAATTACGCATACATGCAGAGTGGGCGGAGCTAGCTGAAATTAATTTCTCTCTTCTGATTAAAGTAAAATTCGGCACTTGGGAGTTTTTGTCATTGATCACGTATCGAAAGTCGAAATGTCAAAAAAAAAACAAAATGGCCGAAGGATTTTATGAAAATTGACGTATAAATGTGAAATTTTAGATACGGGGGTGTCTTAGGTCGCCGATCACAAATCCAAAATCTAAATATCAAAAAAAACAAAATGGCGGAAGATTTTTTTGAAAATTGACGTATGAATGTGAAATTTTAGATCCGGGGGTGTTTTAGGTCACCGATCACGAATCCATAATCAAAATGTCAAAAAAAGCAAAATGGCGGAAGATTTTTGGAAAATTGACGTATAAATGTGAAATTTTAGATACGGGGGTGTCTTAGGTCGCCGATCACAAATCCAAAATGAAAATGTCAAAAAAACAAAATGGCGGAACAGTTTTTTGAAAATTGACGTATGAATGTGAAATTTTGGATACGGGAGTGTTTGTCGTTGCTTATTACGTCTTCAATTTGGCGATTCTTCGAAGCGTGATTGAACAGGTCTTAAATTTAATACCTCATTTTTTCTTAACGATAGTAGATTCGAAAACATCAGAATAGTATTACCTTTCTCGCTCTTGAGTTTGTACCAGTTTGTGTAAAAAACAGTTCGAGAAGAATTTTAAATAAAATATACTATTGGCTAAATAAAATATATGTAGGGGTACTTCGAAAACAAACTGTACAATGAACAGTACCTGTCTGGAACAGTATGTCGGTGAAACTTATTAAGATTGGGTAAGCGTTCTTGTATTATACTTTTTAATTTTGAAATTATGCACTCCCTATGTGAACCACCCCGAGCCGCCACTGATGCAAATAAAATTCAGTCTCAGCCACACAACTTTTATTTGAAACATTTTTTTGTATATGCTATAATAACGATGATAACGAGCGGGTAATTTATAATGGACAACCCTGTATATACTCAAATCTAGGCCGTTTAATCTGTCGTCAGTAGAATTCCCCAATTAATTTTTTAGATATTTTAGGGATGTAAAGGATCTTTCAAAAGTGCACGTGGTGACTGGTAAAGTTGCCATTATAAATTAAAGTTTATAACTTTGTGGGGAAACAAACTTTTATTACATCTTTCCAAAGCCTCAACCGCAGTTTGTAGCTTTTCCGCTTTATCTTTGATAAACTCGAGCCAAAGTGTAACTTCTACCATAGCACCTAAATCATCCAATTGATAAAATTCCAAAAACTGTTGGGTGTAAATCAAAATTTTTTTAATGCCTAAGCTATTATTACTACTTACATATTTTTTTTTGAAAAGGAAGAGTAGTTTTGTGTTTAATAAATTTTGCCTGTATTGTTTGGCCGCGAAACGGAATATAAATCACCCTTCGATAATACTCTTCTGGCGATGAACGAGGAACATCATTTCTGTGAGTTTGCCGATTGGTGGTTCTAGGTTGTAAGATTGTAATGTCAATCTCGTCACATATCGTTTTGGTCTCCTGTCAAAATCTGGAAAATGACTTCTCGTCGCATTGTCTCATTATTTTTAAACATTCATTTTCAGCTGACTCAGGAGCTAAACTCAGGTCCAAATTTGAGGTCTGTAAGTACTTGCTCAGTGGTAAAGTCAATGAAATTACAGCTTTTATCACAAAAGTACATAAAAAAAGCTTCTTTGACAAATTGCCGATGAAAGTAATTGAGCGTCGATTGCCGGAGGGGAAGTTAACTCCCAACTGCCCCTCGCTGTGCAACTGCAGTAACCATATATAGAAAATAAATCGTAAAAAACCCTCTATTATACCATAGAAGAACGAGTAATACTTATTGAACAACACGGTGGTGGTCTATTTAACTTCTTCCTATATCTTCTTGTTATAATAAAAACTCGTTTCTTCATGAAAAATTAGTTCTTTTATTTTTGTGCATATTAAAAATTTGCCAACCTTATGGTCTTTTCAGACTGGGAACTTACTTTAGAATAACTACTATCAAGAGGAATGCTCCACATAAATTTAAAAAACGTAGAACCGATAAATTAGACATTCATCTGTTTTCAGCGACATCTCGCGTGGAGGCACTGGAAGTAAGTTCCACGTATCTGGTTATTATCCAATTATAACAACGACAACAAATTTCTATCTCACTTGGCGTTCTAATACAAAATGTTAACTGAAATATGTTAATCCTAAAAAGTTATTCGCAAAATTAAAAGTACTTCGATTAATGTACAGAATTCACTATGTAATATTTTCAGAAAAAATATTCAGCAAATAGGTATTTTTTAGACGGAGTTACCACTTTCGGTAGGTCAGTTATGTCCGGTTATGTCAAAAATGACATTTTAGTGTTTCTACATACATATAATGGTCAATTGTGTGGCTTGTGGTCGTTCTAAAACGGCAAGAACAAATAATATTAATTTTTCTCTTCATCGGTAAGTTATTTCATTGGCATTCAACATAGGCAAAAATAATTTAAAAAGAGGTATTTTAAATAAATTGTCATATATCTAACATGTCTGATTATGTGTTCAGTGTCGTAACATATATATCCAAGTCATTTAATATTTGACGCAGATTTCCTTTAAACCCGTTTATAATATATTAAAAAGAAGAAAAGAATTGAAAACATAATACACTCACGATATTTCTTTAATTATTTTTGGACTAACAACCTATTTCAAATGATTATCGAGAACACAGGAAGTGTACATATACCCTATACAAAATATTTATGCACGCCTAGGCATTGCGGCGGCCATATTGAGTTACCAAATTTGGACAAATATTATTATTAAGGAGACTCTCTCCTGTTCTATTCTTTACTCGTAGCGCTTAACGATGTATTTTCAGAATGATCTTTTGAATGTGACGGAATTTAGCAATTTATTATAAAAATGTCAACTACAAAAATATTTTTTTATTCTCTCCTAATTACAATATCGTTTTCCATATCAACATTTCCATTATATCCATTGTGTGGTATCTTTTTCAAAAAATCTTGATAATCCGCAGGCAGACCAGATTCTTGAGCACCCTCTAATATGGTACTTAAATACACCTGAGATGGTTGCCTTTCGTGCGGTAACATAGCAATATCTGGCAAATGCGATGGTATAGCAGTCTGCTGATATACTCGACATAATTTATCGGTACCGTTGTCCATTTTCACACTAATATCTAATGGAAAATAAACATTGTCGTGGACACCTTCTTGTCTATCTAATGTTATTAAATGATTTTTGTCTACTTCCCAAACAGCTCCCCACACAGTTGAACCAGGAGTCTGTACAATCGTTGCTGCTGCGCCCTTCCATCTGAGTGAATATGTTAAAAAATCCAATCGATAGTCCTCTAATTTTCCAATTCCTATCCTAATTGCACTAGGATTATTCGCGTGTATTCTTTTAGTTAGTAAATTACTTCCATAGGCGAAGTATGTAAAAGACATGGTATTATGGTTTATCTTCTATACAGCTGATATTAAGACAGGTGGATTGACATTTTAAATTATACTTATCTGGATAAAAATACTGCTATCTCATTCAATACTTGTATAATTACTATTAATTAATCATCTTACTTTTTTTTTCTGAATTTAGTTAAGGAAAGTTACATTAAATTATGAAATTATTCTAAATTTACTTATATTATTATTGAACAATATAATGGCCGTCAGCAACTAAAATGTACAAAATATGTGACTGTCAAATACGGAATATTAAAAGTAACCACGAATCGTGCACGAATATAACAGTATACGAGTTGGTTAATTCTTGACCGGAACATGACCTGTCTGTTGTGTTTCAGACGCTTCTTGTGATACATCATTTAAAATTAAAGAACTAACCTGAATGACTTCCTTATCTTGGATCAGTTTCAATCAGATATAGTCGATATAGTATTGAATTCCGCTATACTTATGTTAATTTCGAATCGCCCACTTCATGCGCAGAAGATTTAAATGTTGTATGTACCATTAATAAAATCAGTATGTCTATAGTCAAGTTGCACAATTTGGAGTACCTAAAAGTAAGGCACCCGAAATATTGACATTTCTGTTAAAAGGATATGGAAGTTATAATGATAATGACAATTTACGATTTTAGGTTAGATTGACAGACGATCGATCTATATAGGCTATGTGTAATTATGTCTATTTTTAAAGTAGCGAGACGATTTTCTGAACATACCCCTGTCCCAAATTACATGCACGAAAATGTTGAAAACAATATATCGAGTATATCTAATAACTATTACTGTCGAGCTCTGAAAAGAACTGGTAAAGTATATAATGAAATAACAGAGAAATAATAGAAACAGCAACAAGGCTTAACCATAAACAATGTCAGTTGAGAGAATCTGAGCAGAATGATACGGTGCCATTTGGCCTTGCTTTCGACCAATGAGATTTCACTGTCAAAGTGGTCTGTTCAGAAATTCATCTCGCTACTTTAAAAATAGAGTATAGAGAGGTAACCGACTTTTCATTTTCATTAAAAATACAAGAACTTCAACAATCTCTTAGGCTGGGTGCATACCAAATATACAAAATGTTTGACAAACAATTTGTTTTAAGCCATGATGCACGCCAGTTATACCGCGAGATCAAAATAGTTATTTACGAACCAAGTGCGGGAAGACTATTTTCCCGGATGAGCGCACTTTGAAAGCACAAGCGACCGAAGGGAAGCAAGTGCTTTTAATTGCGCGAATGCGTGGAAGATGTCTTCACGCAAGTGGTTTGTACAATATTTTTTGTACGAACATTAAATTAAAAAAATATTATTGATTAATGTCATTAGTATCATACCTAACCTAAAATAGATTACCTAATTAATTTAAGCATTTCATGTACGTAACTATTACTCACCTTTCCCTAAAATTAAGTTATTATATTCTTACACATGGCAAACATGAGGTATTTATTCTTATATTTATGAATTTATAGTAAATTTATTGCGTTTTTTGGCTTAATTACAATTTATTACGAACTGCCAATATGAATGTCGATGTGATCTAATAGATGGCGCTTGAATGTCGCTTAAGATGTCGTCAAATAGATGGCCCCACAAATTTGGAGGAATTTTTAATTATTACTCCTATGTCTCCCACTTTTAGTGAAGAGTAGTCGAGGGAAATAGTATTTTACAGATTTTCAATTTTAACTATCAAGTTAGATTTTTTTTTAAATGTCCCAAAGAGCCAGTGTTTTTTTCAATTTTTACATGCGCCAAATGTCACTTTACAGGCGGTGAGTACAAAAATTATATTGATAAAGTTTGCATGGAATGTAAAACGTCTGTCTTAAGTTATATCATTAAGTGTCATATGTACTGTCATTATATATTTAATGAAAAAAAGTCGGTTTCAAAAATGAAAATTTTTATTAATGTTTTTTGTTTTTTATTTTGGCTGCCACTAATTTTAAACATTTTACAGAATTCTTTTTATTAACCCATTAAGTGGCTTAATGTATTGTATGTAGTGGCTCCCTTATTGGCCACATACATTTCTTGCTGGCGCATATATTCGTCATATCCAATAAAATAAAATAAAATAAAAAATAACATTCATATTTAAAATCTATTCAAAGAATATGGCAAAAAAGATGTTTCGTTATATAAATTCGAAAAAATATTAAAGCAAATATAAAACTTACTTTATGAAAAAATATATTTTAAAGCCCTATTTCAATAATAAGTTAACACATAGAAGAGCAAAAAGAGACTGAAATTCACGTTAAGTTCTCTACGTTGTAAATGACACCGGCCCTAAACAAACTCAATCTTGCAATTGTCATATCCCTTCTCTATCACTAGGAACGATTAGGCGTTTATATTCGACTTAACCATTCAGTATACCAAGTAAATTCATGATGCGAATATATCCGTCATATCCCTTCTTTATCACTAGGAACGATTAGACGTTTTATATTCGACTTAACCATTCAGTATACCAAGTAAATTCACGATGCGAATATATCCGTCATAAGCGCTACACAATACAAAAGACCATGACGAATATATGCGACGTAACCACATAAGGGGTTAAGTATGTAGTGTACATTTCAATTTAACTTTAAACAAAATTTGATTCCTTTTTGTTTATAAATAAGGTCCATTTTGGCGATGGAGGTAAAACTTGGGTCACGCACGCGGTACTAGTATAGATACTATTTCTCCTCAACAACAAAAAATCGTTAGTTCTTAATGACGTCTTAAAGTAAACGGGCCCTAGACAAACATGTTATTTGGAGACCCTACATAAGTTGTCTTCAGAGCCAACTCTAACCAAAAATTATTTTGGAGCTCCTGTTTATAGTAGTACGATGAAGTCCTAAAATATTGGTGAAGGAAAATGTACTTTACACCCATAATGCGCCTCTTGCTGCTGCAAGTATAATAATCAATTTTGCGATTAAGTTAAAAATATTGTACGGATTATATTCATTTGACTGAATACGAGAACTGTGTCTTTCTTTAGTGGTAGTTTTACAATTGGACATTATTCAAAATAGATAGATAATAGAAAATATAAAATACATGTGTGCTAGATATTATGATATGTTAAGGCTTATTACTCATATACACACTCACAATCACATTCCATATATACAGGGTACGTAAGTCTTAAGGTAATTTACAATACAATAACTTTGGAATTGAACAAGTGTTATATTAGATTCTATCATTTAAACAAACATTAAAAAATTATACATGTATATTATATACCTAATACTATTATATGAAAATTGAAATCAAATTGATTTACCTAATCCAGATGGGAGACATGCATGGTTATGTTTGCTTATATATTTTTATAAACATTTTGTTATAGATACCTAGGGTATATAATATATTTGTCATTTAGATTTATATTTATGGCTTAAATAACAAATCGGCACGATTTCGTTAACATAAATTTATTAATATGCGTCCTGTATATACATACATTTCACACGTCATTTTCATTAATTCAACGGTCCTAGAGCTATCTGTATACTATCTAAAGGAAAAAGACCAACGTAGAGAAGATTAAAGAAAGTCATCAAATAGAGTTACGTTTATTAGATACGTAGATTCTGATCATATCGCGGGCTATTTAATTGTATCAAAAAGTATTGTCGGTCTTTTTCGAATTAAAAACAGTTATTGCCTTGTTTCAATATACTGGCAGCTTTAATAATGATATATAATACTAAACATAACGAAAAATACAATACAAGACAATAGAAATGAATGTACAGTAAACGCCAAATAAGTAAATAGTCTTCAGTAAGTGGGCGTACGCGTTTTTAAAAACGACTACAGCGCATTCCCACCACTCGCCATCTTATTTGGCGTTTACTGTATTTTATCTATAAAGATAGGTTATGACTTGGGAAGACTGTTGTTTATTAATACAAAGAGGAAATGTATTGACAAATGTTATTTTAACGTTTTTTTTTTAAAACTAAAATACTGCTTATCATTATGAGGTTGAACGGCAGAACATTGACTGTATAATGCATGCACGACAAAATAGGATCAACAACAACAATATTTACGTATGTACCAAGTCAGTAAAGTGATCCTTTATCGAACGAGTCTATTTATGAGCCAGCGAGCGAAGCGAGTAACAGACGAGTTCGATAAATGCATTTTACTGATATGGTGCATACATAATTTTATCGCCAAACGCAAATTTTAATTTAAAAAATAAAGGTATAATGATATGACATTTTATGACAGCGACAAACGATTTGTGTTTAAAGTCATCAGTCATGGCTACGTTGACAGATATTACCGGCAGGTAAAGTGCCGCTAAATCAAAAATTATATTGATAAAGGTTTGCCATGGAATGTAAAACGCCTGTCTTAAATTATATCATTAAGTGTCATACTGTCATTATATATTTACAAATTTTATGTCAGTCAAATGTCAGTATGGCATTTAATGATATAATTTAAGACAGGCGTTTTACATTCCATGGCAAACCTTTATTAATATAATTTTTGATCTCGCGGTATTTTATGGTACAGTACGATAAGTGTTTGTTTACCTAAAAGGCCTAAACACTTGTCGTAAAACGCTATGGTAATGTGCATCGCTTTATTGTCGGTGGGCGATAATATTTATGTACCAAGTGAGTAAAGTGATCTTTTACCGACTGAGTCTGATTTATGAGCCAAGCGAGGGCGAGAAGAAACAGAAACAGAGCCTATTTGATTTTTCTGATTTTTATTGTCAATATTAACTTATTTTCAGAAACTGAATTATTTGATTTCAGTATACAATACATATCAACAAAGTGTCTACCTAACTCAAATTTTGTCTCGTAAATAACCATGATTTTGTTTTACATGCTTCAAACAATAATGTTATTTTGTTCTAGTTATTTCTGTTAACCAAACAAATATTTGGTAAATACAGAAGGTATAGAGGTACAAATAAAAATATTTCCATGAAACCAGTGTTCAAAGACTTGTATATGTTAATGTTAAACTTTGTATCCATAAAAACGAACAATTCGACTTTGCAAACATCTGCACTTACATTCCAGACACCAAAAAAACTTGATTTGAACTTTTCAAACATTTCTATTGACAAACTATTGAAAGTTCACATCAACTCATTATTTTTTTCAAATTAAACCTGAAACTCTGACAATATTTCTTGGTTGCGGTAAGCAAATTGTAGGTACAGTGGTGGACTCCCCAAGGTGGACACCTAATGTACCCTGTGTAACAAGTACTTAGTATATTACATTGGTATAAGTCAAAGTGACACAACTGACTGAAACGCCACTAATTGAAACCATATTTACAATACATAAAAATAAAAAAAATACTATAGCAACTAAAAGGTGTCTACTTTAAAAAGTCCACCGCTGTACCTATTTGTTTGCACATATATGAACGAGAATATTGTTTCATTCGACAAATATGCAATTGACGCAACAAATAATTTTTTTCCGTGATAAGCGTGATCATATGATTATAAAGTAGTGTATATTTTGTAAATTAAGAAGAACAAATGAAGAAAGACGTTACCAGGTTGCGAACTTAATAACATGATAATTTATTAATCGCTATGCGTATGTATAACAATTAAATACACCCATGTATCTACAGATAATGTCGGAAAATTATTTGTTTGAATATAAAATCAAGAAGAAATAGTAATGCAATAAATAAATCCAGATTTATCCTTACAGAATAGTACCACTCTTACTTAAAAAACACTTTGTTATAATTGACTACCATAAAATTTGTAGGTATGTCTGTTTGGTGTGTTAACGGAAAGAGGTAAACATTTGTCAATAAAGAATAATTTTAGATTTTTTCATTCAAGGATCTTCCCAAGTTCCGATCTCTTCTTATTAAGTATAATTTCAAATGTTGATTCATTTAGTTTTGGCCTATAATTAATTGACTATCCACAAGAACTTTATTGTATATCTGAAAGCACTGAAATGTATCTAGAGTGCTTCCATTAATGATTTTAATCTGTCATTATTCCCATGACAATAAATTAACTAAAATCGAAATTTTCCCTTAGTACATAGTTCTATATAATATTAAATAGTATCAGATATTGAATAACATTTTATTTTAATGACTGTTTTACAGTTAGATCTAGTTGGATCAATAGATAACTTTGCATATTGAGAATAAATATAAAGGTTTGGCTGTGTTTCTTGTAATAAATTTAATGTACGCTTAATAATAGGTACATATAACTTAGGTATATAAATATAAAATTATTTCCCAGGTGGCACACAAATGTTCTATGGACAAATACAAGACATTATCGTAAATATTCTTTTCATTTATTTATACATGAAAAAAGGTTTTAAAGAATGAGTAACTAATAGTACAGAAAATCTGTCACGAAAAAAGTGTCTTCTTTGGAAAAAAATACGCAAAACTATTTTATTTGATAAATCATTAGTGGGGCACGCGATGAATCTAAAATCACAAAGTTGGGACTCCCCACCTTGAGCGCTGCCAAACTCACAAAAAGGAGAGGACGCTACAATTTCCAAAAATTAGATTTTACTATTTTGAAAAAAAATGTTGGCGTTTTATACTAACCGTTTTCTTGTGCGATGCATTGTTGTGGTGTTGTAACGCTTTCATTCTCGAACGTGCGCTATTTTAGAATAACGCTTCCAGTGCATTGTGAAATACAAGCTTTAATTTTTTTATTGCGTCGGTGCAGTACATTTATAATGACGAATCAACTTTATATCATGGTGTAAAAAACAACTTGCAGGAAATGTTGTAAATTGAAAAAAAAACGGTACTATGACGGCGGGTTTAAAATAGATAGGTTGGAAATGTACAACCTACAAGTTTTGTTAAGAAATTTCTTTTGACTGACCCACCATTTACGAGGAAAATCAAATCAAAAAACTTTTTGGGATTACCAAAAATCTTCAAGGGAGGTCCCAACGTTTTGGTGTTAGACTCGTAGCATGCCCCACTAACGATTTATCAAATAAAATAGCCTTGGGTATTTTTTTCCAAAAAAAATTTACAGATTGACTGTGCTAATAATAGGTATACAGGATGTCCCAGATATAAAAAGACGGAGTAATTTTCTATGTTGTTTTTTAGATTAAAAAATTACATTACGGACCTGGCACAGAATGTATGTTTATAAATACACGTAAGAATGCTCATTTGTAAATAGAAACGAACACGCATTCATAGAAAAATACGCTTTTATTTGTATAAAACGGGAAAAAACGTTAAATTGTACTCATTCATATAAAACATTTTTTGCCCGATGCGTCTAGATAACGCAGCTGGGTGACCCACTTTATTGCAGACAATAAAAGATTGTTTTTATTTTTAAAATAGGAAGGTTGTTGCTCTTTAATGTGTTTGTAGTCGGTAACAGCTGATTATTATTATTTTAGAATATTCAATAAATCGTAGTGTTTCTAGCCTTTATTACAGTAAATATCAAGAATGTAATTATTTTTTTCTAGCAGGTGTAAAATTAAAGTAATTAATGGTTTGATATTTATTATGAAGTATCTATTCCTCCTCCTTTTTTTTTAACGCAAGTAATATGGTGGTCCTGAAAAGGACCGATTGTGAAAGTGAAGCAGGTGGATATTTAGTCCAGGGTCGGCGTAAGGCCAATTGAATTCTTTATTATTTTTTTCTGCCGTCTGCGCACGAATAAAGACTTGATATTTTGAGGGAACGTTTTTACACAATCTCGCTTCCGATTTCTGCTACTCCGTCTTTTTATTTCTGGGACAGTCTGTATACAAAAATTCTTTGTGGTAACATATTATAACTAAATAGCTTTGAAATTGTGAAAGATAAATTGCAGAATAAAATTTGGGAAAATTAAGGTTTTACATTAAAAAATAATGGTATTCTGTGTATCTATTGAAGACTATGTCAATATGTAAAAGGTTAAACTATGCCATTTCGTATATTTAATTACATTAAATTTATTATAAGTTATACTGTTCCTGTATTTAATATGCAACCAACATTACTTAATGTAACTACGTGGTTAGATTCATTAATGGAAACAATCATAATTTTATGTTTATGTGCAGTCAAGACCAGAAGAAATGTCCGCTTAGATTCTAGTTTAAAAACTAGTACATAATTAAATATGGCTTCGCTGTATTCATACATTTGTTCAACCGACAAAACAAATGCTGTTTAATATATTTGTATACAAAAAATTATTTAATTAAAGCAACTAAAATAATAGATATGTATGGAAAGTTATTTCACTTTGAATGCGATATGCGTAAGCTCGAGAGTTAGGCAAATATAGTGAAAAATCAATACAGCGTAATTTGATATTGTTGTTGCGATATAACCTCTATTACTAACGAAACACAACTGTGGAGTCAAAAAAAAAACGATTATAGACTGAAAAGATAGATAACTGTTTTTTTTTTGCTATATGCACCTAACTCATCTATGTTTAACATTGGATCATGATCTGTTGAAATTGAGTAAAATTGTACTGTGCATATTTACAGGTACTTCATTTAGTGTAGATAAACTGATACATCAGTTATGT
Organism: Amphimallon solstitiale; assembly: GCA_963170755.1. NCBI lineage: Eukaryota > Metazoa > Arthropoda > Insecta > Coleoptera > Scarabaeidae > Amphimallon > Amphimallon solstitiale. The sequence goes on along the minus strand of OY720681.1, from coordinate 112,651,076 downwards.
ATACATTTAAAAGGCTGTGCTTCTTGTAAAACATTTTTTGTTGTTGATTTTTTTGTATAATCTATCATACAGTAAGTACTACTATCTATTTATATAGTACATAATGTTGTTGAAGTGGATGATTATTAAGTTTTTATGTTCATTACTTCTTCTGCGGCAATTTTGTACTTAATAAAGTTAATTATGTAAAATACAAAATTATTAAAAGCTAGAGTACGTATATATTAATGTGCTTTATAACTACTTACATAGGTATATTGGTGGTAGGTATTGCAACAAAACTTAAATTGCTCTTGCATCCGATAAAATATAAATTACTTTAACAAAAAAGAGGTCTGGATTTCGTAATCCCACTTTTAATTCAAAGAACTTTTAGTCAGTTCATTCTGTTATATAAATTACAAAATAAAACCAAGACAGAAACATTACATTAAAATCGACTTTAATTGAAGCAGCATTCTACGTCGTTTATGAAACATCATTACCTTATGCCCAGCTATAACTTACAATCTACTCTATTTCAAGGGCCTTCATCACAAGATGTATTGAATGGATAATTGAATTGATAATTAGCCATGTACTAATAGAAAAATTAAAGCATATATATTTTGATTGGCAATATTATACCTATTATCGGTAAACTTTATTAAATAGGTTCCATCAGATGCATCTGATTTTTAGGAGTAAAAGACACAGGACAACTAACTTGCGAGCTTTAAAAAGAAGTCGGGTTAATTATCATAGCAAATTTAAGGAAAAAAAAACCTGACGTTAAGGGTCCTATATAGTGGATCGGAAATGTAATATTGGTTGCATAGCACATAATTTAATAAGCCAACGATGTTCGAGTACTTATTACACATAGGGAATAAATAATAAATATTTGAAATAATAACTCAATATCTAAGCGAATAAAAATTCATTTATGACCAAATATTTACACATTTGTAACCGCGGGGAACATTTTTACTAGAATAACAATTCATTGTAAAGTGGATTGCCTAATTTTAAAACAGAGTAAAGAATAGTTGAACGAAAAATAAGTGCAGAGCGGGGTAGCTTTTTATTCAATTTATAACGTCCAAGCAAACAAATCCCCTCCGAAGGATTTTTGAAAAAACTTGTTTTTAATATTTTGACATATTAATTAATTTTCTTTAATCCGATAATTTTTTTCTAAATTTGATTCTTCAGCGGGGTAGATTACTAAATTCTTCATAAGTTGACGTTGAAAGGTTTTTTCCAAATTTAAAATCAACAAAAATATCTTGCATCTAAAATCTGCTATTTTTCCATTGTTGACAGATCCACTATATAGGACCCTTAACACATGTTTTAAATGATACGTGATTTATCAAGTATAATTAAAAAGATAAGCATTCCATTCTTACAAAAAATCACAATTATTTACAGCGACATTTTTCACCCAGACCAAGTACTTTTCTAATTATATATCAGCAATAAGACTATTGTCTCAATTTCTACCACAAGCTATAATACACATGCTGCCTTTCATACTTATATGTATACATGTTTGTTGTTAATATGTAATATTACGTAAAACATACATTTTCTTTACATTTCTCTACTAAAGTTCCATCTGTACGCACAAAACTAAATATATAAGTAATACATATTTGCCTAAATTATAGTTTTTAAAGAAAACAGTTTTTATAAAAGTACCATTGTATTGTTTTTAACTGAATTATGTAACACAATGAAAACTTCCTTGTTTAAAGTGTATATTAAGCATAATTTAAGTTAAAAAAAAAAGATAAAATGATGTATTAAGAAATGAAATAGGTTAACATATTAACTACCACGATCAACTACTAAAGTGATAAGTTACTCACAACTGCCAGTACCAGAGAGGGATATTTTTATTTTGCATTAAATTTATTGTTGTATAGGTATTATGATGTACATTCTCATTTTTCATAGCAGAACGAGATTCAAAAACACTGCCTGTATTGCCCCAAGTTCAAATAGTAGAAGAGTGTATCATGTGTATTAAATTTTGAAAGTTGTTGTCCGTCAGTAATTGTCGTATCTCAGACATGACTTTAAATTTACATAGATGAGGTACTCTGAACCTGAACACGTGTTATTTAATAGGAAAGATACGCTACGTGTATATGGTTAAGTCGCTTTGGCAACCGATATGCGCCAATAATTTAAAATGATCTCAAATTTGAGATGTTGCAAAATTTTATCTGTCACGTAATATAACCTACAAAAGCAATTTCAGGACTGTCATAAATATTTGTAATATTCATACACTTTTTGACGTTTGTTATAATTGTCATACAAACAATATAAACTTGTTAACAATGTTTGCCCACTATACAAAATAGCCAACTATTAAATACAATATACCTATAGAAAAGTAATATTTAATAAATAAATTTATAATATTCAATTTGTAAGTGGCTTTCATGTAAAAGTAGTTTATACAACGAGTCAATAATGACAGTTATTATTCCCGAGAGCCGAATTTACGAACCGGGCCGCGAAGCGGCGAGGGAGTAACTCGGCTCGAGGGAATAATAGTCATTATTGCGAGTTAGTATACACTACTTTATCTACGACTAACTGAAAATTACTAAAAAAATCAAAATAATTAAACGAAAAGTCAGATTACTTTATCAATAATACGTTTGACGGTTAGACAGTTGATAAAATGGCCGGACTTGTCTATCGTTACTACGACAACGTTGGGTACGTTATGTTCTTATTGGCGGAATGCAGGGAATAATGGTAACGTTATGGCTCATTATTCCCCGGTCGCATTTCATTATTCCCTCCGGGTATTATGAGTGTTATTATTAACCAATAGTGAATAATATAATACCTACTTTATTGTTTAGTCGTGGATAATAGTATTTTACTAGCTGAAGCTATATATCCCCTTAAATATTAATTAATTAGTTTAATTTTCTTGTATTGCTCCATGGGAATTTGTAGTGGTATTGTATTGTCGTCTTAAATTCGTACTTTGGCCGTGTCGGCTGCCCAAACAATTCAACTATAAGCAACTTTTTACAGTTGACATATTAACGTGTCATACGGCTTTTACATGGTGGTATGGAACAGCTTTTGTTGCCTGATTATAACAATAGTAAATTCCTAGATATCTTACTTATCGATACATTTGACACATTGTCATGTATTACCAGGGCAACATAGACAGTCTTTCTGAATCTCTGTGTAACTGGTAGGCACTCATACAAATAAGATCGATCAAAATTTCCATTTGCAAAAACAGGTAGAAAAGAATACTTATAAGGCTATAACACTCACTTTTCTGGTAAATGTTAATAAAAAAAAAGGTGTGGTCGTGGTAGTAATCTGTTATATATTAATAAATGTAAAAAATTACTTGCTTTATAATAAATATACGTATATAAAGGATTGCTTGCTGGGACCATGTTTAATTGCTGAAAATTTATTAGAATATTTTAATATTCGTCTGGCGCTGTCAAAATCGATGGTTAAAAGAAGAGGATTTATAGATGTCGATCAATGACAGCGAGATTTGGCGAACAAAGGGTAGATTTTTCGAAAATTGTGATATATATTGGTTTAAATGGATATATTGTTGGATTTCTGGAGATATAATTTAAGGAAAAAATGACTTTAAGAAAGTATAACACTAGTTGGAACCTGTGGATAGCTTTAAACATACATATATTATTGTAATCTAAACTAATGAATAAATCAATGAACTGCATCCAGATGTGTATTTTTTTGTAATTATTAGTCAGACCTCTACTCCTGGGCACTCCTGGCAATTATCCTCTGAGAGCTAACGGTTACTGAGATAGCAATGAAGCAATTTTTATTGCATAATCTGTTATTAGGTAAGTACTTGATTTTTTTTTTATTTTGAGTTGGCTTATTCTTTCTAAGTAAACCACATGAATAATAATTGATTGACAGGTTTGTTCTAACCTTTGTGATTTTCTCATTTATTTTTATATGTGATTCAGCCTTAACCTGTGGTGTGGTATCAACCAGTTTCAATATTATTCCAGTAACCATTGAGATTAGGCCATATGTGTATTGGTCACATTTTTGCCACAGCCACCGACCACAGATTAAACAAACAGACCGACAACTACTTGATAGAAAAATATCCAAGATCTTCTATTCTTGTCACACATGACTGAACGGGTACGAAGATGGCGCTAGCAGCATATGGGCGCGGTATTTGAAATGAGCTTGTGTTTAGAATATGTTTATTTAGTACGTTATTAATGTAATAGAAAAATATACAAAACTATTGGACAAATCACATAGGTACCTTCAACTTTTACGTTTACAAAATAAGAATACTTAGATTTTACTATTGATAGAAATCTCTGTTTATTATACTTACTCAATATAATACATGAAATCACTTTAACGCAATATATTCCTACGAGTTTATATTACACCACAGTTCACTAATTATCACTCTATACTTATTTAATCATAAACTCACGATCAATATCACCTTACTTATACTTAATATGATGTACAACTAGAAAGCATTGCAATAATACGTCAAATTTTAAATATTCTACGAGAAAAGAATAGAACAGGAGAGATAATAAACTGGTGGGGGAATAGGTATTATTTAGACGAAAGATACCACTTTAAGGCAGGCCAGTTTTGGCAATATTGACCAATCATAATTTATAAAATGAGTATTTTAAATAACTTGTCATATATCTGACATGTTTGATTATGTGTTCAATGGCGTAACATACATATTCTAGGCATGTTCTTTTTCATGTTTTCTTTAATACAGTTAGAATAAATGTTACTATATTAAAAAGAATAAAAGGATTGAAAAAAAATGCACTCACGATATTTCTTTAATTATTATTAAACTAAGAACCTATTTTAAATGATTTTCGAGAACATACAAAGTGCACATATACCCTATACAGAATAACCAAAAATTTCAAATGACGCTAGCGCCATCTCATCCCCCGTTCAGTTAATATGACAAAGATGGTAGAGGACTGATATTTTCATTTGCTAAACAAGGAGGAGTAATCTGGATAAAATTTGGGATTTACTTACAAGTCTCTGGTTTGTTTAGTCTGTGCACCGACTCCAAATATTTGGGATCTCTCCTTCCTAGTCACCGATCGTAATTGTTCATAATAACATAAGATTTCGCCTAAATAATTTTCTGAAGAGGAGTGATACACAAATAGATTAAATTAGAAGCTAATATTTTAACCTTGATTACAGTCTAAAAAAGATGTCCAAAACAATCAACAGACAAATGATAAGAATATTTAAAAATTGTCAAAACTATAGTAGAATTACCGAACAGATGCAGTAGCAACATTGCATTGACGTAATAGCTTAAAAAGGCAAATTCACTACGCTTAACGCATAGCCTTAACCATAAATATTTTGACATTAGACGTTATAAACAAATATGTTGTTCTAACCCCACATTTCGATGCATACTTTTTATACTCGTTGTTAGATATTAAGCAAACAAATTAAGAAAGAATAAAATAGTAATAATGCTAAATTGAAACTGTCAAAACACAATACTAAATTCATTCTATTGTGGCCGTCCTTGCAAACGAACCAATAGTAAGCGTTATTTTACGTATGACGTTCAAGTGACATTTCTCGTGCGATGTTGCTACTGCATCTGTTCGGTAATTCTACTTGTATACGTTATTAATATGAAGTATATTTCTATATATTTCACGTCATTAGTTTTTTTTTTACAATTTACAATAACAGAAATATACATTGTGACATTAGGAGTTAGGATTGTTTATTTTTGTACGATATGTCAAACTCTAAATTTTTAGGATAGTCGTCAAATAACTGTATATTTTATACAAAATAATCTTACTTGCAAAATAATATTTGACAACATGAAACATATGAGTTGTCGGTTGTCTGAAAATGGTACCAATTGTTAGCTACCAAAGTGACCGCTTTCAAATACTGGTTATTATTGGTAAACGCGAGAATTTGCCGAATTACGAGGTTAAATTTATATTTTTGTCATTATAATATATGATGGGCCCCAGGATCAAAAAAGGAATTCATTATTCGAAAGCTACTTCGTTATCTATTTTGGATTTGTTATAAAATAGAGATACAATTACAATTAACCTATAACCTTAACCAACCTAGCAAGCAATGCCTGAAGTAGCATTTTTACTCTTAGCGAGTAGCACTTTTTTGATAATATCTTGTAAAGTATGCATTCTACAGCGATTTATTAAGAGAATGAAAGTACTTAAAATAGGATTTTGAATAAGTTTTGTATAAAAAAATTCTTAAAATTGTATAGTTTGAAACGCTCATACGTATAAGAAAGTCGTGTGGTGGCCACACCTCATTTTTTTATAAGAATTGAATTACTGGTTTTTAGGGGTTTTGTCGGTGTCACACTGTTTATTTTGTCTTTTATCCTTTTTTATATTCATATTACATGTATATACGTATATGTTTGTGCTAAGAATTTTTTATAAATATTCTATTGTAAATTTGCTCGTGTAATTTTTTTTTATTATTGCTATACCTCTTTTATTTGCATATCTGACAATGTCTATGTCTGTTTTGGACCTCTGACAATAAAGATTATAATTTATTATTTATGTAGATTGATTCACAGTTTGACTGGACAAAGTCTCTGGAACAGACTGTATAGGAATACGATTAAAGAGCAACAAGCATGCAGAGCGTGCTTAAATCCCATTCATTCATATTTAATTAACCATTTTACTTCCCAAATTACGAATACTTTTAGCAAATGACCTAAATTTTTATATTTATGTATTGTTTCATTGACTAGAGCGCTTCTACATTCACCTAAATTATTCTATAACTGGGCAAAAAAAAAACAAAAAAAACAATAACCCATGCAATAACCGAACTAGAGGTGATTAAAAGCATCAATCAATGTTCGACGGAGGTTAGAGAGCGGGTGGTTGGGTATGCAATAAGCGATTCCTTTCGTCTTTACCTCGTCGACCAATCCAAATAATCACACCACAGTAGGCGCATTCGTGTGGTAGTCACCATGGTAACGCGGAGCCCTATAGCTGTACACAATATTATATATATATCGATCTCTAGCGTGTCACATACTTACACGTGTTCTAATTTTTTTAATGCGGATCCCCCGGACGTTGTACCACTACACACCAGCGGGCTCATTCAATTCATTCAATGGTCAGAGACCCATCTAATGGGACGCTCGAGATGTCGCTCCTCTGCAAGAACAATCCGAACAAGAAGTTAGTCATCATGAAGGAGATATCACTGTGCGATGATAGGATGACAATTCCGTTGTCAGAAATAAATAAGCTGGTAGCGTTGAACCATCCCAATATTGTAAGGTAAAAATATTAGAGAAAGAGCAACAAATCCAAATATCATCTGTGGAATGCTAATCTAAACGAGCACTTGACTATTATTACTTACTTCATGAAGTCACATAATTTTGAGCACAGCACGCGATGAACTATCTAGAGCTTTTGGGTGCACTGATATACCTACCTACGTATGGAGCTTTTCTTTTAAATAAAATGCTTTTCTGCGAAATTAAACACTCTTAATTTATAGTAAATATTTCTTTCCTCTTTCTACCTATTAGATAACTTAATTCAAATTGCACGTATTTCACAATGTAAGTATTAAACATTTTATTTTGACTTTCACAGTAAAAAATTTTATGTTTTCAAACTGAAATTCCTAAGTATTGCATTTTTGATTTCAATATTACAAACTATAAGTATAAATTGTGAATATTAGCAATCTTAATTATTGCGTCCTTTCAATTTCTCCGTGCTTTTTTATCCAATACGTGTCAAGTAATATCAGCCATGACGGTTTCTTATTAAAAACTCTTTAAGCCTCGTTCACATCCACTTAACTTAAACCCTCCTTAACGTACCGGAAAATTAACACAAAATTTATGAAGTCGTTCACATTGCCTTAATTTACGTTAAGTGCGCAGGCACAGCGGGACAGCTAGAGTGTCAATCAGATAGGTTCTAAAACGGCTTTTTTTCATATAAATGGGGATAGCTATAGATGAGTCGCTCTCGCAACCGACATGCGCCACTAAATTAAAATGGCGTCAAATTTGAAATGTATATAGGTGTAGAAAAAATAATATTTAATAGCTTTATTTATAATATTTAATTTGTAACTGGCTTTCATGTAATAGTATTTTACTATGGGAAGGTATATATCCTGAAATATTAATTAATTTGTTTATATTGTTTTGAAATTGTTCCGGCCGAAAGAAATTTGTAGTGGTATTGAATCGTTGTCTTTAGTCCGTACTTTGGCCGTGTCGGTTGCCAAAACGACTCGACTATATGCACCAGATCAATTAAAACGCCGTCGTACATTATAATATAAAACAGGAACGTACAAAACAATAAAATAGCTGTGGCAAATTGTGCAGCAAATTTCGCAAATTTAGGTTATGCTAGTTTCAACTGACTATATGATTAGAAAATAAAAAATGAGGTGTGCCCCCACACTACTTCCTTATACGTATCAACTTGTCAGATTTTTTTTATACAAAAATTATTCAAAATCCTGTTCTAAGTACTTCTATTCTCTTAATAAATTTCTATAGAATGTATACTTTGCATGAAAAAATGTGCTACTCGCTAAGAGTAAAAGCGGTACTTCCGGTCCGAATTTTAAAATTTCATGTATACAAAAAACGTTGCAAATTCAGCTTTAAATACTTATTAAATATACTGGGGTGTCTCTAAAAGGTGCGGAAAAAACGCTACCACACATTTCTGAGGGCAAAATATGACGATCTAACCCAACTTACCTTAGTCCAAAAGTGGATGCTTTCGGAGATACAGAGTGTCAAAAGTTCAATTTGGTTTTAGTTTTTTATAAATAATTTCTGTAATAATTGGTATATTGTCACAATATTTGGGTAGGGGGGGGGGGGTTTCGTGGGGTAAAAAATTTAAATCTGCTCTCATTTTCATTGCAAAATGTAGAGGGCGCCACCTGCGGCATATTGTATCCATTTAAAACGTAATAACTTTTTTGAGACACACTGTATTTAACTTTTAAATAAAAATTCTTATTCTCCAATGTTTTTTACCTAGAAAAGGTATACCTGGTAGGAGTTGATTGGAGCAGCCGTTTATGAGTAATGTGGATATAAAAAATTCACTGAGGTAAGTTGGGTTAGATCGCCCTCAGAAATGTGTGGTAGCGTTTTTTCCGCACCTTTTAGAGACAACCTGTATATAGAATGCATAATTTACGACATATTTGCAAAAAACCGTTATTCGATAAGAGTAAAAGTGTTACTTCAGGTCCGAATTTTGAAATTTTTTTTATACAAAAGATATTGAAAATTATGTTTTAAATAGTTTTATACTCGTAACGTACTTGTCTAAAAAGCATGACTTGCGAAATATTCGCAAAAAACTGATTTTCGATAAGAGTAAAAGACCTACTTCCGGTAGGAATTTCGAAAAACTTTATAAATAAAATTATTCTCAATTTTAATTTTAAGTACATATGAATTCTTTATAAATTTGTTTAAACTTAGTAGTTGACGAAATATTGGCAAAATTCGATTTTTTCACTGAAGAAAACTGCTACTTCCTGTCTACCGATTTTACTGAAAAACTAATCAGATCTCAAGAGGGAGATTATACACGTAAATACACAATTTGGAATTGATATCTCCAGCGGTTTGACCCACTTTTTTGGTATCAGGGGACCTCAAAACGTGGACATCTGCAAAAATCTCGAGGTCGAAAATTTTCATCATCACAATACTTACTTATACTACGTATAAGAAAGTAAAAGTACGCATATACAGCGATGCCGTTTCTTGTGGTTGCTGATTGGTGGAATTAATAAACGTAAATTAAGGAGTTCCCTTAAAGTGTTGTTCACATTCAGTTAACTTAACTTAAATTAAGGTAGTAGCAAAATTAACAAAAGTTAAAACACATCGTAAATTAACATTGTACTAAATTGGCCGAACTTCAACTTAAGGGAACTCCTTAATTTACGTTTATTAATTCCACCAATCAGCAATCACCAGAAACGGCATAGCTGTATATGCGTACTTTTTTATTTTCTAATCTTCATTTAAAACTAGCATAACCTAAATTTACGAAATTTGAAGCACAATTTGCCAGTTATTTTATAGTTTTGTACGTTGCTGTTTTATATTATCATGAACGACGGCGTTTTAATTAATCTGGTGCATAGCTATCCCCATTTATATGACAAAAAGCCGTTTTAGAAACTATCTGATTGACACTCCAGCTGCTCATACGCCTGCGCACATAACGTAAGTTAAGGCAATGTGAATGATTTCATAAATTTTCTGTTAATTTTACGGTAGGTACGTTAATTAAGGTTTAAGTTAAGTGGATGTGAACGAGGCTTAAGTTGAAGTTCGGGCAACTTAGTACAATTTTAATTTACGTTAAGTGCAATGATTTTCATTGTGACTAGATACATAAGAAGCCATGTGTTTTAACTTTTGTTAATTTTGCTACTACCTTAATTTATATTAAGTGGATGTGAACAACACTTCAGCCTTCAGAAAAAAATGTGAACACATTATGCCAAATATTTTTATACCGGATATCTCGGAGAACTGACAAATTCTATTATTACCAGCGGCGCGGCGGCGCGAAGTCCTTACTTACGGTATAGGGTTGCAGCCACATCTCGAGTAATAGTTTAGAAACAAAAGGTGGTTGATTTGAAATCCTATTTCAAAATGTTTGAGCGTATTTTATTATGTTTTTTCCACTATGTAAATAAAAAGTGTAGTTGAAAGTAATTACTGCCATATATGTACGGTTTTCACTATACGTAGGTTAACTGAAAATATAATAAACATGAATGTAAAAACAATAGTCAGAAATTCAATCTTATAATGTACAGGTCATCGTAACAAATTTAATATAAATTATGCATAAGATATATACAGGGTGTCACAGAATAACTATTCCTAATTTTCAGAAATGATAGAGGACACTTAAATAAACATTTCTTAATAATAAACTAGTATATGGAAATCTCTCGGTGTCAAGATAAACTAGAAATCTTTAATAATAATCTCAGTTACAGCAGGAAAAAGTTAAGTTACGACACCATTTTCGATACACAAGTTGTAACGATTTGCAATCAAATGTCGAATTCTTCGAAATAGCTGAGGACGTTCACAAACATCAAACGCTAGAATAATGCGAGCCACTAATACCTCTTCTGTATCAATAGGTGTCTCATAAACCAGCGATTTAATATGACCCCAAATGCAAAAATCAACTGGAGTCATATCTGGTGAACGTGCAGGCCATGAAATCGAACCCCCGCTTCTGATCCATCTGTTTGGAAACTGTGCATTTAGATAATTTCGACAATTTAATCCAAAGTGTGTTGGTACACCATCATGCTGGAAAACAATATTTCTTCGAATATTAAGTGGGACATTTTCAAGCAATTCTGGTAGAGTATGTTCCAGAGAAATGCTATACACATGTCTACACACACACATCCAACCGTGCAGACAATAAATATGGTCCCGCTACATAATAGTCAACAATCACAGCCCAAATATTAACTGAAAACTTCCATTGATGATGTAACCTGTGAACGGCGAGAGGATTTTCTTCGATATATATTAAAATAGCCATTTCTTGTAAAACATTCCTCGTCTGTCCATAATATAAGTTCCATTCGGCAAATTGAACTCTGTTGGGATAATCAGCTGGAATTTACATTTGCACTTTTTGAATATGAAACGAATGCTTCTGGTATTCCTTCAGTATCTTCCAATTGTGTGAATTGTATGCATATTCTCAAATTGTCGCAGAACTTGGTCGTCAAATTCAACATTTCGGACAGTATGAATGGCTCCGCGAATCTCTTATCATTACTTGGAATTCACCAGTATCTCGAATACGCTGATCCAATATTGAAAATGATGTATGACAGGAAATGTGACGCTGAGGATACCGCAAATTCGCCTAGCTTCGTTAGCATTACCGTAAAATGCTCCGTAGGCAAAATGGATATCTACTAATTCAATGTTTGTAAAATGATGCATTTTCAATCAAACACTAATTTATCTAATAAAGATTAATTTGTGACACGTAATAGTATATTATGCAATGAGCATTTAATGATAGCTATTAAGACACGAGAATGAAAATTACAATACGAGCCGAAGGAAAGTATTGTAATGAATACGAGTGTCTTAATAGCCATTAAATGCGAGTTGCATACACTATTTCTTCTACGACCACATAATAAAACATTATTCTTTGAACATCCTATTTCATAAATTAAGTGTAAAATTTTCCGTACGTTTTTGCGAATTTAGCTGGTAATAAATTGTTCGTGGCTACTAAGGCTTGTTCCATAATTTCTGCTGGAGTCAAATTTTACATTTCACTGTCATTATCCCTCATTTTTACCGTTTATATTTTCAAAAAAGCACAAATTTTAACTACTTACTTGTAAATTGCAAAGAACTGTCACATTTAATTAATTTTTATATCTGTCAGATATGCAGTCGCCATATTGAATATTGCTTGAATATTGAAATGTCGTATTCCTATTGGATATAAACTTGTATCGTAATGAAAAATCTGTATTCCTATTGGATATAAACTTGTATCATAATGAAAATCTGTATCGTAATGGACATCATTAAAGTACAGGTTCAGCATATCTAATAATACAATGAAATTATGGGAGTAGAATGACAATTATAATAGAACACTTCTCTAATAAGGAATAATTTGTGACAGACGTAAAATGACAACTAGAAAAATGGTTGTTGTTTTTCAAAGGTTGCTATGATTCAATTTTCTTTTATCTCGATACTAAATAATTTCCGGGCATTACTTTCTTAATAAAACATATTTATCTAAGTGTCCTCTATCATTTCTGAAAGTAGGAATAGTTATTCTGTGACAGGGTGTAGGGAAGACGCGTTATATTCAATTGTACGTCATTGAAGACGTTTACATGTTGTCCTGACTGTATTAGAGGAACTAAAGAAGTTACTTTGTTAAATTATATTTGAGGGTTTTTATTTCATGCTGTATATGTGATTTCGTAAAAGAAAGAAATAAAGATTCTACGTAATCGTAATTATAAAAATTACATAAACGGTTTATTATTTCGAGCATTGGATAAAACCTTTTCTCTACAGCATTTTTGTATCCAGCATTTTTTATTTTTAGTATTTATCATCTGAGTACCAAATCAAACGACATTGATTTCTAAATATTTGAGTTTATGATAAAACCTTTATCATAAATAATAGCCACCGCCTGTGAACGTATCATGCCTGTATGATAGAAATAAGGGCAAGTTCTTCTTTTTAATCGATAATTCGGATAGTCCATCAGAAACGTTTACATTTAGAATCGTCCACCTATCTCTATATGGAGGTCAATATTATACATTTATAGCTGCTTATTGAATATTTGGAAATTGCAAAATACTGTTTTCGACATGCGCGTCGCGTACCTATTATTATATTTGTACCTATACATTAATTATATCATCGTAGATACCCAATACTTAATTTAAAAATGAGACGTAAACTTATTTACATAAACAATTTACTTGTTCGGAAATATGATAAATATAGGTACTGCTTATTTGAAAGAGATAAAAAAAGTAAAGCAATATCTCTTCCCGTAGCCTAGCAGCATACCTGCTCCAAGTGCTTGCTACAACTCACACGGCTTGCCCGCAAGTAGTATTATTATATTTGATTCGTCATAACTTGTTTCAGAAAATAAATTAGTTCTTGGACAAAAAATAATTTTGGAATATTGGCTTTATTTCGTTTCAAATATATAGTAAGGTGGGGGTAACATTGACAGCTGCTCCAAGTGCTTGCTACAACTCACAAGGCTTGCCCGCAAGTAGTATTATTATATTTGACTAGTCATAACTTATTTCAGAAAAAAATTTAGTTCTTGGAAAAAAAATAATTTTAGAATATTGGCTTTATTTCGTTTCACATATATAGTAAGGTGAGGGTAACACTGACATCTTTTCACATTTTATTTTTTTAAATTCTTATGAGTAGCGACTAGACAACGAAATTTCTGCAACAAACAATATACATCAATGTTGGTTTTTGCGTAATATTTATTTGAACGAGTTTTCGCGAGTTTTCTTAAAAAAAAATTTTTACCAAACAATGTAAGGTGTCAATGTTAACCGACGATGGTCAAACATTGACACCCCCATCTAACTTCGTACAGTGTCATTTTTAGGCGCAATTAGGGTATGTATGACATGCGCTAGGCTATGATCTTCAAAATGTTTTTGATAATTTTATTGAAAATTTGTAAAAAAAAAACAATAATCTACATACAAATAAATTTTTACAGGTTTAATAAACAATTAGAGATTTTTAGTCTCAGAAGACAATAAATTTAAATTAAAATTTCGCAATCCCCTGCGAATGATCGGGGTTGGAAGAACCTTGAAAATATCTTCTTCTGAAACTATTGTGTCGTCACGGACATCCGGATACACATAATAGATGTTGCGTCTCCTCTAGAAATTAATAATATATTTAGTGCTTTCAATGCTTTGAACTTATCCGATATAATACACCAGATCCTCGTATTTTTCTGCACTACTTTTTCCGACGTCAAATTTTGCGAGAACCCAAGAATCTACTTCCACAGTATCATCGCCTGTCTCCATTGTGGATTCCACGGCATTAGAGACAGTCTCGTCAGAGATGTCAATGTCAAAATCATTAATTAGTTTTAAACTACTGGTTTCAAGCTCCTTTTGAAGTTCTTTGCGAGATCTTTTCGGTAATTTTTTTTTTGTATCTCGTATCGGTTGATCAGGGATCACCCTGTTTGTTTTATGCGTTTCATTAGTCTTTTGTTTTTGTTGTTAAAACAGAGATCAAAGAAAGTTCCAACTTTTTAATGTTGTCTGATTAATGTTGTATATTTCCGACCCTTTTATGACGCTCCTTTTATCAATTTTAACACTATCTATTGCGTTTTCCATGCTATTTTCACTATAGTATTTATAGCGTCTACAGCCTGGATTTTGCTTAGCTCGAGACATGGCGTAAGCAATTCGTCCCAAATAGTGTAATTATTAAATTCTATAAAAAAAAAAACAATGACACATTTTTAGGGGGAAATATTGACACCCTGTTAAAGTTAACCTCAAATAATTTTTTAGTTTTTTATTCTAAGTAATGCACATAAATCACAAAATTGACAGATAATATTCGTAATATGTTACAATATCAATTTACCTTAGGTTTAAACCCCAAAAGAAAAGTTTTTTCATTCAAACAAAAGTTTTTTACTCGGCGACTACTCACTAATCTCTATAATATAAATGGATGAGCAATGCAATAGGATGCGCGTGGAATTTTTATGCCAAATTGAATACTTATCCCGGGGATTACGAGTATGCGCAGTCCCTAGTCTTTTGACATTCGAATGTAAAATCATTAAAATCCGAACGCCGATTTCAATAGACGTGCCCAAGTAGTAAAATCACAATTTTAGAGAACGATGAAAATATATATTTGGTAATGTAGAACAAGTGTGCATATAGTGATTTTGCTACTAGGGGTACTAGCTTTTTGTTTATATTTTCATCTTTTGAACAGAAAAAATCATGGTGCTTTAATACGTCCTTCAAAAGATGTCACCTAAGTATGTAAAATAGTTGAAGTCCAAGTACGCCATATTCTTGTACAAAACAACAATAAACTTCCTGCAGAGGCAGTGTCTTTTGAGCTATTTGTACGTTCAATTTCTATTACCTTGTTAGTAGAAAGTGGAGAACTTCTAAGAAAAAAGCTCTCCACATTAATACTTTTTTATAAGCAATAAATATTTCAAAAGGAAAATATTGTTTTTTTGAGTATTTTTTTAAATTTCCCAACCCAACCGAACCCAACCCAACCGAACCGAACCGAACCGAACCGAACCCAACCGAATCCAACCAAACCCAACCGAACCCAACCGAGTATTTCATTATCTTCAGATGCAGCTTTTAATTTTAAAGTTCATGTTCTGTTACATACTTCCCAAAGATTTTAGGCGTTTCAAATTAGCCCCTTTATTTTATGTTATTGCGCATGTGCGTCAGCCCCGTGCGCAGTTCATATTTGATCACAATTTGTAACATGCTATTGCTCATCCATTTATATTATAGAGGTCAGTGCGACAACTACCTCACGCTGCAATCTTTGCCTTGACGTTTAAAAAAACCCTATAATAAATATTTATAAACTTCTTGCGCCACACCACTAGATGGCGAAACTTGTCCATAATTTACGATAAACTTTCATAGGCGTAATTTTAATTTGTCGGGGAGCTAAAAGGGATATTTGAAAATGTGTCAATGTTTCCCTACTGTCATTGTTACCCGTCGTTACCTTACAGGATCTCCGCGGGGAAGGCAGATTGTTACTTTATGAGAAAAGATATTTCGAAGCGGTTTTCTTCCAATGATAGCCGCT
The DNA here is from genome assembly GCA_963170755.1 of Amphimallon solstitiale. Lineage (NCBI taxonomy): Eukaryota > Metazoa > Arthropoda > Insecta > Coleoptera > Scarabaeidae > Amphimallon > Amphimallon solstitiale. The sequence goes on along the minus strand of OY720681.1, from coordinate 112,634,548 downwards.
TATTAGGAATACCTTTTAAAATTATTTTGTATTATACGGAGTGTTCCATAACTTGGTGGTTGACCGTAGTTATACTTTTTTAAATGGAACAGCCTATATATTATTACATTTTTTTATTCATCGCATAATTCATGGTCAAAAAGTTATAAGATAGGATAGGCCTAAAATCTAACGTTTTCGACTTAGTTTAGTACACGCTGTATTAATGTGATCCAGATCTCACTGGATCAATTGCAAAGATTCATGGAATAGTGAGGGACTGAAAGAGTGAAACAGTTGCGTGTCATCCGCATACATTTGAAGATCGCAAGACTTTACTTTGTTAAATAAACTACTGGTATATATTGAAAATAGTAGTGGACTAAGACTGGATCCCTGAGGAATACCTAAGGTCAGTTGCCGATTCATCCAGTCCGGTGAAATGTAGAATTGATAAGAGAATATCATGACTAACAGTATCGCAGGCTTTACTAAAGTCAAGTAGAATAAGTACTGTTAGCTTACTCTTATCTGTCCCATCAATTAATGAATCCGTCACGTTAAGAAGGGCTGCTTCCCGGGCGGAATCCCGATTGATAATCAGGAAGAACATTCGAGTTAAGAACGTACTCTTGGAGCTGCGTGCTCAAGACTTTTTCAATTATTTTTGACAAGACTAAAATAAATCTGATAGGTCTCAGATCCGAGTAATTCATTGGCTCACGTCTTTTTGCTAAAGGAATCACAAATGTATTTCTCCACACTGCGAGGAATTCTCCTTCGAGTATCGAACGCGATATTGCCAACGTTCCGGCCGATATATGTGGAAGAGTGGTGGTAAACTGGCGCCAAAGCATCGTAAGCTACAAAGCTCTAATGGTTCTGAGCAGTGTAGAAAAACTGTAGCGCCCGCATGATCAAATTAAATCTATTTCTGATATAGAAAAATTTCCATTATCAGAATTACTCAAAAATATGCAAAATACACATCATCTGCCGAATTTTCTTTCAACCGATTATTTTCAGATATTTGGGTCATTACAAGAAGGAGGATTCCATAATCATAATAATGGAACACGCAAATGCCAGAAGCATAGACAATCTAGTCGAATACAGAAAAAGTATATTCCAGCCAATTTCAGAGAAGCACATATTGGTGATATTTTCGCAAATTTCTAATGCTATAATGTACATGCATTCCAACGGTCTTTTACACAGGTACAATAACTATACGGATTGTGTCGAGTTCTTAGCTTAAAAATACGAAACTTTCTTTTAGATATTTAGCACCACAGAAAATATTTTTAAACGGCAATGGTACCGTTAAGATCAGCATCATTTCGAATTTAATGTTTTCGTCTCAACAAGTGCCTCATTACCTTAATCCAGAAGTGGTGAGTATAAACTTTTCTTAATTCCAACATGGCAATTAATTATAATTATTTTTTACATACCAAGTGCCTTGGAAAAGAATACAACGAAAAATCCGACGTATGGGCTATAGGATGCGTGCTTTACGAATTAGCCTGCTTCAAGAAACCGTTCGAATCCGAAAATTTCCTAGACCTCATACAGCAAGTGCTCAAGGTAAGAAAAATATAACCTACCGTAATCTTGAGTCAACTTAACGAATTCGTATGGTAGTGCAAGCCAAAACCAATACCCCAAATTTATTCAAGGAGTTTTTCGGACGCCATCTGGACAATTTTACGCGAAAATCATGAAGAGAGACCAACGGCCAAATACATTTACGAGATCATGATCCCCGATCTGCTGAGGAACTTGAAGAACACGCCGAAAAAGTTATTTTTCAGCAATTACTTTAACAAAGGGTACTCGATATATTTTGAAATTAAGTTTTCTCGATGATTAACTATAATTCTCGGTTTTATTGTAGGGCCAACAAGTATTCCGTTTTATTTCAATTGAGCTTGAATAAGTTCTTTGATTTGACACCCATCGAACTACCAAGCAAGAAAATAATAGATTTTGTGACAAGTAAAACGCATTACATTGTCTTAACTGCAGGTGAATTGATTTTGAAAAATAATATTCTTCTTTTGCAACATTTAATTGAGTTCATTAATAATGTATAGAGTGGCAACTCAGCAATATATTTTCCAAACAAAGCAAAAAGAACATAACCACACATTAAACTCTGATGTCATATTCTTGTACAAGTAACAGTAATTTTTATTCTAAGTCTTTACATTATTATCAAAACTATTTTAATAAGGTGAATTCGCCAGTAATCGGCCTTTTTAGATGATCGTCAACTTTCAGCTTTAATAACATTGAGGCGTTCCATATTATACTAAAAATTTATTCTTGAGAGTGAAACAAATGTATTTAATTACCGTATGAGTAAGACAGAGAATGTTTAGGACGAAGCAGCCATAGGACGATAGTCAGCCATTGGTACACCAGTTGTCGGACTAGTCAATTTTGCACCAAGTCCGTATAAACTCTTTGTGCCCTCATACTAATCGTTCCGTTTGGTTTTGTTTTTTGTCTTTTCAATGAAAGTGAGTAAGTAAAAGGGTGAAATCACAAATTCTCTATAAATAAGGTAACAAAAAAACAAAAAACCCTGTCATATAAATAAAAAAAAATACATTATTTTCTGATTCACCAGAAACTGAAATAAACGCTTGAGGAAAAAAAATTAATAACTAGATATCTAAATCTGTCATGGTAATTGTACCTAAATTGATTTTTCTGCTTCGCGCTGAGTAAATTAATTACGAAATTTTATCACAAAAATTTGCCCACGATGAGATTTGAACTCATCACCTTCTTAATGCCATCAAGATGCGCTAATCAACTGCGCCACGAGGGCTTGAGTTCATATCTACTTAAACGTCTTGATATCATCAAGTGACAGATTGAAATAATACAACTTTATCCGGCAGTTCGGAAATGAATGTGTAAATTTGAATTTTAATTATTTTTAAAATTCTGTTTTTCTCAGCGGAGAAATACCTAAATTGATTTTTCTGCTTCGCGCTGAGTAAATTAATTAGGAAATTTTATCACAAAAATGTGCATTAAGAAGATCATGAGTTCAAATCTCATCGTGGGCAAATTTTTGTGATAAAATTTCCTAATTAATTTACTCAGCGCGAAGCAGAAAAATCAATTTAGGTATTTCTCCGCTGAGAAAAACAGAATTTTAAAAATAATTAAAATTCAAATTTACACATTCATTTCCGAACTGCCGGATAAAGTTGTATTATTTCAATCTGTCACTTGATGATATCAAGACGTTTAAGTAGATATGAACTCAAGCCCTCGTGGCGCAGTTGGTTAGCGCATCTTGACGGCATTAAGAAGGTCTGAGTTCAAATCTCATCGTGGGCAAATTTTTGTGATAATTAACTTCATAGTGTTGTAGACCAATGAGACATTAAAAACAGTGTCACATGCACCAATCACAAGTTGGAAATGATTTCTTTAATTGAAAAGAATGTATGCTATTTTTCTTGCCGATACCTCATTGTTTTAGCATTATTTTAGCAACCATTAATATTTAAAAAATCAAATGTCATTTTGACAAAAGTAAAAATGTCGCGCTTCGGCAACATTCCTGACGCTTCAATTAATGAAAACATTCAAAATTCGATTCCGAGAAAGACAACTCAGTGTAGAGAAAATGTGTGGAATCAATTTTCAGAATTTTGCCAACAACGCAAATATGAATTAAGCGAATCTTTGTCCACTGATATGATTGCAAGTATTTTAAAAGATTATGCATTTAATATGCGGAAACGTAATGGAGAAGATTATAAGGAATCTTGTGTCAAAACGCTATGGAATACAACCGCCAAGTTAGTGCAAGACTTGTATTTTAACAAATATAATAGAAGAATTGACCCATTCTCGGATATAGTCTTCAAAGCTGCACGAGAAGCGAGGAACACCAAACGCAAGCAGCTGCAATCAATTCCGGAGAAACGGAAAGTAAGCGCTGAAGCATTCTCTCTTGAAGAAATTGACAAGATTATAAACAGCTTTGACGAAGATACTCCAGAAGGTCTTCAGAAAAAGTTTTTCCACATTGTTTCTTTTGAATTAGCGTGGCTCGGTGGGGAAGGAAGCAATTGTATCACGGACTATTTTAAAGAAGAAAGAGGGAACGATGGATGTGCGACAGGCAGGATTATTTATAATCTTATATTTACAAAAACTTGTCAAGGTAGGTTAACAATAACTAAAGAAATTCATTAAACTTTAAATAATATAGGTGGTGCTGAAAAATGCGCAGAGAATAAGTGGCTTACGCCTAACAAGGAAAACATATACCGATGTCCAGTAAGGTTATTCAACAAACTGCAAGAAAAACGTAGTCCACACATTACATCTAATAGACTATTTTTAACTGCAAATCCTCACTGGAAAACAACTGGAAAATGGTACAAAAATTCTCCTGTAGGTCACAATGAGATTGCGAAGTGGACCAAGTCCTCCGCGGTAAAAATTGGATTAGATATTAAAAAAAGGAAATTGACAAATCACTCGCATCGTTCTAGTATTGTTTCGCATTTAACAAAATCTGGAATAAATGAACAAGAATTAATTAAGATTACTGGCCACAGTAATGCATCTTCAATAAAACCATATCTTCATATTGACGAGAACCACCACACCAACATCATCAACCAAATACGACACACCAACTCGAACATCATTCATCAAAATTCTAGTTCAGATTTACCTCATGTCGCATTTCCATCAACTTCAAAACAAAATAATTCTCAAGCTACGTTCACTAATTGTACTTTTAATTATAATTATAATTGTTCTCATAAATAAAGTTGTTAAAAATTTGACGTATTTAACGCTTCATTCAGTTAATTCTCCAACCGAAGATCATTCGTTCTCAACTCTTGTCAGGCAAGATTTTTATTTTGTATGAGCATTGGTTGCTTGGCAATTAAACTCGATCAAATTCTTGGGAAAAGAACCCTCGCGCTCCGCGCTCGGGTTCTTTTCGTCAATTTGATCTAGTTTAATTGCCAAGCAACCAATGCTCATACAAAATAAAAATCTTGCCGACAAGAGTTGAGCACTTATAATCTTACTGTTGAAAAGAACCCTCGCGCTCCGCGCTCGGGTTCTTTTCGTCAATTTGATCTAGTTTAATTGCCAAGCAACCAATGCTCATACAAAATAAAAATCTTGCCGACAAGAGTTGAGCACTTATGATCTTACTGTTGATAAAATTTCCTAATTAATTTACTCAGCGCGAAGCAGAAAAATCAATTTAGGTATTTCTCCGCTGAGAAAAACAGAATTTTAAAAATAATTAAAATTCAAATTTACACATGGTAATTGTAAATACAAAAATTCAATACTTAATGCTTTTTAAATTATTCATCGTCAGTAGAAATCGCAGGAAATATCTTGATTTTTAACATCTTCATATGACCACAAGCTTAGTACAATTTAAATGAAACTACCTTGGGCAAGTATCACATCCAACATTTTCGTCACCTTCTTCTTCGGCATCACTGTACAAATCTTCTTCGCAGACACCGAACTTCTGCTTCGCTTCTGCTAGATGCACGTTTTTTAAAGTAAAGTAAAGTAAATTTATTCTTGCAAAAAAGTCAGTATACAACAACAGACAGATCGCAAAAGTCAACGGAAAAATAAACTAAATAAAAAAAGAAGAAAAGAAAATTATAGCTTGGATGCGAGGTAAAAATATTCCTCCGTGCTGTAGGGTTCATAACTAACTAATAATTGAAAAATAGCTCTCTTAAATTGAGTTACATTATTAATTATTTTGATACTCGCAGGTAGAGCATTAAAATATTTCATGCTCGAATAAGTGAGCCCACCCCCCGTCAAAGTCAAGCGATGCCTGGGGTAGCAATAATCCAGTTTATTTCGCGTAGTGTAGTGATGTAGATGCCTGTGCTGTTGGAAAAGATGTTGATTTTTAAATGAAAAAAGTTAACTTTCACAGATGTAAATAGCAGGGACTGTTAATAAATTATTCGCTTTAAAAAGTCCTCTGCAAGATTGTCTATAATTAATGGATAAAATGGTACGAAGTATCCTTTTTTGTGTGCTGAATAAAACATGTAAATTACTACTGCCACCCCAGACAACAATACCGAACTTCAACAACGGATAGCAGCAACCTTAATAAGTAGCCCACAGCACGTGGATGCTCACTAAATTTCTTAAATGCGAGAACGCATATCATAAACTATGCAATTTCTTACATATACTACTTATATGATCTTCCCACTTCAACTGGTCGTCGATAGTTACACCATGCAAGCGAGCACTACGTTGAATCTCATAATGTTTGTTATTGATACTTATGTTATCAGGATAAGTTCTGTGTTTAGTCTTGAAGAGTATAATGTTCGTTTTATCATAATTAATTTGTAGGCGATTAGAATTCAGCCACAATTCAATATCGGTCATGCACTTGCTGCAACTATCGACAACTGCCTGCAACGTGTTTCCAGAAACCAGCAAAGATGTATCATCTGCCTAATTAACAATCTGCAATCCACCCCCCATCGAAAGACTCCCGACAGCATAGATATCATCAAAGTAGATTACAAACAGTAAAGGGCCCAGAATACTGCCTTGAGGCACGCCCATATCCATAGTAGATTCCGACGACTGAACATAAGAGTTAATCCCGTTTGGTTCTTGGTTTCTTTTTATTTTGGTAAGAACTTTTTTCTTCGATGTTGTGTTCTTTTTGGTTTCAGATTTATTTCCTTTGCCGTTTTTTCACTTTTCTTTTTCCTCTTTCTATCTTTCTCTGTCAATATAATACGCACTCCATATACTTTGGCAGATATGGCGCTCGTGGATGGTCCCGACTAGGGTTTCTTAGATTGTTCTAGTATTTTGGGATACTTCAAATGCTTTACGAATATATCTACAGATGCTTGGCCCGAGCTAAGTTTTCCCTCGTCAAATTTTACTTGTCCATTTTTTCTTTATCCAGTATTTCTTCATCTAATTGTTCGTTTTCCAAATTTTCTGCCTCTAATTTTTCTTTCTACTAGATACTGGAGTATATCTTTGTACCAGTGACCGGCTGTGCCTTTTTTAACTTCAAAGTTAATAAATCAGGCCTTTCAGGCCGAACATAAGTTGTTTCAAACTCTGTTCATCCCCGAAAAGCCATCGAATCGGGTTTCATAATAATAAATAAAATTTGTCTTATTTGGATGGTGGCCGGTTACAGGCGAACTTATACATTTTCGTTTCTAAACTCGCCATGGTAATAAATACTTAAATTTGTTTTGTTTGGAAAAAGTTTTCATGTTATCATAATACATAATATGTTTTATATGGGGTGTTCAGAAAAATTCGAAGTCAAGTAGGTGTTGAACAAAAAATCGTATGTCCTAACTTAAGCCTATGATTTGTATATTACCTAGATACATGTTAATTGTTGTCAGTCAATAATTGTCAGAATCTCCTCTATCTCGGACATGTCTTCAAATTGTCAAGGATTACTTGGACGAATTTTGAACACCCGATATAACGTTTACTAAGTAAACTATAATGCAAAATAAACAATTAACGCATTGTGACGGTGTTGAACAATATATTTCGAGTGAACGGCATGACAATCTACACACGTGACTGCCTTTTTCTTATATAATTGCAAATAGTTGATTTTTTCTGGTATAAAAGGAAAATTTAATATACAAATTAGAACTAAAACTTTATCGTCAGTGGCAATAATTTTGCATTCTTTCCACACCCTGGCCTCCTTATATGCATGATTCGCATAGAAAGTGTAAGGAAAAAAGTTATGAAAACTGGTTACTTAGTACATAATTGTTTATTTAAGGCTGCTTCTAAGCAAGAAAAGTTCTCCAAATTCCCTGACACTACAGTAGTTTTACTTGCCTATGATACATATATTTTGTTTTTAAAAATACCTCAACAGTTGTAGATTTCGATTATTTGCAAAATATCAAAGTACATTTGCAACCCTTGAAAATTCAGACACTTAAATACAAAAAACACTTTAAGCGGTGTAAACTTTTTTTAACCGTTACTCAAACCAATCATAGGCGTAGAATGCAAAATGTACCTATTGCAAAAATAGTAAATTAAAAAAAAAATAATAAAACTGCAGATAGTGTCCTGCTCTACTTAAATTTCAAAAATATCATTTGCAATATCAGAATACATTTAAAATTAGTATTTCAGAAAAGAAAAACCAAAAAGACTAGCTGTTAACAGACGTTAATATTTCATTGTAGCACCACCAGAATCTATAACACTTTCGAGGCATCTTGGCATTTACGATACTGTACTTTGCATACATTCTAACTGGATTTCATGCCAGATATTTGAAACGGTTTGAATCAATTCTTCCCGGTTTGGTGGCAAAATTTCATCGTTGATTTTCTTGACCATGATCTCCCATAATATGTTCTCTATGGGATTTAGATCCGGGCTCCTCACTAGCCAAGGCAATGTCTGCACTCTATTAGCTTCTAAAAAATTTCTAACAAAGACAACACATATTCCTAATCCTCGTGCACTTGTCCACCCATAAACGTTGACTGAAATTGGTCCACTGTGTTTGCATTTGTTAACGTATTGCTGCTACAGGACTGAAATGTCTTTTCGTCCGAAAAAACAATGTCTTTCCAAAAGTTATTGTCATTATTTACATATTGTTGAGCAAAACGTAAATTTGCATTTTGTTTGCCTCAGTTACAATCATATTAGCAGCAGTTCTATTTCTTAATTCACTTTCAATAATTCCTTTGCATGCGGTTCTTGTAGAACCTGGAAAATTTGTGGCAATCTTTGCTTGCACAGCAGGCACAAAAAGATTTTCTCTAAGAAAATTCACCAAATTACACATTTTCATTATGCTTTGAAATTTTTTGTCTCCAGGTGTCTTCCTTCTGATGAACCCAGTTCCCTCGAACTTACGTTTTGCTAATAATACGGTGTTTTTGTCTACATTTATTTCTTCTGATATGATCCTTATGCTCAGAATTCGTTACAATATATGCACGAATTGTTACCATCAATATATTCATCTTCAAATGTTGAGTCATATTCACTATTGTCTACAATTGATGGTTTTGTGGAAAATTTCTTCTTTGATGGTTTGCTTCCATTGTTTTTGTTTTTTAAGTTAAAAACTTTTTCTTCACTACAGAAGACTTTGGAGTTTTGCGGTTATCAGAAGTTGTTAATAACATTTAGAACAGGAGAGGTAGGTACTCTGGATAGCAAAAGATCTATCAGTAGTTTCGGAAGGAACAAACATGCAGTGGATATATCCCTGTTCTTCTGAAATCATTTACGTCAGTTTGAACACTTGCTGCCTTGATGAATGCTGCTCCAAAAAGATTTCTATTGATTGCTATATCTTCCAAGATGATCACGGAGCCATTTTAAGCTTCTTCTCCACAATATATGCTCAGTGCGACCATGAAAGAAACATCCAACGGGTGTATTCGATGGATACAGTGGGGAAGAAAACATACCAAAACTACATTATTTTCACGTGTCAAATTGATCAAATCAGGCTTTTTGTAAGTGTGGCACGACTGTCTAGTACCTAATAATAGGACTGGAAACCATATTTGTTTAGTTTATAGACGGACTTGAAATATATTGAAAATTTTTCTTGTTTAAAAGAAATCAATATAAATGAGCTGTTTTCTAAAATCCGGTACCCGGATTTAGCATAGCTGTTCCTATCTTGTTTTATCTATCCATTGCATGCGTTGAGGACAATAACATAATTCAAAAGTCACAAAGTATGAAATATTACAGTGAATATTATAGCTATTTGTTACTAACAACAATGAACACACGACACCAAGTGAGCCGTGTTTTTTTTATTCAAATGGCGGGAAATAGACATTAGTTTAGAATCAAAACATCTAGAAGTTGCTCTTGCAATTTTCAACAAAAATCCACATTGAGTCGAAAGTAGTATCGCTTTTATTTGGCAGATGGCAGGATAATATCTCTGATACCCGGAAATTTATTTATGTTGCATTCAGAGTTGAGAAGGAATTTTTCAAAACATGTCTTTGAAGTGCATTTTGCACAATCTAGAATTTCATTTGTCTTGGAAACCGAAATTCATTTTGCAGATAATTTGGCTTATTCCTGGGGTGACGATAGTTTTGGTCAATTGGGCCATGGCAATGCTTTAGGAAAAGTAAAATATCCGATATGCGTGGAACATCTACGAGGAAAAGTTATTACAGAGTAAATTAAAATAATACAGTGGGATTTAAAAATTGTCTTTGCAGCTCCCACAATAAATGGCAAATTTTTGTCATATTCCGGGTTTTTAAAATAGTGTTTTGATGAATGTGATAAGGATGATATTCGATATAAGCAACATTTTCTAGATAGTTGATATTTTGATATAGACGTTCACATCTCACACATAGCTGTTAGTAATTGCTTTAATATTGAAGTTATCTTCGTCCAAAGTCAAGATCACTTTCAAATTATTCTAAAACTGCGACACATGTCTAAAGTTTAATATTGTATAAACAGAGCCTAGCATGGACAATATTTTTGAATCTCTCTGTATTATCAAAAATATTCATTAAGGAATTAGACTCTTACCATAAAATTTTAGATGTAGCGCTGGGGAAGGCTTCACAATTTTTCAAGATGTAAACGGTTTATTGTACAGTTGTGGTGACGGAAAATATGGATGTTTAGGACATGGTAATTGGAATAGTGTTACAAAACCAAAACTCATTGGTAAGGTACTATAGACAATTCTTAATGATTTACTTATACCTTTCTTACGTTTCACAAAACTTTCGCATACCTACATATATTAACTGTCTGTACTTGATTTACGCCGCCGCACAGTGTTCAAAATCGACAAAAACGTGATTGTAATTAAAAAAGTTTAAAATTTTTGATAATGCTGTAACTTTTCACCAAGAACTGCTGTTTTATCTTTGTCAGAACAACAGATATTAATAATCAAAAATTGCAAAATTAACAATATTTCTATAGGGTGGGTAGGTATATTTTACTACCCGAAACTTAAGTTGTGTTTGTTATTACCTGAGCCAAGTATCTCGGTCGATTTAAAAGTAATTATTACAGGTGAAAGTACTTACTTTAAGGATTCAAATGGCATCGTTATTTTCTAGGAAGCTGTTTTTATATCCCGGTAACATCGGCTGCCTATAATCCTATAACAGCTATGTATAAATGATTTTTTAATGAGGGATAACGTTTATTGCTAGTACTTGCTAGTCCGTGATTTTTTTATGAAATGAAAGATTATAGTCCAGGTAATTAAAAAAGTTATGGTTTTACCTGCGGAGAGGTGCGGAACAGGACCTAATGTATATAATTGTTCGATGAGTGCCGTATGTATCTAGTTTTTTATTAGAAGCTATGAAGTGGGGTCGTAAGTAGGTACCTATAGTTTATTATTTTCTTGGTGCCCTCAGAAAACTTTTTAATTTCGCATAATTGTCTCTTCAATCAGTGTGTAATCACTTTTAATTAGTGTTTAGTTAGTGATTTTGGTGTTTAGATACCTAGTGTTCAATTACGAAATTTTGAAATAGCAAATTCGTGTTTTGGATTATCTCAGAGAACATTTTCAAACAGATGTGGATGAAATTGCAACTAGTCAGCTCGAGTGTTACAATTATTAAGGAAGTTCTATTGCCTATCGGTGAATTATCAGAAGAAGCACAAGAGTAAAAAAATAAGGGCGTTAGGAAGTATTATACCTCTGTCTCGGTACGGTACTACGGTATAAGCAAAAAATCAACTCCGTTAAAATCAATGAGGAGTTATTCTATAGGCTCCTACTGAGCTTAGGTCCTCCTCTGATTTCATATCAATCCAGAGCATGATTCTGTTGCTTGACCCTACAGACGAAATCGAACTTGAACTTAAAGAGCACGAGTATGACGACGAAAGCAAAATGTATAGGGCAGACGCAAGTGAAGATTCGGATGGTTAGTCTTATATTTGTTTTGTCTGTGTCTTGTTTTGGCTATGTGTATGTAACAAATAGTTTCTATGATATGTACTTGCAATAAAGCAACTGACAACTGGCTAAAAAACGCCACCCCTCCCCCTTACAACAGCACCTCTAGCTCTTTATAACTAAATATTAGTAGTTATTTATTAATAAATAAATACTGATGTGCTAAATATCACAGGAGGTAACGATCGTTGAGATCGTGACATCTTTAAGTACTTATTTCATCCCTTAAGGGTGCTATATAGTGGATCTGTCAACAATGGAAGAATAGCAGATTGTAGATGCAAGATATTTTTGTTGATTTTAAATTTGGCGAAAACCTTTCAACGTCAACTTATGAAGAATTTTGCAATCTACCCAGCTAAAGAATCAAATTTAGAAAAAAAATATCGGATCAATGTGTCAAAATATTAAAATCAAGTTTTCTCAAAAATCCTTCGGAGGAGATTTGTTTGCTTGGGTTCACGATATAAACTGAATAAAAAGCTACCCCACTCTGCACTTATATTTCGTTCAACTATTCTTTATTTTGTTTTAAGAGGGGCGTTTACTAACAAATAGAACCATATGCAACTTATATTACTCGCGGAACAAGTAGACGCAAGGGGGTGTGAGTAGGTGGAGGTAGACCATATTCGGTTCAGTCACAGCGTTTCGGTTTTATTCACAGATTCTGTCATAGATAAAGGAATACTATAGATGGGAAACATAATGTATAAAGTACTTACGGAACTGTTGATGTTGTTGATGTTTTATAATAAGTCAATTTTCGCTTGCCCATAACTGTTATATTATTATACACCCGAATATTATATAGGTAGGTATATATGACATTTAAATGCGAGTGACAGTTTGTAATTAAACTATCACTCGCATTTAAGTCTGCAATAGCCGACCGATTTCGATAGATTTTCGTCTTCGCTAGGACTGGTAGAGATACCGTGTAAAATGTGTGTGACAATGTTTACTGTTTAATGTTTTTTATCTTAAAAATAATTACATACATTTGATTTTTTTCTTTATATTGTACATCACAAATGTGCAGCTGGCGCGTAGAGGTCGTTTTTTTCTCTTTTGTGTACCAGCCTTAGTTAGTAGACATTAATCAAATTCATGCATTTTTGTTGTTATTTCTAAACCACATAACTTTCTTAAGAAAATAAATTAGTAGGTACAAAAACTGACATTGACATTATAAATGTATGCCTTTTGCATCACTAACACAAATTTGAGATTCTAAAATTACAAAATAAGTTTAAAAAACGCGAAACGGCGATGCCTTAATTTTCGATAGGTAAACGCTCCTCTTAAATGAATATGAAATAAATTAAAATTAGGCAACCCACGTTACAATGAATTGTTATTCTAGTAAAAATCTTTCCAGCGGTTACAAATGTGTAAATATTTGGTCATAAATGAATTTTTATTCGCTTAGATATTGAGTTATTATTTCAAATATTTATTATATATTCCCTATGTGTAATAAGTACTCGGACATCCTTGGCTTATTAAATTATGTGCCATGCAAGCAATATTACATTTCTGATCCACTATATAGGGCCCTTAAGGGGTTGAAATCGAACGAGTCGTTATCCATAGTTTAGACATATGTATTTGTCACTATTTGTACGGCATAAAGTAATTTAACAAGATTCAATTTTTAACGTACTTTTACAGCGTGATTAATTTCGATCGCGTTCATTTTGAACATTGTGCGACGCCATTTGCATTTTCGTGATTTAGACAGGACATTGGCGGTAGAACAAATGAAGGATGAAGTTTCGAAGTTGCCTATTTAATAACATGAAAATATCTAAAACACAATGCTTAAGTTAATTACAGACGCCCATTACATATATCTACTATAATTTACATTATACAACAGTCATTATTCACACTTGATACTTTATATACTTACTCAGTGCATCCAACAGGAATGCTACACACACAACGAATACCTACTGTAACACCCTACGAGGAAAGAATAGAACAGGAGAGTTAATAAACTGCTGGGGAAATTGGTAGTATTTAGACGGAAGTTACCACTTTAAGGCAGGTCAGTTATGGCAATATTGACCAATAATAATTTATAAAATAAGTATTTTGAATAACTTATGTTTGATTATGTGTTCAGTGACGTAACATATATATTCTAGGCATGTTTTCTTTAATACAGTTAGAATAAATGTTACTATATTTAAAAGAATAGAAGGATTGAAAAAATAATGCACTTACGATATTTCTTTAATTATTATTGGTTTAAGAACCGATTTTGAATGATTACCTATCGAGAACATACGAAGTTGTACATATACCCTATACAAAATATTTATGCACGCTTATGCATTGCGGCGACCATATTGAGTTACCACTTTGGACAAATATTATTATTAAGGAGACTCTCTCCTGTTCTATACTTTCCTCGTAGGTAACACCAAACATTGTGGCAAAATTAAAAATGTAAAATCGCCCTTTTTTAATAAATATATTAATGTAGGTACAACATGTGTTAATAATAAGTTTATTTCAAACAGAATCTTTAATAACAAGACATATCAAACACGTCAAATGCGGTTCGAAACATGTAATAGCCTTAGACTCCAAAGGAGTCCTGTACGCTTGGGGATCTTCAAAAGATGGACAATTAGGGCTGGAAAATGTGAAATATTGGTATTTTTGCATTCCATATTTTGTTTGACCAAAGGATTACTACTAGTCTAGCCGGACATCAAATTTTGACCTTGGAACATGTAAACGCTAAAATGGACGTGAATTTTTCTTGTCAAGTAAATTCGTCAATAAATTGTGGAATTAACCCGCGTCACTTTTTCATCAATTCTATACGAAACAATAGAAATACAGCTTAAAATTTAATGCCAACTTTCGCATTGTACGAGGATGTATTGAAAAATTCTTAGACTACTTTCTTGTATACTACAATATTAATAAGCAAGAAGCAAACAAAATTTGAAAGTTAAAATATTTTATTATTCAACATACCTACTCTCCTCTTAATTGGAGACATTTATTACAACAAACCTGCAACGCCTCTAGAAGAGATTTTCACTATTTATTGCTATATAACAGAATGCACAAACATAATGATGTAAACCCGATAAAATGAATAATTTGTATATCTAGATGCGAGTATATGCGGTCATATTTGTTAGCAGAAGTCACTTATTCTGAACTATTCTATTCACGCTATCTCTCTCAACTTCATACGCTTCGGTATCAATGTTTGAATCCGCGGTGAATACAATTTTACCGGTTCAGTAATCCTTTGGTCGAAAGAAAACACCTTATCCATTGAGCTAAATATGATTCTCAAAAATTTTTAGTTGCTTACCGACGCAAGTGGTCCTCATTAACGTTCAAGTTCAGAATATATTCGCGGGAGAAGATGCGACCATTTTGACAGCAGAAAACGGAAATATCTTAGCGGCCGGAAATAACAATTACAACAAGCTCGGCATTACCAACATAAATCCTGTCACCAAATTCACCATGGTCGCTGCCATTGCGATTAAAATAAAGGATATATGCATAGAGAAGGAACACACTGTCATGTTGACGAGTAACGGAGATATTATCGTTATTGGGTTGTATTTCGACAGGCAGTCCGATGTGAAAAAGTCGAAAATATGTCCGCGATTAGTCAACCTGCCCGATGTTAGGTTCATATCGTGCGGATCGTCGTATTTGTTGGCCATCGATGGAAAACACGAATTACATTTTTGGGGATCGTACTACAGGAGTCTGACTGGTTCGCCTCAGTGTATAACGCATTCAAATGTTGTTCTTAATACTACACAGGTAGGAAAACAATACACAAAATCAAATGTTATACTCTCTTAAAGGGTGAAAAAGGTAGAATTTACAAAAACTCAAAATTGTACTAGCGGCGACGAATAAATCGAGTATGCCGCGCATATCACCGATAATAAACGAATCAGTCTTTTCGAATCTATGGAATTGATTCACCGAAACGTACTCACCAGCCGCCACTACACCGAAGTGTTACTTTTCGCAGTCTGATTGAAAAATGTCTTCCTCATCGGATAAATAAAGTAATATCCTGTTAACTCCTTCTCTATTCCAGAAATCAAACACACACGTTAAGTTTAATAATATAATAATAATAATAAAATAATTGCTCACAACACACTCTACGTAACTTCTCAATACTCTCTCTATTGTCTCTACTACCACCTTAAATACATTTCTAAAATACAGTTTCCTAACAGTCCCTAACAACATTTTTCGAATTTCGCGGGTGTTTTAAGTTTACACTGGGCCCAATAGAATAATATACAAAGGTATACTCGATGATTTCACTGCAAAAGTAGTGAATAGAAATGTAATTTCAACAATAAATGTTTCTACATCTATTTTTTGACTAATCTTCTGCTTGGGTACACGGTTTGTCTGGTAATTTCGAAATAAAGTGTGAATTGGCCTACCTGTATTCTATCCGGTTTTTTCCTAGCCAACTTAAAACACCTGCAAAATTCGAAAAATGTTGTTAGGGATCGTGTACCTTCTTGATAATGTTAGTGTTAGTCGTTTTCAGACCGCGCACGCGCCCTTAACATGACATAACGACTACCGTAGTAGCCGAGAATGGCTAGCCCTGCGAAGCTCGGTAGTAGCTCACAGAGAATCGTCAATCACGCCATCTCGAAATTTATATACACTATGAGCTGCTACCGTGCTTCGGAAAGCATAAGAACTCTTTTAATATCATAAACTAGTATTTTTTTAACTCTTCACACTTTATTGCATACACATTATCTTGTGTGTATGTAAAACATCTGGTAATTTTTACATACAAACATTTTTATAAACTGCGACCATGTTTCAGAAGGCACATAAAACAATCTGCCCTATTTCGGAAGTTGTTAGGTCATGTTAGGGACGCTTGCGCTAAGTATAGCTAATACCTTACCTTAGCCGGAAGTTATACCTTTATTTATTTGTTATCGGCTGAAGAAGAATGAGTTTTATTGACGTAAGAAGCGAACGAAAATACCAGGCCAGTATTTATTCATATAAAACCTTCATGTTATAGAATGCCAACCCTAGCAGCATTTTTGTAGAATTACCGAACAGATGCACTAGCAACAGCGCACGAGAAATGCGTCACTTGAACGTCATACGTAAAATAACGCTTACTATTGGTTCGTTTGTGGTCGTCCTTGAAAACGAAGAATAGTAAGCGTTATTTTAAGTATGACGTGCTGTAAAAAAGTGCGAATTTCTTCATGTAATTCGAACACACGAAATAAGACATTTCCACGTGAAAGCCATCGTGAATTGCAGTAATACAGCAAAGCCTCCCATATCTATGCATAGTTTTTTAAAAAGTCTGGCCTTTAGCGGCCTAGTTTTAATGTAGTTTACTGCACCAATGACACATTCTAGTACTTGGTTCAGTTCAGAGCTCATTGACTTTGATGCAAGAGCGTCCCTATGGATGATGCAACGGGTCCACATAGCATTCGGTGCTTTTTTACCAATAAGCGCTTGTATACCCCGATACCTCCCAGGCATGGATCGAGCACCATCAGTACATACACCGATACTTTTCCCAATCCAAATCATTTTCTGCAATAAACTTGTCAAGAATTTCATCAAGTCCTGGGCCTTCGCACTTTCAGTAATGCTTTTGCAAAATAAAAGGTCTTCTGCAATAATATTATCAGCCAAAAAGCGTACGTAGCAAATAAGATTGAGATCCTCAGCTATGTCGTGGATTCTTTGACTGATAGTATTGTTAAATAAGGGTACCTTGGAAATTAATTTTACAGCCGATTCTCCCACCATAATATTCACCATGTCGAGAGCAGCTGGTAAAATAAGCTCTTCTGCAATGTATGAGGTTTTTTGCATTTTGCCACCCTGTATGGCACCTTGAATGATGCTAACAGTGCGTTCTTAGCTACTGAGGCTTGCTGAGTGAACAGGTTTTTTGTTTTCATTATTTTTTTTAATTTCCGGTGAAAAAAATCATGCGATTTTTCAGCCATAGTTGGATGAATTGTCTCGAGATGTCGCTTTAACTTAGTTGGAAACATACTTTCGGATGATAGTATTTTCAAACAAAGCACAAACTGCGGTTTTTCTTCATTGTTTACTTCTATTGAAGTAAAACCAAAGTCCAAATAGCTATCATAGTATTTACGGTATTTTCGCTTCTTTGCTTCCCCGCCGCCACTAGTAGATGCTTTATCACTATCATTTGAACTACCGACTTGTTTATTTAATAAAAATCTGTCCATTTTGTGAGATTTTTGTCGTCAAACAATGCTAAACAAAACACGTCCGTCTCTTCGCGCGGCTCGCGGTAAGGACGTGGGAGGGGTAGGGTATCAACGGTTTTCAAGCGCGTAGGTACTTTTCAGCGAGTGAGCGACAGCGACGCAACGTAAGTAGGTACCTATGTTCTTTACCGATGTGAGCGCTCAAAATAGGTATTGTTGCTTTGTATTATTCCTGCTTGTTTACAAAGTACTCCTTAAATTAATTTAATTATATCAGTGGTCGCATCCAGTAGACGCAATTGTGGCACTTCTTGGGAGAATTAGCACATAAACAAAAAATTTCAAAATAGTCTCAACCTAAATGTTTGGTTAACAAATTTGATATTAAATTTTAAAATGCAATAAGATGAATTTAGCGCATTAAGAAATTGTAACTTTTCACTTTCTCGTTTTTGGGGAGTGCTCTGACAATACAACATTCAATATCAAAATATTTATCTAATCTTAAAATAATCTTCTGTCTCCTGTAAAAAAATAATAGCAATTGATTTGTGTATCTGAATATATACTATGATATAATATCTATTTTTAGATAATACTTTTTCACGTTTTAATTACAAAAAAAACTTTTGATATTTTCCAGAATGAACATCAAACAACAAATAGAGACACTGCAAAGAATTATTATGTGAAAATTATTTCACAGCCAACTAAAATATGCAGGTAAAGAAAAACTTGAAATTAAGATTTAATCATACTTCTATATAATGCAATTTGTATTTTTACAGTATATGCCTTAATGAAAATTTGGAGCTTCAAACGAACAACTATATTGGTGGTATTTATGCACAGGAAAATAATATTTTCTTGTTAATCCATAATTCTTAGCAAACTTTAAGACTGACAACCCTGTAGATCAATTCTATTGTAGTGGTTTGTTACTATAAATAATAAATACTAGTGCCTAAATATTTCTTTGGAAGAAAATATACACAACACATTTTTTACTCCTATGCAACTGTTTTGTTAATTTGATAAATAAAATATATAAATATTACTTAAAATAAAATTGTTTGATTTTGTACATAGAATTCCAAAAATATTACATAAAAGAAAATTAAACATCATGTTAATCACTTTGCAAATTTTGATTTATAAGGTTTTAATTTTCTTCTTTTAATTTCCACTTTTTCCATCGATTCACTGCAAGAAAATGAGATAAAACGAATGCTTAAAATATAATAACAAAATACCTTTTCTTTTTGAGAGCATCAGTTCCATACTTATTCATTAAATGGGGGAAAATATCTTTATTAGTTAGCATGTCCAACAATAACTCTTTAGTGTCACTATCATTGTCATTCTTTTTTACAAATTTTTGTGTCTTTAACAAATCTAAAATGTATAAGAGTAAACTTTCACTAACAATACAAATAATGCAATAATAACACCTCTAGTAATTTCACCATACTCTCTCCTATATTCATCAATTTCTTTATCTTTCTTCTCCAGTAATTCATGTAATCTTTGCTGCTCTAATTCTAAATACTGTATTGTATTAATTAAAGTTAACGTAAATACTTTGAATAACTAAAAATTAAATACTTATTATTAACCTTATTAACACCCTTAAAAATAATTTACTTCATCTTGAGGTTGTAAATCCAAGTCCCAGTAATATTTGAGTGGAAAATCATCTAAAGATATATTAATTTCAAGTTTTATATTTGAATCATTAGTAGTTAGAGTTACTGTTTCATTGGATGTATTTCTAATTAAAGTTGTCAATTCTTCTATGATGTTTGCAGCTATACATAATGGATTTAGAGTCTAAGAAGATGCATATAACATGAATGCGCTTATTTTTTTATACACACTGAATATCTTACTTGAAATCTTTGGGCAACATCTTCTCTATTTAATTCTTCTAGCCATATATTTTGCAGGTCTGTTAAATATAACTTATAAAGCAAGTCACCTTCAGAAACAAGCTTTATTAGAAACACCTCATTATTTACATAAAAGCTTTTCCACATATCGTTAAATAAATGTTATATTCCACCTCAAAACAAGCTCAAATCCCAGCTGATATAGACATATACGACATACAATACTGACAATACTGGGAAAATAACATTATTATTCAAGCAACATCTCAGCTTAAAATTGCCCTATTTTATTACAATTCCTTCTAATATTAAATATGCAGATGATAATAATAAATATAATATATTACATAATAATCCAAAAACGAATATTCAAAATAAAATGTGCATAAATATAACATAAATAAACCACATAGTGATATATAAACATATTATAAAGCATTAGCTAAGGTTTAGTATTTTTGACGTTTTATGTTACTAACCTGTGTGCTAACCTGTAACAATTTTGATTTGTGTGTTTGTATGTATTGACAGCAGTCAGTTTAAAAGCTATACTTATATCATCCGTGACTTATATTTTATCTTTATATCCATTTTTAATCGAATTTATCACATTTATATTGAAGAAAGCATGGAAGTGAACTCCAATTTAATTGAAATACAAGGTATATTAAGAAGTATTGTGAAAACAACAGGAGAATTTACCAAAATTAAATACAAAGGAGGTAATAATTACAATAGTTTTTATATAATACGGTATTTGATTTTGTTTTTCTTAGGAAATGAAATGAAGATAAATTATATAATTAAGGAACTAGAAAATCATTTAACATCCAAACATTACATTAATAAACGTATTCCCAACAAAGAATTTTACAAGGAATTGAACGAAATTGTTTTCTTTTTTGTGATTAATTTAGATTTCAATGATCGAAGTATATTAGATATTAAGGAATTTTCTCATTTAATGAATATAATTCCAACATTTTCAAAATGCTTGTTAGCAAATGTCATTATAGAATTGGATTTAAATGAATTTTATTGTAATGCTTTACATAAATTACCTGTTGAATTATCTGAAGAAATGCTGTGCGAAATTATACCCTGCATTAAGAAGAGTAAATCTGATACTTCCTTAGAATTGACCTATGTTTATATGAAGAACATCATTCAAAAAATTAGTTCAATAGATGATCCTTCAAGTTATAAGGTTTATTTTACATTATATTTAAGGTGTTTTTAAGTTTTGTATGGATAGAATGATAGTGGGTGCAGGATCTATTTTCTTGGTCGACTAGCATATCAAACTGATTGAAATTTATCGTCCAAAATTATAACTATTTTTCTTTATTAAATTTTATATTTTTTTAGATAGTGGAATGTATAGACAAGTTAGAGGAAGTCTCATGTCAAATAATATTAAATTGTTCTGTAATTAGTACCGACCATATACAAGGTTGGAGCAAACTAAGTTTTCATAAGCATATGGGTCATACTTTACTCTGTTTATTAAAATTACTGCAACATTGTCAGGTGGAGAATGATGTTTTATGCAAAATTATTGATGATTTAATAAATTCAATATGTTCTGTTATGAAAGCTGTTACTGTGGATGTATTTTGCAGTTGGGCGGAGGTATAATATTGTATTATTGCTTCCTAAATACATTGTGAATATTTTAGATTAAAAATAATGATGAAGTTTTACAAACTGTAATAGCTGAACAAGCGTTTCATATTATTGAGAAATTTCAAAAATTAGAATCTGCCAAGCCATTAATTCAGATGTTATCTTCCATAGCCAAAAAGCCCAAATCTCTTGATGAAATGATTCAATATGCTAGCAGTGCAACAATGATCTTAAAAATAGAACAAAACCCATTAAATAGAAATAAATGGTTTACAGCATTATTAAACACCCAGGTATTTCAGAGTAAAGAAGCCAAAGAATGTGTAGCTCGTTGGGCTAATCTCTGTACAATTGAAGACATGGAGAGACTACTTAGTTTAAGTGTTAACCATAAAAATGAAGAAGATGTTGTGAATATTATAATAAAATGTTTGTCTTTCTTTAATGAAAGTGAAATAGCAATGTTGCTGACAAGATTTTTTAATGAATATGGCTTGAAGAATTGTCTGAAAAGTAAAAATACATCATCACAGTTAATTATAACATTAAACAAATTGGAGAAAGTCAAAACTGAAGAACCAAACAAAGACATATTATTATTACTTTTACAGGATCCTGAAATGGTATTAACACATCTTTACAAAGGATGTATACGGAATGAAATACTACTTGAAGTGTTGAAAGAAACATTTAAGATTATATCTGAAGTAATAGTTGTAGAAAAGCTTTTTTTGAAAGTTTTAGATAAGATACTGGAGGATGATAAATTCAACTCAATAAATTTCAAGAATTATGAGAGATTATTTAAAGTAATAGCAGAAGGAAATTATAGAAAAGTAGTGTATCATTTTTTAATTCCGCACATTAAAGATTATTTAAATGAAGCTAAATATGATTATTTAAGTTATACTTTTTATATATATAAGGTAAGTGTATACATAATTCAAATGAATATGTACATTTTTGTGCTTGAACTTGTTAATCTTATGTTTCCATTTATTGCAATTTTTTGAAGAGTATTTTTGTTACTTTATTTACAACTAACAAACCCGGCAGACATTGTTCTGCCCTCTCCGGTAGGTGGCGCGAAGAATTTGATTTGATGAACGCAACAACACAGACTAATGATGCTTGCATGTTGAAATCAAAAAGAAATGTTCACAAGTCAAAATTCAATCCTTAAAAAAATAGCGCCATCTATCGGACGCCAGGATATACCAAATATAATTTTGTTGAGCACGCGAACATATGGTATACATATAAATCTTTTCGGTTTATAAATATAAAATTTATTAACTTTGACCACCTACTGGATCTAGATTTTGTAAAAAAAAATCTGCTCTAAACCACCAACATTTATTGTGAATATGTGTCATTTTGGCCCATAAATATAGAATTTGTTAATAAGTTGACTACAGCGACACCTATCTGACTCTAGCATAGCCATGGACCATAGTCTCTGCTAAACAAATATATTTTGTGAATATGATCTCAATCGGTAAAGTCCTTCAGATGTTACACGATCACTAGCAGACGCACCAACGATTATATCCATAAATTGACCAAATTTTCCGACTTTCCTTTGTAATTGTCCTGAATTTGAAGACATTTCCAGGACCATAACGAAAAAACAAAAAAAAAGGATTACGCATATCCGTCAGTGGCGGCTCGTGAGTTCAATATCACCTGTTATTGAACTCACGAGCAATGTTGGCAAAATCCATCCAAAATCACTGAAACCACTATTATTCCACACTCCCGATTTCGCAGTAATAATTAAACATTTAAATTTTCGCACATACGCTTTCTTTCCATTTTACTACTTTACTAACATCCAAATCTGGCACAGGGTTTTCACTTTTTAAAACGTATTTTTTATCGTCTTCATGCCACAACGAAAAAGGTTTTTCCAATAAAACGCGTAGGGAATCGTGCAGTGGTAATGGCATTTTACACGACAATGCAAACTCGCCTAGAGATAGCGATACATAACAGGCACAAGCCGTACGTATGTCACGCAGACTGAATGAGTGAATCAACGTACTGTGTTGCTTCACTGGCATGACGTAATACGATCCCCTTCTCCCTTACGGCCTACGTGTCGTTGTCATGGCAACCGCATAAACAGGGGAATCAAGTTGCGGCGAATTGTGAATTGATTCACTTTGTCGTTTTGCATAAGGGAGGAGCGTTCCATTATCGTTTAAAATATGAACATATTAATAATAGTCTTTTATTGTAATATTATTAGTATAATACTATTTTTCTTATACGAAAATAATACAAAAATCCTACAGAAAAAAGCATTTTGTTTTTCCCGAATTTTCCAATTTTCCGGGCAACTTTTCCAACGAACAGCATTTCATTTTTATTTATATAGATGGCTTCATTTGCAATATTTCTCCAATAACCTTTCATAGGCTCCATACATTAATTTCTGACATTATAAATGATTAAATAATGTTTGGTCATTTTATTAACATAATTTATAAAATTCAATCATATGTAAATATTATGTAAAATTACAAAAATATGCTCAATATTTGATGTGACAACAAGAATACACATCTATCTTTTGTAGGAGATTGTGAATAAGACTTGTTCTGAAGACCTTGATGAATTAATCCAAACATCAGTGAATATTCTAGAAAAATGTAGATGGAAAATATTTGATTTTTCTCATGTTAAGGCATCACTTTGTGAGGATTCATCTTGCATATTGTTTAATTCAAAAAGTCTTCATTATAGTGAAATAAAAGGTAGATGTGAGGAAGCGCGTTTAGTTGATTAAAAATTGTCTTTTTTCTTATTTCAGATGAAAATATTTTAGCAGTACAACATGTACTAAACCAATATTATTTGAAAAGACTGCAAAGTCAGTCAGAATTAGATTTCTTGAGTTATGTATGTCCCAATTTAAATGTTGATAGACATAGCGAGTGCGTAGGATATTTAATAAAAGTAAAGTATCATTTACCTGTAAGTGTTAAATTATTAAATTGTTTTAATTTACAGTTATTACCCATATGTGTTGAGAGAGAATGGTTTTCTGTTACAAATGCATTGCTGAAGTTATGTACAAGTGAAAAAGTATTGGAAATGATTACTGACACTTTAATAATTGTGTCCCAAGTAGTCCAGACACAAATAAAAAACGATAATAATTCTATTTTAAGCGGTTTAAAATTCTGTTTACAAAATTATGGTTTAATATTAAAGGTAATATCATATTAAGTATTCAAGGATATATAATAATTTTTTTTTTACAGAATATAATGCTACCTCTGAAACATGAACAATTAAATGTTTGTTTAATAAAATGTATATGCCGTTTATTAAGAGAAATGCCTGCGGAAATTATTAATATTGAAGGAATGTCTTTGATTAGTTTAATTCCTGACTCAACACTAAAGGGGCTCACCGAAGATGAAGGCTTTTTATCAATATTATTGTCGATGAATGGATCAGAACAATCTCGTATAATTGCAAAAAGAATGTTATCGTAAATGATGTTTTAGAACAAATATACTCCATTTACTGCAACAATACCATTTTTATTGAGTAATGTAATAGAGAAAAATAACAAAAACAAAAAATTTACGACTCATTTATATATGGAATCCAAATTAATATGACATCCAATGTTACTTTTCAGAGTTTCGACACTGTCAAGACACTGCGTATGCTGTAACAAATGATAGAAGTTAATTTATGAAAATTACTTATGACAGAAAAATTACCTTTTTCCTTGGTGCATTAAATCAAATGCTTCATTTAATTCTGAAAATTCCATATTTTGTGTGATGAATTCATCCAATAGAAGTTTCTTTTGCATGTACTTCTCTACTAAACCTGGTACACTAGATCGACTCTTCCACCCTACAAAGAGATTATTAAAAAATAAACCAAATTAACGCAAAAGAAAGAATTTAATGTTGTTATCATTAATAACTTTTAATATTTTCAGTAAAATCAAATAACTTTTAAGTTCACTGTTTTGGATAAAATGTCTCAATTAGAAAGCCCTGATGGAAAAATTGTTGTTGAACTGATACTTAAAATCATCTATTACAAAAAATAAAATTTACCTCCGAAAGCAGTTCCCTTCCAAACTCGGCCAGTAACTAATTGGAATGGACGTGTGCTAATCTCTTGTCCAGATGCTGCTACTCCTACAATTGTTGAAACACCCCATCCCTTATGACATGCCTCCAGAGCTGCTCTCATTGTTTGTACGTTTCCTACACACTCGAAAGTATAATCTAAACCACCGTCGGTAAGCTCAATCAGAACGTCTTGAATTGGTTTTTCGTAATCTTTTGGATTCACAAATTCATTAGCACCGAATTTCTTAGCTGTACCAAACAAAATTAATATTAAAAGTATATTCTAGAAAATGTTAAACAGCTGATGCTAACCAACTTCCATTTTACTGGGATTTATATCGACTGCGATAATTCTAGAAGCGCCGGCGGCTTTGCAACCCATAGCCACTGCCAAACCAACTGCACCCATACCAAAAATGGCACATGTACTGCCTGCTTCTACTTTGGCTGTATTTAAAGCAGCTCCATAACCAGTTGGTACACCGCAACCAAGCAAACATACTTTATCCAAGGGTGCTGCGTCATCAACTTTTGTAACAGATATATCACAAACAACGGTGTATTCGCTGAAAGTAGAGCAGCCCATAAAATGAGCAATGGACTTTCCTTTACAAGTGAAACGGGATGTTCCATCAGGCATAGTGCCTTTCCCCTGTGGAACACGGATCTTCTGGCACAGGTTCGTTTTAGGAGACTTACAGAACTTACACTCATTGCATTGTGGAATATATAAGGGAATTACATGGTCTCCTAAGTAAACAAATAAAAAACGTTTGGTTAATTGTTTTATAATAAAAATATTGACTATTAATATGCACTTTTCTTTAAACTTCATTAAAAAAATTCCTAAAACCAGTTATAAGAAATTTTCCTTATTAATATGTAATACAGTATATTAGCAATTTTCTTCTTTTTCCTTAAACAAGGTCAAAGAATGTCATATAAGAATATAAATTGAACTTTACCTGGCTTTACATTTGTGACACCTTCGCCAACACTTTCTACAATACCAGAACCTTCATGACCCAGTATTACAGGAAAAATTCCTTCAGGATCATGCCCACCTAATGTGTAAGCATCTGTGTGACAAACAGCAGTATACAAAATTTTAATTCGAACTTCATGTGCCTTTGGAGGAGCTACTTCAACTTCTTCATAAGACAAGGGTTCCTTTGGTCCCCATGCAACTGCAGCTTTGCATTTTATTATCTAAAATTATATTAAAACCCACAATATTTGAAAAGATTTAATTATGAATATTTTTATGACAATATTTTAGAATACAACCATAAGATGGCTAATATGTAAATAATTGTATTAGATTTTAAATGTTATTAAAATAGCTGCATCAGAAAAGTATTATCTCAAAAGTGATAAATGTATGAAGCAATAAGTTAACAAACGAAAAAATTGAAAATTAATCAAGTAACACAAAATATGGCAGATTGTTTCATCAATCTCATCCAAAAAATATAATTGGAAAAGCAACTTCACAAGCATTAGTCATTTAAAATTTACTATTTACAATTTAAAAAACTAACCTGCCCTTGAGTACTCATATCGGCTTTTCTTCCAAACAATTTATCTCAGAAGTTGAAGTGATTAAACGTATAAAACGTGATGAATTGAATGCAATATGCAACACAAGATTCACTCTTCACTCACATGAATACGTTTGTAATGAACACAGGTAATGAATGAAGAGGCTTATAAAGTTATAAATGAAATCATAATAATCATATACAAGGTTAAAAAAGCTTATCACGTATTTATGTACCGTGTGCAAAACATGATACTGTGTTGTATCATTAAAAATAATCGATTACAATTTTATTTTAGTTTGTTTCACGATAATGTGTATTGTCAGATCGACATTAATTTTAAAATATAATTCTTATACAACTGCTAATTAAAAAACAAAAAAGTCTTCGCATCAGGGTTGCGAGATGATTTTTTTTTATTTCCCTAGACTTCTTGTTAAAATTTCCCTAGATTTCCCTAAATTACCTTGAACTGCCTTGCATAATTTTAAAAATATATAAATTGAAGTTGGTATTCTTTAGTATTAAACTATTAGAAAACTTAATTCGATTCTCCTAATCTATTTTTTTATTCAAAAACATTAATTATTAACTCAAAAATAAAAATACAGAAACTGAAAGGCACGAATTATGGGTTATCTTTTCTCTGTTCTGCATGAACTTGGGTGCACTATATTTTAGATTTGTATTTATTGAATTATATAGTCTATTTTTAATATTTTCCATCTTTGTTTCAAAGACACCTAACATATTGAGCAAAATACAAAATATAGATGATATTTTTTTAGTATTGAACGATTACGAAATTCATTTCAAATCTCGTCATCTATTTTTCATTAAAAAAAAATCCATAATAAATAAGAAACAGCCGAAACCTGAAAGGAAGAATCAGATAAGCTAAACCTCGGCAATAAAAAAAGGAATTTTGTATCTATATATGCTTACATTAAATAAATATAACTAAGCTGTAGTTAGAAAGGCGCAACTTATTAAACGAACCGATAAATCTAAACTATTAATGAATTATAAAATTCAAATATTTACGTCCTACAT
Source organism: Amphimallon solstitiale (assembly GCA_963170755.1). Taxonomy (NCBI): domain Eukaryota; kingdom Metazoa; phylum Arthropoda; class Insecta; order Coleoptera; family Scarabaeidae; genus Amphimallon; species Amphimallon solstitiale. Next base: position 112,606,084 of record OY720681.1, on the reverse strand, counting down.
AATACGTTCACAACGATTCACTCCACGAAAGCTTGTTTTCAAATGTGAAAAATATTATAAAAAAGCTGTTTTAACATCAGAGCAGGAACTATTTCCAAGGGATTTACCTTATTTTATTATACTGTAGTCATTTGATCGATTTGCAAAAAGCGATAGAGCAGAGCACCGATTCGGAATGTGTGCAGATGTTGTTAACCCTTAAATTTTCTACTTGTCATAAGATGGCATACTACTCTTAGAAACAATCAAGTAATCAGTGGTTTAAGTTTAAAACGTTTTAAAATGAATTGTGACATTATAGGTAGCTTAAATACCAGACGATTGTAATAAATTTTCTGGTGATTAATAATTTTAAAATAAAAACGTAGATTTCCCTAGATTTCTATTAAAATTCCCTCTTCCCTAAATGACCATAAAATTCCGTAGATCTAGGGATATTTCCCTAGATATCGCAACACTGCTTCGCATCCCTTCAAGATTTTTGTTGAAACACTGTGTATATATAAAACGATGTTTTATTTCTATCTTTCTTTCGTTAATGGGATGTCCAATATAACTTTCTCTTTGTTTAGGCGTACCGTTTAAATTTCTTACATTTTACCCCTTCCAAGTTTCATTATTCGTTTTGACTCCTTGTAATATGGGTGTAACTGATATGTTTTTATGGTGACTGTGTAATGTAGTAGCTAGTTATGGATATACAAAATATTATTTCAGCCTTATTTCTATTAATTATACAATATACTAGAGCAGGTAAGAAATTTATATATATTCAAGAAAAAGACTTTTGCTTAAATAACCAAGCCTATCTCAAAATGTCAGTTATAAACAAAATTTCTTAGTTAAATTTTGTTCTTTATAATGTTATTTTCTAATAAATCTTATATTTTAATGCTAATTTGAATAGTATTAATATTACGTAAAAGCGATTGCTGCAGTTTCTTTTCATTATTAAAACATGTTCCTGTTTATGACTCATTTGTAATAATCATAACCTTAATTACAGAAATTTATGGATATTATGAATGCAACGATCCTTTGATGTATAAAGCACACATCACTGCTACATCTTTCTTAACTAATAGAGGACCTGAAAATGCTATTTTATACGGTAAGTCTTTAGTGTAAGTCTATTACTTAACAAAACATTTATGGAAGATTTAATTCATTTTTCAAAAATATAATCGTATGATGTAATATTAGGATTTTTCCTTCATAGGTTCATCATTTTCAAGCATCTCTTAAAACATTAGTGTGTTGTGATAAAGTGGTTAATTAAGTTAAATAAAAGAAAATGTCCAAACAAAGTGTGCGTTGGGCTTTTAATTTATCTAAATGGTCTCCTACTAATACTGAAATATTAATGGCTACTTCATGTATACAAAATGAGGAGAAACAGCGTCTGGCAAAGTTTGTGTTCAAGAAAGATTTTAAAGCATCTTTAATAGGTAGATTAATGATGAGGAAATTTGTATGTGAAATGACAAAGTTTCCATATAATGATATTGTATTTAGACGAGATGATAAAGGAAAACCTTTTATAGATACAACAAGTAGAAAATATCCAAATTTATCTTTTAATATTAGTCATCAAGGGAACTTTGCTGTACTCGCTGGCGAATCTACTGGTGGCGTTTTGGGTGTTGATGTGATGAAGTTAGATTATGCTGGCGGCAAAAATTTAAATGATTTTTTTCGTATTATGACCAGACAATTCTCTTCCAAAGAATGGGAAACAATTAGGAGGTGTGGAAATGAAAAGCAACAAATAGCTATGTTTTGTAGACATTGGGCTTTAAAAGAAAGTTATGTTAAAGCTATTGGTGTTGGGATAACAGTTAATTTACAAGATATTAGTTTTAAGATTAATAGTTTGAATTTATCTAAGGAAGTGCTAGTTACTGATACAGAATTATATGTAAATAATGTAAAACAAGATTGGATGTTTGAAGAAATGTTAATTGATGATGAGCATTGTGTTGCTGTTGCTGTTGAGAGAAATACAAATGGCAGAAATGAAGCATTGTTTAAAGAAATTACTTTTTGTGAATTAATGGAAAATGCTGTATCAATACTGCCAAAAGATGAAGAATACTCTAATAATTTTGCTCTAAAGATGTAAGGGTAGAGGGTTAATTTATAAGTATATTTTTACATTTGAATCTCACTTTTTTATTCAAAAGTTTCTTATAAGAATTATTAACTGTTTTAAATCATGTAGAATACTGTATATTGCTCTTATACTGGTATGTGTTTATATAGAAATAAAATATGAAATACATGTTTATATTTCCAAGTTAAAAGTATTCTTAATTCGTAAAAAGGAAGTTGGATTAAAAAGAGACAACTTGCTTAATATAAAATGTTTGTACTTGTTGGCTAAGGTACTATTTGAAGAAAGGGGCCACCTCATACTTCCTGTCTGGTGTTTTGTAAAATTAGTTCTTATGTCATGGAAATACATAGTAAAACTCACAGGGCAAGATATGGCGGGTGAGATGCCCCTTCCACAAGGTGTGCAGTTGAATAATACTACGATAAGCACGAGCAGTCTCAAAAAGATTGTCAAGCGTTACACATCGAAGTGCAGTATGTCAAAATATTACGATTTCTTATCTCCTTCGTTCGGCTAATGTATGCGATGATGGACAAATATCATTTCTTTTTTCCGAATACTTTCTCTGTCTGACATTGCCCCATACCTCCGCGCAGCGACGATTTCTCCCACCAGCCACGTCTCGTTTTGTGTATGTGTGTAAGTTATTGTAATGTATGGAAGTATGTTATTACAATATTTCGTAGTTCTGAATAAAACATTTTGATTATAATAGGTGGCGGCACCTATTTTGGAATTTTTCCGACATTTGTGACCTAATTATGACGTGCATTGCCAGATACAGAATCTCAACCTAATATACTTTCCCATTCTTCGAAACTTTCGTGTTACATTTGCGACAAATGGAAATCCTACAAAGTCACAAAGAAAAAAACTTTTTGGGATAGAACCTGAGGCACGAAAAGGAAACAGAGCTACTTCACTCGACTGTCTTCACGCATAATGGCACACATTGCTGGTGTACGAGTTTCCAAATGTTTCTTGATCTCGCCACTTATCAGACTCAATACCTTTCTGACAATATCAATGTTTTGTGGAGTGACCGTGTTTTTGGAACATCTTGATTTGTAAACATGTCTGAATATATACATTTGGAATAAAGTTTTAAAACAATGATTGTTTAAAGATAACTTTATTGGATTATATAATTGTTTAAATTAGTTAATTACAATAAATATGATGTAATGTAAGCAACCTTGGAATTTCTTTAAGGTTATCTGGAAAAAGTCAATCCAACATACTTTTTTCTATGATCTATTTAACACCTTTGCTATGGACGTTTTTTCTGGCTCCAACTCCTCTCATGCTATTGGAAATGAGTATCTGAATGTTAAATTGGATAATACTAGAATAAACAGTCAGTGTTACACCAATATCACCTAGATAATGAAACAGAACAGCTGTGCTGTGACGTCACTGACATGAGGTTTATAGTAAATGCCAAAAGTCCATATTTATTGGTCTTCTTTCTGTTTTGAAATACTTATAGAGTAATTAAATGAAGTGATGGAAATCTCTTGATGAAACATGTCGAAATATAAGCAAGTAATAACAAAAAAGACACTTGGTATTGTTTCACAAATAAATATAATTAAATACACGATGTACATTTCGCCTTGCGGCATCGTCAGGAGTTCTCGAGAAACTAAAGTAAAATTTAATATACTGTAACTACCTACTTCTAACAAAAATGTAAATAGAAATGTACAAAAATAGAAAATTATGAAAAGGTCATGGCTTATCTGGAAAGACCGTTTTTACAAGGCTAGGGTTTATTAGGGGTGAATTTATGAGTTCTGTTTGTTCATTAAGAACATTGCCTGGTTGTAAAAGTAAACTTTCTTTTATAAAATAACCTTCTAGAACATTCATTTTTTTACTTTTATTTAAACTATACAGTACTTCTAAATTGTCTAATGAAAATTGATGTCCCGTGTCTAAAACATGGTTAGCTACACTTGAATTTTCATAATTTAATTTAACGGCTCGCATATGTTCTGAGAATCTTAATTTGAAATTTCGCCCTCAAATTAAGATTCTCAGAACATATGCGAGCCGTTAAATTAAATTATGAAAATTCAAGTGTAGCTAACCATGTTTTAGACACGGGACATCAATTTTCATTAGACAATTTAGAAGGACTGTATAGTTTAAATAAAAGTAAAAAATCGAATGTTCTAGAAGGTTATTTTATAAAAGAAAGTTTACTTTTACAACCAGGCAATGTTGTTAATGAACAAACAGAACTCATAAATTCACCCCTAATAAACCCTAGCCTTGTAAAAACGGTCTTTCCAGATAAGCCATGACCTTTTCATAATTTTCTATTTTTGTACATTTTTATTTACATTTTGTTAGAAGTAGGTAGTTACAGTATATTAAATTTTACTTTAGTTTCTCGAGAACTCCTGACGATGCCGCAAGGCGAAATGTACATCGAGTATTTAATTATATTTATTTGTGAAACAATACCAAGTGTGTTTTTTGTTATTACTTGCTTATACTTATAGAGTAGTCAAGGGAGATTATGTAGAAAAATAAAATCATTTTTTTAACTGAAAATCACAGTCTTTCATTGTCAGGCCGAGAATTTTTCACCATACCCTCGAATATTGCTAAGTATTAATGATGACTTTAATAACTTACTATTTTCATATATGTGAATATTAACGACCTATATTATGCGATTTAAACGTAAACTAGTTTCTTCCTATTGAATATAAGCAATTTTCTATAATAGAAATAAAAGTTCGATAAATTCTCAATAGAAATATTTATTGTAACATAAGTACAAACGTTATTTTAACAGTTTTAATTTGAATACACTTCGTTTACTTCAATCACAAGAAAGTTTACACCGATCCTACAAAAACATTAGATAAGCCTTTCGAATGTGTAGTGTTTTACTTACAGGTGCCAGACAAAAATTGCTCAGTCTCTGAACATTATCTTCAATTGGTGAAATACATCGTGGTCCTCTAGGCTTAATATGTTATAAACTATAAATTACAGTTACAGATAAGATAAAATTGACAAACGATTATAATTAACACCTTAGAGAATTGATTTAAGTCATTATTTACCACAACATGTTGAAAAACTTTAAAACCTTGTGGACGCAACCATTTATTTGGCCACTTATGTTCTTTGCGGACTTTGAAAGTATGCAGTTTTTATTTGAACTTTCGTTCAAGATTTTGTTAAACCAAGAATTGCAATAACTGATTAGTGGATGATAACAAGCTGACAGTTCTGATTGGGGTCTTTTATTGCTACAGATCTGTCTCGGTGTAGAATAAAATTCGTTTTAACCCTACTTTTTGCCATTTTTCCTTGGGAAATCAATTTTTATTCTTAAATCCCCATCTTCTGGCAGAAATTATACCTTGCTATCCCAACCAGTGGCGGCATAACTGGGGGGCAACTTGAAAAATTTAAATGACAACGCGGATCAAATGTTATATTTTCGCAAATATCGTTTCATTCTCTATCTAGTATGTAGTGAAAGAATTTTTTAAATCGGTCCATTAAAACAAGGAAGAAATAGTTTTTCAATGTTACAACTCTATAATTTGCACTCCATCTTTCTGGTAATGTAGCAAATCTGGATCAACTGGATTTGGGTATAATCGAGCTAACTTACTTCTCAGAAAGTATAAATACAACTCCTGTTAGGTTACTTTCCAAAAAATATAGACCCAAAATGCTGTCTTCCACTATTACCGCCCAAATCTGAAAATGCGGATTACGGAGACTATTCAGGAAATTAATGTTGAAAAGATGGATTGCGCTGAATGTGAAACAGATTATGTGGTGTAATGTTAGAGTTTAGTAGTCATCCTTTTGTACAAACACCAAAACAACAGTTTTATCGAAATGATATTTGCCTTTTGTCTATATCAAGTGATTACTGTTTTTTTTTATTATTTACTAAAAGGGGTTTCGATAGAATCAAAACTTTTTATAAAGAATAAGTGTTTCTCCTAAAACTCATATTAACATATTTTTCCCTATAGGAAAGCACATCACTTTACATACTGTATAATTGTTTAAATTAGTTAATTACAGTAAATAAAGTGTAATTTAAACAAGTGGCCAATTTCTTAAATCATATTTAGACAGAGCAAAACCAGCGCACACTTTTTTACCAAAATTAATTTAGCATGGCTATTTTCTCCAACTCGAGAGCCTATTAAATATATTAATCAACATGATTACCACCCTTATGTAGACTGGAGGTGTAACATTCTTGCATTAACATCCCGTAGATGTTCAAGGCCTCTTACAGCCTGTTATTAAAAAATATTAGTGCCTACCGAACAGATGCAGTAGCAACAACGCACAAGAAATGCGTCACTTCAACGTCCGCTTCCTATTGGTTCGTTTGCAAGGACGGCCACATACGAACCAATAGTAAGCATTATTTTACATATGACGTTCAAGTGACGCATTTCTCGTGCGCTGTTGCTACTGCATCTGTTCGGTAATTCTACTATAGTCCCAATTAATTGTAATAATGAAACCATATAGTTCTTTAGTAGAATTTAACAAGAACAATGGCGAGTTTCTTATTATAAAAATCAAGAATGGTTGTCTTAATCTCTTAAAGATTCGAAATCTTAAAAATAACATTTTTTAACATAAAAAAATCTTCCATAAATGTCACATCAAGTATTCGTTATGTAAATGGGAGTAGAGTTACCCCCGTTTTGTAGCTTATTTTGCATAAATTACGACCACATTCTACATAAATGTGTACAGTTTCCTTGCCGGTTAACAGTCGCATCAACCAATTATTTACATCACGAATATGTATACTTAAAAAAACAAAACTATATTACAGTTGCTATGGTAATACACTGTACACCTGATGTTTAGAAATTCTGTACCACTTTACACAATGGCACTGTTTGTACAGACGATATTCACTCAGTTTATATTATTAGCGTATTGCATGTTCTCGTGTGTTTGCTAGATTGACAGTAGTATTTATGATTTTTCGTTTTGTTGCATGCAACATTTTTTTCTTAATAAACGCTTTTCCCTTTGTTCGTTTTCTTTCCTCCTCTTTTTATTCTACCAACTTATTTATCTTTCAACGCAAATTTAAACGTAAATAAATATAAAAGATAATATGTTATTATGAAGTAAGAAAAAGCTTTTAAATAAGTTTGCCTAACGTCGCGAATTTACGTTATTAAATCCGAAGAGTTCGTATATCTAACTTCATTCTAAAATATAAAAATTCTGTGGCTTCGTAAAAGGCACTAATAATTCAAGACTCTAGTGAATGTAAGATTATTGGTACAAAAAAAAGTAACTGGAATTTGAAATATTGTTTTCAGACAATATTTATCGTTTAAAATTTGATTTTTAATTGATTTATTTTATTTTTACTAATGCGGTCATAGTTACAATCTTCTTCTGTGACGGGAAAAAAGTTTGACATTTTATCATTCTTAACAGGTAACAAAATGTCACTTTTTATGAAATCACTTTTTTCCCGAATACGTACACATAAGTAAGACCACGACGATATTTAATTTTAAAATATTTTGTTATACAAAAAGATACATTTCTTTAATGTCAAAAAGTACAGATGTTAAATGTGCATAGCATGAAGGACATGTTTCTTGAACGATTCGGGACGCTGTACAGTGGAGTTTTCTTGAGTTCCTATTTCAGCTAATGACACACATTCTAAACACTTTATTAGCTACTTTTGTTCTGTGCGCTACCGATTCATCAGCGACGGTTGATGAGTTCCAACTACCATGTTTCTTTAGTGTCATCAAGTCTCCTCCAGATTCAACTACAAGTGTAACATTTTCATGTCATAGAAAATAAAATTGGGTACTGTTTCAGGTACCTTATAAAATAAAAGTGATTTCTATTCACAACCTGATTGTGATACATTTTCCATTGCGATATGCATAAAACAGGCGGCGATCCTTTGCTACTGGTGGACGAAGGGCTATGTACATTCTGCAAAATTTGATATATTCTTCAGTAACATAGGTCTCCTTTTTACATCATTCTTTGTTTGAAAATGAAATGTGTTAAGTACTTATATGTTAGAACTAACATCAAGAGGTAAATACTATTTACATATATACATTTATATGCAAAACGTATATGCATGTGTTGGGATACACACATACATCTAGTGTCATTACCGACAGTCAACGCACAGACACCGTGTTTCGGCCTTTAATGCCTCGTCAGTGTACGTACGTGTCTGTGCGTTGAGTGTCGGTAATGACACTAGATGTATGTGTGTATCCCAACACATGCATATACGTTTTGCGTATAAATGTATATGTATATGTAAATAGTATTATTTGTTTGTTTCACAATGAATACCGTTCCCGAATCTTCAATATCATCTATCTAACCTTGAGCATTATTTAAAAAACTCTAATACTCGTAAATATCGCAGATTTCTTGGATATGCAACCTTTCCAACTTTGCTTTAGAAATGTAATTAGTTTGCAATATTTTGAAATGTCTACATTATTATTGGATTGTACTTATAATTATTTAAAAATCGACCACACTGATGATGGTTTTTGTTGTTGCGCCAGTTCCGAAAAATAAGCAAATAACACCGTCTCCGAGAAAGAACTGCACTTCATCTTTCATTCCATAATTCTTGAATACCAGGTTTCGTAAATTTTCCGCGATTTAGCTGGCAATCATTTTAGTGAAGCTGCTTTCGCTGCTTCGACTAATTCCGGCGGAGTAAGAGAAAACTCTGAATTAGAAATGTCTATTTATGAACATTGAATATTCAAAATAACTAATAAACAACTTAAGTTCGCAAATTTTTAAAACCAAACTCAAAACTAATTTGACAGATATTTGATTACCTCACAGACTAAACAATCCAGACCGGAAACTTAGTCCTAGATTTTATCCAGACTACTCATCCTTGTTTAGCAAACGTAAATTTCAATACTCTACCATCTTTGTCAGATTCACTGAACTTGGAGATGAGATGGCGCTAGCGTCAATTGAAATGTTTGTTATGCTGTGGTTATATGTCATTCAAAACTACATTTCAAATTTGACACATGTGACATATTTTTGCAATCCTTTGTCGTACATAGTATTAATTATATCTTGATACAAATATAACCTCAAGTTAAAATCTAATACTTTCTCCCTGGTATAATAAATACTCCCTCCGTCCGAAAATATGGTATACATTTGAAATTTTTTTGAAAATTAATAAGACATTAGTAACGAACTATAATTAAATATACTTATTTGGCAGTTCTTATGCTAGGTAAACAACTATAATACATAGTTGGCTGATGTCCGATTTGGTTTGTGTCAAAAACGTCAATAGAGTTAAAACGTCATTTCATGAAAAATTATTTAACACATGCCCTATTCATAAAATGGCATATATTGTTATAAATAATGAAGTAAGCTTATTGAAAAGGAATTCCAAGTTCAAGCAATTAACCGGTGAGCAACGTCATGGTCTATTGCAAAAATTGTTGCAGATGAAAAAAGGGCAGAAGCTCAAGCACGGCAGTATAAATAAAGTTGCAACTGAATTTGGGGTAACCCGTTTATCCGTGTCTAGAATTTGGAAAATGGCTCAAAAACAGTACAATGACGGTAAAATTTGTGCTGATGTTACATCAAACAAGAAATGTAAATGTGGACGGAAAAAAATTGTAAATGTATACCATATATCCGGACAAAAATAAATTACAAAATGTATACCATATTTTCGGACGGAGGGAGTAATTATTAATAATTTGGGCCTAAATATTGTTGAAGAAGTCTAATGCTTAGTTTCTTCGTATTGTAATTATTCATATTGACGAGGCAGAATAAAGTTTATAGAATTATTCGTTATAGAGCAATAAAGAAATTTATGGTAAAATTGGTGATGGAGTCTATCACGCATACCGGATTAAAGTTATTTGATCCACGGACTCGTCACATCTAGAAAAACCGTGGTGGCATCGTTTTCTCTACTTATTTAACGATGTATTCAAAATGTTAGATTTGATGGCACAGGCTGACAAAAAAGTTCTTGAAACACTTTCTTTTCCTTTTTTGACCATTTTGTAAGACCTTCACAAACACAGCAGTCCTTATGTGAAGCCCAAGATTTTTCATGATCTTTTTTAACAAATTCTGTAATGTTTCGTTGATGGCGTTGTTTTTTAATCACACACTCACTACATATGTAGCAAAAACTAACAGGAAAGTTTTTACATCACGATTAGCCATAGTTAGAGAACTTGGACAAAAAGTTGAAAAGCGAGGTTATGTTGAATAAAAACACGAACAGCTTATCACTGAAAATGAAGATCTAGGCGGGGAAACAAGGTAGCACTACCAACATAATTAATACCAAAATGAAATTTTCATTTTGTTATTAATGTGTTGTACTATATCAAATGCACAAAGAAATACATATGAGAAAAAGTTTATTTCTTACATTTTGAATATTAATTTTCCTAAAACTGTAAATGTAACTACTTTTTTATCATTATTTTCTGACAAAAATCGGTAAAAAGCTTTATTATCGTTGACCTGTGTTGTAATACTGAAAAACGTGAAACTGAAGGTATTTGATAATTTGTTTCATACGTAGTGTCACAATTAGAATAAATAAGATCATCCCCTCACACTTATATTAACTTGGATTAAAGGCCACAATGTAGAACACGTTTACTGCAAAGAACACGTAGGTAGATGGGTGCTGTTGTGAATTTAATTCACGGTTTTCCTCTTCTAACGGCGTTGTGGCAAAGTAACAAAATCATATGACATAGTAATTGCACTAAATAAGTCCAGAAGTCTTGACCGCCTTATAAATAATTAAATCACTTGTGAACTTTTCTAGTTTTGTACCAATATTTTTTTACTTCACTGTGCTTAGCAAAGCTCGACTGAATACTTGATAATAGTTACTCTAATCTGTCATTTATCAAGCGTAATTGACTTAATCAATTTTTTCAATTGGCACAAAAGGAAAAAAGTCGTGGACCGCTGCCGAAACCGACTTAGACCAACAACTAATAATCGATTTGGGTCAAGTAATGAATATAACACGAATTTGGACACAGGGCCGTATGCACTCATCCGATTATGTCATGGAATATACGATCAGTTACGGCACTGACAATTTAGATTATTCTTTTTACAGGGAGCGTGGCGGTAATATTAGGGTGAGGAATTATTTTTTTTTATTTACTTGTTTTTACGGGCTTGCGACGACGTGATCTGTTTATATTTTATATTGATTAGGATGATACTGTTGGTGTGTTTCATGATATTTCTACTTTTGATTACGCACTATTTACAACTTCGATACACAACAACGAGTGAACAATATGTAACTGATTTTGTTATAAGCTATAAAAGAATAACAATTATGTAGAATCACTGGTTACAACTTCATAGCGATATATCTGTAGGTAAAGTACGTCAAATAAAACAATGTCACTTTATAGTAGTCAGTTGTTTCTAATAACTAACGAGCAATCAAATAAATCTGGAATTGAACTAGATTGTACATGATAAAACGTATTTCCTAATTTACGGATTTCTAATACATATCAACATATAGAGGAAACGCGTTACATTCACTTGTACGTCATAGTAGATCCATGACGACTCGTCTTGTTTATGTTGCCGTCCAGATTTCAATTGGCAACACTCATTTGAAAAGCTTTACGTAAAATTTCTATTTTTTCGCAAAATTGCTTTTTCTAAACGCTTATTGTAAACAAACTGCTCAGCCAGTTTCTAAACTGTCACTGTTTTTACAATAAGAAATGTCAAATTTTACGGAAATAGCAATAATACATCTCATTAGCGCCACCTCCTAATCGTTTGTAAAAAGTAAAAGGGCTGCATTCATATTAAGGTGTCAAGTCATTCAAGTCTCTGACACCTAGATGTCACATTGCTTAAAAAATAGACATGTAGAAGGGCAATATTTTTAACGATATTATTAAATGGAAATTGACTTAATATTGCCAGATTTCTTAAGTACCTATCATAACACGTTAGATGCTTTCCTTGCACAGACATTGGATTTTTCCGTTTTACTTTTGCTGAAGAGTAATGTTTTCCCCATTTACTGATCATGCACAATGTCTGTCCGAAGCAAATTTAATTAATATTATTACAAGAGTGACTCTCAAGTGTATTCGAGGATAAGCTGTTGAATCAAATTTATTTTACTTCGATTTGAGTCATCTTTGAAGCTGTCATACGAATTACTTGCTTCGAAATAATCATCAACACATAACAATTCAACGAAGACAGTGCATTTTTTCTTTGAGGTTATGTTGGTTTACATATTTGATAGGTAAATCTGCTCGTTCCTTTTTACTGATTATCTGATCCCAGTATTTCAAATTAGATAATATCAATTCTTATAAGCTACAAAAACTGGTAAATTGGATTACTTTATAGTCACTAAATAAGTCAGGATCTGTTCATTTTGATTTTCGTCAGCACAAAATTCAGTGCTTATTGTTGAGGTTAAACACAAATTTTAAACGGTAGATATGTCACGCTAAACTGTGATTGAATCACAGATTAATAAAATACCATCGAAAAATATCAAATTGATTTTACTGTTTTATCACTTTTCTAATTTCAGGACGTATTTTTTTATTAATTCATCTAGTAATTACATCGGTGCGAAGAAGTGGAAAGTAAACACTAAATATATTTCTGGAAAGAGGTAAACATGCATATTTTGCATATACCAGGTTTTATTTAAAATGTTACATAAAACAAATAAATCAGTTATATATTGACCTCTCTGTATAATAAATTTGTTAAAAGTTTGTAAAAGTGTGAATTGATGAAAAATATTTAAAAGCTATGAAATATCATGAAACATAAGATTTGTTTCGACCGCTTGTTAAAAGCGTGCTGTGAATCATTCTGCGCCTGCGCGATTCGAAATATTGAGTTTTCTTTGTAATGCGCAGATCCAGAGCGACACACTGTCCGATTTTATCGAGAAGTTGCAACAAAACCTTACAATATAACGTGCACCTACCTACCTATACTAATTGGTGTATTTAATTGATCCACGCCGTCGCCATTTGCATTTTAGCGATTTTTACTTTTTACAGTTACCACCTCTGCGTGAATTCAAATTAATTGTCATATTTGACATTAGAATTACATAAGCGCAGTTCTATCAGTGATTTTTAAAATTATTGACATAAATTAATCAACTTTAACATACATATATTAATTGGAAATTATGGTTACTAATGCTATTTCATAATATTGGCAGTGTTATGGTTGCGTCTGAGCATGATCGTATAATCATAAAGTGATGTTTATTTTGTAAAATGATATAATAATTGGTGCACCTATGAAGAACTACTGAAGAAAGACGACTTAATAACATGAACATTTCACAAAGCCTAGATCAATGAAATACACCCGTTATGTCCTTCATTAAATTCTTATCTAGGGTAACCTATGTTTTTTTTGAAAAGTTTGCAGCATTGAAAATTATTAATGACATCTACAATTTTGACAGATGTCATTTTAAAGGTAATTTGTATTTTCAAGTAAAATATTCATTATAATGATAGAATTACAACACAAAGTTCTTATTATTCAATATTTAATGAAACAAATAAAATTCAAATCCACCTGTTTCACAATTTAATTGAATTTCTCTAACAAGTGTTTCGATAAGAAGCTTGCCATTATTAATGATATAAGATGACTAAATAAATGTGAATATGGGGAGCAATATATACAGGGTGTAACGTTAATGCGATACTCTTCGATATTCCATTGGTATACAAAATACGACAGAAGTGTTTGCATTTTTGGACTCCATCAGCTTTGAATTATACAGAGTGTTTTGTTTGCGTGCAACCATGAATAACTTGAAATATTAAATGTAACATTCTATATGCTTTTACAATTTTGAATTTATTGATAATTTTAATTTAAGATAACATTTTTGAAAGCTGATTGTCGTCCACAAACGCTAATAGTTCAAAACTGAAACGCTGCAAGATCATAGAATTTTATTTTTATTTTATTTGAGATAATAGTAAACGTAATAGAAATAGAATATGTAACACAACTTGAATGATAAATTTTCTTCTTTTTGAAACAGTGGAAATGCGGAAAAGTTTTTTCGCGTGTGAACAGCAGGCTTGTCAAATTCGTGCTTATTTTGATAAATTTTGTATAACGGTAGCAGTTGAACTTTATCTTCCAGCGGTGCATCTAAAAAATAACTAGAGTTTGCATAGTTTGCATAACTTGATAATGACGGTGTTCCTTTTGTGAAGAGGTATAATTTCATCTCCAAGAATACGTAAACAAGCTAAAAATTCTCAATAATTTCTGGAGACGTCATGACCTATAAAAAAAACTAGACCTATACTTTTTTACTGAATAATTGATAATGGAAGATGACTAAATAAGTTATTAAAAACTGTAAGTAGTTACATCAAGGATTTTTTTCAACAAGAGAATGCTCCAACATATATGACTTTCGAACTGTTTTTTTTATGATCGACTTGTGAATTTCTCCGCAAAGTCTCAAGGTGTCACAGTTTTGAATTACTTAATTTTTGCAGTCATGAAAAAATGAAACACTTGTTTTTTAGACTTCCCAGATTTATCAAACGCTCTTGAAAACAATAATGGAAGCAATTTCAATCATTTGCATGTAAAATTCATAGGAACTTAAAAGAGTAATGATCCATTCATACTAAATAAGCTATAGCTATAACACAACAGATGTTAGCTATCAAAATTGTCACAAACTTTATATCAAAATCATAGGTTATACCAAATCAGAATTTAATTGAAGACACCTCCATTCCAAATAGTATAGAAAAAGAATATAGAACAGAGTCATTAGCAGCTGTCGTTATTGTATCTTTTTTGTCTTCATCGTTTGTTTATGTTTTTGATGTATGTATTCGTAAAACAAACCTTTATTGCGATATGTCTCTGATGTAGTTTATGTGTCTGCATGTGCTGTAATATTGCCGATTATTTTATTTATTCATATATACATATTATTAGTAGATGTGCTCTATTCCTATTTTTGTTACAGTAGATGTTTTTTTATGCCTGTTATTACTACTTTATTTAGAACTGTCTCAACAAAAATAATGATTATTAAATTTTAAGAAAATCATAATTTAAAATCTCAAATGTAAGGAGTTGTTATAGATGATTGCCAAAGGAGTAAAAAGTAAATTTCTTGTATGTTTGTTCTAAAATTATATATTTTTGCTTCACTGGTTTCTGATGAAGCACGTAAATTGTATGAAAGCCATGACGATCCTAAAAGAAATTTAATTTTTATTTCCGCGTTTTTAGTGTGTGTAAAACAATAGGATATATTTTTTGGCTGATATATAATTCTAATTATCACCATTTTTACTAATATATACATAGTACAGACATGTTAGTAGTCAGCTTTTGTTATATAATTGGTCAAATTACTAATAATGCTTTTGCTTCTTAATTTGTTTAATGTTACGTGTAGATATTGAGCTAACGCAATTTGTTTTATTTAGAATTAATGTAATTTAAAAAAAGAATATAAACCAATACAGATTGATCCATCTACTATATGTTCAGTAAAGATTTACGCAATATTCTAAACATAAAATTTTGTCTCTAGGTAAACTAGCTCATTTATCGTGCTTTGATGCTATTTAAACAGAAACATTCATACCGCTACAAAAGCATAATTTGATAGAGCGATAGATGAAATAGTTTAATATTGATTTTCTGTTATAACATTTTAGTGAATATTATAAGATGAAAAATACAAAAATCTTTGAAATTTCAATCTTCCCTTTCCTTAAATTGATATTTTGTCCAAATAATTGGGAATTATTCTTTTTCTGTTTTTATCACAATCATAGTTACTCAATTGTTTTTAACGTATGATCTGACATATGCTTGTTGCTGTCGAAACAGATTGGGAACACTATAGGCAGTGGCGGATTTAGCTCTTGAGAGGCCCCAAACACAATTCAATTTTGAGGTCCCCTTCTGTAAATATTGTCAGTAGCTGTACTTTTCTACGCGCACGATTTTTTACTCTGGTATACCGGTGATCCAAAAAAAGTGAAACGGAAATAATATTGAAAATTAACCAATATAAAATAAATAAAAGTTTCAATAGGTAAAAGTGTTAGAAAGAAATCTAGTAATCCATGGATATACAATATAATTTATTTTTACATTAACTACTATGTGTGTGTGACCACAATAACGGACGATCTGCTAAAGTATCAATACCAAACCTTGTATTTAAGTGTATAATTATTTTTTTTTAAACTGATTATATTGTTAGTAAAATTGATAGACCGGAAGTAGTAGTTTACTTTAATAAAAAAATCAAATTTTTACAATATCTCGCCAACTGCCAAGTTTAAACAAATTTCTACAGGTACGAAAGTACTCAAAAGTAAATTTGAATTTAGCAAAAAAAGCTTTTTCCAAATTCCTACCAGAACTAGTTTTTTTTATCGAAAATCAGGTTTTTTTGCAAATATCTCTTTATACATGCATTCTAAGCAGATACATTATGAGTATAAAAGCAGTTAAAGCTTGAATTTAAATACTTTTTGTGTGACCAGAATTTTAAAATTCGAACCGGAAGTAACACTTTTACTCTTATCGGATTGTTTTGCAAATATGTCGTAAATTATGCATTCTAAACAGACTTACCAAGAGTACGAAAATACTTACAGCTGGATTTGGAATAATTTTTGTATAAAAAAAATTTCAAAAGTCGAAGCGGAAGTAACATTTCAACTCTTATCGTGTAGCAGTTTTTTGGAAATATTTCGCAAAGTATGCATCCTATAGAGATTTATTAAGAGTTTAGAAGTACTTCCGTATTACTTAGAGCAAGATTTTGACTAAGTTTTGTATAAAAAAGGAAACCAAAATTCGTTCCGAAAGTAATATATTTTCTCACAGGTTATTTTTTTTTAAGAAGAGAACTGTATTTAAAACTTAATTTGAAACAAATTTTGTATAATTTGAAACGCACATACCTATAAGAAAGTCCTGTGGTGCCCACACCTCATTTTTTAGCCACCGGTTTACTTATAATTTGGATTAGTAGTTCTTTAATATTTTGGTAATTACAAATTAATTTTGGGGATACCGCTAAATTATTAATTATTTTTATTATGAAAAAAATAATTAAATGTTTTTATTATATTGGTAGCTAAATTTGGGGCCCCTTAATTTTTGTGGTCCATGCGCGCCTGTTCCGAAATCCGCCTCTGACTAAAGGTTTTTATTACTGTGTATTATTATTTGCACTTATGTAAGTAACTACAATATAACAATGTAGTGGTTAGATTTTTACAATAAAAATTATCGAGTCATCAGCCTTGTCAGAAACTCGATGAATTGGATTAGAAAATATATTAAGTAATCAGAAAAACATATTTGTATGACTTGTAGTTTCTATATTTTTTATAGTATAACTGGAATTTTAGGATTGTCAAATGATGAAATATCAGATAGATACTTTTTAATGTGAAGAAGAAGAAGAATCTATCTTTTTTTTATCAAATAATACATAATATAGAAAAAAACCTAATAGGACTAACATAATTCGTTTAAATTGTATCTGTTCATACATTAGGGTAATGGTCTCTCTTATCTATTTCTGTTTTTATTTGGAACAGCACAGTATCTTTAGTATTTTCTTAATATATAGTAACTTTTATGTAACCATAATAGTACACTAACAATTTTAACACTTGTTCTTTTTTACATTCACCTCTTCTCTAGGGGACTCGGCTTGGTCACCTAAAATCAGTTCGTATAATCAGTTTCTAACACTAGATTTGGGATATCGCTTTAAAATCCAGGCAATCGCTACACAAGGTAGATCTAATAGTATGGAATACGTTATAGAGTATATAGTGCAATTTTCCGATGACGGGCAGAGTTGGAGGACATTCACAGATCCTCGTGGTGAGAATGAGGTGCTTAAGAACTTTTTCGCATAATTTAATATTGATTTTGACTTTGTATGTTTTCGTTTTCGATCAATAACTCGTCGATTTATTATGAATAATTTCATGTTTATTATTAGTTTTTATTTGTCACCGAAAGGTATGAAGATTAAAATGGAGAAAATTTGTAAAAATTCATTTTGTGTGCAATTGTCGCTTTAAATTGTTACATTTGGTTCTATAAACTGAAGAAAGTCACTTTGTTCCAACCTCTACGGCAGTAACACACAACAACACCGATTGTTTTGCCGTGAGAACTGTCATTATGTTTATAGAATGAAATGGGACAAGTTAAAATGATAGTCTTGTTGGAAGAATGTTCACACTTACAACAAGACTACTTGAAAAGGAGGATTTTCGAAAATAATCAATACTTTATTTGAGAATACAGAATAAAGTATTTGAACGACATATTATCAGAGGTAAAGAGACGAGCATCAGCTAGTGTACAAGTAAATAGGTAAGACGGTAACAGTACAATTTTAAGAAAGAATTGAAGACAATTTGAATTTAATACACGTACGAATCAAATCGCTTCTTCCTAGTCCTAATCAGTGAGAAAGACGCAAACTTTGATGAAATGTTAATTGCAATAAGTATGCTAAGATACTAAATACATAAATTACTTTTCATACATTAAGTTACAGTTATTTATAAAATTAATTATCATTTAATATATTTTTGGATAATAATAATAATAATAGTTTATTCATTGTAATAAAAACATTACATGAAGTCCAATATGTAAAACATAGTACATATATAGGTACATACAACTGTAAATAGTGTTTTGTATACAAGAGTAAATAATTTATAAAATTTAAAAATTCCTCCAACGAATAGAAACTACACTGCCTTGAGTAAGGCGATGGTAAGAAATCAGATTATCATATATTTTTTTTTGTATTATAGTGGTCAACCCGTCTATTTGTTAAAAATGGCTGTGGGTGTTGGTCTATGTATTTTATGCTCGTTAAAATGTAAAGGCATGGCAGAGTAGGTATTCTTTCGCTCACAAAAATATTGTCTACAACTTTCTCTATATCCGAGATCACAAAGCACCCGTCGTGCCTTCTTCTAGAGAATATTCTCTCTGCAGATTGGAATGCTCCCCAAATCAGAGTTCCATACATATTCCTGCTGTAAAAGTTAGAAAAGTAAGCTGTTCTGGCTGCTTAATATGTAAAAATGCTTCTCAGTCTTCTTATACAGTAAATTACAGAGGTTAACGTTTTCGCTAGGTTAGATGCATGACAGAACTCCAGGTTAGTTTGAAATCATTTGTTACGCCCAGTTACCCTCCACTTTTCGATGATTGCTCGTTTTTTTGCGTAGAACTTTAGATGTTGTGTCTTCTATCCAATCAGTTTTGACTCGTTGTCTTAAAACCATGCATTTGCTTCTTGTAAGACTATTAGCTTCTCTATCTAATTCCTGATCTGTTTTTCCTACAGTTACAAACGCTGTGTCGTCCACATATAAACTAGTTTGTTTAGATGCTACCTTATAAGATATCATCATTTATATAAATCATAAAGAGCAAGGGCCCTGATATAGAACCCTGTGGGACCCCTCTCACCACAAATTACACACTGGATCTCCCCCCGCTAAACTCGACTACCTGATACCTGTCTTTAAGACGAAGATATCAGGAATACCTCTTATGCCATAGTAGTATAGCTTCTCCAGCAACATACCATGATTTACCATGTCAAATGCCGTGCTTAAATCACAACAAATCAATTCGACTTGATCACGTCTATCATACGACTGTGACTGCTCAAGTAATATCCAATATAGCCGTAGTGGTCGATTTATTTTTCCTATAACCATGTTAATTATTGGATATAAACTTTTCTCTTTCAAAATATTCAATAAGTCTGTTCGCAGTTACCTTTTCAAAGCTTTTTATATGGCAATAGGCCTATGGTTGCTACAGTCGTTTACATTGCCCTTTTTGTATAGCGGAAGTATCTTCCCTAACTTAAGGTGTGAAGGAAACAATTCTTCTCCTACACATTGGGTGTCATTTTCACCATTAAGTTCTTTACGAAATTCGTTGTAACGTTATATACAGGGTGAGTCAACTACGCGGGTAAGGCCGATTGTGCCTTTACGAGTAAAGATATTTCGAAGCGGTTTTTTTCTTGTGGTAGCTGTTCATTAGGGGCATATTTTAAAAATATTTTGTATTATACAGAGTGTTCCATAACTTGGTGGCTAACCATAGTTATAGTTTTTTAAATGGAACACCCTATATATTATTGCATTTTTGAATTCCCCGTATAATTTTTAGTCAAAAAGTTATAAGATAGTATAGGCCTAAAGTGTAAAGTTTTTGACTTATTCCCATTTTTCTGAAAAATTCAATGTTTGTATAAAATTATATTTCTCGAAAACGACGTATTAGATGGACAAAAATTTTTGCAATATTGTTTACAATAAGAGGTCCTAATAGAAGCATGTTTTATTTTTTTACAGTTACTAACTGCATGTGCAGGAAACTGGATTAAAATTAGATGACGCGTTTTTGTATAAAAGTCATTTTTCTTAAATGGAACACCCTGTATATCAGTTCATTTTTGAATTGTTTATTAAATTTCGTGTCAGAAACATGTAAGACGTTAATACAGTAAAAGTGACTATTACAGAGTTATTGTCGTTTTTAGATATGCTTTTATTAGTTTTTGCAAAAAAGTCAATTTTTTCAAATGGAACAGCCTGTATATTATTTAATTTTTGAATTTCTTATTAAATTTCACATCAAAAACATGTAAGACGTTAATATTTTAAAAGTGACTATTACTGAGCTATTGTCTCTTTTTGATATAATTTTGTCAGTACTATACTATATTAATTAAAACATCAAAACTGACAAAATTGTATCAAAAAGAGACAATAGCTCAGTAATAGTCACTTTTAAAGTATTAACGTCTTACATGTTTTTGATGTGAAATTTAATAAGAAATTCAAAAATTAAATAATATACAGGGTGTTCTATTTGAAAAAATTGACTTTTTTGCAAAAGCTAACAAAAGCATATCAAAAAACGACAATAACTCTGTAATAGTCACTTTTAACGTATTAAGGTTTTACATGTTTCTGACATGAAATTTAATAAACAATTCAAAAATGAACTGATATACAGGGTGTTTCATTAAAAAAAATTGACTTTTATACAAAAACGTGTCATCTAATTTTAATCCAGTTTTCTGCACATGCAGTTAGTAACTAAAAAAATAAAACATGCTTCTATTAGGACCTTTTATTGTGAACAATATTGCAAAAAATTTTGTCCATCTAATACGTCGTTTTCGAGAAATATAATTTTATACAAACATTGAATTTTTCAGAAAAATGGGAATAAGTCAAAAACTTTACACTTTAGGCCTATACTATCTTATAACTTTTTGACTAAAAATTATACGGGAAATTCAAAAATGCAATAATATATAGTGTGTTCCATTTAAAAAACTATAACTATGGTTAGCCACCAAGTTATGGAACATCTTGTATAATACAAAATATTTTTAAAATGTGCCCCAAATGAACAGCTACCACAAGAAAAAAAACCGCTTCGAAATATCTTTACTCGTAAAGGCACAATCGGCCTTACCCGCGTAGTTGACTCACCCTGTATATCTTTCGTGTTTCCGCTTTTTGTTTTCTGTATTATGTCTCTAATTTCATTCTTCTCAATTGGACCATTGTTATGATATTCGTGTTATTCAAATAAGCACATGGTTCCCCATGAACTACAAGCTCTTGCGCTATTTTATATCCGATATTTGAGAAATAAACACTCATATCGGATATTGGTAATGTTGTTTCAGGTTGAATCGATCTATTTGTCTCTGAATTAATTACCATCCAAATGGCTTTTTGTTTGCTATTTGATTCATCTATAAATCTTTGATTTGCAAACTGTTTTGCTTTTTTAACTTTACTTAGGTATTCTTTCTTGTAGCTTCTATAAAAGTTATACACTTTTTCATCTTTGTTGGTTTCCATAATTATCACAGAGCCTCCTCCATGGTATTTAAAATACGCTGCAATTCAGGCGTTTTCTATACTAAATCCCTGTTGTTTGATATGATATATAAATAGTTGTGAATGTAGTAATTTGTCAACAGTTTTAAATTTTATTATCTTTTCTAAGAAGTATGTAGAATTTATATCAAGAAGAGTGATTTTCTGGATTGTATTTAAAATGAAAGTAAAATTATAATAAACCAAAGCAAAAATGTAAAAGAAGCTTCAGTGGTTAAGGCTTAGCTTTGTTATAAAATATGGCGGATAGGCGTAGGTACTTATTTTTCCATATTAAATCAATGAAATCTCATATAGAAAATCTTACTACCGACATTTCGCAAAACCCTTTGGGAAAGGGGCCGCTCATGCGTAGTATGTATAATTGTTGAAACGAGATAGCCAATCTTTCTGAATCCCTCTGTATAATAAATCAAAATTAGTACAAATGAATGTAAACCGAAATTTATCTACGGCTATAGCATTCATTGAAATTCATAAAGATCTGCCTTTTATTGGATTTACAAGAAACTCTCACACATGATAATTTCTCGCATATTCGGCTGCTGTCACGAATTCAGCGAAGAAGTGGTGTCTTACAAGTGTAAATACAAAATCACTTTTAAGCAAGTACAGCAGATGTCCTTAATGTTTAAGATGTTTATATTTTAGAATTTCATGATGTTATTATTGATCAAAAACGAGAACAATAAAAATTATTTTATTTAATTCTACAACAGTATCATAAATTGGTTTTGTTTGTTAATAAAGGTTTGATTTACGTTTAGTTATGTATAATTTAATTATCTATAGATATATAAAAAATAGTAATAGAAATAAAAGCGTTGTTGTTACATATGTTTTTTAGATGTTTAAAGGCAACAGCGATGGTGATAGTATAAAGAAGAACGAATTCGAAGTGCCCATAATAGCGCAATGGATCAGAATTAATCCCACCAGATGGCACAACCGTATATCGCTTCGTGTAGAGTTGTATGGTTGTATTTATGGTTTGTTATTATATTTCAATTTTAAACTAAACGAATTATTTTGTTTATAAATGATACTATTTTCAGAATCTGAAACTGTACACTTAAACGGAACCTCGATGTTAGTGAAAGATCTTCAAAGAGAGCCGATATCAGCCTTTAGGGAAACTATACGGTTTAGATTTAAAACGTCAATGGCAAACGGTTTGATTTTTTACAGTAGAGGCACGCAGAAGGACTATATTGCTCTTCAACTCAAAGATAACAGAATGCTTTTGAATATAGATTTAGGTATTATTTTTTGAAATGCTATGCTTTTGTATTTAGAGGAAGCTTTGATATTAATATACGAGGGCGTATTTTTATGTTATCTACCTAGCTATGAAAAGAAGCACATATTAGAGAACAAAAAAAAATATTTTTCTACATAACTCCCTTCAACACTTATTCCATCTTTTTTCCAGTTGCTCCATACCCTCAGAAAAAAATTGCTTCGGTAACCCCGCAAAATATTTTTCAACAGCTTCTTTGAGTTCTTCATCAGAAGCAAAAAGCTTTCCTCTGAGATGCTTTTTTAAATTTTTGAATAAGAAGAAGTCTGACGGAGCTAGATCGGGGCGGATGCCTTAACTCTATAAACCCACAGTCATTGATTATCTGCTAAACTTTGTTTGCCTTATGAACCCGACAATTGTCGTGCAGCAACAAGTTTTTTTGTGGATAAGAATGCGGACGTTTTTCATCCAGAGCAGTTTTTAAATTTTTAATTGTGTTTCCGTAGGCCTCTCCATTTATGGTAGACCCTCTCGTTGCCATCAGTTTTTTTCCAGAGAATTGTGTCTTGGCCTTTTTTGGTGGTGGATAGCCCTTATGAAACCACTGCATGGAGGATTATTGTTTAGTAGGAGGGTCCCAGTAATATACCCAAGTCTCATCCCCGGTAATAATTCGAGATAAAAATGTTTTGTCCCTCTCCAACTAGACCAAATTTTCTTGAGAAACTTCTTTTCTGCACAGTTTTTGTTCAGGTGTAAGCAATCTGGGTATCCACCGTACAAACACTTTCTTCATATCCAAATCGTCATTCATAATTTCGAGAACACCTGTTTCGGATATACAGACTTCATTGGCAATGACAGAGATCTTTACACGCCCATCTTTCAGTACCAAATTTTCGACTTTTCGCACAATGTTTTCAGTTCGAGCTTCAACGGGTCGTCCGGACTTTGGGTCATCATTGATTGTCTCTCGGCCCCATCGAAAGAGTTTAGACCAATATTTTACTTGGAAATAAGATGGTGTATCTTCCTCATATACAGCAACCATTCTTTCATGAATTGCTTTTGGACCATTGCCTTCCTTTGTCAGGAATTTTATTACGATGCGATGTTCAACTTTAGTTTCACTCATTTTATCGAGAAATGGACCGTCCCAAGTCTCTATACACAGCATAAACTAAACACAACTTAGCACATGCACTTCTAACAGTGACAGCAATTTTTCAATAATTTGTTTGACATCGTCACTCTTTTGTTTCATGGCTAGGTAGATAACATAAAAATACACCCTCGTAATAAGAATTTAATTGAAGCTTCGCTAAGCACTCGTGTATCCTTGTACTATGTTTAATTTTTATAATTCAGGTTCAAATACTGTTACAAGTTTATCAGTCGGTAGCTTACTCGATAATAATATATGGCACGACGTGGTTATATCCCGAAATGGAAGGACCATTCTATTTTCAGTAGATCGAGTTATTATTGAAGGCAAAATAAATGGTGAATTCACCAAATTAGATCTGAACAGAGCTGTAAGTTCATTGTATATTACTGTGTTAAGGCCGTGTTTGAAAAGAGAAATACGTGTAATTACTTGCGCATTTTTTTTTTAGTTTTACATTGGAGGTGTACCCTATGTACAAGAAGGTATGAAAGTATTGCAAAATTTCACCGGTTGCATTGAAAATTTCTTTTTGAATTCAACCAATGTATTCCGAGACCTCAGAGAGGCTATTGAATACGGCGAAGCTCTCCGATACACAGCAATTAATCTCCAACCTCATTGTTCGGTAAGTTATTTATTTGTTCTTTTAATTCTGTATGTACAAATACATTTTATCAACTATGTTTTGCAGGAAACACCAATAGTACCCTTAACATTCACTACGTCAAACGCCCATTTGAAATATGCAGGTTACAGCAACATACTAACCTTTGATATCTATTTCCAATTTAGGACATACGAGAAGCATGGTGTGATGCTGTACCATCATTTTAATTTGGAGGATTCTTACGTGGCGGTGAGAATGTTTATAAAATACTAGCTGACCCGGCAAACGTTGTTTTGCCGTATAAATTATTTCTAGTGATTATTTTGGTAGTCTAATAAAAAATAAGTAACTTATTGTAAGTGCGTGGGGATGTGGTATATGACTGAAAGAGGAATGGAGCGCTGTGAACGATGACGGCCTATAAAAATAACAAAACTCCAAACATTCATTTTTTGAATTCGTTGTACTTTTATTATCTTAACTAATAAATTTCTATTTACATCTCTATCACAAATAATGACAATTAAAAAAAAAACTTTATCAGTCTCTTAGTGCAATGGAGTGTACGATATTTTTAGTGAGTCCATCTTTAGCCAACACAAACAAACTGCATGGTTTACCCACGCGAGAACATGCCACGTATAATTGTCCGTGTGAAGAACACGGTGTGCCCAAATCTAAGCCACAAACAGACATCGTTTGGCCTTGATGAGAATATACTTAATATCGTGGGCTTACTGCAAAAATCCGTCAAGTCCACTTTTGTTAGTTCTGAAGAAATCGAGTTTGAAAATATTTCCTTCAAGGAAAATTCTATAGTTGCTCATAATAGACTTGCAATTTTGAAAAATAAAATATTTCTCTTGTAAGTATATTGGGACATCAATTGTTAAATGATAAAATTGTTTATTTTGACCAAAACTTAAAAAAAACTAGAAAAGTTGAGGACTTAAGGGTTTCTGGCAGAATAAAAAACGCCATTTATTTGAAATGTTTTATTTGAAACAGATTTCAAAGCACGGAAAAATGTAACAAATCTTCCTCCAATGGAGTGCAAGATCAAGTTGTTTTCAATCATGGTCATCTTCGTCACTGTCCGTTGCAGGTATTTGATCAACGGCAGCTTTCGATGTGGGCAATGACTTGTACCATCCGTGGTATTCCTCAGGAATGTCTCCTTTGCGACACAACTGTAACAAACTATTCTTCTTCTTGGCTGTTATTGGAAGAATTTTTGAATACAGGTCCTTCAAGCTGATATTATCGTGGAAAGTTTTTGGACGACCTTTACCAAACACGTGAATTTCCTTGTACTCTGAAGAATGATCGTACCTGTACTGGATTATTCCGGGCTTGCACTTCTGATACTTGAAGCATTTTACCTTCAACCAATTGACTTGTTGTCCTTCACTGTTTTTGGCCCTATTTTTTATTAAACATTTCGACAATTCATTCAAATCTTTGAAATCCTTGAAAAACATCTGACAAACTTTGTAATTAGGACTCTTTTTGTTTCTCACACGTTTAGATCTCGCAATTCGGAATATGTTCAGCCAGTCTTGAATTGTGTAGACCGGAACATATTTTTTGGCCGTCTCTATAGCGCTATGCATACTATCGACTTCCATAAATGTGTGTCCACTCTCCAGAAATTTGTGTTCTATAGTATCTAAATTCGTAACTTGAGCCAAATATAAAAAAGTGCAGCTATGTTCTGGTTGCGGTTTTGTCCGCCGCACGTATCAGAAAAGAAACAAAGCTGTTTTATTTCAGGTTTCAACTCCAAAATATATTTCAACAAACAACTACCGATTTCTGAGCTTCCGCGCTTTCCGTGTAATTCGTTCCATCCGTAACAAAATGCATCATTAGGGTTACAGAGCTCATAGATAGTGAAGTTATACATACATACTTTGAGACTATAGTACATAGAACTCACATCACTTGAAGGTATCTGCAAAACTGATTGTAAATCAAATGTACAGCACATGAATGTCTGATCTGCTTGGCACCTTTCTTTATCAATGGCTTTGGCCTGATTGCATTCTTCCTTTCGTCTAACGTGTTGCTGGTAGTCTTCTTCTAAAGCCTGTTTTCCTTCCACATTTTTTAGAGAATTGTATCTAGTGCAAATCTTTCTTTGGTTTGTAAAATGACAGATTATAATCGTTACAGAAAACCCTTCTATAAGTGATCTCACTGACGGGCTTAGAATTGTCTTGCATGCAGTCTTCTTTATAGAGACAATACATTTTTGTAATGCTAAGCTGAGAGTCGAGGTACAAACGTTTTGTGTCTTTTCTAGAGTAATGAGACTCTAGAGTCGGGAATTTTTCTATGTGATCTTTTACTCTTTTTAAGCTTTCCGGATCGGTTTTATTGTGTGGAGTTCTCTTTCCTCTTTGATCTTCCCCGACAAACATTTTACCCTCTCCTTTTCCTTTGTAAGCTGTATCAATCATATCCGCAGAAATACACAGAGTTCGAATAAAAAATTGTTTACACACTCGTACTTTTTGACTTTTGGTATTAAAATAGAGAATCATAGAATATTTTCGTTCTCTCGTCGATCCCTCCATCCTTATTCGTCTTCTAGTCGGCTTCGTACGTTCTGTATTGCCCAGAAGAAATTCTTTTTGTTTTAGATAGTCACTTTCCCAAAAATTTTTACAGAGTGCAGTTCTGACATCTTCAGAAAAAGTTCTGCTACAATGATATCGGCATTTTTCGCAGTCTACTGGCTTTGGTTGCTTCGCTTCAATTCTTTGCTTTTTCAATAATTGTTTTTTCCATTTGGAAGGATCATTTTTCTTCCACCTACTACGCTTTTTTTCGCCATTCGCATTCCCGTTTATTGGGGCTGAGACTTGTGCATCTTCTGCGTCACTGCCTGAGGAATTTATTCCTCTATCGGTGGCTTCACTATCAGTTTCAGACTGATAATCGGGATCGCGAACTGAACAATCCGAATCTTCTTCAAACTCAACAAATCTAGTTGATTCTTCAGATACATTAACAAGTGTATGAAGATTAAGCAACTCGTTTTCTGGATCATGTTCGATTTCTCTAGAATTTGATGTGCTTGGCAAATTTTGAGAAGGTATTTCAAAATCTACTATTGCAATTTGGTTCTCAATCGTATTTTCAGTTCGACGATTCTGGATCTCGTTAGAGCCAACATTCTCGTTGGGCACAAAAGCTTCAGATGCATTAACAATAATTCTTTTAGACGTTTCAATGAGTTCTAATGTTTCATCGAAGACTACTGAGTCGACATTTTGAAGTGAATGAAGATTGAACAACTCGTTTTCTGGATCATGTTCGATTTCTCTAGATGTGCTTTGCAAATTTTGAGAAGGTATTTCAAAATCCACTCTTGCAATTTGGTTCTTAATCGCATTTTTAGTTGAACGATTTTGGATCTCGTTCGAGCCAACATTCTCGTTGGGCATACAAGCATCTGAATAAAAAAAGAAAATAGGTAAAAATTGTAAGAATTCGATTATTATTAGGTATTATAAGGGAAACATGTCCGGTTCATGAAGAAATAAACGAATTAACAGCAGAGTTACATTATTTTAGTAGTCTAGGAAACTTACAAAACTCATAGTTGAATAGGACCGTGGAACACTAGACCACAATCTCTAATAAAATAAGAGACTACATGCGACTTGAGCATGAACCGCAGAATTGAGGAACCTAACCTTACTTTTCAAAAAATGCGATTTATTCTATAATTTTTTTATGAAATACGTACCAATATTGCAATTCTCCGTTTCCAATGCCATTACAACCATTCGGGCACCTCTGGATCTATTTTTATTGTTCATTTTATAATTATTTAACTCGTCAAAACTAAATAATGCACGCCGATTATTCTGTCAAAACCCGTTAAGTGCACTCACACGTTTGTTGCTGCACTCACCAAAAGAATAATAACGGATGATTATTACAGCCAAAATCCTCTAAGTTGCCTTACAAGATTTTAGCTGTCTAATGAGTTGTGGAATAACTCAAACTAGAATATAGCAAAATCTGTTAAGTGCCCTTAGCCGGTTCTTGCTGTAAACATATTGTTCTAAGAGGTGAAAAATTACTTACAACCAAAATCCTCTAAGGGCACTTAACAGATTTTTGCTGTTGAGAATTAAACAGTTTAAAAATAATACAACCTACACAATACAGTTAAAGGCACTTACAGTATTTTGTCTGTTTAAATCATCAAAGAATGGACTTGCAGGATATAGTGTATTTAAATAAGAGGACGAGATGATTCCTTGGACTTAGCTGTGTATTTAGAACGAAACCGGCCAAAAGTGGACTTGACGGATTTTTGCAGTAAGCCCACGATATGAGAGTCGCACTGAGAAAGTAAAATGATAAGTATAAGCGTCACTGCTACGATCGACGCACAATCAATAATAATGGCCGAAAACGGTTTAGACCCTAAACTTTAGTGAGTGAGAGAAAGCTTATTGTGTGAGAAAGATAGGAGACCGGCTTCGTTCTCATCCCTACTCTGCTGTTTACGGGGTGAGAAGTGACACCGGTAGACGCCTGGCGGGAATAACTGATCGAGTGGTAACTGATCAATTATCGACCGCCGAGAATAGAACATTATTAAAGTACTAATATCGCTATTAAAAAATAGGGGTTGGTGGTGGAAGGGTGAAAATTTAGGGTTGTATGTATTTTTTAAAGCCGAATCAAAAAAAATTTTTGTCCAAAAAACAAACAAAAAATTTTTGGGCTGGACCACCCTTATCACTTAGGGGTATGAAAAATAGTTTACGTCCTATTCTCAGACCTGCTGAATATACACACAAAATTTCATATGAGAATTTTATATATTAGATAAATACAGCACAACTTATTTATAACGTTATCGGTTATAACGACAACTCGAGAATAGCGTCATAATCGTCATGGCCTCTGGAATTACCCATAGTAGGCAACCGAAAAAAACGAGCATATAACGGCATTCAAATTCTGTTAAATCTCGAGTTTAACGTCAATTGAAATACATATGTTCATCTAACAATACAGTACTATGTAACTTACAGTTTGAATAAATATGCGATTTATAAACCGCTGCCAAAGAAATTCTGAATGTGATTTTTGTGCAGTTTTGCGTTTGTTTTAATGTAAAATATGTATTAAAGCATGTTACGTATCGGATTAGTTATGCACTTTGCCCCGTTTCATTAATTTTCGTCGATTTTGCTCTTTCGGTTAAGCTATTCCAACTAAGGTGATTAGAGTGGGTCACTCGAATTATTATATTATATAATTTAAAATACAATAGCGAGAGTATTCTGCTGACACACACTAATGAACAAAGCGGTGCACTCGTTAGTACTTATACCTAAAGCGATACCAAGATAAAGAGGTGATGACTAATCTTTTATTTGTTGACGCGTGGCTGCATGGTCCATGGCTTTATGAAGGGGCTCGTCAAATCCCGATATTACGACCGGCGTTCTTTTCCATGACAGACGGTTAGTATGCGGCAGTACTTTAGCACAGCATGGATGAAGATTGTTGCCGCCTGGCCCCAAACAGAATAATCACCTAGCTTCAGTCGATGAACACTTTTTTCGTGCCCTTAAAAATGCAGACTACAAACAAACTACGTATAATAATTAGTGTCATAAACCCGGGATATACCAATGTAAAATTAAATATTTTAGACGAAAGAAAATATAATGTGTAGAAATTCCACATAGACTTGGCTGCTTTAATAATATTCTCACGAGCCAAGAGGGAGTACGCCCTTTGCCTGCTATAAAGAAAAATAATGTACACCAGCAAACTAAATGTTTGAGAAACACTTTAAACACTTTTTTGGCAAATTATTTACTAATTAATTATTTTGCCACTAATTATAGATATCAGATTAATGTATTAACTTTTAAGGAAATTTTGCGTAATTGGTGGACAATAACCTAATAATAATAATTTGTGTGTATTATGCCTTCATTCATGTAAATGATCTGGCAGAAGGCGCAACAATTAGCGCTGTCGGAAACTATAATATGTTCAATCGTTCGGTAATATAAGAATGAACCCGTTGTCTGATCTAAAATATCTGTAGCTTCGCACAACAAAAACTGTGAAAGTCTCGGAGAGTTTTGGTCCGACGTCTTCAATATGCCTTACCTTTACTTCCCTAGATATGCTGTCTAATATGGAGGAAAGATCTGCCTCTGCTCGTCGGTGTGGACGTAGGTCTATTAGAGTATTGATGGATGAAATATAGGCGCCAGCTTCCTTTTAAAGTAATCCCTCACCCCAAAATGTCCCTTGATTCGGAAGCAAAATGATAACCAGGTAGTAAAGATCAGTCAAACGACAAAGTCAAACAAAACAACTTTAATAATTTTTTCTCTCGCTGCCAAATTTAAACAATTTAAAAGGAAAACAATTAATTTGTCATTGATGCAATAAACTGTTATAATTATGTACAATAATTCTTAATCTAACGGAGAAAACATTGAAAAAATTCAAAAAAACAACATTGAAGAATTAAGAGAAACAGGGGTCCTTCCGCTGAACACCCTGTATATAGTATGTTCAGTAAACTTCAAATATTAAAGGAAATTGTTTCGTGGTTTCCTTAACAACATTCCTTATTTCTATTTAAAAATAAAGAAAATAGTTTGAGATCTCTCCCTGTACATGGGCATTAATTGATGAACATGCAGTATGTGTCTTCGTTATACTTAAAATTAAACTAATTCTAAGGTGACCGTTTGTTAAGGGAAAACACAATAAAATATTTCTGAATGCCTATTAGTCGAACAATAAATTGACAATTAATATCTACTCGACAGCTCTCGAAGCTGACAGTTAACCTCTGCCAGGCAGTGAGGCACTGACAAGAAACCCCGAAAGGAGGTTCAAATAGGACTAGAATAAATGATTAAATTATGTGTAAATTAACTCTCATGAAATAAATCTGTTCCTGAAATTGTATCGGAGGGATATTCAAATTTATATGTATGAAGCACCTAAAATGTTATAAAGGAAAAAAAACTGCATCTAAAAATTCAATACAGTGAACAGTATTGATTGTTTCTACCTAAATATTAATAAACAACACACACAAAAAAACTTATCTTTCCCATAGAAGAAGGTCCATAAAATTCAATAGCAGCAGTCACAGGGAGTCTTCTATCTGTCTATATGCGGAATCCAGGGAAAATTAGCTCTGGTTATATCGGCTAAAATCCTTGATAGAACAGGACGTGGATGATTCCTTGGTTTTAAAAATTAATAACAGACAAAGGCAAATGGCGGTTCATAGAACACGTGCTGGAGAGGTTATACCGGAGATTTTACATACGGAAGGGAAAAAACAGAAAATACGCGGAAAACAACAAAATTAGCACTAAATGTACATGAATTTTTCGAGAAGAACTCTTACCGGATTTATAGGCATACGATCCCAATACAATCCAACACTACGTCGCAAATAAAAAAAAAATCCAAATCTAACTAGAGTATGTCACTGTTTAACATCCACTTAATAAGTGCAAATACTTTAACGGGATCGATATGGATAAACCAAAATAATCCACAGTGATCATAGATCGATACCAAATCCGCTTCTTCTTCTGTTTTACGTCTTGAAGGCAATAAGTGAACCAAATAAAAGAGCGTTTTTGAAAAATGAACAATGCCGATAGGAACAGCGCCACAGCCGGTAAACAAGACAACCAACAAACACGGCAGGACACAACAAATTATCAAAGCGTTTATTAATTAGCAAGATCGAAGGGGGAAACGTAATTAAAAATATATTCAACCTAAAAATATACGAGATGGAGCTTAAACTGAAAATAAGAAGAAATTAACTCGGAAATTAATAGCAAACAAAACATCCACTAGCGTTAACGCTGTTCCACGCCAGATGACGCTACCATAATAAACTAAAAATAAAATAAATGGAATGCAGATTTAGTTAATCCGTAATTAATAAAAATAAGGAAAACAAGCTAATTATTCCCAGCGAAAAATAAAAATTATTCGAGAGAAAATATACAGCTCATTCGAAAAGAAAAGAACTAAAATTCCGAAACATAAATACTCTAGTCAAAATATACAAAAAGAAAACGTAACACTCATTATCCCAATATCCTATATTATTTTCAGCATGGTGTAGAAACAACATCGCACATAAAGGTCAAGAATTTGAATAATGAAAAGCTTTTTTTTCAGGTATATCTAGACAATGGTAAAATTAAGGTGGACATAGCTTCACCTTCTTTCTCAAAACTTATTTTGGATAACTATCAGATAACGTATAATGACGGTCTTTGGCACACGGTTGAAATGAAAATTCGCAAAAATGAAATACTTTTAAGTGTTGATAAAATACCGATGAAGACTACCAGATTATTGGAAATTAAAACTGGCACCTATTACTATATAGCAGGTATGTTTATATATACATATATTTGATATATTTACTGACAGTGCACGGACGTCTGACTTTCGATTGAGTAAACTATAAATTACTACAGATTTTTAAATAAAATTTAAATTTTGAATATATTAATATATTTTTTGTTTTTGTCAGTTTTAAATCAAAATATTTAGTTTATTTATTATCAACCTAGAGTACGAAAAATGTTGAATTATGAAATAATGTTTTTTAATTTTCCAAATGATGTTTTTAAATACTTAATCCGAATAATTCTGCTTTAAGGTAGGGAATCATACGAGTCAGTTTGGTAAACAAAAAGGATATTTCAAAATTATTGATACCAATATTATTAAAACATAGAAAGTCTAAGTATTATTGAATCTATTTCAAGAAAAGATTTTGTTTATTCTAAAACGATTTTTATATCAATTTATTCTCTTATTTGTTGAGAATAATCAATTAATGCGTTTCATTTTTATATATTATATGCCATAAGAATATGTGGTTTATAAAGAAATATTATTTCTGTTAACCTAACGGACGCATACATTCTGTTCTCATAATAAAGTTTGAATAAACATTACATTAAAAAATTATATTTTCTGTATATCAAATGTCGAAATTCTTATGTTTGGGCACTACATAGTTTAAGAATATTAATACAACTTTTGCAATATAGGTGGCGCTGACAGCCAAATTGGTTATGATCCTGACAAGAAAATACCCGGATTCATCGGCTGCATGCGTTCAATAACTATAGACGGAAATGTTATCCAACAGACAAATTTTGTTCTGGAAAATTGTAATAGAGATTGCAAGGAAGATGTTATCCAGGGAATGTGTAGAATGGACGATCGCTGCAATCCAAATCCTTGCGAACATGGCGGCATATGCACACAAAACTCTCACACTTTCGAGTGCGAATGTCCCAATGAATACGGAGGATCTGTCTGTCACATATCCCTCAAACCGCTGTCATGTGAGGCCGCCAAGAAAATTCAAGCTATTGGTCAGAAGGCAGAGGTCCTGATTGACATAGACGGTAGCGGACCGTTAGATCCTTTCCCGGTTACTTGCGAGTATTACTCCGATGGGCGCATAGCTACCATTTTGCGTCACAATAATCAGGGAAAGGTACCTGTTGATGGTTACCAGGAACCCGGTAGTTATATACAGGACATACATTACGAAGCCAGCGACGATCAGATCGAAGCGTTGGTGAACAGATCGCTGAGTTGTCGACAGACCATACAGTACGACTGCAAGAATTCCAGATTGTTCAATTCACCTTCTGATGAGACCACGTTCAATCCGTTTTCATGGTGGGTGTCCAGACACAATCAGAAGATGGATTACTGGGGCGGAGCGTTGCCCGGATCGAGGAAATGCCAGTGCGGTATCTTGGGAAAATGCATCGATCGTATGAAATGGTGCAATTGCGATGCAGATGTCGAAGATTGGACATCGGATTCAGGTATGATTGAATTTGAAATTTTTTTTTTGTTCGCCCACGTTGGGCGCCAAATTTTCCGTTCGTTTAAAATGGACATCCACATTGTTTACTCAAATAATGCACTACAGCCCAGCTCTGCTTAAGTGTTACATTGTTGTTTTAGGCGAATTATCAGAAAAGGAGAACCTACCGGTTCGTCAATTACGATTTGGGGACACTGGAAACGCTCTCGACCACAAGGAAGGTCGCTACATCCTTGGTAATCTGGAGTGTGAAGGCGATGATCTCTTCAAGAACGTGATCACTTTCCGTATCAGAGACGCCACCGTTGATCTACCGCCTTTCGATATGGGACACAGTGGCGACATCTACTTTGAATTCAGGACCACCATAAGTGACGCGGTCCTATTCGAATCTCGCGGTCCCACCGACATGATCAAATTGAGCATAGTAAACGGGAAACAATTGCAATTCGCGTATTGTACGGGCGAAGATAAACTCGTGGTGACTAGCGAAACGACATACGCTTTAACCGACAACAATTGGCACTCTGTTCTGGTGGAGAGAAACAGAAAATCCGGTATGATCATCATAGACGGCTCGAATAGAGCTGAAGTTTCGGAAAATGAAGGACCCGTCCGTGCTTTACACTTACCCAATAAATTAATATTAGGTGCGTCTGCAGATTATACAGATGGTTTTACAGGTTGCATAAGGGCTTTCCAATTAAACGGGAAACTGGTAGATCTTCGTACGTACGCACGAAATGGCTTGTACGGAGTATCAGAAGGTTGTGTTGGAAAATGTGAAAGTAATCCTTGCTTGAACAACGGTACTTGTGAAGAATTGTATAACGGCTACAAATGCGGCTGTCGTTTCACCTCCTTCAAGGGTCCCATATGTGCCGACGAAATCGGCGTGAGCATGCGCAGGGCATCCATGATCAAATATACTTTCGAGGGTTCGTTCAGATCTACCCTTTCCGAGAAGATACGCGTGGGATTCACAACGACACATCCTAACGGTTTCTTACTAGGATTTTCGTCCAGCAAGTCCAAGGAGTACCTCACGATAATGATCTCTAATTCTGGTCATTTGCGTATAGTGTTCGATTTCGGATTCGAAAGGCAAGAAGTCATCTACCCGGGTAAAATATTCATGTTCGGACAATTCCACGATCTGAGATTGTCGAGGAAGAATAGAGGATCCACGCTGGTGCTGAAGATGGACGATTATGATCCGGTGGAGTTTAATTTTACGGTGAAAGCGTCCGCGGATGCCCAGTTCAACAACATCGACCACATGTACATCGGAAGGAACGAAAGTATGACGGAAGGCTTCGTGGGTTGCATAGCAAGGGTTGAATTCGATGATATTTACCCGTTGAAATTGCTGTTCCAACAGGGTAAACCTGCCAGT
This sequence comes from Amphimallon solstitiale, assembly GCA_963170755.1. Lineage (NCBI taxonomy): Eukaryota > Metazoa > Arthropoda > Insecta > Coleoptera > Scarabaeidae > Amphimallon > Amphimallon solstitiale. The sequence continues at coordinate 112,569,563 of OY720681.1, read as the reverse complement.
ATCTATACGGAAGGGCGTAAGTATTGACTTCAGTTATTGATTTATATGTGGAATTGCAAAATATAAAACCTACATTTTTTAAAGCATTTTAAAATTTCATCAGTTCCTCTTAAAAATAAATATTTCAAGCCTCTTTAACCAGTTAAGGCTATACGCCCGGCCTCGAAATCGTTTTTCCCATTTCCTAATCGTATTTTTCATGAAAACCTTACCGAATTTACACGCTAATTTAAGAAAAAAATGCCTTTCAATGGATAAATCGTAATTTCTTCGAAATTGTCCAAAGGGCACTAAATAAAAATAAAAATGTAAGAAATTTCAAAAAACAAGCCTTTATTTAAAATTATGTAACACTCAACAGCAATACGTAAATTTTATTTTTTCTTAATTTTTAAAAATAAGGTCACGAAACGGAAAACAAAATTTTGAAATTTGGGCGAAATTCACTGAAATCAAATAGAGTATGTGGTACGCTCGCACATTGTGTCGAGAGGTAGCTCCGCCTACCATTTCGGGCAGTTTCTACGCAGTTTGTAAAATACTTCTGAGATCGGTGTATGTTAAGAAAGTAATCGTTACTCGGACATTATTTTATCGAAACCGTTGATATTTTCTTTACAATATAGTGTACAGTCTCAGCGTCACAATACTTCCTTATACTACGTATCAGAAAGTAAAAGCAATATCTCTTCCCGTCCCTAACGCTATACCTGCTAGAAGCGCATGCTAGGACTCACACGGCTTGCGCGCAGGGAGTATAATTATTATATTTGACTCGCAATAATTTGCTTCTGAAACGATCTAGAAATTTATTTCTTGCACAAAAAATAATTTTGAAATGTTGGCTTTATTTTGTTTCACATATATATGGGTAAATTCTGAAAAATAAGATTAGTTACTCGATAGCTGAAAAATACCTTACACAAATTGGTGGTCTACTAAAACTTTTTTTTATATAAAATTTACACACCATAAAGAAAAATCGAAAACACTAGTATCATCCAAATACTTTAGGGTATAACCCTAAAAAAACAGATCCCTAGCTCTCTGCATTTCTGAGATATCACGAGATAAGTATTAATAATTGAAGAAAATGAAAATTTTAAAATTTACACAAAAAAACGATTTTTCGACCTTTTTGCGATTTCGATTTTATTTTCCAACTCAAAATTTGAATCCGGCAGGTGATTTTACATATCCAGCTTCACTTTTTTTGTGTGTTTGAGAAAATATAGATTGTATAATTTAGGGGCGGTTGCTTCCCGAATGTCAAACATGTGGGCCAACCGGCGATTATCTGAGACCATAACGGAGCCATAAATTACAGGCAGATTAGATTAGGTGACAAGTTCTTTTCTCTATCTTTTTCCTCAGCATAAGACAGAGCACGCGGACCCTTAAACATTTGTCTTTTATTTACATTTGCACGAAAAGCAGTGGTACGCCTATTTCAAATCGAACTCAGCTTGAAGCGGGCGTCCAGCCTTAACTGCGTTCGACAAGTATGCATGTCAATTCAGAACGCTATTGCTGTGTGGTTGACGTATATAGGCCAATTAACCAAACAGACGATACACGTCATATGAAACGTCACTGTAATGTCATAACAGTGTTGACAAATAACGTTGCTTTCAGTAAGCTGTACTTTGAAAATAATCTGAGGTTAGGATTAGGTTGACATTTTAAAATATTAAATGCTATTAATATATTTTAAATTATTAGGACTATGCCTACAAAAAATACAATCAAATTCTAAATACATGTGAGTTAATTTATTTTATACCACATTCACAAAAATAATGTACACAAAATCTATATATTATTACACATTAAAAACCTCATTACATTGAAACAAAATGCAAAAGCAAAAATCACTTACCACAAAAATTAAAAAGATATAAAAAATTTATTGTACGTATTTCGACAACTAAGTTGCCATCTTCAGTAGAAATCTGTAGAAAAACAAAAAAAAAGAGTCTTAAACGTAGTATTTTGGTTCTTTACTTCCTGGACGACCCTTGTATTTTACTAGCAAAAGCTATATATCCTGAAATATTAATTAACTAGTTTAATTTTATTCGTCTACTAAAATTTTCCGGTAGATGAGAATTTGTAATGGCATTATCTCGTCTCGTCTTTAGTTCATATTTTGTCCGTTTCGGTTACCAAAACGATTCAACCATAAAAGACCTTTTAGGAAGACTAAAGATTATATTTTAAATAAGTGAAGTAACTCTAAATTATAATGTACTACGAATAACAAGATTTTTATATTGTAAATAGTAAAAAGCATATATATCAAGAATGTTTATAATTTATTTTTATTAAATTTTGTTTGCACCGCAATAATTAACTGCGGCCAAATTTGATCTGTTTTAATTGACATTTAAAATATTAAAATATCATTTTCCTGCATTGCAAAATAACATTTTAACTAACATTTAAAGTTACGCAAACACGAACCAAACTCCATAGTAACGCAAAACAAGAAACGAGTAACCAGAATATCATAAGTAATGATTTACATTCACAATGTAAGCTCTAAGTTCATTCATAATCAGAGATATTCGTTTTATTACTGTAGCACTATCCATAAAGGGCAATCCATAGGTACTAATTTCTTAATGTTCAATCTTACATTAAATAGCTTCAGCTCCCTGATTAAGATTGTTTTGTTTCCAATGTTATTAAAACAGCTATAGTAAATTTTAGTAAGAAAAATTATCGAAACTTTCTTCTTTAAGTTTAAAAAAGAATAAAATTTCACGCATAAAACTTGACTTCATATATTAAGATAAAATTTGTGTTTCAAGTATCTCTTTTTGTTATTATTGTAACTAGCAAAATTGTTGAGAAGTGAATTATTTTCAATGTCAACTGAAAAATCATTTTTATCTCTTGTGTATCATCAGCTGTTAGTATTTTACTATGTATAACGTAATATTTATATTATTAGCTACTACTGAAGACTATTGTGGCGTGGAACCAATAACACATCCTCCAGATATCGTTGAAACAAGACCACCATTCCTTTTAGATGAAGATAAACTGAGGCAAGCTTATAATCAAACGGATTCTGCAATCCTTGGCAGTAAGTTAATTACAAAAAGAGAATTTTTAATAGGATTATCTGATTTTATTTAGTTAATAAACGGGCATTAATCAGACACATTATTAGTCATAGCCAGTAACCACAAAGATTATACCAACACTTTATTAACAAAATCGTATTCGTTAGCATCATGCCAGGCTTATTAACAACTAACTATTTAGTAGTACTTTAGGATATGTTTAAATTTGTATGAAACCGCAATTAAATCCACTCTTTCAGTACCATATTTTATATTAATTCACTATGAGGGACAAGCTAAAATTATTGAGAATAAAAACCACGGTTAATATTGTTTAGGATTGTATTTTAAATATGCTCAAAGTAATTCCCTCCAGCAATGATACACTTGACCATTCTTTCTTTCCACTATTTAAAAGCTCCCAACCAATCTTCGTACGGAGTACTGCGGTACCAATCTCCTCTTCCGACGAAAACCTTCTTGGGCTTGGTTGCAAATTGCGTTTAAGCCCAAAAGATAGCCAACAGTCTCACGTTCCCCTAAATCAAACGAATATGGCGGATGTTCTATTACTTTTATATTCTTTGAGCCAAAAATTGGAGTCAAAACTGCCGTTATGGGACGATGCATTATCATGGTGGAGCATAATTCCTTTGTCTAGAACACTTCAGGCAAACATACAACTTATTCATCCGAGACAATACATTAGAAAGTGTATATATATACTAGATGTATAGGTAAAGCACATCTTGGAAATGTTATTTGCATAAATGTAAGGGCATCAAAGATAGCAGAATAAATCTTGTGTGGTTCTAATAATCTGCAAGAAGAAATAACATCAATATTGTTGACAGCTGTATGCAAATCAATTTACAAGAAGCCGAAAGGAACTGGGTAGAACGTAGAGGAGATGCTGTAGAAGTCGGTATTCCTTGTAATGCAGTCCTAGCGAAGAGGATTCAAGTGGTGTACAATGTATTTCCGATCATAACCAACAAAAATATCTACAAGAAGAAAGTACGAATAACTTAAATTAACGGGAAAAGGAAATATATAATTAATAATTAGAGAGATAAAAGAGGGATAATGACAGTGAACTGTAAAATTTGACTCCACCAGAAATTATGGAACAAGCCTTAGTAGCCACGAACAATTTATTACCAGCTAAATTCGCAAAAACGTACGGAAAATTTTACACTCAATTTATGAAATGGAATGTTCAAACTATAATGTTTTATTATGGGGTCGTCGAAAAAATAGTGTATGCAACTCGCATTTAATGGCTATTAAGACACTCGTATTCATTAAATTTTCGTACTCGTGTCTTAATAGCTATCATTAAATGCTCATTGCATAATATACTATTGAAAATAAGTCAAACTTAACAGAAAACTGTAAAGACATTAATGTTAAAATAAATACTTCTGTAGATACAGTAGTTTTGAATTTCCCCTCTTCACTGACGAACCGTGTATTTCGTTTTAAAATGTAATAGTAATCCAAATGATTTTTTTTTATTCCGCAGGTGTTTTGGCAGTGCTGTTTTTGATTCTCGTGATATTAATAGTTTTTATTGGTCGATATTTGCATCGCCATAAAGGTGAATATCTAACGCAAGAAGATTTGGGCGCTGATAACGCTGACGATCCGGACACCGCTGTGGTTTTGGGAACAACGGGGCACCACGTGGAGAAAAAGAAAGAGTATTATATATAAGGGAAAAATTCAAGACTGAAGGGGTCTTATTATTTGTAATATTGGAAAAGCTATAGGGCCTAGCAGTACAATTTTATTTAAATTTGTTTCTAATTCTCGTTAGACTTCATTTTTATACATATCTAAAAGAATTACCTTATTATTGACGTTGTGAATCTCTTTTATTAAGTGTAAATAATCGGTTTAACTTAATGACTTTCAAAAAGTATTTTTTTAATAATCTAACTTAAGTATATATGATCTGATTTTTTACCTATTTTGTATTGTAAATAATAATTTTATATTATATAACATATTTAATTTTAAATACAATTTCATGCTATGAAAATAAAGATTATAAAACTTGAAATGGAAAAACATGCTTTTATAGATTTTTATTTTTGCAGTACGTTATTTGATTTTCTCAGTCTATAACAAGTCATATAGTATTATCTTTTCCGTCCATTTTTTTAATTTATATGTACGTGTTCATTATAATTTCTTTTATTTTTTTATATATATTTCTATCTCATGCACTTATTAGCGAATATTTAATCGGTCACTATTTCAGTTTTCAATTTGACATTCCTGCTTTAAATGTTTTTTTTCGCTGTTAGTCAAAATTAAAAAAAAATCATATAAAACGGTTCTTCCAAAAAGAAGTCGAATATGAATTTAAAAAGATAAGAGGGGAAACAAAATTAATTTTTGTCAAGCTGATTGCATTGCTGAACAAAGTGCCTTTTTTAGGGCATTTGTTGTGTATTCTTAAAAATGTTTTTTCTTGTGATTTTTCATTTACTAGTTGTATATTTTAAGATATCTACATATTGAAAATGAAAATATTGATATTTGCTACTTTTTTTTGAGAAATCTACATTGGATAAAATTCTAATGTGTACTTTTTTATAAATAAAAATGTATATTACACTGAACTGCTCTTTTAATTATAATTTTCATCCTTTAGGTACTACATACTAGTAACTTCATTGTCTAATAGATATTACATCCATTAACCGGACAAAAAATTCATATGCAGTTGCAGGTAGTTCAAAAGTAATAATAATAAAATGGAAAGCTACAATAAAATGTGTTAAATATTATCTATAAAGACACACTCGTCATTGCATAGATAATTCCCCTCAAGCAAAAGGTCTGTGCACACACGAGATCATTGTCACATTGTCATTAATCCATATATTTTATTGTTCGTATAGTCAGTTAATTTCCGCGTATATCAAATCATTTCTTCCTTAGAAATCAACATTAAAACTTGGCGTAGTCATTTTACCGAGCCTGCGTATATGTATACATCGATGAATGCTGTCAGAAATTTATATAAACTCTCGCGCTGTACTAGAATTATTCATAGTAAATAAAAAAAATAATTTGTCGCAAATGATCAAATATAATTTGGAATTTCCGCTGGAATTTCTTCTTCTTTTTTCCATGTTTGCAAAGTCAATTTTCTCTGATAACACAATTTATTGAGAATGTTATGATTCTTCAAAGATTTATTATTATTTGCATTTTTAAATATCCATAGAAACACTGTCTTATACTAAACAGTTATTTAACCAGATATTGAAGAGTTATATTTATATTGGTTTTTGTGAACAAATAAATTTAAAACAATTGAAGTAAAAGGTTCAAGCTTTATATTCAATTTAAATTAAATGTAAATATTTCAATAGATCTACAGCTCTAAATAATTCCTGTTTATAACCAAAAACAATGGATAATCCTTGATGAAATATAGTTGCGCCGCTAAAAATATGAAATAAATTACTCGTATCACGATATACATACTTTATTTATAGAATACATATTTGTCCAATAAATCTTAAACAATATGTAAACATCCATTGTCTTAATCCTGGCTAAACACAAATTAAAGGTCTTTTGAGTTTACTTATGTTTCTTTGCTTTGTATAAATAAACAATGCAGCAGAAAACAAAAGATGTTATTGTGTGACATACTCACATGCATTAAGATTTATTTTGTTTATGCAATTTTTTTAAAAACCTAATCCATGTGCTTGTTAAGCCAGTATTTATAAACAAATTATATTGCACATTATTTTTAACATTACTGAAAGTCTCTTCCAACCTTACCAAAATGTAATTAAAAATTAAAATTTTCATATCTAATTATAAAATTCTTATAGAAAACAGTAAGGATGTTTCAAATGTAAACATCCCTCGAACATAAAATACTAAGATAATTGGCACAAAACATTATTACACACAATCAGTATAAAAATAATATATTATATGTATTCTTAAAATTTAAATATTTATCTTATACCTACAGACACCCATAAAATAAGAGTTTCGGACAATAGTAACTTAATATTATCAAATAAATATGTATGCTCTACAACAACAAATTTTGTGAAAGTACACAAATATATCTTATTCAAAGGAACGTTATAATACGCCTGAACTACTATATGCACTGCTGCTGTCTGATTCGTGAGTCTTAGGTGTTCCTTTTTCGTTTAAACAATCCTCTTCGTCATCATCTAAAACAAATAAAAGCAGACACTTTGTTTACAAAATCCAAACAAAGACAATTCATTCACATATTATCAACGACAATACATATATGCAGTTATAATCGAAACATCCTGATTTTCAAACAAAAGAATACCCTACCCTTTCAATATATAAGCAGTTGTTTAAATAATGTAAATGACATGTCAAGCAGTATACTAATGCTCCACCCTAAAGCTCTAAGAATAAAGATATACACATGAATATTAACAAAATTTAAGCATCCAATCCATAAAAAACATGCAACTTTTAAATTGCTACAGTATAAGACGAGCAGAAGACGTAACGGAATAACTTCCATCATCTATGAGCTTTCTCTTGTATATTAAAAAAAAGACGAACCTGTTTCATCATAATCTGAATGTTCTCGTGGTGATAACTTACATCCTCTGGCCAGGTAAGACTTCAGTTTATCTTTAGATGCTAGAATTAAGCCGACAAATGGAGGTGATGGAGCCATTGGTCTCGATAAATATTCAGGATGGAACTGAACTGCCACGTAATATGGATGATCCTCTAATTCAAAAATTTCCATCCGTTGTGCATCTTTATCAATTCCTACAATCATAAAATAAAGTAATTCTGAGGTGCTATTACTCAATACAACGCCAAATCAATGGCAATTGTGGCTATATTCATTAATTAAGGGTGTGACCATATTATTTAGAAACGAATAAGTCAGACAGGCAACTTTATTACATTAATATAAGAATATCTGATAGATTTGACTTTGCGTATATGGCTAATTATGTAAACAGTGATTACGTTTTTTAAAGTTATAGTGCCTCAAGTTCATTTTAGAATGTAAAAAAAGTATTTACCAACAAATTTTAATCCAGCATCTTCGATATCCTTAATATATTTTGGATTGACTTCGTATCTATGTCTATGTCTTTCTTCAATAGAATTCTTTTTACCATATAAGCGTTCTACAAGGAAATGCAATAAGTTAACGTAACATTCTCTTTAATTACAAGTAACATACTTATTTTGGTCAAGTTTGCCGACTCTTTAAACACGGTAGTTCTTTTTCCCAAACGCATCGTACCACCTAACTGTCCTGTATTATGTTCAGGCATATCAATAATTACAGGATGTTCCACCATCTTATCACATTCAGGCGTATTCGCGTTCTCATATTTTAAGATATTCCTAGCAAATTCTATGACCGCTGTTTGGAAACCCAAACAAATTCCTAAGAAAGGTTTTTTATTTTCCCTACACCATCGGCAGGCTTCTATTTTACCTTCGACACCTCTTCTGCCAAAGCCACCAGGTACTACAACACCACTAAAAGGACATGAGTACGTCCGCAAGTCTTAGATTTCTCACCTATATTGATTACAAAAAAGAATAAACACTTACTCAGTTTTACAAAGTTCATGCCATGCTTCGTGATATGCCACAGGATCCTCACTTAACATGGCTTTCTCCAGCTTCGATGAATCAATAAATTTAATATTCACTTTATAATCCAGGGAATTCGCAGCATGTTGAAGTGCTTTTGTAACAGATGTATAGGAATCCTCTAATCTTGTATATTTTCCAATTAGAGCGATATTGACTTCATTCCTTAGATTCTCTATTTTATCTGATAATTCTATCCATTGTTTCATAAATTTTCTGGCGGGAGGCATTGGACATATACCTAATTTTAACCTATCATTCAAGTATTCAACTATACCATGCGTCTCCATAAATATTGGTACTTTATATATTGAAGATAAGTCTGGAATGCATATTACCTGAAATACAAAATATGTTTTACTGATATTATTATTATTATAAAAAATTGAATAATTAATACATAATATACATCATGATTTCTTATGTTTTCAATCAGAAGAATTGCAATAGGATAAATATATACTTAGAAAAATTTGTGGAATAATTGCCTTTTTAATTTCTACAGAATATTCAAAGTAGTACTGTAGTAGTGCTTTTCTATCATATTTGTATCTCAAATAGGCACATCTCATATCCTCATTTTATTCCGTCCAAATTGTTGCTCTTTTTTTATTTATAAATAATAATAGTACAGAAATAATTGAATATTGTAATTTACAACTACTGAAAAAGCTAATTAAAAAATTATAAATTATTTTAATTTAGTTATTAAATATCTTTCACAGAATATGAATATATTCAAAAAATATAAGTATTTATGAATAATATTAACATATAACATTTGAATACCTATCTAATTTATTCATGTTTAAAGAAGCCAAGAATATACAAATCAATTAAGATGTTTTTATTTTAATATTCTGCTGAGTTTTAGGGATGATGTTAATTAGGAATTGATGCTATGAATAAAAAATATAACTGAAAGTAGGCAAGAGTAAAAGGATTATGTACTACTTAATTCATTTCAACATAAAACAGAATCTTTCCACGATTTGTTCAAAGTTTATTTAATGATAGCACATTCTACATGATAAATATTTTGAAATTTGTTTCTTATGATATATATTTAGTTCAACTATTTCATACCTGGTCTGGAGCTACATGGCAAAAATTTGAAATTTTATCTTTTACACTTTGATCAATTGGTTTTTCTGAGCGACAAACAATAATATCTGGTGATAAACCAAGACCTCTGAGTTCTCTAACTGATGACTGTGTTGGTTTAGTTTTATGTTCCCCTGTGGACCTAGGCTGCAATAAATTTGTGAATATTCCAATGTATAACTTAAAACGCATTTTTCATACCTGAGGAATTAAAGAAACGTGAGCAACACAGAAATTCTCTCTCTTCACCCTAAATTGGAATTGCCTAAATGCTTCAACAAAAGCCATACTTTCAATATCACCTATTGTACCTCCTAGTTCAATAATACATACTTCCGGTGTTTTCCCACTACTTGATACTGGAATTTGGGCTACTTTTTCAACCCATTCTTGTATCGCGTCAGTTACATGAGGGACAACTGGAAAAATATCATTTATACTATGACTTCTTGTCTTTAAATGATCTCATTTACCTTGTACTGTTTTTCCTAGATAATCACCACGTCTTTCTCTGTCTATTACCATTTGATAAATCTTACCAGTTGTGATGTTATTATCTCGATGTAAAGTTATATCTAAGAATCTCTCATAATTTCCCAAATCCAAATCAACTTCTCCACCATCATCCAAGACGTATACCTCACCTACAATTTAAATTTTAGATTTGCCGCTTTTCCAGTACGTCCAATGTTTCATATTTTGTTTGGTTGGTTGGCAACATATTGGAACACGCGGTTTTGTGTAATATGGGAGAAATTCAATAAAGAAAATTATTATTGTAGTATTACTAACCGTGTTCGTATGGTGAGAAAGTTCCAGCATCCAAGTTTATATATGGATCTATTTTAATTGATGTCACCTCAATTCCACAACATTTAAGTATCGTTCCAAAAGAACTTGATATAACACCTTTGCCGACGCCACTAATAACGCCACCCGTAACTAATATGTACTTCATGTTAGACATGTTTAATATACAGGAATTTACACACTCATTTATATTTTACTTGAAATATATATTTTCACAATATTCTGTCAACAATAGTGCGTTCAAATTTCGAGTATAGTCCTCTCACCCACCTTCACCTCTTAAATGATTTTGTTCAGGAAATGTAACGGACGTAAGATAATTCTCATAAAATGCGCATGTTTGTGTGGTACGAAGGACGTAGATTGGTTTGCCGTTGCAGCGCTAACATTTAAATTTGGCTTCTGAATGGAAAGCAGGCGGAAGATATATGCAATATCTGTGGCAATCGAAAGCTAATACGCATTACGCAGTTGAAAACAACAAAAAAAACATTTTGATAAGATTTGTCTGAAGTCATCTTTAAACAAACATAAAATTAATCACCATAAATGTACTGTGACATTATCTCCTTTACACATGAACCCAGGATTTAGACAAATAATATACTATCTTTTCCGCGTAGGTCTACTTTGCGGTTTATTATCAAAATATCAAAGTACCACGTGTGGGTTGCGAAGTTAAAATCGGTATAACAGAAACGATTGCGCTTGTGTATTGCGTAGGAAATGTGCACGAATTGGTGGATTTGGTGGGAATAATTTAAAGTATTGGTAGAGAAGAAATGGATATGACTGGATTGTTAAAATGCAGGATAGGGCCTTCTATTTTAAATTCAGATCTTTCACAATTATTTTCCGAATCAGAAAGACTGCTAGAAAATGGTGCTGATTATTTACATTTAGATGTAATGGATGGCCACTTCGTACCTAACCTAACTATCGGCCATCCAGTAGTAAAATGTTTGCGAAACAAACTTCCACGTACTTTTTTAGAAACACATATGATGGTTTCCAATCCGACACAAGTATGGCAAATACAGCGAAATAATTTTATATTATTCATTCTGTAATGTAATTAATTTCTAGTGGATAGAACCCATGGCTGATGCAGGAGTTAACCTTTATACATTTCACATTGAACCAGTAGCTAATGATGTTTTAAAAGTTTGTAGAAAGATCAGGGAAGCAGGTATGAAAGTCGGTCTTGCTTTAAAACCTGGTACAGGAATTGAAGCAGTCCGTCAGTTTATTGATTCTGCTGATGTTATTTTAATCATGACCGTTGAACCTGGTTTTGGAGGACAGAAATTTATGAATGAAATGATGCCCAAAGTACAATGGTTAAGAAAGAATTATCCACTATTAGACATTGAAGTAGATGGGGGTGTTGGTCTTAATACTATAAATGCTTGTGCTGAGGTTTGTACTTTATTATGTTATATGCCTGCAGTATTCTTTTCTCTTATTATTTTAGGCTGGTGCAAATATGATTGTCTCAGGAACGGCAGTAATAAATGCTTTAGATCAAAAGTCTGTGATCGCTAATTTAAGAGAAACTGTTGAACGATCCATACATAAATGCAATGTTTAACATTATTTTTACTATCTATATAATGTACAACTTTCTAATTGATTGTTTATTTAAAAATATTCATTTTAAATACTGCATTTATTTGGAAGTACATTTTTAAAAGTTCCATAAATATTGAATACATAAGACTATATACGTATATTACATACAAAAAGAAGAAACAAAACTGTTATATGAAGACATAAATGTAAAAGAGAAATAATATAGATTATTACAGCATCTTAAGTGATAAAATTGACAAATTTTCAAGGTTGTGTGATTTGAATAAACTGTTTTTTATATGTATGTACTTTTGGTTTTTACATTATTTAGTAGTATGTTTTGCTATGCACTATAATATCATAATATGGTAATTCTAGGGAAATACAGCAATTTATTTTTGTACTATTTGAGCTATTTTTTTATTCGGTAAAGTTTTCATTGAAGAGAAACAAGACTTAACTAGTATTTGTTAAGTTTTAAGGTGTAATTGTTAAAACGAATTTATGTAGCTATAGAACATATTGAAGTTAATAAACTACATAAAGAAAGTTGCCGCATTTTTTTCTAGTGTTAAAAGTTGTATATAAATATAGCTTTATTAAAACAAAAAGTATATTTTACAATAATATTTTCATGTTCAGTTTTCATTCATTTTTACGTATTTCTTATTTTAGGCCGGAGTGCTGCCAATGTAATTAATACTGCTTCCTCTGTTCTGATAGTTCTAGAACCTTGATCAGGTAAGGTATTCAAGTAATGATCAAACAACAATCTGGGATCATCAACATTTAAAATATTATCATTTTCTAAAGCAGCTTCTAGGCCATTCAATCCTCCAAAAGTAATCAGTAGGTGTTTATATGGAGTACATTCAAACTCGTCAACAGACACACCTTTATCTGAAGTACCAATCATTAAATCATACCTTAAAAAATTTGACATAAGATCAGTAACGTAAATAAAGTAAATATAAACACTTACCCATCTTCAAAAGGACACTGAGAGAAAACTTGTGAAAGGCTTGTTGCTAGTCGTACATTGTAGCCCCAATAAACACCAAGGTCAGAACGAGGTATGGTTGGTGATACAATTATGCCATTCACTTTCTTTGACTTTTCTTCTTGGGGTAATAACTTTACTGTGCATCTTATACCAGGACTCAGTAATTTATCTACATGCACATCCTGCAATAGGCCAACGTTTACTTGCGATCCTCTACCAGGTTTAACCGGTTTATTTGTTACTACACCTTCTCTAAACCAAATTTTAAATAACATATTGTTTATTACAATTACTTGCTTGTAATACTAACCTGTATCCAAAATTATTTTCCTGTCTCAAATGATGAGGTGCATCTAAAGGGTTCAGAATACCAGCAAATTTCAAATCGTTGTGTATGGGAAAGAAAAATTTCCGAAGATATTGAGGACATTCCAAGTACTGTAAAATTCTTCCAAATTGCACACAAGAATGTCGTGCAGTTTTAATACCCCCTGCATCCTCTAATGTTGATTTTTTAGTATTTGCTTCATCACCATAGTCATCAAATATAATTATTTCATCAACCTGAAATACACAAGCTGCTCTTGCTATTTGTCCAGCAAGGTATGTGCGAAGCTCTGGTGACTGTGCGTTTTCTAAAATAGATCCAGGTACAGCTATACTAATTGTTGGATATTCTTTATTATTTTTTATGTTTACAGTATTTTCAGAAACTGATTTTGCTTCCTCTCTAATTTTTTGTTTACTTATTTTGTTCAACAAATTTCTTTCTTTCCATTTTTTCTTTTCGTCTTTATGAGCCTTTATTTCTTTCAGTGTTTTCTTTTCTGGTTTCGTAGGACTCATTTGTTTTAATTTTCAAATGTTCGGTTAAAAGATTAGAAACTTTTCAAGAGGTGTAAGCAATAAGTGAGGTTAAATAAGTTGGGTTAGGAACACTAGACGAATTTTTCTTAAAAATTGAATACTTGTCAGAATATTAAATTTCTTTTAATTAAAGCATTTTCTTGTTACAGCTAATTTTTGTTCTACATAAATAAATGTACTTATAAATTATAACGTGCCTTTATAATGTGTTTATAATCAAAGTGGTGACAAAGATATTTCTGATAGGTTGGCACAAATTGTATCTATGTAATGGCATCTTGTGTTAAAAATGGACTTTTCAGTTACATTCTTATCTATATTTATTACAGTTTTTAAATACATATCCATTTAACAGGCCAGTTAAAGGTCATTATAATCAATCCTAATTTAATAATACTGAATTATATATAGATTATAACATTTGAGAGATAGCCCCATAATGGCCGATTTAATTTTGTTTGTATTGATTTCCTATCTCGTCACCGCTCTTATTAACACTAAAACACTCGAAAAATTACATTTAATGGTGCCCTCTCTAGACGAACTGTTAAAATTTCAATAAATAAAACAAACATACATTTTCAGATTCTTTATTTTCATCATCATCATTTCATTAAATTATAATACCAAAATAAAATTTCGCCAATGAAAAAAGACATAACTTGTTGCAAATTTTCAATATGCCACCGGTACAGGAAATCAAAGAGATTTTAGTATTTACAACGATTGTACGAATAGATACTGTTGAATAATATTAAAAAAATTAAATACAAATATATACACATTTTACAATAGCCACTTCTTTACTGCAATGGTTTAAATTATGTATCATGTATATACTTCATCAATAGATATTGCTACCAGATGTTATTATTTCAATGCATAAGAAAAGCCATATTACATATTTATTACATTTCCGACTTCCATGAAGTTAAAAAATTACAATCAATATGTACTGTGGATATTAAACATTTTATTAATATATTTAGAAAATAAAATCAATACATAAGAAAAAATTATAGTTATTAATTTAATCTGAAGAATAGCAAAAAAAATTAACATATATATTAGTCTCAAGTTTGAATGTGTTGCATACAACAAAAACGGAACAAAATAAATAATAAAGCAAAGCATTACACTCTTACTTTATCGAATTGAAAACTATATATATATATATATTCGTTCACTAGGTATTAAATAATAACAGTCTAGGTTTAGAGGAAACATGAAAAAACGCATGTAGTTGTGAAACTAATCCCGAAAAAAAAATGAAGATCGATAATAGTAAAATACTTTCACACAGGTTCTTGCAATTATACACATTACATCATTTACAAGAGTGTCCTCGCGAGGTTACTAGTAAATTTCAGTTTTGTTTTTCTCTTTTTAGTTATTAAGGGATAAATAGTTTTTCTTATCCTCGGAAACATTGATTGTTCACTGAGGTTGAAATAAATTCCTAATAAAAGCAAGCGTAATTTATGTGCCTGTGTTATTTTTATAATGTAAATTATAAATAGCCTACATTGCTGAATCGCTACTATAACTAGAACTTGAACTACTCGAGGTCGAGGTATCTGAAGAACTGCTCGAACTTGAACCGCCTGAATTATGTACCACTTGAAATAATTGTTGTAAGGTCATGTTTGCTGCAAATAAAAATAAATTATGTACAATAAATAATATACTATGCATTGATTATAATAAAACTATGATTTTACTATATTTCTGCGACCATGTCTATAAATAATGAATTAATAAATATGCAATGAATTTCATATTAGTACTAGCCTATGATTTTGATACAATGATGGTAGGATTGAATGATATGACAGTTTTGAGTTAAATTTTAACTGTTGTTACAGTATTGCCAAGCCTACGGATTTATCCGTAGATCTACTGATTTTATTCTCAAAACACGAATCTCTGACTTCGCTTATTAAATCTAGGAATTTTTAATGTTTGATACTCCTTAATTAAATTAATTGTAAAACAAGTAATACTGAACTTCATGCCTAAAATTAAAATATATAGTGAGGAGTAGGCTCTTGTGACTACAACTTTATCAATTGATATTTATATTCAGTAATAAATATAATTTCACAAGTTTTTGTTTGTAAATTTACAACCACAGATAAACGCGTGGTATCTAAACTTGCACAAACACAAGAGTTCAATAAAAAATAACTTTAGGTACGTTTTCGGTAATATCATGGCTACAGTTGTGAATATAAATCAGAGGTTTTGTATTTATCTGACATTTCGTATCTTTCAAAATAGACATTTAGATTTAACGCATGCGCAGAGCAGACTAGGTCACAGATTCTATCTTCAAATTACGACATGTAACTGGTGAAATCAATTTTAGGCGGTAAATCTGTACCAAATTAAATTTCATATAGATTATTCAGAGATAAATCCACAGTTAAGGCAACAGAATGGTAAATGTAGTAATCACAACACATGAAAGTAAATAAATTTGTCTAGAAAGCAAACAATTTCAAAGATGTCAAAGTATTTGACAATTGATAGTAAAAGGCGAATGTAGTACGGTGTTATTTCCTTGCCTTGCTGAGAACCAATAAGAAATAACTGTTACTTGGGTCTGTTCAAAATTTCGTCTCTCTTTTTGGAATAAGGTATAGTTGGAATGTAAAATTATATATTTTCACTTTACGCAAATATTATGTTTCTAAGTGCTTCACGAAAACAGTAGAATGCATTGGAAGACATCTTTCAAATCAGTACCTACGGATAAGTGCCGACGAAACTGTCGATATATTAGGACGCTGTGTGGTAAATGATGTAGCTGGTGTACTACATCGAACTATTCCATATAACGCATATGTAATAACATCTAAAGTTATAAATACCGTTGTTGCGGAAACAACTGCTAAAACCATTGACGAGAATTTGCACAAAATGCTTCATTCGGACGACAGGTGCAAGACAAAAATACTTTTATTTGTTAGTGATAGTGCCGCATATATGTTAAAATCAGGCAGACTATTAAAGGAAACATATCATTATATGCTGCATATTACTTGTGTAGCACATGCTCTCCATAGAATCTGTGAATATATCAGAGACACCTATCCGGAAGTTGATAGACTTGTATCCGCTTTTAAAAAACATTTTCAGAAAAGCACCATCGAGAGTAGCTCTTTACAGGGAAAAACTTCCATCTTTGTCACTGCCTCCCTCGTCAGTAATAACTATAGAAGAATTACCGAACAGATGCAGTAGCAACAGCGCACGAGAAATGCGTCACTTGAACGTCATACGTAAAATAACGCTTACTATTGGTTCGTTTGCAAGGACGGCCACAAACGAACCAATAGTAAGCATTATTTTACGTATGAGTTCAAATGACGCATTTCTCGTGCGCTGTTGCTACTGCATCTGTTCGGTAATTCTACTACAGATGGGGAACATGGTTGGAAACTACTAGTTTTTAAGCAGAAAATTTCGATAGTTCACAAAATTTCATTACATGTTTAAATGACGATGCTCGAAGTATTTCTGAGTGCAAGGAACTAACACAAATATCAAATTTAAAATATCAGTTGTTATTCCTTCAGGATGCCTTTGGAAATTTGCGTAAACTAATCACATACAGTGTAATCCGGCTATAATGAACTCGCATATAATGAAATATCGCTTATAATGAACAATTTGCAAAGTCCCGGCTGAATCACCATTTAATTTAATGCAATTCAACCTCGCATATAAAGAACTCCTTTATAATGAACTTTCGGTTATAGAGAACTAAATATCCAACGATCGGTTCACTATAAGCGAATCGCTAGCCGGCAGATTTTCAGTTAAAATATATATTTTGTCACAGTCGAGAATCGCCGAATCATCATTCGGTAGTTCCACAAATTAACAACGTATGTATCTTCCATTCTACATAGTATTTGCCAGTATTCGCATTCGCTTAGTTGCAGTGGAAGTTCGTGGGTGTTTATTTATGGATCGAATAAAATTAAAAAAGGTAATGGCTGAAAAAAGTAAAAGACGTGCACTTTCCATTCAAGATAAATTTAACATAATCAATGAAATTGAAGCGGGTTCCTGCCAAACTACAATTTCTTCAAAAATGAAAATACCGAAATCCACTGTGTGTACTATATGGAAGAATAAACATAAAATAAAAAAAAAACACTATAACGAAGGCATGATTAACGCAAATAAGAAGAAAATGCGCACATCCACACACAATAAAGTAGATCATATGTTGCTGAAGTGGTTTCAACAAAAAAGAGCCAATAACGTACCAATTAGTGGGCATTTGTTACAATTGAAGGCAGAAAAATTCGGAAGGAATTGTGGCGATGAATTTAAATGCAACAGTATGTACATATATATGTATGTAAGTATGTATGTATGTATACTTTATTTGTAATATAACCATTACAGAAAATTGTCATAGTGTTTTTTACAAGTCACAAAGACTATAGTTAATATAGTAGATAAAATAATTAATATAACAGATAGAAAATGTATAAAAATGAATAAATATATATACGAGGTGTGATCAATATATAACCGTTATTTTCAAATTTCGTGAGTTACGTATGTTCGATTTTCGCATTTTTGTTTCTGTTATGTTGGTACACATGTCTGTTATATATGTTGGCAATATCAGCCATTTTGGATTGTCAGTTTGATTTTGACAGATAAAAAGGTTAGTCGTGTTTTGGTGTGCTCTTCGATTTTTTACTATTCGAAAAAATGGATCAAAGAAATTGTATTAAGTTTTGTGTAAAAAATGAAATTAAATGCGCAAGGACATTTGAAATGTTGACTGTGGCGTTTGGCGAGTCTACTATGAGCAGAACACAAGTTCAATTGTGGTATAACCGGTTTAAGGAAGGCCGAGAAGATGTCAATGACGATGCTCGTCCGGGTCGCCCGAGCACGTCAACAACCGATGAAAACATTGAAGCAGTGAAGAAAATGATTTTGGATAATCGTCGAATCACTATCAGAGAGGTTGTTGATGATGTTGGCATATCGTTCGGCTCATGTCAAGCAATTTTTACGGATGTTTTAGGCATGAAACGTGCGGCAGCGAAGATTGTTCCAAAATTGCTAAATTTTGAGCAAAAACAACGTCGCATGGACATCGCTCAGGAGCTGTTGAACATCGTCAACGATGATCCAGATTTCCTCAAAAAGGTCATAACTGGTGACGAATCATGGGTGTATGGCTATGACATTGAAACCAAAGCCCAATCATCCCAATGGAAGCGTCCAGAAGAGCCAAGACCGAAAAAAGCACGTCAAGTTCGGTCAAATGTTAAGGTTTTGCTCACTGTTTTCTTCGACTGCAATGGCGTGGTGCATCATGAATTCTTGCCACAAGGTCGTACGGTCAATAAGGAATACTACCTTGAAGTTATGCGCCGTTTGCGAGAAGCAATTCGTCAGAAACGCACAGAATTGTGGAAAAAACAATAATGGATTTTGCACCATGATAACGCACCAGCTCACACATCGATGCTTGTGCGTGAGTTTTTGGCCAAAAACAAAACCGTTATCATGCCTCAACCACCGTATTCACCGGACTTGGCCCCCGCTGACTTTTTCCTCTTGCCAAAACTGAAGACACCGATGAAAGGAAAGCGTTTTGCTACGATTGAGGAGATAAAAGAAAAATCGAAAAAGGAGCTGTTGGCGATACCAAAAAGCGCGTTTCAGAAGTGTTTCGAGGATTTGAAAAAACGCTGGCATAAGTGTATTATATCTGAGGGGGATTACTTTGAAGGGGACAAGATTGTTATTGATGAATAAATAAATACTTTTTGAAAAAATTGAAAATAACGGTTATATATTGATCACACCTCGTATATATAAAAATGTATAAGACACTACTACAAATAAATATATACCGTTTGTCTGGTTTTAAAGTTTCTATTCACCTACTCGCACACACACATGTGCATACAGAGCGACATGCGTATGTGTGGTGGGGAGCTGCATTGTAGAGGAAGTATGCTTAAACGTTCATTCCTCGCGTTAGTACAACTGAAACCGTCTCCGAAGTAGGTTACTAAAAGACCAGCAAATAATGGCGCGTTATACTTTGCAAGAAAAAGTTCAAATTGTTTTCTGGTATGCAGCAAATAACTCTGCTGCTGAAGTAATAAATTTATTTACAGCAGCATATGAAAACCGTCCTGCGCCTTCTGTAACAAGTGTACGCAAGATCGTACAACACTTTCGAACACATGGTTGTATCAATTCAAATCACACAAGAATACGACGGAATGCGAATGATGAGCGAGTAGGGCAGGAAATTTTAATTTGTGCAAGTGTCGAGGAAAATTCATCATTAAGCTGCAGGCAAATTGCTGCTATATTAAATGTCAGTAAAGACATGGTTCAAAAAACTCTTAAAAAATATGGGTACAAAAGTTTTAAGTTGCAGAAGTCAAATACTCTGTACCCTGAGGATTATTTGCGACGGATGACGTTATGTGAACGTGTATTGGAAATGGCTAATAACAATGAACAATTCATTAGTAATATTCTATTCACTGATGAATCTACATTTCCATTACATGGTCGACATAATCCATCTGTTGCCCGTTGTTGGGCTAGGCAAAATCCTCATGCTACTTACAGAGCTCATACGCAATACCCGCAAAAACTGAATGTATGGGCTGGTATTTTAGGAGATTATATCATTGGACCATTCTTTATAGACGGTGCGCTAAATGGCGAAAAGTACCTCGGCCTTTTACAAAATCAAATTATACCTGCAGTACGGGCATTACCAAATATTCTAATGGAAAATATTTGGTTCCAACAGGATGGTTGTCCTGCCCACAATTATGGTCCCGTTCGGGAGTACCTTAACGGTGTTTTCCCGGGAAGACTAATTTGTGGACGGGGCACTGAACCATCTTGGCCCCCTCGCTCTCCTGATTTAACGCCGCTAGATTTCTTTCTGTGGGGATACATTAAATCAAAAATTTTTACTTTTGAAGAGAACAGGGCGAATGACTTAGAAGGTTTAAGAAACAAAATTTCTGATACCATAGAAAGTATTCGCCCTGAAATGCTTAGGAATGTTCGAAGGGGTTTTTACGACCGCTTAGGCTACTGCCTGGCACGGGAAGGACAAACGTTCGAACATCTGCTGTAAAAATTTTATTATAATTTATTTTTATTTTATTTAGAATTAATTTTTATTTTGTTTAGAATTAATTTTTATTTTCTTTATTTAAAGTAATACTATTTATTTCATTTGAAGCTTCTTTTAGTTACAATTTTGGAAGAATGATGTTTCGCTTGAAATGTTGTATAAATCATTGATTAATCTTAGTAATATTCAAGAAAGAACACGCAAAATATTTAAAGAAAACGCATGTGTACACCTCCCTGCTATATCACATGTCTCCCAAGACTAATATTCTGTTTCGTAAGTAGCTCGATCCCTACCAGAATCCCTACCCTCAGCCATCCCTCCACATATACACACGCATGTCGCATTGCGTTCACGTGTGTGTGTGTGTCCGAGTATGTACAATGATTTCTATAGACACTTTAAAACCAGACATACGGTATATAAAAATGTATAAGACCCTACTACAAATATTAGACAAACAACACCTATATACATATATGAATTAGACTAGTCTATTTAAAATTCCCCTATGGTATAACACTCTCGCTCTAACAGTAACTTTTTTACTGCGTTTTTGAATCTTCTGGGTGGTAATCTTCTTATGTCGCTCGGAATACGGTTATATAATTTAGCTCCCCAATAATCCATCGATTTTTGTGTGCATGTTAATTTGTGGTATGGTATTCGAATATCATCCCTGCTGCGTGTTTGATGTTCGTGGAGATGGCCATTATTTGGGAAAATATCTTTCTTGCTGTGCACGTATGTGACGACGGATAAGATGTAAACTGACGGCAGTGTAAGAATTTTTGCTGATGTAAAATGTGTCCTGCAACTTTGATTAATTTGTAGGTCAAGAAGGAACCTGATAGCGCGTTTTTGCAGGACAAATATTCTACTTGCCTCCGTCGCTATTCCCCAAAAGAGCACTCCATAACTCATAAGAGAGTGAAAGTAGGAGAAATATGCAGTTTTGGCAGCTTCGTAGGTTGCCACGTGTTTCACCCTCTTTATAGCATATAGTGCTGATGATAACTTGGCTGCTAAGCTATCAATATGCTGTTGCCATTTCATATTAGTGTCCATAGTGATCCCCAAGAATTTGGCTTCAGATGGTATACCAGTTGTTGTGAATGTCAGAATTTGCGTCTTATTAAGGTTGACTTTTAGCTTGTTTGCTGCGAACCAGTTATTAGCTTCTCTTATAACATTTTCTGATGTCTGCTTAAGAATCTTGCAATCATTCGCTTTTGTAAGTAGAGATGTATCATCTGCGTATAGGCAAATTTCAGCTCTGTCAACGTTTGATGGAAGGTCGTTAATGTATAATATAAACAACAGTGGGCCAAGAATTGAACTCTGAGGAACTCCACATGTTGTTTTCCTAAATTTTGATCGTGATTTGTTCCATTCAGTTAACTGGATTCTATCACTGAGGTAGGACTTTAATAAGTTGAACGGTTCGCCTCTTATTCCGTAGTAGTTTAGTTTACTCAGTAGGATGTCATGATTCACTGAGTCGAAGGCTTTTGTTAAGTTTAGTATATTCATTTCCGCTCACATACCAGAATCAAAAGCTTGGTATATGTGCTTGACCATATGTGCGATTCCAGTAGACGTTGAGCGTTCTTTTCTGTAGCCATGTTGTTCAGGTGACAGATATTTATTACTTTCTAAGTAATTAATTAACCTTGTGAAAATAGCCCGCTCAAATACTTTCGAGATCGTCGGTAAGATGCTGATGGGGCGATAATTTTCACATTTATTTATGTCGTCTTTTTTAAATATCGGTAAAACTTTTCCTACTTTAAGTATCCTTGGGAACACTCCTTCTTCTAGGCATTTGTTAAAGATATCTGCCAAGGGTGTGCTTAATTCCTGACTTAATTGTCTCAACAAGTTAGTTGAGATTTCGTATATATCTGTTGTGTGTTTGTCCTTAAGTTGACTTATAATTTTCTGAACTTCCATAGCAGTAACAGGGGAAAAGAAGAGCGATTGTGTGTTATCCAAGTTATGGTTTCGTAGGAAATCTTCAGAAGAATACGATGATTGTATAGGATTTGCTGTATATTCGCCTATTTCGCAAAAATAATCATTTAATTCATCGACTAACAAACTGGATTCAGCTACTTGTTTGCCTCAGCCAATGACTCTTATTTCGCTGTTAATCACCGTCCATATTACTTTAACTGTGTTACTTGATCTTTCAATATAAATTGCATTAGACTTTTGTTTCAGTTCTTTTATTTTCAACAAGTACTTTTTCTTCAATTGACGATAGATACTATAATTAAGACTCCTAGTTTTTGGATACTTTCGCTACAGTTGCCCAAGCGTCTAAAGCATTTCTTAACTCAATAATTTCACCGTTTGCCTCATATTTGCCATTTGATTTATTTCTAATTTTTACCTTTGTCTCAAGGCAACAGCTGTTGAACAATGTCATGAAGCTATCGTGAAAACTTTTAAATAGACTGTCAGCGTCATATGATATGTGAGACAATTCAAGTTTTGTCTCTAGTAAATTCTTGAAAGTATTGATACTTTTATTGTCAATCCTTCTAATAGTTTTAATTTTATTTTCAATCTTTGTTTCCTGATAATCGTATGTCAAGATCTGTGATATATGGTCTGATAAATGTATATTAACAGTCTCTTTCGTTAAATCAGAAGGTTCGATATTTGTGAAGATGTTATCTATTAATGTGCTTGTAGTGTC
The DNA here is from genome assembly GCA_963170755.1 of Amphimallon solstitiale. Taxonomy (NCBI): domain Eukaryota; kingdom Metazoa; phylum Arthropoda; class Insecta; order Coleoptera; family Scarabaeidae; genus Amphimallon; species Amphimallon solstitiale. The sequence continues at coordinate 112,545,618 of OY720681.1, read as the reverse complement.
TGTTATCCTTGAGTATTCTTCGAATACTTGGCTTAAATTATATGCATTTAATGCATCGGTTATTCTTTGTTTAAGTTTTGTCTCGAGCATGAAATTCACATTAAAATCTCCTGCTATAAAAACCTTTCTAAAAGTTTCTTCTTTATTTAATAGGAATACAATCTCATTTAATTTGTTTAAAAATATCTCGATATTCCCTGAAGGGGGTCTATAGATTGAAATAACTATTACTTTGGTTTTTGTTAATTCAATGGCCGCAATTTCAATTTCTTTTTCCATGGATAATTCAGTTATATCACTTCTCTCAATGGCCACTTCGTCTGATTTTATCGCAATCAGGCTACCTCCGTGAGCAGCGCTTGTTCTACAAAAACAACTAATGATCTTGTATCCTTGTATTACTAGATATTTTAACTTGTCTGTAGTCAAAAAATGTTCAGTTAAGCAGACTACGTCAATATTCTTTGTAAATATTTTTGTTTGTAAAGCATCAATTTTCTTTGTTAAACCCTGTATATTATAATTCAAAATTTTTGCTCTCGTTTTCGAGGATATTCTTTCAGTGTCGATTATTTAGATTTAATGCATTAAAATTTATTATATTCGCTTGATAATTTGTCCTATTATCTAACATATACACCGCTGGTCTGAGCAGATCTGGAATGCGGCTATCAGTAGAAAACGCGCACAGTGTTGCCTTATGTATTTGAAACATTTTTCCCGGTATCGACTTATAGACTATGCACTAACGTAATGTAAACATTAAACATTTTGTTGTTGTGCATTGGTTAGGTCAGGCTAGATAAACGTCAGTGAACGTCATGTAAGCGTTACGAGTGCATTTAATGGTTCCGTATAGCGCGCTTTTGTTAACAGTAATTTATATTTTATCGAAAATAAGTAATATCACACTGGAGAGAAGTGAAAAAATACAAACAGAACACAATAATCAGTTTAGAGGTAGCAACGTTTTAATAAAATTGGAATAATTCTGCGTAAGCAATGGTATTAATGTAAAAAGATCGCTAGAAAATTAAACTAAAATATTCTTGAAAAATTAAATTACAAAATTAAACTACCGTATATTAGAATTAAACTAAAATGTTTTTTAAACTAATTAGTAAAAGGAAAGATTTTATTTTATAAAATTTAGTACAAAAATTCTATAAATATTAATGGAGTAAATGTTCAAATAAACCGCCTGCTTGCTCTTGACAATAACCAAGTCTGTAGTAAAATTCATTCCGTACGTTGGCAAGTGTTTCAGGCAATATACTATTGGCAGTGTTGACAATCTTTTGCCGTAATTCTTCCAAATTTCTAGCTCGCTCATGCGCATATGTATAAACTTTTTCCTTGATACAGCCCCAAAAGAAAAAATCTAACGGCGTCAAATCGGGCGAGCGAGGTGGCCATTCTATCGTGCCGCCTGAACCTATTATACGGTTAAGAAAAGTTTGTTGAAGAAATTGCCGTACAATCCGTGCAGTGTGAGCTGGACAGTTATCCTGTTGAAACCAAATCTCTTCAACATTAACATTGAGAGCACGAACGGCCGGCATGATATTAGTTTCGAGCAATTAGAAATATCTGGCTGCTGTAAGTGTACCATCAATAAAAAATGGACCAATAATATGATCACCCAATATACCGGCCCACACATTCAATTTTTGAGGATATTGGGTACGAAGGGGCAAAAACAGATGTTTATTTTGCTTTGACCAATATTTAGTAATCATTGGATTAGAACGACCATGTAAATAGAACGCAGATTCGTCCGTAAATAAAATGTTTTGTATAAAATTATCATTTTCGACGACTCGTGCCATTACACTTTCACAAAAGTTAATGCGCCTTACTTGATCTCCAAGAAAAATTTCCTGGCGTTTTTGTATGCTGTAGCTACGATACCCTTGCCTATTCAAAATCTTTCTAACAGTACGCGCTGGGATATCAACCTGTTCAGATATTTGCCGTGATGAACATGGTTCATTTTGCTCAACAGCACTACATACATTAACTTCCCGTTGTTCCCTTTCTTCGCTCAGTATCCGTATACGACATCCTTTGCTCTTCTCAATGCATTTATGGCAGTCCGTAATACATCCAACAGATTCGAATTTATGAACAATGTTCAAAACTGTTTGAACGGCAGGGACGGGTCTATTTTCAAATGAAAATATGAAACGACCAACTACTTCCTGTGCTGTACTACCTGAATAGTACCATTTAATTATTTGAATTCTTTCTTCCGTAGTGTACAACATCTTAGAGAGTGTCAGTAACTCAAAATCAAAGAAAACTGACCGCGTGAATATACGATTTTCTATTAAATGTCATTTGTGTCATTATTAAGTACTGTCATAGTTATGATGCCGGACTAAATTATATTGGCAACCTCGCTTGCTACCATATGTACGAAATACATGTATTTTATCCCGCATTCTAATAGTAAACAGACCAGCGGTGTATGTATTTACTTTCTTACTTTTTGTAATAAGTTCGTCTGCCAGAGATTTGTTTTGCATGTGATTTGCTGTTTTTGTTTGAAGCTCCGAAAAAACCTCACTTGAATATCGCTTGGCCAGCGCGTAGAGTCGAAGAGAATGCGATCATCGATAAACGACGGAAAGCCAATTTTAAAAGCATTATATTTCTCTTTTGTTTGATAATCAGATTTTAATTGTACTTCTAATATTATGTCATCCGTATTAAATTTGCTAATAAGTAAATTTTTCATATTTTCTAGACTAAAATCCGTTCTGAAGCGATCCGTGTACAACCATTTTCGCTCTTGTTTCTTAAATGCTACATTTTCATTACTATTACCCGTAATTGTTTTAATATTCATTTTTGATTTATCAGCGTTTTTGTATTTATCCCTTTTGTGCGCTAAGTTAGAGTCAGTGGTTGGCTTGATAGATTTAAGAAACGACACAACATTGTTTTTGGAAGAATATCTGGAGAAGCTGCTTTGGTAAACAGAAGCGTCACAGAAAATTGGCTTCTACATACCTGGCCGTCAATAAAAATGGGTTATTCCGAAAATCAGATATTTAATACTGATGAGACGGGAGTTTTCTATAGGATGCCTCCGAATCAAACTCATAAATTCAAAGATGAGACGTGTAGCGGCGGCAAGTTATCAAAAGAACGCATAACAGTTCTGGTTTGTGCAAATTGGAGCGGTACACAAAAGCGTAAATTGCTGGTGATATGTGAGTATTACTACTATACATTTTTTATCATAAAATATGTACCCGATTCGGTTTGTTTGCAGGTAAATCCACGGTGTTTTAAAAATGTTCAACAAAAATGCATGGATGACATCCTCTATTTTTAGCAATTATTTAAGGAAGTGGGATACGAAATTGATAAAGAATTGCGAAAATATAATTTTACTTGTTGATAATTGCCCGGCACATCCACAGGTTCAGCTGGAGAATATAAAACTTATATTTCTTCCGCCTAATACAACGTCCGTCCTACAACCTATGGATCAGGGGATTATTTTCACCTTAAAGCAGAATTTCCGAAAGCAACTGTTACTCACTATAATTCAAAGACAGGACAATAACGATGTTCAAATTATCTCAATTTTGGATGCGATAAATTTATTGAGCAGAGCGCATGGAGAAATATATCAGCTGAAACAATTCAGAATTGCTTTCGCCACGCAGGATTCGTTCAGAATGATAATCAGGTGGTACGCGAAGACTTTGATGCTGACGATGACATTCCGTTAAACCAATTGATAGATATCGCAGCTCATACAGATGTCGACAAGTTCTTAGAGTATGTAAATGTTGATAAAAATGTTATTGCTACGGAAATTCTCAGTGACCAGGAGATTGTAAACCAGATAACAACATCAGATTTCGAAGATGAAGAAGAACCGGAAACTGTTATAGAACCAGACAATCCCATAACTACTGCAGAAGCGTTAGAATATATAAGAAAAATACAACACTACTTTCATGTTAACGGAGCCACGGAAAATACATTTTCAATATTATTAGAAATACAAAACACTTTAAATAATGAGTATTTACATAGTCAGACCATACAATCTAAAATTACAGACTTTTTCACGACATAAACATATTGCAGTGACCTTAAGTTTGGTGGTAGATTATAAATAAGCATAATCAAGATCACTTCAAGATTTAATTTAATTAATTGTTATTTTATTTATTTTTATCATGATGTGTATATAAATATCCATTATGTCAATATTTTGCCAAAATTTAATTTTTATTTACGTAAAATAATAAAAAAATTTTAGTATAAATTTTATAAAAGTCATAATATTAAAATAAACATAAAATATTACGTGGATGATAACAAGAAAGTGTTTCCCGCTCGAAGAATACTGTGACCGGGAGAGATCGACCGTGTGGCCGGCGAAAACAATATTTTTCGCTAGATGCATTGGATGAGTCATGAACGTGTAAACAAGTTGATATTTACATGTTTGTTTACCTTTTTCAAAGATTGTTAATACGCTGCTTTCCTGAGTGGTGCAGCACTGCAGCTATGTATTTCTGGAGGTGGAATCGTATCTGCCGAACACAACCGGGAGTTTTTGTGAAGAAAAATATCGATATAAGACCGGGACCGAGGAGAAAACGGCGGAGTTGCTTGGTGTAAACCGCACTCAAAAGAGGAAAAAAGGAGAAGTAGATGGAAACCTCTTCTTCCTCTTAAATGTTATATTAATTTAGAAGTTTATTCATGAATTTGAACCTAGAATAATTTTCAAAGAGATTTTTCGATACTTATAAATTTTTCAACAAGAATTTGAACTTTTAATATTTTCCGTAATAATTTTACCGTACTTATAGAATTTTCCAACTGAAGTGGAACTTAGAATAATTTTATGAGTTAGATATCGTTTTTAATTTGGAGTTTAATTTACATTGAGACTTGTAATTATTTTTGGAAATAATCATTTATGTTCGGAACAGTTTTATTTAATTAGATCTTTGAATTTTTTTTTATTTTTCTAGAATGTTTTGTTTTGTATGTAGGGTTATTACACCATGCATTATGATAAAGCATTTTAGTGAGTGTAACGATCAAGTTGAATAGCATAATAATTTTTTTTTTATAAACATTTTCTTTACTATTTTATTTACCAGATTAGAAGATTTGTGGTTAATAATTTTATTTTATGTATATATAGAATAATTGTACGGTGATCAAGATTTTCTTTGATATATTTATATATGATGGATGAATTTGAAGCTATGTACGAAGAATTAAGATGATTTAATAATGTTTGTTATAAATGTGTGTATAGTGTTGTACAATTTTTTCTTGAGTGGTGTTTTGTATTGGAATCTCAGAGTGAGGTAAAGTTTTATTTTATTATATTTTTTTTTTATATGTATATCAAGTATATTTTATAGTGCTTGTGTATTTGATATTAACGTGTTGGGTAATAGATCAGGGATGTATGCGATGAATTAAGTAGTTGTTTAATTCATAGCATGGAGTCCTGGTGAATTCTTAAAACACGAATTAGTCTTGGTGGTACTGTTTTGGGAGCGAGAAAAGGCGCCAGGCAGAACTAATCAGGGCTGAGTTAATTAATTAAATGCACAAAGACATTTTTTTTATTATTATTTTATTAAGTTTAAAATGTATATATATATCTTAAGGGGTGAGCACAAGTAGTGTATGTTCGGGTTGTGTCCAACGAGTTGAAAAGCATACTCGTAGGGTGGAACTTTGGGGTACCTACCAGTGTGAATTTGTTTTCTGATGGTACTGTCTTGGGAGCGAGCAAAGGCGCCAGGCAGGACTAATTAGGGCAAAGCCATTCCCTTAATGTTTATATTTTTGTAAATAATAAATCGCGTAATTTTTGGTTATTCATATTCCAGTACAATTTACAATATGCAATAAATTTTATTATTATCAAAGATGTTGATTGTTTACATGTATCTTTGACGAATATAAATCATGATAATCACGTTTATTTCAAAAATATAATTTTTTTCTCGATGTTATGCTTTCATTAATTATAATTTCTTTATTATATTGACTAGTTGATTATGATATGTGTAGTTTTAGATGATGTTTTGAAATATTAATTTTTTGTAAATATATATTTGTGTAATTTAAAATTTCTCATTCTTTAATACTTTCTTTTAATAAATTAGATGATAAGATTTATTTTGCATTTTATTTTCTTTACTTGACCTGGTGATCATTGAAGAGCATTCAAATTGATTGGAGAATTTATTTATATTTTCTGCCCCTGAGAGAACATTTTCTTTAGTCATTCTAAACTGAGCTAGTTAAATGTAAAATTGCCTAACCTACTATTTAGCAGAAAATTTGTTGAATCTTAGTCTAGCATAAGGCCTAGCACTAGGATGCATGCTTGATTCTTACCTACTTATTGATTGAATAGTTTAAATTATTTTTATATAAATCTCAAATTGCAAGAGTCACAGCAATATGTATACCTCCTACATGACAAAATGTAAATAAAAATTTATATTATTTAAACTGGACTATTTCTTTTTAGTATTTGTAAAAATATTTTCACTGGTTCATATAATACACTTAGGTATTACCAATATGTTAGTTAACTTCGGATTAAGCGAACCTCGGATATACTGAACATATTTTACCGGTCCCCTGAAGTTCACTATAGCCGGATTACACTGTATTTTGAAAATCGAAATCTCAAATTAAAAAATAGATTAACCACATTAGATGTGGCTATTAATAATTTCAAACGTATTCCAAGTGACTTCGGATGTGGCTTCGGCAAAAGTTAGACGCACTTTTTAATAGAAATCCAGATTTAATAACATTGCGGCAATTGTGTATGGGGATAATGACACAAAATCTAACTGCTAAATACGCTGAAATAAAAGAATATTTCCAGTACGCACCTATAACCAGTAGCGATGTAGAAAGGACGTTTTCTATCTACAAGGATGCACTTTATTCAAAGAGAACAAATCTTACAGAAGAGAACCTCGAGAAAGTATTGCTAGTAAATATTAATACTCCTTTAGTTGACTTGAACTACAAAATCAACAAATAATAAGGTATTTTGTATTTTATAGATCACCAGCAATATATAAGTAAAATTAAAACTCTTTAAAAATAGAAAATTTGAATAGTGCGCCCACGGGCGATGAGTCATCAACCTCTAGCGTCCCGTCTATATTTATGACAAACCCACCTTGCTTATAAGAAAATAAAAACATAACAAACATCATAACAGATAAACACAACTGACAATAATGACAATTATTGACAGTTGTGTTTATATTGAATATGTATATGTACATGTATTTATTCGTTTTACATTTAATTACTAAGATTTTTCAACAATAATCAATTGTATAAAGTTGTATTGTATTCTTACCTGGCGATGATTGATTCATATCTGAATTGTTCTGCTCACCAGTGACTAAATTCTGTCTACAGATTGGACATGTACCATGTAGCTCCAGCCAAGGGCGTATGCAGGGTTCATGATAAACATGCTGACACGGTAATTGCCGAACTTTTTCGTTCAAAGTGAAATCTTCCCAGCACACAGAACACTGTAACTTGGAATTGACTTGGAGATCTGACACTTCGACAGTTGGCAAAGCATCTATCACATCTCTTGACAATGGTGGCGGTCCTAAAATGCAAAAGCACATTATTTTTGTATTCTGTATTATATTAGCTATTATGTTTTCACATTCACATACCTGAGGTATCCATTTGATTTAATAGTTGAGTAACTATGGCATCCAGTCCTTCTCTGCCCCAAGCATAATCACCTGGATTCCCTAAAAACACTTGCATATTTCCTCCTCCACCCCAATTGACTCCGACACCCAAATTCACTATGAACTCCTGAATTAAATTCTCAAATGGTGAATGTTGCCTCAGGTGTGTGGAGGCCAATCTTGTAAGTGTTCTGAAAGTAGAATGATTGGTATTTAGATGGAGTCTGATGAAAGCTACACTCAAATTACGAACTGAATACTTCAAATAGGAATGAAATGCCGAAACAGTACATCAAATGGTAAAGGAGGGAACGAGTTAAGCAAACAAATTAAAATCATGCTCTAAAGAAAACAAAATACTAGGAAAGTTTTCAAAAATACTATTTCTTGATTACATTTTTCATTTGTCTGTATAAGATATATTATTCTGGATCAAATACAAAAAAAAATATTTTTTACTCCTAGCTCAATCAACAATGTGAAATGTTTGCACATCATATGTAGATTTTAAAATTAATCATTAATTAAAACCTATATACAAATAATATTTAGCAGAATAAAGAATAAAAAATACTTGTTTATGAGAAACTGGTGTAAATGAAAACTACCCTAATAAAACTGCACAATTTTGGATAAACCGCAAACAATATTCAAATTTAATTCCGTAAAAAATGAAAAAGAACTCATTATGAATTCACAGGTATTCAACAAAAAATATATATATATAGAAGATTCCTTCCACAATATGTATTTTATAATCCCTTTCTTAAGATTCATGCAGCTATATCATCATCGACTTTGAATTTTGTTTAATCGAACCTTGGTCTAATCCGGGAGCGAGGATGAACAGAACTGTACCTTCTCCGACGAGACGGATCTAATGCATATCGCGTGCGACTAACACCCCTATCTCCTTGTGGAATGGAAAAAACGTCTACAGGTCCATAATTGTACATCTAAAACGACCTTATTAATCACTTCACCCGAAAACTATGTACTCACTCATCATCTACTTGAGTGCTATCATCATCTGAATCTGTTACATCCACTATGTCCTCTGAATTGTCACCATTGGAATCCAACTCTTCGATGAAACCCTTACTGCAATGTGGACACGTGTAATTCTGCAAAATAAGGGACGAGAATGTAAGATAATCTAACATTTTGTGATATTTTTGACATACCGCTGACGCATTTTGAAAGTGCAAATTACATGAATGACAATAAAACTTTGACGATGGTCGTTCTTCAACGGCGGCCTCGGCCATTTTATAAATACTTAAAATTACTTCCAATTTGTTTAGTTTAATGGGAAATTCTTTGACACCTATGATAGCCTGAACGCCATTACAAACTCCGACCTGGATGTTTTTTCTTTACAACAGAATTTTGCCAATTTGTACAGCCAACTGTAACTATTTAATGACTAAATATAAAAAACAGATAAGATTATTACATACATATGTGTAATTCTAACAATGATATATCTATGTCACACAATTTTAGTACGATCCAATTAAAAATTCCAGTTAATATCTAGAAAGAAATTAATAATTATGGCAAAAACGTTAGCTTGGATTTGCTGTAGGTGGCGTTGGTGCGTAATTAAAATTAACTATAGCATTTCAATTGTTTTATACTATTCTTCTACACTTTAAATGGATGAAGTATTAAATGTAATTAACTCAATTTAATTCAAAATATATTACATAAATAAAATACATATTGATATAGCCATATGACTAAACAAATAAGACGCGTCAAAAGGATAGGAAGACAAGAATCGCGTATAAGTGGCGCCATCTCATGAAGCATATGTATAACACTGCTATTGATCGCGAAAATTATATATCGAAAACTGTAACACATAACTTAAGAGAAAAGCAATGTTAGTAAAAGAACCTATAGAGTTCACTAACGTTTAAAATAAGGTTTCAGGTTAGAATTTATTATTATTTTATTATTTATTTTAGTTGCAATGTGACGAAATAGGTAAGTTATCGCGCTAGTGCTTTCCAATAATTGTTTTCTGGTTTAGACTAAAATTTAATGTAACGCGAAAAGTTAATTATAATTATAGAATCAGTGATTTGAATTGTCTTACTGTTTTTGCTTGTTTTACTTTTCCATATAAAATGACTGGGAGGAATACACATCACTGTTGCGCACCAAATTGCAAGAATGTATATTATTTATATATTACAGATACTTCTTACAGAAATAAACACTTTTTTCAAGTTACTGCAAACAGGGAAATGATTTGGATAGAATCAGTTCGCAAATTTTGTAAAGCTGATTTTAACCTCCCGAGCAAAAATAGTTTCTTTTGCGAAGACCACTTTGAATTAAAATGTTTTAAAAATACTAAGAAGAATAGTCTCAACAAAAATGCAGTGCCAACAATATTTTGTGAATCAAACATTAGCTCAACATCCGTTAATTCTCTTAATGGTAACATTTGCTTGAAAAATACTGTAGAGTCAGTTAAACAGTTTGTTAGTGAAACATTAAAGAATGCTGAAATTAATAAATGCCAAACATCAGTTTCAGATGATTTTTCAGAACCACCATTTAAAAAGCCAAAATACACTTATTCCAAATTGCCATCTGTAAATACCACTGCGAGTACTAGTACTGTTATTGTTGACGACACCATGCCGGATGAAGCAGAATCAAATACTGGTTGTGTAAGTACTTCACCTAATACTTCATTTTGTCAAAACTCTACTTTTAAGTCGAATACAAGACAGCAACAAACACTTTTGCAATCTCTCAATGTAAAAAGAGGGTCTCACCTTTCAAAAGATCTTAAAAAGTTTTATTATTTAGACCGTAAACAAAAAAATCAGATTTTAAAATTAAAAACAAAATTATTAAAGTGTAGAAATAATTTGTTCAATGTTCGTAATATCGCTTATTCCAATTTATTCACAAATTTATCTCAACGTATCGATCCTATCGGAGTAAAATTTATTGAATCACAAATTAACAACTGTAAAAAGAGACGTCCTATATATAACTCAGAAAATAAAGCACTTGCTTTAGCCATTTATAAACGGGGTCCAAGGTGCTATCGATTTTTACAGAAATTTTTCATACTACCTTCTAAATCTTCCATTAGAAAATATTTAGGCCAAATACCTTTAGAAGTAGGAATCAATAAAAAATTTTTATCCAAATTATCAGAACGTGTAAAGAAAATGTATCCAAGGGACCGGGTTTGTTGTTTAGTATTTGATGAAATAGCTTTGTCTGCTGGTTTAAATTATAATATTTCTAAAGATCAAGTAATCGGATATGTAGATCTTGGATCTCTGGGTAGACAAAATGAAGTAGCAAATCACGCTTTGGTGTTTTTGGTGCAAGGTATTAGTAAACATTGGAAGCAACCTATTGCATACTATTTTACTAAAGATGTGGTAAAAACACATGATTTAAAAGTGTTATTGCCTGAAATAATTTCAGCTTTACAATCTTGTGGATTAACAGTAATTTGCACAGTTTGTGATCAGGGTTCCACTAATAGATCAGCCATCAGACAGTTACTTTTAGACTCGCAAAATAAATCTACTTTTAATGTTAATGGTCAAGAAATTATTCCTATTTTTGATGTTCCTCATTTATTAAAAAATACCAGAAATGCTTTATATAAATATAATATAAAATTTTCACAGAATAAGACGGCTAAATTTAATCATATTGTTCAATGTTATGAAATAGATAAATCGAAACGTTTCCAAGGTTTACGAAAGTTACATGACCATTATTTTGATCTCAGTCGTAGTAACATTAAAATGAAAGTTAAAATTGCAGCACAAACATTAAGTGCCTCTGTAGCTCATGAGATTGAGTCAATGGTTAGTAATCCCAGTACCGGTATACCTGCTGAGGCTATTCATACAGCAGAATTTGCTAATGATATCAACAATCTTTTTGATAGTTTAAATTCTCGGTTAATTCAATTAAATAAAAATAGTTCTTTAAAATCTTGCGTCACTAAAAACTCAGGACATATGAAATTTTGGAGTAGCATGTTAGAGAAAATTAATTCTTGGCAATTTGAATCAGTTGAAAATAATAAAATTAAAAACATTCTTCCTGTAAAATCTGGTTGGATTTTTACGATAAAGGGTATTCAGAAAATTTGGAAAGAATGTTCAGAGAAACATGGCTTCACCTATTTAAGAACGAGATATTTAAATCAAGACCCTGTAGAAAATTTATTTAGTTCTGTTCGGCAGTGCGGTGGATTCAATGATAACCCAACTCCTTCGCAGTTTATTTCAGCCTTAAAAACATGTATTGTTAATAATTTAGTAAGTAACCAAAATAGAGGTTCAAATTGTGAAGAAGACGGGGCAACCCTTTTGGAAAACCTTCAGAAGTTTTTTGTAAACGATCCTGAGAGTAGTAGTACTATAAATAATAATAATGAAAATGAAGAATTTAAAAATTTTGTTGTTCCAGTAGTTTTAGAATCAGACATTTCCGATGAAAAATTTGATACTCAAGCCGTTGCATATGTTTGTGGATTTTTAATAAAAAAAATTAGATTATCAGAATGTATTTATTGTAAAAAGTGTTTACTAACAGAAAATTTAGAACCACAACATATTTTAACCATGTTTAAGGAATTTGATGATTCCCGTCGTCTGAACTACGTTACTCGAAATTTGGTAATTTATGTTATTAACATACATGATGCAACAATAAATTTCTTAAACTCATTTGGTCATATCAGTTCATTACGAACAAAATTGTTATCCGTATTAAGTCAAATAGATTTTTCATGGTTTTCATGTTCAGAACATTTTCATCAGATTAAAAGTCAATTATTAGATACCTCTTCATTATTAATAATAAGAAAACATTTTGACGATATCAATAGTAATTTTAAAAGTCACACTCGCAGAAAGGCAATTCAAAGAAAAATGAAAATCCTTTGTCAATCTAAAGTTTGATTAAAGATTGAAAACAATTATTTAAGTATATGCAACCGTTGTTAATTGTTTTTAGAGTTTATATTTTGTTAATTTGTTTAAAGAATGTTAAATTTTATTTTAAAGTAATGACAGAATATGCATTACTTGGCATATTTATCGATTCCATTCGCTTTTATACCGGTTTTGTGCCAAATATATGTTTATTTCGGTGATTATTTACTGAAGAAATTGCGTACATTGTTTTTGATTTTTTAATGGATATAAATAGTTTTTTTAAGCAATGGTAGATACATATGTCTACGATTCTACTGATTTTTCTAACTCATACTGTTACTATGAGTACTTACTTAAACTTTCACTGAAAATAATAATCAGTAGTACATCGTACTGACGAGAACCAATATAGTTCGAAACAAATGTATCTAACAATAATATTTTTCATAAAGACAGATAAAGGTAAGTATGTTTGTCATATTAATCAATATTAATTACTAGTGATTATATTTTCCTATTTACAACAGAATAAAGCATTTAAAAAACAACTACTGCTTCTTACAATTTTTAGTCATTGCTTAAAATGTGAAACCAATTATAGCTAAATGGATATATTAAAAAATTCTATCTCTAATACCATTATTGTGTAACTTATATGAAATAAAATTCATTATTTATTGACTACGAAATTTTGTAAAAAATCAGGTCAATTTTTATATTAGAACTTGTATTTTTTTACGAAAATTTGTAGTCAATGATTATGAATTTTATCCCATATATATATGTTGTACTATAAAAATTGTGGCATATTTAAATTTACCGCCAACTGCTGGGTATTGAAGATTGTTTGGGAGTGACATCTATTGTACAGTTTTTGAGTTATATTTGTCTCAAACCAAAAACGCATAGGGCAATGTAGTTGCTATTTGTTTACATATGGAACGTTAGATGGCGCTAGTTGAGTCGTGCTTCCCATGAAAGACAGAGAAAAGAATCCTCTTATTTAGTTACTCATATGGATATAGCTATTTACTTTTTAAACAAGTTATTGAAAAATATTATATTATGCTACGACATCTATGATTAACTAGTTGAATATCTAACTTGTACAGAATTCTAATTTTCTTATTTGTATACCAGGAAATGTCAATTTTTATGATGTACGAGTCTTTATTGAATAATATTTAGAAAGATTAGGCAAGAAATAACAAAACACATGTGGCATGTATATCACACTAGCTAGGAATTATTATTAGTGAACAAAAATGCGTATTGAAACTTGTTACTTTTGTTCGTCTAGAATTTATCCAGGCCACGGCATACAATTTGTAAGAAACGACTGCAAAGTAAGTCAAACTACAAAGATAGGTTAGGTTTAGAAACTTCTTATTATTGTACTACACATACTTTATAGATATTCAAATTTTGCCGATCAAAATGTCACGCTGCATTTAAAAAGAAGAAAAATCCACGTAAAACGAAATGGACAAAAGCGTATAGGAAAACAGTGGGTAAAGAACTGGCCATTGATCCGTCATTTGAATTTGAGAAACGCCGAAATATACCTGTAAAATATAATAGAGAAACGTGGACTAAAGCAGTTGATGCAATGAAGAAAGTTGAAACAATCAAGGCCAAACGACAAAATACATATATTATGCAGAGATTGCGTAAAGGTAGAGAACTAGAAAATGAAAGGGATATCAAAGAAGTACAAAGAGATATGTCACTTATACGTTCACCCGCTGCTGGTCTTAAAGAAAGAAAACTTGCCCAACCTGATAACGAACAGATACAAGAAAGTGATGAAGAAATGGAAGGCATAATAGAAGATGGTGGTGAAGTAACATTGTAATTACTATAACTTTAAAAAAAATATGTATCTCAACATTTTATGCATATAAAATATAATTTTTTGAATCAAACGTCATATTTGCAATCACCACGTAATTTGTTACAATATGAAAACAAACGTTTATAAACATGTTTTATTAAAAATATTGTGCTTACAGATAAATATTTGTCATTATTTATTATGTTAATATTATAGCTAGTCATCTGAAAAAAAGAAAATTTATGTGTATGAAAAAATGCATATATCTAATATTATCCTTTTAAATACGGAGGATGAAGTGAATGAATATCCTTAAAAGGGTGCCACTTGTTATATTTTTAAAATGATGTTAGTTTTAAAAATACTGTATTAGCTAGCTCTAATGGTGAATTACGTAAAAGAAAGAAACACAAATATATAATAAGAAAATAAAACAAATGTAGAATTATTATATTTATTTTCCTGTAAAAGAATTGTAATTAGTACATGAAGAAAAAAATAAGGTAAATAAAACAACAAGAGTGTCCTTAAGTTCTTTAATTAATTATTTAAATAAAACACAATAACACAAATATTGGTTCACGTAAGGAGTAGGTGAAATAGAAAGGGAGAGAGTGAGAGGGAACGAGTGGGTCGTTCGAATGATTGTTAGTTAGGCAGGTATTATCGGTCGAAGTTAAGGCGGGCGATAATCTCAAACCATAAATGATTTTAGATATATTTTCAGAATGTATAAAGTAAAATTCAATGTAGCGGTTGTAAGAGAAAATTAAGAATTAAAGTAATAGATAAGGATGAGGAATACTTTACTTTTGTGGTGTCCTTGTTGTCCTCGGGTCCCGTAAGTCTGGAGTCGAGCGTTGATTAATCCGCGAATCAGAATAGGGGTCTGACAAGGTACGCGAACGATTAAACAAACACGCGAAAGGGTCGCGGACTGTAACTTGACTTTGTTATGTTGAGTACTAGGGGCACTAAAACAAACGTGACTTAGAACTGGGAGGGACGCGAACTTGGAACGATGTAAAGCTGTAGATGCGTAAGAGGAAAAAAATTAAGAGAGAGACCTTTTTTCAGGTTGTGACTTATATAGGGTCGCGGTAAAAGAAACGGGAGACGGCAGGGTAGGGATGGTAAGGCGCGAACTGTTTTTAAGAGAATAAGAGAACATAATTCGCGGGACAATCAATCAATAAATACAGGGAAAAAAACATTATAATCAGATTCGTTATTAAATATAGGGAAGAAAGACACCTGACTCGAGGTGGTTTGTCTAAGAAATTACTGCAGGTATGTACGTTTGTGGGGCACCTACATAACAGGTAGTAAAAGACATTACGAAAGATGAGTCACAATAGGGTTCTTTCTATAGTATTATGAGTATTTAATGCGATTGTAAAGCAGTGATGAAGAAATACATTACACCTTATATTAATACAATTAAATAAGAACAAATATTGAATAACTCGTAAATCTTTGATCGGAGAGTTATAGGTTTCGAATGGGAAACAAAATGGCGATTAAGTAACATGATGACGTGGGGTCTGTTGTCGTCTGATAATTAAATCGCGAGTAAATTAATAATTAAGAAACTGCAATGTTAAGTATTTCGTGTTTAAAATAGCGAAAAGGCTTCATTTAGGTAAACGGTTAAGGATGACCTTCTGAGAAAGGACCGTTCAAACGTGACCTTAACAAAGCAATTTTTATTTTAGAAATCTCTCCTGTCGTAAAGCCAAAGTTGTTGATGTACGGAAGAAGCGATGAGTAATTCTTTAGGCGCGAAAATGTATTACATTACTAAAATAGATAAATTAATAATAATAGAAAAAAATCGAATTAAAGAAATTACGCGCTTCTTTTGTACATGAGGTTGTTAACAATTCTCCCCCCGCTTGAGACAATCTTTGGCGGTACGTATTGTTAGTAGTATAGGAGAGTTGATTTATTTATAACCCTTTTTTTAAACAGGACAACGCCCAGGAACGATTTGTGCATACTGTACCACACTGCATACGTTGTCAGTCGCGGAAAAAACCTGGAAAACCGCATGTGGCAAGGTAGCGCTCTTAAACATCAATCGACCAGTTAACGCGCTTTATGTTGACAGAAATGAATAATGAGAGAGAGAGAGAGATGGAAAAAAAAATAGAGTGAGGTGCAACAGAGAGACCGGAACTGGCTTGATTGTTTAAGTCGCTTGGATGTTAGTCGCGTCAGAGTACATAACCAAATACATGTTTTATTTGTCAGCAATCCAAACAATTAGCACATTAAACTAATATTAAAATGTTTTCAATAGAAATAAAAAAAAAACTAAGTACAGTAAATAACTTGAATTAAAACTAAAGTGATTACTAAATTAAATTAAAATGCCTGGAATAAAAAAAAACTAAATTACAGTAAATAATTAGCAATTAATCAAGAGATCCTAAATTAAATTAAAGTGCTTGAATAAAAAAAACTAAATTAAAGAAAATAATTGAATGAACCTATTATTATTACGTCCTAACCTAGTTCAAGGCATGTGTGATATCGCTTTAGAAAACGTCCCACTTGACAATTTGAATGTGTTCTCGTCTGAGAACACTAGAGTCCCCGGCAACCAGGTATCCCCATCTTAATTCGCGGATAGCGAATTACACATATGCCCTTCACCTTACAATCTAATCTAGCTTACCTAACTTACAACTAACTTATCCGTCTCTACAAAGTTAATGATACGTTCGCGCGGCACACACACTAGCACATTACATCGCGCACGTCACGATCACAACACAGGTCACAGCCGGGGGCACTTGAGTTAATTTTCTAAGCGGTAGCTGGCAAGGGTACTTGATCGGGCGCTGCGGGGGTTCCTCTTCTTGACCAATAGTGTAACGTCTCAATTGGTCTAGGTGATACTTCACGGGTGGGCCGGCCTTGCGACGTATCCAATAGGAAGTAGGACCAGCGTCTTCCCAATTAGCTGATCGGAATTGCGGGCCATTGTCTGAGAATGTGTACTTCGGATATCCATATGTCCTGACGGTTTCGTCGGCGGTCAGGTGACCAGCAGTAACACGGTCGTGGTACTCGTAGAGGTCGCGAGTTTTAGCGGCGTCGGGGACCACTAATACCTCTCGCTCACCTTGTCGACGTCGAAGATATCCATCATTATCCGGGTAGATGCGGCGAACGGCGTCATTCTCATCTTCGGCGGGCCCCTCCTCTCGTAGGCGGGTCCATTTCTGCAACAGCTGACCAATGGGGGCGTCTTGCTGTTGTGCGTTTTCTTGAGCTATTATTACGACTGGGTGGGTGGTATCGTCGGCAATATCAGTTACCTGTAACAAACATACGGCAGAATCTGATTGTTCACAAGGAGTGTTATAATCCGGGATTAATCGGTTTTCATCCACGATTTTTGGATCGATTAATTGCGGCGCAGGCGTGCGCGACAGCGCGTCTGAACATTCATTCTCCTGGTCTGGACAGTGCTCTACCTGGAAATTTGATTCCTGTTCGGCTATTGGACGTTTCTTCTCCGGCGTATAACAATGGGGAGGCACTCGTGTTGGCTCATCGTCTTGTACCCTAATTGTATGTTGGTTCGCCGTCGTACTGTTAAGCAGCTTACCCGGGGAGAGTAACGTCTTGATGTCGGATATGGTCTGCTGCATCGTGTGTCTCTGTTCATTTGGCACTCTGTCGAGCCAAGCGGTGTCCATTGCAGGTGTGATCATATCACAAAATCTAGTTATTGCCTGTGCCAAATCACAGTTCTGTGTTTCGTTCTGGGTCGTACCTTCTGGGTTGTTTCTTGTGTTCACCATCGTAGTCGGCGTGAGTTCGTCGATTGCTCTTAATCAATAAATAGCCCCACGTTACAGGGCCGCCACTTATTATCCTTTTAATACGGAGGATGAAGTGAATGAATATCCTTAAAAGGGTGCCACTTGTTATATTTTTAAAATGATGTTAGTTTTAAAAATACTGTATTAGCTAGCTCTAATGGTGAATTACGTAAAAGAAAGAAACACAAATATATAATAAGAAAATAAAACAAATGTAGAATTATTATATTTATTTTCCTGTAAAAGAATTGTAATTAGTACATGAAGAAAAAAATAAGGTAAATAAAACAACAAGAGTGTCCTTAAGTTCTTTAATTAATTATTTAAATAAAACACAATAACACAAATATTGGTTCACGTAAGGAGTAGGTGAAATAGAAAGGGAGAGAGTGAGAGGGAACGAGTGGGTCGTTCGAATGATTGTTAGTTAGGCAGGTATTATCGGTCGAAGTTAAGGCGGGCGATAATCTCAAACCATAAATGATTTTAGATATATTTTCAGAATGTATAAAGTAAAATTCAATGTAGCGGTTGTAAGAGAAAATTAAGAATTAAAGTAATAGATAAGGATGAGGAATACTTTACTTTTGTGGTGTCCTTGTTGTCCTCGGGTCCCGTAAGTCTGGAGTCGAGCGTTGATTAATCCGCGAATCAGAATAGGGGTCTGACAAGGTACGCGAACGATTAAACAAACACGCGAAAGGGTCGCGGACTGTAACTTGACTTTGTTATGTTGAGTACTAGGGGCACTAAAACAAACGTGACTTAGAACTGGGAGGGACGCGAACTTGGAACGATGTAAAGCTGTAGATGCGTAAGAGGAAAAAAATTAAGAGAGAGACCTTTTTTCAGGTTGTGACTTATATAGGGTCGCGGTAAAAGAAACGGGAGACGGCAGGGTAGGGATGGTAAGGCGCGAACTGTTTTTAAGAGAATAAGAGAACATAATTCGCGGGACAATCAATCAATAAATACAGGGAAAAAAACATTATAATCAGATTCGTTATTAAATATAGGGAAGAAAGACACCTGACTCGAGGTGGTTTGTCTAAGAAATTACTGCAGGTATGTACGTTTGTGGGGCACCTACATAACAGGTAGTAAAAGACATTACGAAAGATGAGTCACAATAGGGTTCTTTCTATAGTATTATGAGTATTTAATGCGATTGTAAAGCAGTGATGAAGAAATACATTACACCTTATATTAATACAATTAAATAAGAACAAATATTGAATAACTCGTAAATCTTTGATCGGAGAGTTATAGGTTTCGAATGGGAAACAAAATGGCGATTAAGTAACATGATGACGTGGGGTCTGTTGTCGTCTGATAATTAAATCGCGAGTAAATTAATAATTAAGAAACTGCAATGTTAAGTATTTCGTGTTTAAAATAGCGAAAAGGCTTCATTTAGGTAAACGGTTAAGGATGACCTTCTGAGAAAGGACCGTTCAAACGTGACCTTAACAAAGCAATTTTTATTTTAGAAATCTCTCCTGTCGTAAAGCCAAAGTTGTTGATGTACGGAAGAAGCGATGAGTAATTCTTTAGGCGCGAAAATGTATTACATTACTAAAATAGATAAATTAATAATAATAGAAAAAAATCGAATTAAAGAAATTACGCGCTTCTTTTGTACATGAGGTTGTTAACACTAACAATATACTTACCTAGAAATATTATTAGTAAACTCATCAAAACAAAGCCTATAGTAACTGATGTAAATTGGATTATCCCAGCTTCTTTTCTGTTATGCACTTGATGCCATTGAGCTCTTTCTCGAGGTAGTACTTCAGATACTGTTACATAGAGAAGAGTACCACCTGCTAGAGCCTAACAAACAATAACATTTTATCATTATGTATTAACAAATTTTAGTTACAAGTTATCTTCTAACCTGTAGTGTTGGTATTATAAGATCAGGTAATTTTTGTATTAGGTCAGTAATACTTAAGCCCAAACCAATACCTAGTACAGATCCTGATGAAAACATTATTATTGACCCAAAATATTGACATGGAGTAGTATGTCTTAACGAAGATAATTCTGCACCCATACAAAATCCTACAACTAATTTGTGTGATGCTATTGCACTGAGCATTAATAACACCTAAATAAAACAAATATTCACTTAATATTTTGGAAGTTATTTTCATATAAGCACCTGGGATTTTGAATCTTCTAATCCGACAGCTAGCCCTTCCAAGATTGCATGCACAGTTAATGCAACTATTAAACTGAGTGAAGATGTGTTTGTCCTTTGACATGGTTCTTGATGACCTATGTGACATAGTTGTGAAGGCTTATATTGTACTGTTATGTCATGTGAATTATTGCAACAGTTTGATGATGTTGGCAATGACAGTGAAGAGGCATGGTTAGCATTGCTACTTCCGGGGTAATTTGGATTATATGATGGCTGCCTTTGTATTTCCGCTTCAGTCTTAACAGTGCCATAGTTTCGATGACAGTCGATTGAATGTCTTCTTGAATTTCGTAACAGAACACGATTCTCATCTTGAGAATGTACATGCAATGTTAAGCTGCTTTTGCATAGATGAACTATTTCATCAATACAGTATAATATAAAGAATCCGGTACAAAAGAGTAACTCAGAATATTTTGAGTATTTACCTAGAGATTCCCTAACTTCAGGCAACATATGAATCATTGAGGTAGATAGCAGAACACCGGCACCAAAACAAAGTAATGTTGATAGAAACAAAGGAAATTTATTTCTGGTGTACCTGGTAAGAAAAATGGGTAATAGACCCATG
Organism: Amphimallon solstitiale; assembly: GCA_963170755.1. NCBI lineage: Eukaryota > Metazoa > Arthropoda > Insecta > Coleoptera > Scarabaeidae > Amphimallon > Amphimallon solstitiale. The sequence goes on along the minus strand of OY720681.1, from coordinate 112,524,483 downwards.
AAAAGGCTACCCAATCCAAGAGCAATCATAGCTATCACTTTGGATTCGATTAAATTCATTTTTGTTAATAATTTCTTGAATAAATATCACACACAATACCCAAATCATAAAATAACACTAATTTATAAATACTGTGCTGTCCATAAGTGCTTAATTTGATTAGCTAATTGAAACTGAATCATCTTATCACCAAAAGTATTCCATAACTTAAATGCGATTTTTATATGATCTATAATATGAAAAATCAAACAAATAAGATGTAATTATCACTTCCACATAATTTAGATATCACGCACTACGATAAACATTTATTACTTTTACGAAATCATAGAAAGGATAAATTTTCAAAACAGAATTAATAACTGCATATAGGTACTTGCTCTAATACATTATTACAGAGAGTGAGATAAAGCAATTCATGTAGTATATAATTTATAAACTGATCGTGATTTCCGGGACTTCGAGCAAAAATTAAAACAAAAACATTAAATTATTCTTGGTTGAATGCGCAAGTGCGAACAATCATTGTATATACACTGACATACAAAACTTTTAAACATCCGTAATCGGTAAGTGCAACGGAGTTACCTCAATCGCATCTTCTACTATCCCCCGCTTGTTCCTTTTGTTAGTGTCATTCTGATCTTCTTGGCGCCGGCGCGGCGGGGTAAGTAACCAAGGACCACCTTTGAAATTTGTTCAGAACGACCCACGCATGCTCCATTGTATTTTATATCAAATGTAATTTGGTTATTGTGTTTTGTAGTGCGTATTATTTATTTTTTTATTTATTAGATATTTTATTTAAAGTATAATTAATCTTATCTATAAACAAATTATTATATGTATTTATTCGCATATACCGTACAATTATAACCTCAAAAATTATTTTGTTTACCCTCAGCTATAGCTACTATATTTAGGACAGCTGACTCGTCGGCCATTTTGGAGATAAATGTCAGTTCATATCACGATACACTTATACCGGTATGCTCACTTTAGCTGTCAATGACGTCATTGCGGACAGATTGACAGTTCTCATATAGGCTACATTTTGACCAGAGAAATAGAGTAGGGGAGAACGCGCTTAAAGATGCGCCAACTAAGTTAAATTGAATTCCGCCATTTTGAAGGTTGCTCACAAGCCTTACAAAAATGTTTGGAACAAATAACTTTATTTTTGGACCAGGTCCACGTTTCAACATTTTTTCCTAGCACATCTAACCACATTTTCAATGAATCACCCCGTGGAAATCTACAAATAGTGCAGAATTAATCGCGCTCTTTAAGATGCAATTCTTTCATTCTATTACGGTAATATTTATACCTAGCTCAACAATTCGCATGTAAAGTTCATTGACTTAGAAAAATGTAAACAAACTTACGTGTGAAAAGAAATGCCTTCCGGCTTAAATCTTCGACTGTTACTGCAGCCCAACACAGAGCACGACATGTTAATAACACACACAAGTCCTTTTTAATACAATTAATTAAAAATAACCTCCAAGCTTGACAATTACAACAACACAAGTGCCAATTACCCTGCAATAGAGGCGGGTTGTGAAATCGCAGTCTGCTACTTTGTCACTGCTACTGGTCAGTCACCGTTAGTAACAGTGACAGCAGCTTTAAAGTAGCAGTTCTCTCAGTAGTGTTTTATAAACCCGCCCTTTCACGTGAACGCCAAGTCTGTTACCATAGGAAGGGCGCAGTTATATGCAATACGTTTTTCCTCGACTTGCGACTTGCGACTAGCGAAAATAACCGCTTTCAGTAGTATCAGTGAATATAAACAGTGACAAAAATAGCTGCTTCTTTTCACTGTGACTACCGTGTCACAGTAACAGTTTGTCACTGCTACCGAAAAATAGCAGTTTTTCCCGACACTACCCTGCAAAATGGCGACCACAATAGCGTTTGCTTAAAACTGGATGCGCACTCGTCGAAGCGCGTTCTCCCCTACTCTATTTCTCTGATTTTGACGCAGCTATCTCCAAAATGGCGGACGAGTCAGCTATGCTTTATATAGTAGTTGTACCCTCAGCTGTGCCCCCCACTAGGTGAACTACTCGACTTCTTAATAATTACTTGTTCCAGCGAGGGTAGATTCCTTTTGATCTCGGTCATTTTGGCCAAGTTCATTTTAACCTCTAACTGGAAAGCCTTGTACGCCGCATACTCAGCTTTGTCAGACATGATGATATCGGTCCAGTATGTTTTCGTAGATATATGTTCATAATTTTCAATAATCGGAGGCATTCGTACGTCTCTATCTTTTAATAGTGAACAACATGAATGATTACATTAGTATTACGTCACAAGGACATAAATGTGTTTACGCATAGTTATAATTCAAAATATTAGTACTCAAAAAAAAAATTGATAATTTTTCTCGTTACCAGTTTTATGTCATCACTAGTGAAAATCAGTTTTAAATAGTCAAAATCCAAGGTGAGACTGAATAGGTACGACATTGGCGGTAGAACAAATGAAGGAAGACGTTTCCGAGTTGTTAATTTAATAGCACGAAAATGTCAGAATTATATGTCTTTTATGGTGGAATTCTGTAACTTTCTCGGAAGCTGCGGCTATCGTAGGCCCTGGCAACGAAGTGACGTTGCGATGACGATTTCAGAATTTTTGCAGTTAGTGACGTAGAAGTGTCAATTTACGATTTTTTGTACATAACCTCTATGTTTAACATGTAAACAGACATATCATCTCGTAAACATATACCAAAATATTTCAATTTAAAATTTTAACTAATAAGAAAATTGTTTGAAAAATAATATAGCGATTGCTAACATTTTTTTTTAAAGAAAATGTACGGAACATTTTGTAATGCCAAGACATAGTATAAACATATGTTTATACTGCTGCCAAGATAGCACGAAACACTTTGGAAAATTTCAACAAGAACTGTTATCATTAGGAGAGTTTCAAAGGACGTAGTATCGCACTAGTGTATAGTGAATTTGCAGATAAATGTCTTTTCAGGCACATTTATGGATGATGAAATGTGATTTTTTTATAAAGCCAACAAGGACAGGTATCCCTATAAAGTGGATATTGTTTTTCTTACAAGAGTACCTAAACACAAAAAAATACATAAACCTAGCAGACAATATCCACACAACATAAAGCATGTGAAGTGTGCACAAACTAAATGTTCGAAAAAGTCTAATGGTATCGTGGTCACAATAACTTCACAATTTAAAGTTGACTTTTTCATAAGATTTTCTAATAATAAAACTACATCCAATTGGGGTAAACTGCAGTTGAGGTGTCGGACGCCTTTTGCCAAAATGACTAGTGTACCTTATAGAGGACCTCTAATTGAACAACTTCTTCTTATAAAATTATCAATGCAAACGTACAGGAACGGAGATAAAAAATAAATTAGGTACTCATCGAGTCAATTTTGCAGGTTACATCCCATGTAAGATATCCCATATAGAGCATTGAAATAATGAAAATGACAATAACTAATGTTTATTTAAGCTCACAACACAACAATTACCTTCGATTTGGCCGTTTTTTGATTGAATTTTGACAAAATTGGTAAATGCCAAAACATAACAAAGAAAATGGCGCATGTGAATGAACTGGTATCATGACTGGTATAAAAGTAGTGACAAAAAGTCACAATCAAGGGTTCGTGTTACATCGGTTATGCTTCCTTGAATCAGTCAATAGAATTAATACGATGTAGAATGTCATTTACAATAGGATGTTGGAAATAGTATTAAATGTTTATTGTTATGAAAATTACTAATAAAATTGAAATTATTAATAGAAATGTTGTTTTTGTTAGTAGATGGAATATTAGATAATTAGTTTATCAGTTATATTTACGTATAAACAATATTTATGATTGGTATTTATTTATTATCTGTAATTTGAAAATACATAATGAAATTGAAAAATGTATCTGCTCTTACTAATAATTGGTCTTTAATGTGCCATGTAAGTGCATTTATTTTAGAAAAAATCACACATTACATATATTTTGTAAATATTAAAATTAGTTGACTCTTATAAGAATTTAATGAAACATAAAACACGTCTTGCAACTATCAATATTGAGCTCAATACAGATATAAAACAAGCTTAAGATATACAAATGACATACATGATTTGAATTAGTTATTTTCCAATGTACTGTCTTATAAAAAAGTAATTGTCACAATAAAATAGCAAACACATAAAGAAGCATATATGATAGGTAAGTGATAAGTAATAGTACTATATATGTTTATATAGTTTAATATATTGTAACGTTTTCGGGTTCCAATAAACAACCCGTGCAATTATTTATTTAAAAACAGTCTGTATATTTATATACTTAAAATTATATAACAACATAAAAATATAAAACTAACGTAACACACTTAAACTACTACAATTTAATTATCACAGGTATTTATTTATTACTAATATGTCCGTATTTATGTAACCCTTCTATTTATATAACACGGCACTTAAAGAACTATTTATTTCTTTGGCTACTTATTTATTTCCACTGTACGAATCACTTATATTTATGTTTACTCTTCGGACGTAACACTCAAGGAACTATTTATATTTATCTTATATTTATTTCTACTGTTCCCACGAGACCACTTCTTTATCCCGAATTACTCATCCCGCAATTAATTCCGCAATGAATCCAGCCGCCTTATATACGTATGTGAAAACATCTCGAAGCATTCTCGTAAACTCCATTTCCCTCTAGAATATTTGTAGAATATTCCCAGACATTCTGTCTCCGCTGGACTATGCCGTACAGCGCGGAGATTGATTTATGGCGGCCTGTAAACAAGAGCGTTTTTATACGCCGCTCGGTCTGTCTTTTTTTTTTTTTGCGTGTGACAATTTTGTTTTTATCGCGCCGAGAGGTCTGCTTCTTTTATTTAATGTAACTCATTTCGTCTGCTGGTTTCGTTACAATATCAATTATATTTGGTATTACATACAGCCTTAAAAAATAACTGATTAATCATGAGCATTTATAATAATAATAACTAATGTTACTTATGATAACAATGTACCTTAGTGATACAGGTAAATATCAGATATAACTATACTTCATTCACGTTAAGAATGCAGTAGATAGCGCAACAATCGGCGTCTGTATGACACTGGCACAATCATAGAAATAAACAATGGCGGGTGTTTTGAAATATAAATGTCAATTTTATTTGTCTGTTTCATATAGTTCGCACGGTTATTCTTCGTGTAATCAGAGGAGAAATGAGACGTGAATAAAAAAATACAAGATCTGTCAAATTTAAATGTAATATACACGACGTTGAAATTATTACTACACTTTTTTAATGTAAATCGGTCGCGCGTAACAGCCAATCACAGTTCGGGAAATGTTCTCCTATTTAATCCAACGCTGCATTCTTAACGTGAATGAAGTATAAATCAAACACAGTACAAATACGAATGTAATAATTATACGAATAAATTTTTCGCAGTATATTCTGTAAGCGTAATGTTGAAAATATGTTCGACATACAACTACAGTACATTTTTAATTGGTGATTGTGTTGGGTACTGACACTGCCCAATCACAAAAACAAAATAATTTTATAAACAATTTGTGAAATGTCGAATAAGGAGTTTACTGATTATATTAATTAGATTTTTAAACGGCCACAACAACAGATAAATAACTACCATCATAGATATAGCGTAACAGTAGTTATCATTATATTCAAAACTAAAAATCCCCAATAGCTAATGTCAGATCGAAGCGAAAAGTGACAATACGTATCGGCAATTATCCACCCTCAATTCCAGTTCGGAACCACAAAGCTTGCAGTTCCAATGTTGGGGAATTACCCCCCAACGTTGGAGCTGCTCTGCAAGAGCAAAACGGTCCCCATAGCATATTTCCCACAGCTCCACATATGTGGTATTTAAAATTAATAGTTTTAGAGTATTAAGCCTGCTAATAATGACAATTGACATGTCAGATGATGTTTTGGAAGAATTTCAACTCCGACTTTATCATTGCCAAGAAACAAATGGGTGGCAATTTAAACATTTATTAATGTAGAATTTTTTAATCTTCCCAAAAATAAATTATTACTATTTGCTCTTTTGATTTTCAAGTTTAATTATTGTTGTCGTTCTAATACCCATGATCCTCCGTACCTCTAAAACTACTAATTTTAAATACCACATATGCGGTATTGCTGAATTCAGAAGAAAATGTACTTTTTATTTCTAGCAAAAAAATAAGGAGGTTCCATTTGAAAAAGAAGTCGATGACGTCATAGGTCCCTGAGTAGTAAACCAAAGAAAAAAAATTAACATCCATAAAATCCGGAGGAAGAAAATAAAAATGACCTGCCCGAGCTTTTCTTCCAAACAGCGATAATAAACAAAATATGAATATTATTCCTTACTTTATTTACACACTGTATAAACATATACCGTAGTCGACATATTTTAATTTCTGATACGAAAGTAGAAAGAGGAAAAGAGCGCGACGAAATAATCTAAAGATAAACATATAGCGAGGCTGCCAAGACAGTACACTCGACAAACGTTTCCTATGAAATGTAAGGAGTGAGAATCCCCGGACACTGTGTTGCTCTCCCACCACTGTTACCAAGTAGGCATTCCTGCATATTATAAGGTCATCTTCTGCATGGGATAGAAGTACAAACCGAAATTAAAATTTGTCGACTACGGTATAGTACTGTTACTTGTGGCGTTTACCAACAAATAGAAACTTATGCAACTTATATTACTCGCGGGACGGGTAGACGCAAGGGGGTGTAAGTCGGTGGAGGTTGACGATATTCGGTTCTGTCACAACGCTTTGATTTTATTCACAAATTCTGTCATAGATAAAGAAATACTATAGATGGGAAGCATAATTATAAAGAATGAGTACTTACGGAACTGTTGATATTTTATAATAAATCAATTTTCGCTTACCCATAACTGTTATATTATTATACACTCGAATATTATAGGTATATATGACATTTAAATGCGAGTGACAGTTTGTAATTAAACTGCCACTCGAATTTAGGTCTGCAATAGCCGACTGATTCCGATAGATTTTCGTCTTCGCTAGGACCGATAGAGATACCGTAAAGTGGGGATACACGACGCGAAAAACCACGTGTAAAATGTGTGTGACAATGTTTGCTGTTTAATGTTTTTTATCTTTAAAAATAATTACATAAATTTGATTTTTTCTTTATATCGTACATCAAATGTGCAGCTGGCGCGTAGAGGCTGATTTTTTTCTTTTGTGTACCAGCCTTAGTTAGTAGACATTAATCAAATTCATGCATTTTTGTGGTTATTTGTAAAACACATAACTTTCTTAAGAAAATAAATTAGTACAAAAACTGACTTTGACATTATAAATTTATGCCTTTTGCATGACTAACCCAAATTTGAGAATCTAAAATTACAAAATGAGTTTAAAAAACGCGAAACGACGATGCTTTAATTTTCGATAGGTAAACGCCCCTCTAACACTTATCATATATGCTTCTTTATGTGTTTGCTATTTTATTGTGACAATTACTTTTTTATAAGACAGTACATTGGAAAGTAACTAATTCAAATCATGTGTCATTTGTATATCTTAAGCTTGTTTTATATCTGTATTGAGCTCAATATTGATAGTTGCAAGACGTGTTTTATGTTTCATTAAATTCTTATAAGAGTCAACTAATTTTAATATTTACAAAATATATGTAATGTGTGATTTTTTCTAAAATAAATGCACTTACATGGCATATTAAAGACCAATTATTAGTAAGAGCATACATTTTTCAATTTCATTATGTATTTTCAAATTACAGATAATAAATAAATACCAATCATAAATATTGTTTATACGTAAATATAACTGATAAACTAATTATCTAATATTCCATCTACTAACAAAAACAACATTTCTATTAACAATTTCAATTTTATTAGTAATTTTCATAACAATAAACATTTAATACTATTTCCAACATCCTATTGTAAATGACATTCTACATCGTATTAATTCTATTGACTGATTCAAGGAAGCATAACCGATGTAACACGAACCTTTGATTGTGACTTTTTGTCACTAGTTTTATACCAGTCATGATACCAGTTCATTCACATGCGCCATTTTCTTTGTTATGTTTTGGCATTTACCAATTTTGTCAAAATTCAATCAAAAAACGGCCAAATCGAAGGTAATTGTTGTGTTGTGAGCTTAAATAAACATCAGTTATTGTCGTTTTCATTATTTCAATGCTCTATATGGGATATCTTACATGGGATGTAACCTGCAAAATTGACTCGATGAGTACCTAATTTATTTTTTATCTCCGTTCCTGTACGTTTGCATTGATAATTTTATAAGAAAAAATTGTTCAATTAGAGGTCCTCTATAAGGTACACTAGTCATTTTGGCAAAAGGCGTCCGACACCTCAACTACAATTATTCCCTTTCTTTATTTGTAAGTCAAACCGCAAAGATTTTATCAATATGTAACTATATTGAATGATTAATGCTTTAGGCTCCAAAAAAGTAACATGAAGTTTTAATAGCATAGGCCAAAGTATATAAATGGTTGAAGGATATAGATGATTTTGTATTTAGAAAATCGACCAATCCTGTGATGTATTGTTGTACTTGGTACACCAAATCATTCGATATTATTGCAGGATTTTGTTGTTGAGCCTCTGAAATTATAGTAATTGAAAGTTCTCTCTATTTGCAGTTTTTACAGGAAAGTAATATTCATTAGGCTGAAATTTGCACTTTTTCAACTCAAAAGAATGTAAAAAATTATTGTTTAGTAAATTTATCAGCAAGTATTATAAAACAATAGAAGACATTTGACTCTGATAATTATACTAATATTGGATATGAATTATATGTTTACTATTAAATCTTAACAATAAAGATCAAAAAGAAAAATAATAATACTGAACTAGAAATGTGAACTTTGAATAATAGGTACTCAAATAGAGATTGTTTGTATAAATATTGAAAAATAAAACACATTTTATTGTCAAATATATTTTCTTTTATTAACCTTACCATAAAAATAGTGCTGAAATTTAGAAAAAAAATTACAGTGTGTGAATATAAAATATATATATATACAAAAGGAGTGTGTTGTTCATCGGCTAAAGGTGGAGCAAGTATATCATCATGTGTGCCATCAATTACACCTACATCTCGTGCACCCCATTTTTCATAAAAACTATACAGAAGAATAATTTTTAGAACGTTTAGAAAAGATTCCCTTAATTACCCTTGGTAAATATATGAACTGGGTGCTATCGATTAAACAAAATACATCTCCGGTCTCCCATTTTTTATCATAAAAACAAAATAAAGAATTATTTTTAGAATATTTTGATACAACATAATTACCCTTGCTTGACACAATTCTTCGATTCACAATCACTGGGAAATTTTATCCATTCAGGGAATAAATTGTTTGTTATTACAAGACAGACCTGATGAACTATTCGACTTACTGAACTCTGACTGAGAGAAACAAAGCTGTTAATACCAACACTATTCTGATAGCTGTCTGATGCTACGAAATTTAATGTTGTTATGACCTGTAACAAATATATAATGTGCACTATAAAGTTAATATGCATTTCAAGTGATGTTTATGATAATAACCTTCAAATGTAATGGTATATTTGTTTGTTCAATATGTCCATCCAATAACTGGATCAGGTTTTGAACAGTATCCTTATTCAGTCTAAACATTTGCTTAAAATGTCTGTTTGGTATTTCAAAAGGATTTCCGTGATCTCTTAAACGTTTTCGGAATATACGCATATAATTTCTAAAATAAAGAAAATAGAGAATATTATGTATACTCTATATATTTTATATTATCGATTACCTACCTGTTGTATTCTTCATCTAATAATAATGCTATAAAGCCATTCATATTTGCAAATATAAAACAATAATAATTATAACAAATAAACTAACAGAAACTATAAATATAACAACAGGAACAGTATATTAACAATAATTATATAATAATAATATAACCACAATATAACCAACAAAATCTTTACTCACGAACGTTTTGACACTTCTACGTCTCTAACTGTAAAAATTCTGAAATCGTCATCGCAACGTCACTTCGTTGCCAGGGCCTGCGATAGCCGCAGCTTCCGAGAAAGTTACAGAATTCCACCATAAGTCTATTACATACATGCATTATATTTGTAATTCTACGGCCATAGTGTAAACTACAGACAATTCAATACCACTACAAATTTCCAGCGACCAGCAAAATTTCAGAACATTAAACTTAAATTAATTGATGTCAGGACATTAGCTTCCGCATTTTACTATCTTATAGGTAGGTATTATTGACAAATTTATATTGTTTGAATAACAATTATACCGAACGTCAAAAACGAATTATGACAAATGTTAAAAAGAGTACATATATCGGGTGTTCAGAAAAATTCGAAGTCATGTCTGAGATAGAGTAGATTCTGACAATTATTGACAGGCAACAATTGACATTTTATATTTAATAAAATCATTTGAGTTATAGTACAGCTACCAACAGAAAAAGTGGGACAACTCTTACATAAAATTTTGCTTTATTCTAGTTGTTATTGCTGGCTTTGAAAATTTTACCGAATACAACATAGTAATCCCAACTTCATAAATTTCATCAATTTGTCAACGATACATTTTTTCGTAAAAATGTCACACGTTAATACCGTGCCTTCAAATACTTTCCGCGTTAGAGACGGCTATGCTTTTTTTTTAATGGTTGCTGACAGTGCATAATTTTAATAGTTTGATTATGTCATGTAAATAATAATAGGCGTCTATAACTTGAATCGTAACCTACGAGAAAGTACAGGCCGCGAACAAGCAATCGTGACGTCACGAAAGTCGGCTGACAATTGCGAAAAGTAAAATACCCAACATAGAGACAATTCTACATTTGTGAGTAAAACTGAATATTATTTCAAGAAAAGAACTTATTATGATAAAAAACAATGAACAGGGTTTTCACGTCACCGTTGAGATACCCATAATAGACGCGTTGGCTCTTATGGAGGCCTCGCCAACAGCCCTATCTCCATGCGTTAATGTGTTTTTTATAACTACTTAACCATTAAATTTAATCAGTTTTCTCTTTGATAGATCCATGTTTTGGGTGTTAATTTTGTCGTTGATTATTTTTGAATAGTTATTAAGAAATATATTGGCAAGAACATGACTATTTTTTAACAATATCGACTTCAACGTTTTGCTGCATAAAATACATTTCTCATTGATTTCTTCTACATATTTTTCCAATTTTAACATTGTCAATTCCCGTAAAATAATCCTTTGTTTACCTGTCTTTAGAAATTCAGTTTCATATTTATCTGAAATAAGCTCATTATATATCTGATACGCCTGAATAGAGTTGTTTTAGAGCACGTCTTGTTAAATTTTTCAAATATTTGCGAATATCTGCAGAGTCATTTTCACCACAGTTGGTAAAATTTATAACAAAATCTGAATTGGTAATAATGGATGTTAAACAATTGTCACAACCATTAACTAACTTAATTAGTGAATGTGCACAATATCCGGCAATATAGAACAAAGATGATAATACAGAAGCATTCACTGCAATGTCAAATGAATTATTTAATATATCTGAAGAAGAAGAGACGTTTTCAGATAATAGCAATCATTTTCATCTGTGTCATCTAGTGAAAAATCTTTCAATGAAAATGTTCCAAACTTGACGGTCTTTAACTTAAGAAGACTTAAAACTTTCAGTTTTTTTTCCGACTCTAGAATTTGTGTTACTGAAACATGAAAGTGTGACCCGCTCATTTGCCTTTATTTGCCAAAACGTCCCTCTAATTTGTCGGTTTGGAACTTTCCTAACAAAACGTATTTAATTTGAAAGCATTCAAACAAATACTGGACTAAATTAATTGACGCTTTTGTCGTATGTTTCAGAGCAAAGAATGTATCAGATGTTAGTTTGCCAGTTTGTCCATTTTTTAAAATTCCAGCGTTTAAAGATTCCCAGGCGCAAAGGAAATCATAAAATTTTAACAAGAACTGAATATTTTTGTCATTTGGTTCTCTTATTGGGTCTCTGAAAGGATCACGTTGATGATATCCTGATTTGTGTGAACGTACATTTACTATTCTCCACCAATGAAGTATAGTTCTTAAAAATTCTGCTGTACCAACAGTGTTAACTTCATTATAAGGTTGATTCAGTGCCTCAATATTTTTTTCATCAAATAATCTGACAGCTAGTGGAACATTTTGTCGTTCTAGTGAAGACGGATTTTAAACCTTTTTTGACAAAGCCGGCGCCGATTTAATGGGTATCTAGTCAAACTGTTCTTGATTAACTAATTATTTTATATAAACGACACAACCATATTATAAACGACACCATCCGAAAGTTATTTATAAGTAATAAAACAACTTTCACATACACTACATTGCTAACCCACAAACTCGACACGCTAATTGAGAAACACTCTCTTTTCACTGATTTTAGAAATTATCTGCACATAAATCAGGTAAATCTGAAATTCTACACCTTTAACTTATCATTTTAACTTATTTGAACTTCTTTATGAGAGTTTTTGAAAGAAAAACTTGCGAAATCTAGTTCACGCGACTGACATGTGCGACCACGGCAAATCTAAACTGTAATGCTCGTCAGCCGGCATTCGTGACGTCAGATCACGTGACACAAGCCTTGTTCCTGGCCTCTAATATCACGGAGGTTACGCTTGAATGTATGACAACTGTCAGAATTTGAGGTTTTCAAAAAATTAGCATGTACACCAACATTGATTACTTAAAAACAAGAGTGGCAGATGTTATAAATCGAAATATGGCGCAATGACTAGGGCGCGGACACGAGCAAGTCATGACTCATCGCTCATGGGCGCACTATTGAGATGTATTTTTAAAGAGTTTTAATTTTATTTATATAATTGGATAACAAGTGGCTTTTGATCTATAAAATACAAAATACCTTATTATTTGTTCATTTTCTCTTCTGCAAGACTTGTTCTCTTTGAATTAAGTACACCTTGTAGATAGAAAACGTCCTTTCTACATCGCAACTGGTTATATGTGCGTACTAGAAATATTCTTTTATTTCAGCGTATTTAGCATACGCAATTGCCGCAATGTTATTAAATCTGGATTTCTATTAAAAACTGCGTCTAACTTTTGCCGAAGGCCACATCCGAAGTCACTTGGAACACTTTTGAAATTATTAATAGCCACATCTAATGTGGTTAACCATTTTTTAATTTGAGATTCGATTTTCAAAATATGTGATTAGCTTAGGCAAATTTCCAAAGTGTTCCTGTAGGAATTACAACTGATTTTTTAAATTTGGGATTTGTGTTAATTCCTGTACTCAGAAATACTTCGAGCATCGTCATTTAAATATGTAACGAAATTTTGTAAACTATCGAAATTCTCTGCATAAAAACTATTTATGTATATGTTTTAGCAAAGCTAAATGACGAACGTGCGATATTTTGACATTCTGTAACGATATTTTTCAGACTTTGTAATAAATTTCGGAATCACTGACAATTCATTTTCATATTAGAAAAAGTAACGTAAACAATTTAACGTTCTAGATCTAAATAAATGATAACTAAAAATTTACGCGTATGTTATTGAAACTATATAACAGTAAGTATATACATATTTTAGGTAAATATAATAAATTTAAAAACCCCTCAGGCTATCTACGCCTTTTTATGGCCATTTTTTGCTCTCATTCTCGGGCTCTACTCGAGCGTAAACAGATGTTGCAGTTCACCATTTCAATTAGTGCTATTCAGTAAATGTGTGTTGTTTACATTATTTCTTTACTCCATTGTAACTCCGTCGTAGTTTAACTCGGTCATGTCCGCGCCCTAGCAATTACTAAATATTAAGAAAATAAAATACTTAAGAGACAATGTGATTTTGAATAAACTATTGTTAGTCAATTTCCGTCCTGCTTTGTGTTCTTTGACAATAACTTGACCATTTTTTCTGACATCGTTTATTGACGTTTAGCATCAGGATGATTCTTGATAGTTGCTGCGGCTTCCACGACGCGATTACTAAACTCTGATGAATTATCCTGATGCTATACGAAGTGCCAAGGAAGAATGAATTTGTCGTGCTGAAAGCTGCATTCAACAAAACGGTGGCCGCTTTAAACAGTTCTTTTGGATGTGGTATTGTTAAATAAATATCTTTATGCTCCAATATCTTAGTAATAAATTAATTTGAGACATATGTTTATATGGACTTTTTTGTTTATTTTATGTTGGAGAACAAGTACCTACAATAGTGCCGTGCAATTCCGAAACAGCCTATATATATATAACATGTATACTTGTGATAAATTGTGGAATTTTCTAATGACTAAACTTATATGTATATTTATACCTTTGTGTAAACCTAATGTTTTGTACTTTTATTGACATGGCAGATATTTGCTTATGTAAATCAATTGCTATAATAAATATTGTTATTATTATTATTATATATGCAATAAATGAGAATGTTTATCGGCTCCTAAGTTTAAAGATACTATGTTTTTGACAAATGAAAGAGATAAAGAATTTTGTTAAAATAAAATTTTAATTTAATTTATTTACTTAATACCTAATACACAACAATTAATTAAGATTCAACTATTTTCTTGTTTACTTAGATACTGAGATTTAAGAAATTTTTGATATTCCGTTTTCTGCACTGAAGTTGCTGGAAAATAATGACCACCAGGGTGTGTTACTGTTATAGAGTTTTCAAAACAATCTCTAAGAGTGACACTCATATCTAAAATGATAATTAATTCAATAATAATAATAATGTAATATTAAAGTGTCACTTACCTGTTGGAATTATATCATCGTTTTCACCAAACACATGTAAACTTGGTAAATTTATTAACTCTTCGTAATATTTTAAATGTGATAGACTTCCTGATTTAAAACCAGATGCAATTATGACAAAATTAAACTTGAAATTAAGTACTGAAACAGACAAATTTTGAGTATTCTAAATTACCAACTAAGGCATTTTTAAATTACAATTTCTTTGCTGTAAATCACATAATAATCCTGCAAAACAACCACCTTGAGAGAAACTAAAAATTCCATCAAATGGCCCATGTTCTTTAAATGCTTTTTCCACAATATCAATACTTTCTTGAAATCCTATTGCTGGACCGCCCTTTCTGATGCCACGAAATGTATGATCATCTCTATTAAAAAACCAACCATACTGTTCTATTAAAATAATTTCTTTGAATCTAGATGTGTGCCTCTTATTCATTTTATTATACCTGTATCGGGACTTTGTTGTATATTGATATCATCTGCATCCAGATTATTGACAAGCAATACTTTATGTGGTGCTGTTATGTAAGTGAAATCTGCCCATTTATGGACCATTTTCCGAAAAGAGCCTGTTTTCTGTTTAAAAACCGCAGCGTTTTGTCTATAACCGTGTATACACAATATTTTTAATTTATGTTGGTCTGTGCAACAAATTTTATTTTCCGACATCATATATTCTTTTCTTTACTGGTCGTTTTTAATAACTACCTTCTAATTATTAGTACCAATATATCATATGAAATTAAATTAGTTTGAATTAGAGGTTATGTATTATTCGTTCGTATACATGGGCGAGATAGGGGAAGTGGCTTAGACTAGACCGTCTCGTGTTTTGTCGGCTCTCGTGAAAACCGGTAATACTGTAGCCGAGAGCCGACAAAACACGAGTCGGTCTAGTCTAAAGAAATCCAATCCACTTCCCCTATCTCGCCCATGTATAATCGTCTGTTATCTGCCTGGTACTTTTCATTGCTGCCATATGTTAAAATTATACATATTAAACCGAATAAACAATAATAATAAATTGTTTTTTTGCATTACGTTTTGGCGTAGTTTTTAGTGTTGTTTTTTTTTAAATTTCTTTAATTTGCTGTTTCTTATTTTTCTAGTAACTTTCTTCAAAATTATGTATTACGTTGGTGTTGGAATGCATCAATGGCGCATGCGTACAGAATACGCTGAGCCGTAACCTCCGTGATATAGAGGCCTGGAACAAAGCTTGTGTCACGTGATCTGACGTCACGAATGCCGGCTGACTAGCATTACAGTTTAGATTTGCCGTGATCGCACATCCCAGTCGCGTGAACTAGATTTCGCAAGTTTTTCTTTCAAAAACCCTCATAAAGAACTTCAAATAAGTTAAAGTGATAAGTTAAAGGTGTAGAATTTCAGATTTACCTGATTTATGTGCAGATAATTTGTAAAATCAGTGAAAAGAGAGTGTTTCTCAATTGTGGAGTGCCGAGTTTGTGGGTTAGCAAATATGGCCGCTGGTAAATTTTGTATGTGAACGTTGTTTTATTACTTATAAATAACTTTCGGGTGGTGTCGTTTATAATATGGTTGTGTCGTTTATATAAAATAATTAGTTAATCAAGAACGCCAACAGTTTGACTAGATACCTGAGTGAATCTTGTTCATTTAATTAAAAATGCCTGATAAATGCTGCGTGCCTAATTGCACAAGCAATTACGATAGTACCCATACGTATGTGTCCGTCTTTTCTTTTCCAAAAGATGAAGAGTTGAAAAAAACGTGGATTAAATGCATTCATAGAGAGTCATTTAATCCAACAAAACATTCAGTAGTATGTATTAAACATTTCTCAGAGTCATCGGTTATAACAATTGATAAAATAACCAGAAACGATGGATCTGTATTAGAGGTGCCAAGAAAAAAGCCAGCACTAATTAAAAACGCTGTCCCTTCAATATTTCCAAATCAACCCTCATACATGACAAAAAAATCCCCAAAAAAACGAAAACATCCAGACGAAAGACGACAGGAGATACTAGATCGAGACGAAACCGTTTTTCAGGCGTGGAGTCGCGATGATGATATATTAGATTTTGACAACTTTTTATTGAAATTTAAAGAGAAACATTTGTTTGATTTTGTTTATAAAATTACTGCAAATGTTATACATTTTTTTAAAGTTGATTGTGATTCAAATGCGTGTCCAACAATCACGTTAGGTTTCAAAATATTTAGAGATCTGAAAGTTGCTTTTTTTTGTAACAGTAAAATTATCCCTTCAAAGTTTTCGTGGATATTGGGAGATGATTTAATTTGTTCAAAATGGTCACAGTTTGATTGTTTATTGAGTCATATAAATTCAAATGACATCCATAAAATGGTAGACAAAATTACGAACATAAAATTGGCATGTAAGGAATTGGAAAAATCAATAGAAGACCTTTTATTAGATGACACCAGTGATGTTGAAAACATTCCTGTGAAAAAATTAAATTTCATAATAGAACAATTAAGTCTATACCTTGTCTCAGAATAAGAAGGAGTGATTCAAATATCCCGCCAAAACATGGAACACATAGCTTAAAATTTAGTAGACAATTTGATGTGACATCATGACAATTGAGGTTAGATGAACTGTATTAATACTAACTAAAGATTTAGCTGTTTTGTGTTTCATTTACTACTTTCATCAAAATAGATGGATGTGCCGCTTTTCATTCTACCAGTCAAAGCTGCAATACGAGTGCACGGCAATTGGAAAGAGGAGAGTAAAGTTATAAACACAAGTGAGAGTAAAATTATAAACACAAGTAGGTGCGTACATCTATAATTTGATGAATATAAATCTCTTAACATTCAAATCTGTTCATTCTAGTTTTTCAAAGAAAATCATTAGAAGAATCTATGGATAAAGATATAGACCCAATTTACAAATGAAAAGAGTAGACTTTGTTCTGAGCGTTTTGAGAAGGATTGCCATTATAAATATATAATTACTGCACATTTTAGTGAATGTGCTATATCAACATGAAAATTGTGAATTATTAAATATTTGTATCAGCAAGCAAGAATGAATCAAACCTTTTACCTTTTATCAAAACGTCCTTAATAACTTGCAGAAAAAGTTTATGCTTATTAGTTTCTATTGTAAATATCAATAAAGAACTTGTACAGATAAATCATTCGTATTACTGCTACAAACCTTGAAGAGGTAAATTCAAGCAACTACTCTTGGAAATGTGAAGCTTACATAGAACAGTAATAAATTGAAAAATTTACATCGGTTGAAGTTGTTTACACGAACTGCAAAGATAATTGCATATACCTACACATTACTAATTATTCTTCTCTATTAAAATTGATGTATTTTGAAAATATATAAAGTATAACACATTTTTATTTCTATTATATATTGGAAATTAACAATAATTTAGTGTTCACAAGATTAAAAATTTACATGGTCGGCACAATTTTTCCAAATACTTATTATAACATTTGTAATTGCTTCTGTCAAAAGTTCTCGAATAACTGATATTCTGAAAGGGGATGTTTTTGAAGTAACTTCACCTTATGTATCAATTCAGAACGTATATGAAGTATTCTTAATTGCCTATCTTTATCGGTATGGCTTTTTAATCCTACAGGTTTTCAACAAAGCTTGTCGTGCACTCATTATACTTGTGGCAATCCAAACTTTTTCCCAAATATTCTCCACCAGATATTTTCACCTTTTTCTATTAGGACAGGTTTCTTTACGTTTGACATATCTGAAATATAACATGTATATGAACATGTGGTAATATAATTAGTATTTAATTAACACTCACTTGAAATTAATGCGTCAATTCTAGAATATATGTGAGTTGTTCAGTTCATTTATGGTATGAACTCATGTATAGTTATTTTTGCAATGATATTAATTGTTGGACGTTTGATTTTTGCACTGTCGTACAGTATTTTTGACAGATTCATCAAATTCAAAGTTTTAAATGCCTGATCACTTGTTCCTTAGGTCTTAAGCCGTCTGATCAACTCATGCTCGTGTTGTACATAAAAGTACGGATTTTATTTAATAACACAATAAACTATAATAAACCGAAGTAAAAATGTAAGAGACTAGGTTATGGCTTGACTATAAACATAAAATGACGTTTTGTCAAACTTATTTTCCCATGTTAAACTTGCCTACGCAAGAACCAATGAAATACCTTAAAAATATACGCCATTTTGGCGCGATATTTGAATCACTCCTTCTTATTCTGAGACAAGGTATAGCTTTGACACGTCGTCCGCAATATTCAACACAAATGTTTTTTTGGGCCTCTTCTTTCTTTTTTCAGTTTCCCGGTGGATATAACACTTTAAGAAATTCAAAAGTTTTAACGATTCCGCATCCAGATTATTTAAAAAGAATAACGGCCGACCTCAAATCTGATGTTGGAATAAAAAGACAACAAATCGACTATTTATCAAAGAAAATTCAGCATTTAGATGAGCACGAAAAAATAGTAAATATTTTATTTGATGAAATTCATGTCACTCCCAAAATTGAATACAAAGGTGGAAGTTTAATTGGATATACTGAGCAGAACGAAGTTGCCACTAGAATTCAGGCGTTTATGTTAAGTTCTGTTCTTTCTAAGTATGAAGATATTGTGGCTCTATTTCCTGTAAAAAAAACTTCTGCCGTTGATTTAAAAGAAATGATTTTAGAAGTCATTAATATTCTAACCAAAATTGGTTTTCGAGTACTATCTTTAATTTGTGATAATTACAGAATGAATCGAACTTGTTATCGACTTTTAAGTAGCACAAGCACTAAGGAAGAGTTACCTTGCTTTATCCAAAATGTTTCTGATACGCAACAACAAATTTATCTACTTTTTGATACTGTTCATTTATTAAAATCTATTCGAAATAATTGGTTAAATCAAACAAATAAAGAACGATCACTTGTTTTTTGCCATTTCGATAATTATAATTTAATTTTATTTGCAAATTTGTCTGACCTGGAAAAAATACATTCTATGGAAAGTGATAGCTTCATTAAATCGGCGCCGGCTTTGTCAAAAAAAGTTTTAAATCCGTCTTCACTAGAACGACAAAATGTTCAACTAGCTGTCAGATTATTTGATGAAAAAAATATTGAGGCACTGAATCAATCTTATAATGAAGTTAACACTGTTGGTACAGCAGAGTTTTTAAGAACTATACCTACTTCACTGGTGGAGAATAGTAAATGTACGTTCACACAAATCAGGATATCATCAACGTGATCCTTTCAGATACCCAATAAGAGAACCAAATGACAGAAATATTCAGTTCTTGTTAAAATTTTATGATTTCCTTTGCGCCTGGGAATCTTTAAACGCTGGAATTTTAAAAAATGGACACACTGGCAAACTAACATCTGATACATTTTTTGCTCTGAAACATACGACAAAAGCGTCAATTAATTTAGTCCAGTAGGTATTTGTTTGAATGCTTTCAAATTAAATACGTTTTGTTAGGAAAGTTCCAAACCGACAAATTAGAGGGACGTTTTGGCAAATATAGGCAAATGAGCGGGTCACACTTTCATGTTTCAGTAACACAAATTCTAGAGTCAGAAAAAAAACTGAAAGTTTTAAGTCTTCTTAAGTTAAAGTCCGCCAAGTTTGGAACATTTTCATTGAAAGATTTTTCACTAGATGACACAGATGAAAATGATGATGGTTTCTTGCTATTATCTGAAAACGTCTCTTCTTTTTCAGATATATTAAATAATTCATTTGACATTGCACTGAATGCTTCTGTATTATCATCTTTGTTCTATATTGCCGGATACTGTGCACATTCACTAATTAAGTTTGTTAATGGTTGTGACAATTGTTTAACATCCATTACTACCAATTCAGATTTTGTTATAAATTTTACCAATTGTGGTGAAAATGACTCTGCAGATATTAGCAAATATTTGAAAAATTTAACAAGAGGAGCTCTAAAACAACCATCTGAATTATTCTTTGAAGTCTCTATTCAGGCGTATCAGATATTTAGTGAGCTTATTTCAGATAAATATGAAACTGAATTTCTAAAAACAGGTAAACAAAGGATTATTTTACGGGAATTGACAATGTTAAAATTGGAAAAATATGTAGAAGAAATCAATGAGAAATGTATTTTATGCAGCAAAACGTTGAAGTCGATATTGTTAAAAAATAGTCATGTTCTTGCCAATATATTTCTTAATAACTATTCAAAAATAATCAACGACAAAATTAACACCCAAAACATGGATCTATCCAAGAGAAAACTGATTAAATTTAATAGTTAAGTAGTTATAAAACACATTAACGCATGGAGATAGGGCTATTGGCGAGGCCTCCATAAGAGCCAACGCGTGTATTATGGGTACCTCAACGGTGACGTGAAAACCCTGTTCATTGTTTTTTATCATAATAAGTTCCTTTGTTGAAATAATATTCAGTTTTACTCACAAATATAGAATTGTCTCTATGTTGGGTATTTTACTTTTCGCAATTGTCAGCCGGCTTTCGTGACGTCACGATTGCTTGTTCGCGGCCTGTACTTTCTCGTAGGTTACGGCTGAGCGTAGAATTTTTCCGCTCACAAAAGGTGTTTTCGGAAATTAAACCCGGTCGACCCGGTCATTGGGGTTACAACACGGTTAGCACGAATGCGTTCGTTAATTCAGTCGGGTAAAAACAACCGTGTTCGTAAAATCGAAAAAGGTTCGATTTTCATTACCCTGGTAAGTGAGTAGGGTAATGCGGGTTGTTTTACCCCCTCCCCGGTCCATTTTTTCTGTCGTATTGCCAGTACTGCTAAGCTATGTTATGAAGATAGGTATTTATAAGGTTATATGCAGACGTTTACGTTACGTGACCGCAATTGCGTTCGGAAATATTTCATTTAACCGGACAAAGTTACTGAACCTGTTAGGTACTTTCTAACCGGGTCAGGTTAATGCTATACATTTTCCGAAAACGCCTAAAATTGGCGGACGCTCCTAACATGTTCAGAGTGAGCAGAAAATCAGCATTTTTCGTTTTGAAAAAGATCTCGAACGTCATTTTCGCAAATCCACTTTCTCTCTGGGTCCAAAACAAACAGAATTTATCAGCTTTTTTTTTAATCATAAGCAAAATCCTTATGTTGAGCAAAAAAAAAACTGTATCAGCTTGTAAAATCTTTTTTCAGATATGCAATAATCATTACAAAATGCCTATTTATAATTTTTATCTGAATCAAATAAGGAAAGATATAGATTTACATATTTACACTGTTTTTAATAGTATTTATAAAACGGCGTTTCTATTACTTCTATACGTACCTATTTGCCTTTTATTTAATTAGGTTCGTGTTAAAATGTAAATGATTTAAAAACAGCCACCTATTCTATTAAATTGTGAATTTTTATATTACTCCAATAAAAAGTAAGTAGTGTGATTGATATTTGAGAAGTACAACAAAAATGCTGTTGTTTTGTTCCCGCCACAAAGGGAAAAAAACACGTTGTCTGAATATTTCACTGTTATCTAAAACATACGAGGATGTATTGATATCTAATTAGCCTTGACCGGTTCTGTGGATAAAGGAAATAATACGATACCATGGACCATAGCAACGAAACATAACCTATTAGAAGTGTCAGTGCAAAAGACAAACCAAAAAAGTTGCACACTAAAATTTGAACAAAACGATGTCAACCGAAATTGCGAAAATCGAAAAATTGGAGTGTCGATCCATCATCAAGTACCTGTATTTGAAGGGGGTTAAGAGGTTAGCAGATTTACGAAGATATGCTTAATACCCTTGGGGATAAATGTCCATCGCATGCGACCGTGGAAAATTGGATTGCAAGCTTCAAAAGGGGTAAATTTTCCATTTAAGATTAACACCGATCGGAAAGGCCAGTTTCTGTCTCCGTCCCCGAAAATGTTGATGCAGTTCATGACATGATTTTGTCAGACCGTCAAATTGGGCCAAAACGAATATCTGACGCACTGAATATTTCATATGAACGCGTCCATCAGATAGTTCGCGTCGATTTGGACATGAGAAAAATTTCTGCAAAATGGATCCTCAAATGTCTGTCTGTTGATCATTGTTACTATAGATCTAACTTGGGTACATTTCTACGACCCAGAAACAAAGCAGCAATCGATGGAATGAAGACCCTCTGGTTCTCCAAGGCCTAAGAAGTTTCGTGTTCAAAAATCTGCTGGAAAAGCACTTGCTTCAGTTTTTAGGGATTACCATGGAGTAATCATGATTGATTTTCTGGATAAGGGTAGAACTATAACTGGGAATTACTACTATTCGACGTTACTGACCACTCTACGAGAAAAATTATGGAGAAGACGCGGAAAGTTGCCCGAAGGTGTTTTGTTTTTGCAGGACAATGCAACTGCACACAAATTGTATGCTGCCATGCAAACAATTCGCGATTTATTCACCAGATCTAGCTCCGTCCGACTATCATGTCTTTCCTCAACTGAAAAGAAGTTTAAAATGTCGTACATTTTCTTCCAACGAAGAGGTAACAGAAGCTGTGGAGGCCTGGTTTGCAGAGCAAGATAAAAATTTCTTTCTGAAAAGTCTAGAGGCGTTGCAGATTCGTTGTAATAAATGCATCCAATTAATGTTGAATAATAAAATATTTTGACTTTCAAATTTTATTTGCTTCTATAGTAGGCTAAGAATTTTTCAATACATCCTCGTACGTTGCGATATTTATAAATTTATTCTGCATCTGGCATGTGACCCTAAAGCAACTACCTAAAGAAAATAACAGAAGAATGGAATAATTCTGCATTTAAACGCCATCTTTTGGAATGAATTATGGTTATTTCCTGTGTTGCCAATGATTCCATTTACACCAGCTATATAATCTCCCTTATCTGTGGTGCTATACCGCGCTTTGATGCCAAATGCACTAATACTGCTACATACTTACGCCAATACGCATGTTGTTAAAATTGTCGCTAGAGTATATGAATTGAGATTGTGACACTATGGAATATCACAATATTTGGCAACGTTGCACAACTTCCATTATTCATTATCAGAGTGTCTTAAAAATACAAGTTTGTATGACAATCAGTACCATTTAATCATGTTACAATAAGAAAGTCGATACATATCTTGAATTAAAATATAACAAAAATAAATAACAAACAATGCAAAAAAAATATATCTATATATTCTAGAGTAATGACCATAATGTTACGGTTGCACTGACATGTATGTACAACAGACTTACAAAATATATATACACATCTAGGAAATACTGCTTTCTAAGATGGGGATCTAGACCAAGAAGAACGTTTATCATTTTTAGTGGAAGTGGCAGGTATAGACCAAGATCTGGATCGAGATTTTTGACTCCTAAGCCGATTTGGTGAGATAAATTTTGAACTATCGACAGACACACTGCTACGAGATCTCGACTTTTCTTTATTTTTCGATGTCCTGGATCTACTTCTAGTTCTAGATTTGACGCTTCGCGACCTAGATCTGTGACGATCTCTGTGAGATGATCTTGTCCTGCGAGAACTGGAACGTCTAGATATCTGTCTAGATCTGGACCGTGATCTGCTTCTAGAGTATGATTTTCTAGAATGACTGCGTGTTCGTGATCGTCTAGATCTGCTGTACGACCTGTGCCTGGACCTAGACCTTCTGTACTTCGATCTGGAACGACTGCGGGATCTACTGTAGTTTCTATTATCGTCACCACCTTCTTGATCTCTGAGGAATTTTTGGAAATATCTGTAGTATTCTAGTTGCAGTTCGGGCGGATAATACGGTAGATTTTTGTTGTAATTTCTATAATTCGGATTGTAACCACCTCTCCCTCTACGGTATCCTAGTGAAAGGAAATTAGAACGTTATTCGCTGAAAATAATCTGCAAAATCTTAAACAATAGCATAAATGGAGTTACAAATTTCTTGAAATTTGATATGGAAAAATAAGCTCGAGATCTCAGTTATATTTTATAACATAATCAAGTCGTAACCTGTGAACATTTTCTTATATATTTGATTTGGTTTATTATATTTCACTGTCTATACTATCTGTACGTTTAAATACGCCACGAATATGGTCAGGCAGGTCAAACCGATAAATTCATCATGCAAACAGCTTCAACGATTCGTACACTCAAGACGACAAAAAATAGTTTTAAATATGTAGGAAATATTAACGTTACAACGCCAAAAATGGAAACAACAGTAATTGCAATAAACAACTCCAAAATACAAAGTAAGGTAAAGTATTACATACTAAGATTAACAATATATTATAAAGAATTAAAGAGAAATAGGCACACTAATCGTTTAAAGAACGAATAGGCAGACATTTAAAATCACAAGAATTAGATGAATTTGAATATGCAGATGGTGTGTAATCTTTTTTTTAAACGAACCTGTACGAAGAGAGAAAAACAGCCGACTACCGTGATGAAGCTATAATAATAACAATTTTGAAGTAATAGTTGCTAGAAGCTTGTGGCCAGCCCCAGAAGTCATTGAACGGGTCACAGTAGTAAATTTTAAAATTAATGCTTCGGCAGCGAATTGTACCATAATAAATAATTGTACCATAATTTCGATTAATTCAATATTTTGTTCAAAAACTATTCCTAAATG
This sequence comes from Amphimallon solstitiale, assembly GCA_963170755.1. Taxonomy (NCBI): domain Eukaryota; kingdom Metazoa; phylum Arthropoda; class Insecta; order Coleoptera; family Scarabaeidae; genus Amphimallon; species Amphimallon solstitiale. Next base: position 112,498,935 of record OY720681.1, on the reverse strand, counting down.
TGTCACAGTTTATTAGTTTAAATAAAATATATCTTAGGGCCAGAGTGTCTAAAAATATAAATAGATTAAACCGTGAAGAAAACGATGATTTTTATATTTTATGTCGGCAAATTTTGATAGTTGTTACACCCGCATCAACGTCGCACTAAGATAATAGACTAAGATAAGGTACGGTATCAGGAGATCACTGTAGTGAGGTGGATGAAAATGAAAAAACGCAGGGCCGAGCTAACTCAAATCGCAGATGGCGTGACGGTTCAGGTAAAATGAACAAAGAATAGAGCGTCGGTCGGCGACGACGCGAGCGACGTTGTCCGGGCACCAGGACACTATGCTACCTTACATGAAGTATGACATGAAAGTGAAAATCGGAAAATGTGCTCCCTGCACTAATGCGCTATAGCCATCACGCAGGCATTCAAATAGCGAGTCACGGAAACAATTTGGGTATGATCGCGGGAAAATTCAAATAAAATTAACGAACACAAAACTTAATTACAAAAGAGAGCGTCAGTAACGTGACCTATATAATTAAACACAGACATCCTCGGAACTTAAGATGATGACAAAATTTATTGAAATACACCCACAATGTACGTAAGATTATAAAGTTAGATAATATGAAAGGAAAAGTTCACGCCTAAAAGTTGGTATTGTGCGGACTGTCCGACTACGCAACGCACGCATGACATCCAACCAAACAGATCTGTAAACAAACGCAACTCAGCCCCATCACACATTATAAATGTCCGGAACTCAGGTAAATAGACTAAATCTGACCAAATTACGCACACACAAGATACCGACGGGCTTTGCCCCGATCTAAACGGTCTTTGCAGGCGAATGGTATCGGACGTAGATACGACGATATATGTTCTAAAGGTTATGTTCATTGGATGACACGGAACAAGGAAATTACCGCGGAAAGCCCCATTATCCCATCAAGTGCATGTCCGTGAGGAAAGAAAACAAGTATGCACGAAGTCTAACCATTTCCATGCCACAATATACCTTTTCTTTTTAAGCAAAGAACAGTCTATAAAACCAAAAGAGGTTATCCGATTGCCACAGTACTTGATTCAGGAGTAGCAAAATAAACAAGGTGCTAAAAGAACATCCTAACACAATATTTCCTTCTACCAATATGGTGACAGGAAAGCAGTAAAACTAAGGTGGAGACAATCAAGTTCACACAGATGTCGAAGCCCGAGACATAAAATGTAGTGATGTAAGTCGGATACTTTACCAAAGTAAAAAATCCGTTTATGGTAAAAAAACCGGTAAAGTAAAAAATATTTTTTACCGGTAAAAAAATATATTTTACCGAATTTAAATTTGGCGGTAATTTCATTCTACATAACCTTATATTTTAAATTAAAATGAAAATGTAATGTCGACTGTAGTTGTTAATTGCTGTTAGTGTATTTCTAATTAATTTTTTGTGCCGGCACTAAATAAAATAAATTGAAGTCGTAAGTATATTATTAATTTAACCTCATTGAAGTATAATGATAACCGATTTTTCAAGAAATACCATGTACAGTAATTGAATAATTATAATATTATGTTATAGATATATAAATGCAAAATGGGTCGAAAGAAAAAACTTGTCTGGAATTATTTTACAACTTACAAGACGAATACAATAGTAAATGGACGTTGCAAATTTTGTTCGCAGTCTTACGTTACCAACGCCGCTCGTATGGAAAAGCATCTAGTAAACTGCAAAAAAGCTTCAGAAAAAGTAAAAGCTGTTTTTAGGGAAACTAAGACCAAAATTAATCAAGGAAATTATTCGGTAAGCTTAACCACTTTTACAGTAGATAAATTTAAGGAGAAATCTTCTATTTTAAGGACACAGAAACAGCCTCGAATGAGATAGAAGCAATAGATACATTAACACAAGTGCCAACAAGTAAGAAGAGCGGTACACTAAGAAGCTTTATCGATAGTATGTCTAAAGAAGACAGTGAGAAATTTAACACTTTACTGGCAAGAGCGATTTTTGCTACAGCAACACCGCATGCCTTTGTAGAAAATCCTCATGTGATAAGATTCATGAAATATTTTCGTCCATCCTGTGTACTTCCGTCAAGGTACAAATTATCTAATTCTTTATTAAATAAGGAGTACACATTACTTCAAAACCTACTTAAAGCGAAAATCGCCAAATGTTCGTCAATGGCGTTATTGTCAGATGGGTGGACAGACGTTAATGGAATCAATTTAATTAATATAATCTTTACTACTCCTGAGCCCATCTTTTATCGAGCTGTTGATTCTAAGACTGAGGCACATACTGGAGAATATATTGCGAAAGTCTTGGGTCAAGCTATTGAGGAAGTAGGTCCACTGAAAGTGGGAGCAATAGTGACTGATAACGCGAGGAACATGAAAAAGGCCTGGAATATATTGACCGAAAAATATAAACACATTGTTGCTTATGGATGCAGCGCACATAGCCTGCATTTACTGTTTAAGGATGTACTCGAAATCAGTGTAATTTCTAATATTACCACACAAGTAAAAAATATAATCATAATTTTCCGAAATAAAACATTACCCAGACAAGTATTAAAAGAAATTCAGATTGATGCTATACAAAAGGAAATACAACTTCTTACTTTTTCTGAAACGAGATGGGGTTCGGTGAGCTATTCATTAGAAAGTGTTATAAAAAAATAAAGATTATTTACAACGTGCCTGTTTAAGTAAACATGTTAAACCAATTATTGATAAAAAAATGAGAAGCAAAATATTAGATGATGATCATTTTTGGCCAAAAGTGATTAATGTATTTAATTTACTTAAACCCATAGCTGATATTATTAAAAAAGTTGAAAAAGATACGCCAGATTTGTCCTATATACCAGCAGCTATGAAAAACTTAAAAGAGTGCCTAGTAAATTCTTCGTCATTTTTAAGTCCCCAAGATCAAGAAAATATAATCAATTTATATGAAAATCGATATGTCAAGTTCGTTCAACATCCAATACAATTCGCAGCAAATTTAATTACCCCTCGAGAAAGAGGTAACGGTTTAACGGAAAAAGAACAAAATATAGCAATTGATTTTTTAATGGAATATTCGGAAAATTACAGCCTTGACACTGAAAAAGTTTTGTCAGAAGTTGCGAGCTTTCGAGCTAACACAGATTCTTGGAGTCGAGACAGTATATGGAGAAGCAGCAAGAATACGGCACCTGCGACATGGTGGGCTGGATTTTTTCCAGATAAAGAATTAACAAAATTAGCGATTAAAATCCTAGGATATCCTGCAACAGCCGCTAGTGCAGAGCGCAACTGGAAGGCTTACTCACAAATACACACAAAAAAAAGGAACAAGTTGACGTTGTCTAGAGCTATGAAATTAGTTTACGTAAAATTCAATTTACAACTCTTTAATAATGAAGACATTGATGAACTGTCAAAAGAATTTTCCTTTGATGAAGAGGCAGAGGATGAGACAACTAAAGACAATGACAGTACTGATAACAGTAACACAGGTGATGAAGAAGTAGATGACGAATTTCCAATATTTTTTGAAGATAATGAAAGCAATAACAGTAATACGACTGATGATAACGATGCAATTAATTTTTCTGACTGTGATGAAGAAGAATATGCAATAAATAATTTTGAGGAAATTGAAGATTTTAATACAGAAGCAACTGAAAAACGGGTGGAGCAACTGGAGACTTATGAAAATGATGAAGATGTAATTTTAAAAGAAACTACAAATGAAACCATTACTGAAGACGAAGGTAAAGTAGAAATGAACAAGAATTTAAAGATCGTCTATTTGAATAATCTTAATAAGGTTATGATTTTTGATAAGTTACCTAATACCAATAATAATAATTATATAATTATAAATAATTGATCGAATAGATTAATAGATTTGTACTTATATCTTATATTATTATGTATTATTATTATAGTATTATGTTATATTTATTTTTATTTAGTTCATTTATTACTTTTGTTAAATAAAAAGATGTTAAATTATTTGCGTGAATTATTTCTTTTCAGTATTCAATGCGGCAGTCATTAGATTATTTGATAGATATTTGAAGAACACAGTTTGAAAGTATGAAAAGTTAGAAAAACATAACCTTAAAGTTTAAGGTAATTAATTTTTATTTTATTTAATTTTTAATTAGGTAATCAATATTTTATACAAGTTTTTGGTATTAATATAATCAGTCAAATGAGATCTTCCTTATGGTGCTCATAAGACTGTACAATTTTTTTAACCAAAAATAAACAGATTTTTTACCGGTCAAAAATCGGTAAAAAATGTAAAAAAAAATTTTGACCGATAAATTTACATCTCTAATAAAATGTCGATGAAAATAACAATGTTTACATCCGAAAAATCAGAACTACGGACACAATGCAGGTAGGTCAGAGCAGGCAAATATAAATGGCCTCGGAAAATAGTTATTTTAAACGTAAGTTTAAGTACACCTACACAAGTAATTAACTTCATCGTGTGAATGACCCAAAATTAGATTTCAATAAATTTATCTTAAGAAACAGAAGTGAGTTCACACAATAGATATAAGCATGTCAAACTAGTTCACCAAATATACCAGGCCCGCTCGTAAAGTTGCGATTTAGAATATCAAACAGTGCGAAAAGCATAAGTAATGCGAAACATTAGCTAAACGTAAAAATAAAGCATAACATAGTTTCATATAATGAAATTAGAAAAAGATTTGTTTCAAAGAAAGCATTTTATCCAAAATAGCAGTATTTGACAACAAATATACTAAGCAGAAACCTCAATCGATTTTAAATATTATGAATTCTTTGCCTAGAATTATAAAACCAAAAAATTTAGATAAGAACAAAAGGTGGATGATCAATGAAGGCTGCATTATAAGTTAATCAATAATTTTAATGATGTCCAAAAAAAAGTATCACTCCGAACTGGAAAATTATAAATAAATAAATTTAAATAATCTAAAAAATATTTAAATTTAATAAATTAATGAATTTATAATTTATTATTCACAAACAAAATGCGGCAAATATTTTGCTCATTTCTATATATAAATTTTATATTTTTATTACATTAAATAATTTAAATAAGTATATTTTTATTAATATTTTCAAAAGTATTTAAAATCAATGAACACATTACTGTAATATTAATTCATATTTAGTCATAAGAGTATTATGTATTTATGTATAAGTGGTGTGGCGCCGAAAGTTTACACTAATGCGATAAACGCTACGATATTGATAAACATCCTCACAGCTAAAAGAATGTGTGTATGTGAAGTGTAAGTGGAAATACCCGGACTATGTAGAAAGCGGAGAATCACAGACATTCTCCTATAAAAAGAAAATACGCGTTGAGAAGTCAAGAGTCGAAAGCTAGACACGAAGAGTCGCAAGTTAGACGTAGTGTCGAGAGGGAAACTCCAAACAATAGACTCCTGGGAGAGTCGGCAACAGTCATAAGAATTGTTGTTATTTGTAAAAATAGTAAAACAGTGTTTAAAGTTGCACATACATATTAAATGTGCAAAGTGTTATATTGTTATAATAAAAATATTGCGCTCCATTTGGCAGAGCAAGCTGATTCGTCACGTCTGGATCGTAAACACAAAGAAAACGCCGCTGAAGACAGCATAGAAGAAAGAAGCTGAAAAATGAAGCTTTAAAATAAGGTATTGTTTAAATGTTAAAAAATTATTGTATGTAAATGTATTTGATAATAAAGTATTAAATATTATAAATTAAATTTCAAAGGGAGACGAAATAAATAAATATAGTTGTTAAATAAACATCGTCCCCGAAATATAAAGTATAATGTAACTTGATATGTTTCGCAATTGTCGTATATGTATATAATCATACATAAAGCTTGTATGCAGCATACGTCGTAAATTCTTGTCTTTATTGTTTATGATTAAATATAACAAATAAACTACGTAAATATTTGTGTCAATTTAATATTTGTAAAAGCGTATTTAACTTGTCCATTAACGTATTTTTGGTATACTTTATGTTAAGAACAATATATTATGTAAACCTTTTTCTTTTTCTGTAAAAATATATATAAAATTCATTGATTTTGAATATAAGTATTATTTATCGTAACATATAATTATGGGCAGTTTACGCATGTGAAAAACATACTGAAAAGGAGAGTTTTCCAATGATGTAAATTTTCTTAGTGTGTGGAGTCACAAGTGTGTCCATCTTTCAAAGAGAAAAGAAGAGTGTTATGTTTCGAAATATTGACAAGTTCATAAAATGTGTGAACATTATTTTGGGTTGATATAAAAAAACATTGTTTAAGATGACGAGCTTATAACCCCATGCAAATTTTTGGCAATATTATAATAAAGAGCAAAAAAATTAAGCTTGAGGCTTTCTCATTTTCTTTGTTGTCGGTGTTAAAATGTAACTGACCTCTTGAAGGTCCTGCCCCTTTAAAACCACCTCTTCTTTTGTAATGGTAAGGGAAGTAATGTTGTCCCCCAGCAGAAGGCCCAACTGGTGTAAAATATGGATACATCGAATTTTGAAGTGGTGGGTATTGGTACATCAATGGATATTCTTTTGGAGTTTCTGGGATTCGATTCTTTTCCTCTGTAAAAAGAAAACGCAACTTTCACGATCACATATATAATTGTAATAAAGCATGATTTAATATTATTATTTCTTTGATTTTATATACCATTATCAGCATCTTCCAAAGACAATGATGTATCAGAACTTGATGAATCTTTCCTGGGTTTCAGTTTGCATGATAAAATTGTTTTTAACACTACTCTTCCTGCAATACTATGATGTAAATTGGTTTGTCGATTTTGGAATTCAATCTCGGAGGATTTTTTATATTTTGATAGCTAGAAATTGATGAACTTGATAATACGTTCATGGAAATATATACAAATAACATACTTCAACATTTTCTTTGGAATTTTTGCTTAAAAGAGGATCAGTCTCATGTTTTACCTAAAATGATTATTAAAAATAACAAATGCATATATTTTTGCCCAATTGCTACTGTGATAGAATTTGATTGATTGAATATGTCAATTATGATACCTATTTTACCCTACATTTGATTGATATTTGTTTTGTATAGTTTACGATATGCATCTAATACATCAACATTGCAATATATGGACATACAACAATAAGTGAGATGTTAATGTTTAATTAGAATTAGAATTTATTTTTTGTCAATTTCCTTAATAATTATAGTTAATCGATCACTTGATTGCCAGCAAAACATTGTATTATCAAGGTCTGTTTTCTTACTTTAATTCTTCTAAACAATTCCTCTATTAACCGAATTGCTTCCAATTTTCTCTGAGCCTTAAGTAGTTTTTTCTCTTCTTTAGCTATTTTATCATTAATATCATCGGCATCCTTAATTTTAAGTTGTGCTAAAATTTTTGCTTTCCTATTTTCTTCCCGTTCTCTTCGCCTCTTTTCTTTCTCTTTTTTCAAGTTTAACTCTTTTTGTCTGAAAATTTTAATTCCAACAAAATGCAAAAGTAAGTATATAATGGTAACTTATTTTATCAATATTTAAGCTTATATTAACAAAGTAGAAGTAGTTCATTACATAGGAAATATTTTTTTTTTAATGAACCACATCCACTCACTTAACATATTTCAAGTTAAAATTTTTTAAAGTACTTATACATATCTTATTATTTCGATAGTCCTTTATACTAAAGAATTGTTTTAAATTTAAGACGTAATTAATATTTTGTGAATAATACTTAAACTACACTATGAAGCAATCCAACCTTTCAACTTCTTGTTTTTTAAGAATCTCAGCTTTTTCTCTTTCCTCCTTTTCTTCATTTTCTTTCTGCTTCCTTATAAGTCTTTCTCTAACAATTTCTCTTCTTCTAATAGAAGCTTCACTCATATGTTTTGTTTTATCAAAATCAACATTAATATTTACCATATATGTTTCATTACATTCATGATCCTTATGTAATAATTTCATGGCACGAAAGGCATCCATAGCATTTGAAAAACCTTGATAATCCTTGAATTGCACGTACCCCTCAAAAAAGTATTTCTCATCAAATGTAAATGTTTGTAATCCCGAAATATGTGATTTCATTTTCATTCTATAAGGATCACAAATGGGTATGTCCACGTGACGTATTCTACCAAATTTTTCAAAAATGCGATAAAATATTTTTTCCGAGGGTTTTATATCTTCTTCACCTGATAAGTGGTATGGTACAAACCACCGAATTGGAAGATTAGAAATGTGCATAGTGTCAGGTCTTTCACCTGGTTTCATTTCATTCATGTCCTTGGCTTCTCTGAAGAAAGAATCCCAAATGTGTCTGTTTGGAAATTCAAGTCTTGCTTCTGATGCACGAACTTTAAATAAGTCTTGAAACTCTTTTAGTTTAATAAGTTTCTTGTCAATTTTATTTATAACTTTGGTCAATTTGCTTTTATCTTCTAGTTCCGCGTGAAATCGTATTAATTCAATTGTATTCTTGGATACTTTTAAAACTGAAAACTCATCAGGTGTAATCAAAGATCTTAGCTTTTCCATTAGTTCCCAATTGGAAACAACTTTTCCCACTAACTTCGTCGGCAAATGTACCGTTATAGTTATTTGTGCTATAGGTTTTAAATATAATTGTTGGGGAAGATACAGTGGCACTGCATCGGCAGTAAAAGAACATTTCTGAAAAGCATTCATGATTTGTTACACAAACTTTGCTCTCTATTAATCCTGTCATGGATTTGGATCATGAAAGCAAAGCTAGTGTATCAAATAATATTTTCAGAGTAAATTAACTATGTGATATACTAAAGCATATAACTTTTTTATATTTTATAAAAACACTTCAAAAAACAAATATCCACTACTATAAATAGAAGGCAATTTCTGACATTTCTGTTATGACTTCATTACACCAAATTCTCAATTTAGAAACCTCTCAATATTTAAATAGAAAACCGAAAACTATAAACATTTACGTATAAATAGTAGGTAAAAACTAATGATGAATTTTAATTGTTACGGGAGAAACACAGAATTTATGTTGTCCACATCCATAATATTTATTGGGTATTTTGTTAACTAGAACAAATGAATTATATTCGACAGTTTCCCGCCAAAACCTGATTGTATCTTGCTTGAGTTTGAGAGGTTTTGTTTAATTTGGGTTGTTAATTTTTATTTTTTTTTAAATATCAGGGAGAGACACAAATATCATATCGAAATGCTTGACGCTGAAGATATTGATCAACGTTTACGTGACATTCAACGAGAATATCTGGATTTTTTGGATGATGAGGTACCTTCAAAGTGTGGTTGTTATTTAAGTAATAATACATTAATTTGTCGTAGGAAGATCAAGGGAAATATGCCCAATTAGTTAAGAATATGGTTTCTGAAAAAGGTCGTCGACTTCTTGTTAATGTAAACGACTTGCGTAGGAAAAATCCTGTACGATCAACACAATTGTTAAATTATGCTTTCGAAGAACAATTGGCTTTTCAAAAAGCTCTTAAAGAATATGTTTTTACTGTAGCGCCAGATTATGGCAAAGACCATGATGAATTTTTCATTGCGTTTGAGGGCAGCTTTGGCAATAAACATGTAACTCCTCGTAATTTACATTCACGTTATTTGGGAAATCTCATTTGTGTTGAAGGAATTGTAACAAAATGTAAATATTTTAATGTATCAAATAGACTTACATTCATTTAAATATGCAAATATAGGTTCTTTGGTACATCCAAAAGTTGTTCGAAGTGTCCATTATTGTCCAGCAACTAAAAAAGTAATGGAAAGGAAATATACAGATCTCACATCTTTAGAAGCTTTCCCTTCAAGTTCTGTGTATCCTACAAAAGTATAATTATCTATAATAGTTCTATCAAAAATATAAATTAAACGGAATATTTTAGGACGAAGATGGAAACACATTGGAAACTGAATTCGGTTTATCAGTCTATAAAGACCATCAAACAATTTCTATTCAGGAAATGCCAGAAAAGGCACCTGCAGGTCAATTGCCACGGTCTATTGATATAATCTGTGATAATGATTTAGTAGATTGTTGTAAACCAGGTGATAGAATCCAAGTTGTAGGAAATTTTAGATGTTTGCCCAGTAAGCAAGGCAGTTTTACATCTGGTACCTTCAGGTAAATTTAAATATATTTAATGAAATATAATAGACCATATGTTTTTAAAATTAGGACTATAGTACTTGCAAGTAGTATCACACAACTTAGCAAAGAAGCAAATCCTTCAATATCACGTGAAGACATAACCAGATGCAAGAATCTAGCAAAGAACAATAAAGATGTCTTTGATTTACTAGCCAAATCTTTGGGACCTTCAATTCACGGACATGAATATATTAAGAAGGCTATTCTGTGTTTGCTACTTGGCGGTGTTGAAAAAGTTCTGCCGAACGGCACAAGGCTTAGAGGCGATATAAATGTTTTATTGATCGGTGATCCAAGTGTGGCAAAATCTCAATTACTAAGATATGTACTGTGCACTGCTCCGAGAGCAATTCCTACAACTGGTAGAGGTTCATCCGGTGTTGGTCTGACTGCTTCAGTTGCTACTGATCAAGAGACTGGTGAGAGACGTCTAGAAGCAGGTGCCATGGTACTTGCAGACCGAGGTGTTGTTTGCATCGATGAGTTTGATAAAATGTCTGATATGGATAGGACTGCCATCCATGAAGTTATGGAACAGGGCAGAGTTACAATTGCTAAAGCTGGTATACATGCCAGTTTAAATGCTAGATGTTCTGTGTTAGCTGCGGCTAATCCAGTATATGGGAAAGTGAGTATTTTTTCTGTTTTCATGTAGTAAATTTGGTTTTTTTCTTATAAATAATTAACATCATTTGTTCAGTTTTAATTATTAAATTTGATTTTTTCTTATAAATATTTTAACAGTATGACCAATACAAGACGCCTATGGAAAATATTGGATTGCAGGATTCTTTGCTTTCACGTTTTGATTTACTATTTGTAATGTTGGACGGTGTCGAAGAAGATCAGGATTTAATGATTTCAGATCACGTAGTGAGAATGCATAGATATCGGTATGTATCTGTTACGTTAAAATTCAGTCTCTCCCTTTATTTGGAAAGTGCAATGTTGTTAATTTTACAAGCATTTTGACTAAGCCTCATGAAATGCCCTAATTGATGAGTTATCAGGTTAAAAAATGGCTAATTGTAGAACAACCCAATTCTTTTTTCAAATTGTATTTTAATTAGTTACAATTGCAAACAAAAGTAAAAATAATAAGAAGCTATATGTAAGTGCAATCATTGAGGCGAATATAAGCCTTAATGACTTACATATTTATATTGAATTCTTCTGACAATTCAAAGCAATATTGTCACTTATCAATTCAAATCGTAAACACAGACAGCAGAAATGATTGTTCACTGACATCAGACATCTTTAATACATAGTTTTATTTTGCTGATCATTTACCTGCTTCAAATATCAATGAATCTATTTTAATGAATTCTGTGTCTGAGGAACCATTCAATCCTCTGTCTACTGAAAAAGAATCCATGGTCCATTGGACCCATATATGAAATACAGTAATTATCTTTTGTTTAAACTTATTTTTGCTATTCTTTGGTTATTTATAAATAAACCCTTACAGTAGACGCTAAATTAGATGGCGAGCGGAAATATTCTTTTATTTCAGCGTATTTAGCAATTAGATTTTGTGTCATTGTCCCAATACCCAATTTACAAAGTGTTCCTGAAGGAATAACAACAGATTTGTTAAATTTGGGATTTGTGCATCGTCATTTAAACATGAAACAAACTTTTGTAAGCTATCTAAATTCTCTGCATAAAAACTAGTAGCTTCCAACCATGTTCCCTATCTAGTTATTACTGGCGAGGGAGGCAGTGACAAAGATGGAATTTTTTTCCTGTATGGTGCTTTTCTGAAAACTTTTTTAAAAGCGGATACAAAGTCTATAAACTTCCGGATACCTGTCTCTGATATATTCACAGATTCTGTGGAGAGCATGTACTACACAAGTAATATGCAGCATATAAGGATATGTTTCCTTTAATAGTCTGCCTGTTTTTAACATATATGCGGCACTGTCACTAACAAATGAAAGTATTTTTCCCTGTACCTGTCGTCCGAATGAAGCATTTTGTGCAAATTCTCGTCAATGGTTTTAGCAATTGTTTCCGCATCAACTATATTTATAACTTAAGGGTGTTGTATAGGTACATTTTCAAATATTTACAGATTACAGGCTACCTTTAAACTTTATGCAAAAATGATTTAGATGAAATATTCTTATAATGTTTATCTACACGTCCCTAGGCATTTTGTTGTTTCAATTTTTTATTAATTATTATAAAAAATTAAATATAAATAGACAATCGAAAAATAAAATGCGTACCGACGTATAGCATATTATTATGACCATTAATTTCTAGCAAAATTTTTTCGTATTTATTAAGATAAATGTGTAATTTGATAAGAACGAAATGCATTTTTGGCACTGCTTTAGTACGCCACCTGCAGTCAAATATTTGATATATCCTTGCAATCCAAGACAGGGCGGAGCTACTTTGTTTAGGTGGGGATACACTTTCCGAGCGATATTCGAAATACAGAAATCGTTGTTACGGTTTTGAGTAGGTATTTGATTAAACATTTTTTATATTAATTTACATTTCATAAAATTGTACACATTTTTCTGGTAGGCTTTGATAACTTTTACATAAATACAAACTTAAACAAAAACATTACATATGATTCATAAATAATACTAGCTTTTTTAGTTCTTCCACTATTTTACATTTATCAAGATAAAATACTACTGACAAGTGTAATAGTACGGATTTTATAATATAATTAAAATGAATAAAATAAATAAAATGACTAAAATTGACTTATTGAACGCTCCGCGTAATTAGCTCAGATAAATAGTTCGGTTTGCATGAGAAACTTAATTTCAAGACGGTTCAGGTATTAAGACACTAAGGTTAATTTTCTAGACGTACTATTACTGCTTTTTTATAATCCAAATTTCTTATGTGAAGGTAGATAAATAATATGCAAAAAGATATTTAAATATTATGAATATATTGATTAAAACACAACAACACAGATCAGGTTACAAACAAATGTTACAGAACAAAACACAATTCAAATGGTATATCTCAATACAACTTACGCATCAATTACAACATAGGCAAATATAATAAATCAACAATGCAATGGCGCTTTACCTAGATAATATACCATGGATTTAAGTAGATGCTAATTGAATTGTTTTATAAAAAGCATGCATGATATAGGCCTTTAATTTGCTTATTCGATGGGTACCTTTATGAAGATGCGGTGACCATGAAACGGTGTTTTCACGGGCAGCTCTCCCAGGGTAGATTGAAATCGCCGTCTTCTTTATCTCGAGTCACGGCACACACTTGTTTTAATAAAACTTTTACTTTACTTAGCACACTATTTGTTTTATTAAAATTATATCTGTTTTCTCACTAGGCTTTTTCTTTTACTTTTAAATAATGCTTAGATTTACTATCTTTCTATTAGCATTATTAGCCTGTGAGATCGTTCCCTGTAATTTGGGTGCGGTCCAGTCGTTGTTTGACAAAAGGGACCTGTGAACTTACTTGTTCACGAGATGGGAAACGTCTGCTTGCCTACTCCTTGCTTAAGGCATGTCACACCGTACTCTTTTAGGGAATTCCCCGAGCCACTTATGTACTTTACCTCTATTCAAACTCTGTTCGTGAGAACATGCACACGCAAAATATGTAGCGTTCAAGGTTGCCCACGTGTTGATTTTACACAAACCGTTTCTTGTTAACGCCGCCTAAACTCTTGGCTGCCTTTGATAATATTGACGCCACTTGTGTTTCTTTCACACAGATACACCTACGCACTATTTCTCTATTACATATACAGAATTTATATAGAAACATTTTAAACAGGAATATAATAATTTAATACAAATAAATGAATAATATATGTTTCCCGATTTGTGTTGCTTTATTATCTACCTTAATTTCATGATATACATTACCTTAATATAAATATTTTGGATGTTATATTATATTTATATTTTATTCATTATATACAGGGCCTACCGTTACACAAGTGACATTTATAAGTGAGTTAAAAATAATGTAAAACTAATATAGAAAATGAGATAGATATAGATGGTACGTACTTCCTTTGTGCAGATCGTCAGATATTGTACCAGACTGGTAGACGTTCAAAAGAGTAATTTACCACCTAGCAAAAAATTTCTCTCAAACGATTCAGTGTTCGGACGGTTATAAAAAGATTTGAAGTAAACCAGAAATTGCTCGGAAAGGATATCTTTTATTTTAAAAATTCAACTAGATTACTTTTCGTGTTATGGTAAATAAAGAACGGACAAAAATAGGACTTATTATTTTACAGATGTAGTTACATAATAATAATGAATAAACATTAAACTTTAAATAATTTATATGTAATAATAAAACAATGAAATTCGATTCAATACATGATATTATAGTACAGTCATTCTGTATTTTTTTTGGAAAAAAATGTGGGACATATTCCGGAAATTTGAAAAATTCTTAATGATACACGCACATGTCGTTTTAGTTTCACTTTTGGATGTGTGAAGTTAGACCCCTTTTTTCGAAAATCGGAATTCTGACGGTTGTTCCAGATTGTTCTAGGTTTATTCTCAATTGTTCAAAAGTATTTCAACAAATAAATTATAATAGGCCGAGAAAATGACAAAAACAATTTTTTGCTTGCGCCCCTTTTTTCGAAAATCAAAATTCTGACGGTCGTTCCAGGTTTGTTTTAAATTGTTCCAAAGTATTTCAAAAAAAAAAATCGTAATTGGCTGAGCTAATAGGAAAAGCGATTTTCTTACAGCCCCTCTTTTTGCGAAAATTGAAATTCTGTTTCACGTTGTTCTAGATTTGTTCGAAACGCTCGTCTAATACATCAAAACCGTATCTCATATATCAAAAGATATTGCCAAAAAACTATATCCAAAAGTGAGAAGTTAGCCCCTCTCTTTTTCGAAAATCGAAAATCTGATTGTTGTTCCAGATTGTTCTAGGTTTGTTCTCAATTGTTCCAAATTATTTTAAAAAATAACCCGTAATCGGCCGAGAAAATGGCAAAAAACAATTTTTCGCTAGCGCCCTTTTTTTCGAAAATCGAAATTCTGACGGTTGTTCTAGGTTATCCTAGGTTTGTTTTAGATTGTTCCAAAGTATTTCAAATAAAAAATCATAATTGGCTGAGTTAATAGGAAAAATGATATTCTTACAGCCCCCCTTTTTGCGAAAATTGAATTCTGACGGTTGTTTCATGTAGTTGTAGATTTGTTCTAAACATTTTTCTAATGCCTCACTTATATGTATATCGAAGGATATTGCAAAAAAAAACGAAATACAAAAGTGAGAAGTTAGCCCACCCCTCCTCTTTCTGAAAATCTAAATTCTGACAGTCGTATCAGGTTTTTCTAGGTTTGTTCTAAATTGTTCCAACGTATTTAAAAAAAAAAGTCGAAATTGGCCAAGATAATAGGAAAAAATGAGGTGTGGCCACCACACGAATTTCTTATACGTATGGGCGTTTCAAATCATACAATTTTTAACATTATTTTATACAAAAATTATTCAAAATCCTATTCTAAGTACTTCCAGTCTCTTAATAAATCTCTACAGGATACATACTTAATGAGATATTTGCAAAAAAATGCTACTCGCTAAGAGTAAAAGTATTACTTCCGGTCCGAATTTTGAATTTTCATTTATACAAAAAATATTTCAAATCCAACTCTAAATGCTTTTGTACTCTTGACAAATATATATAGAATGCATAATTTGCGAAATATTTGCAAAAATCGCTATTCGATAAGAGTAAAAGTATTACTTCCGGTCCGAATTTTGACATTTTTTTTATACAGAAGGTATTGAAAATTTAGTTCTAAATACTTTTATACTTGTAACGTACCTGTCTAAAAAGCATGACTTGCGATATATTCGCAAAAAACTGATTTTCGATAAGAGTAAAAGACCTACTTCCGGTAGGAATTTCGAAAAACTTTTTTAATAAAATTCTTCTCAAATGTAATTTTAAGTATATATGAATTCTTTACAAATTTGTATATTTGATAAATACAATGACGACGTTGATGAACCACATTTTGCACTACATATCATAAATAGTTATTCTTCGTTTTCACAGAATGAATTTAAATTTTTTAATACGTCACTTTTTAATTTATGTATGTATTCTTATGTTCTGTAATATATAAGAGATGCAATTAAAAAGTTTCCTTTGAACTTTTGAAGAAATGTAAGTGGAGAAACATATTCGTGTATGTATTGCGTATGTAATAATATAGATAGAAATAAATGTCGTATATCACAAGTATTTAAATAAAGTGACACATAATTTAAATATAAATGCATATCATGTATATAGGTACAATTCATTATTATTTACTTTAGCATTAAGTAAAATTATGAAAGGTAAATTATAACATAGGGTACATCATAACATAATAAATTGTTTTATAGAACGATCTGTAATACGCCCAATGGAAAAGAAAATCAACACGATATTAGCGCCGTCAACAAAATAATACTTCAAACATCATACACTTACATAACATAGAAATTTGTAGACTGCATTCCTCTCACATCTAGTCGACTAATTGAGAATAATTGTCAATTTGCATTTTACCTCATTTCGCTTCTTTGCCCCAATTACTTACCAATAAAAATAAGTACCAAATTAAATTGAATTAATATTATTTTCCTTAGAAAAGTTTTATGAGGTGAAAAACAATATGGAGAACTACAACTGCGAACGAGGAATCTGACGGAAGATTTAGTTATGCATTGTACAATGCGGTGGCCACATAGAGCAGCTTTAATAATGCTCCTTAGGCTTTCCATAAAATAAATCACATTTTTTTCTAAACCCTCTAGTAATTTATTACAGCTTCGAACTCCGATATTTCAAGAACCGTTAGGAATTCGGGAAAAGTGAATAGAAACATTTTTGCTTAAAATTAGCCATTGAATTCATGTAGGAGATTTCTCGGACACCTTGGCGGCCACCCTGTATAATAATAGTATCTATAGATATAAATAATTATCCTGTGATTTTCAATACGCCCAATGGAAAAGATAATCATTAGTACCGTTCAACAAAATATATTATTATTATATAGTATTCATAGACACTAAGTAATATTTCTTTTAATCAGAATTCCATCTTACATATTAACTTTTGACTTATTGAACATATGTCTGACTAAAAAAACTTACAATCTACATTCCTGTAGCGCCTAGACTCGCAGACTAAATAAATCATACAAAATATTACTAGCACCTACGTTACGTAGAGTATGTGTAGCCTGAACAGAGACAAATAGCACTTAACGCATCGTACGTATGTTATTTTGAATGCATCGCTCCATAAGGGCGGTACTTATAAACTGGGAACTGTACAATTTAGATTTTTACTATAGCATTTAGCAAAACAGTACATGATAGTGGGGTATTGGCAAGCTCCACCTCTGAGTAGTACCCCCCTATACCCGCAGCGAAGACTATAAAAATATAAAATAAATGTATCGCACTTAAAACTACTACAAATAAACACTCGTATTTATTTCTCTCACTACTATTTATATCTGTAATATTTATGTCCTTATTGCACGTACGAATACTACTGAATGCATTATCCCGGCCACAGCTGTTCTAATATCGGCATCGTAAAAGGCCTAGAAGTATACGAGAAATTTTTTTCGATCATCTCGATGAGCCCGGAAATATACCAGAAAAGATCTAGACTTTTTGCTTACGCCGTACTTGCGTGCAGATGATTTATTGCTTTTTTACAAGTACGTTTTTATATCGTCCTCGCGCCGATGTTTATTTTTCTTTTTTGTGAAGTTATTTTCGTTACAATATAGTTGAGTCGCTCTCGCAACCGACATGCGTCACTGACTTAAAATGTCCTTAAATTTGAGATGTTGCAAAATTTTACGTGTCAAGTAACATAACCCACAAAACCCATTTCAGGACTGATAAATAATAATATTTACACAGACTAAACAATCCAGACCGGCAACTTAATCCTAGATTTTATCCAGAGTACTCATCCTTGTTTAGCAAGCGTAAATTTCAATACTCTACCATCTTTGTCAGATTCACTGAACTTGGAGATGAGATGGCGCTAGCGTCAATTGAAATGTTTGTTATGCTGTGGTTATATGTCATTCGAAACTACATTTCAAGTTTGACACGTTTGACATATTTTTGCAATCCTTTGTCGTACATCGTATTAATTATGTATCAATAATTTTTATTTATGTACCAAGTCAGTAAAGTGATACTTTATCGAACGAGTCTGATTTACGAGCCAAGCGAGTGAAGCGAGCGCAGCGAGTAACAGACGAGTTCGGTAAAGGTACTTACTGACGTGGTGCATACAAAATTTTATCGCCAACCGTGAAAATTGTTAATTTAAGAAATAAAGATATAATAACTTATGACAGTGACAAACGCTGACAGATATTAGCGGCAGGTAAAGTACTTTATTGTACAGTACGATAAAGTGTTTCTTTACCTCCGTAAAACGCTATGGTAACGCATCACTTTACTGACGGTTGGCGATAAAAACTATTATTATATCTCTATGTTTTCCTTGACAGTTTTCACTTATTAGATTATTACATTTCTCTTAATCTTATATAGAATAGTAGTTTATTGTGTCTAATAGCTCACCGTAAGAGCGATGTTATAATACATGTAAGTAAAAGATTAATATTTATATTTTGTATCACATATTTAATATGTAACACCACAAAATTACACATAAGATGCTCAAAGTATGGCTATAATTGTTACAGTAAGTAATATTTATTACCATAGTTTTAGTAACGTTTGTGTATGTTTCTGTTACATAAATAACGTATTTAATAAGCGTATTCTAAAAACAAGTTCATTTCAAATTCCGCGCCAATATGTTGCTAGCGCCATCTTCGTACCAAGTTCACTGATGTGTGACAAGGATAGAAGATCTTGGATATTTTTTTTTCAAGTAGTTGCCGGTCTGGGTTGTTTAGTCTGTGATATTTATACACCCTTTGACATTATTTTGTAATAATTATCTTTTGACGTTTGTTATAATTGTCATCAAAACATTTTGAATTTGTCAACAATGCTTGCCTCTTAAACAGTATAGCCAAATGTTATATAAAATATAGGTGTAGAAAAAATAATATTTAATAGCTTTATTATCAATATTTAATTTGTAACTGGCTTTCGTGTAATAGTATTTTACTATGGGAAGGTGTCTATCCTGAAATATTAAATAATTAGTTTAATTTTATTGTATTGAAATTGTTCCGGCCAATTGAAATTTGTAGTGGTATTGAATCGTCGTCTTTAGTTCGTACTTTGGCCATGTCGGTTGCCAAAACGACTAGACTATACGAATTATCAAATAAAGATAATGTTTCAACTGTTTCTCTGCTGATTTCATTATTTTTACTTCGTGTTACAACTGAGTTATCATCAGCGAAAAGTGCAGTTGTGTATGTCGTTAACGACGACGAACCATTAACATAAATTAAGAATAGAAGAGGATCCAACAACGATCCTTGTGGTACTTTTATATATTTCATGTAATTTAATTTAATAATAGTGTTGCGTTTTCGGGTTCGAAATAAACAACTCGTGCAAATGTTTTAAAACTGTCTGTATATTTATACACTTAAATCTAATCACAATATAAAAATACAAAATAAACGTAACGCACTTAAAACTACTACGAATAAATTAACACGTATTTATTTCTATCACTAACTACTATTTATATCTGTAATATTTATGTATTTATTGCACTGTAATAAAAACTGCACCGCTCACTATATTTATTTCTACCGTACGAATACTACTGAATGAATGAATGAATTACTATGCAACGATGCGAAGGAGTATGCAGAGATACTTATAGTGGGCAAAGGTCAGGGTAAAAATTCAGATAAGCAAAAACATCTGTTGTCGGATAAAAATATGCACACACAGACAGAACAACAAAAAAGAGCTAAAGATACGAAAACATTGAACAACAAGGATTCTCCTATAAAAATAGCGAGAACAGAACTACCCAAAATAAGTAGCATAAAAACAATACGTGGTAAGAGAAGTAATACAAGCATATCGGCTACAGAAAATAAAAAATGGATATTTGTTTCGCAATTAGTTAACACAACAACAGAGGAAGATTTAAAAAGATACTTTGTGGAGAATGACACACAAATCATTAGCTGTAATAGGCTAGAAATAAAGAGTACTGACATAGCTGCGTTTAAAATCGCGGTTAGTGATAGCATATATAATAGTATGTTTGATCCGGAACTTTGGCCGGTAAATACAATTATACGGCCTTACAGACACAGAAATTTTCGCAAGAGGACAACAACAACTTTAGCAGCATAGCAAAAGATCAATATTTAACATACTTAAATAACACTACGTTGACTGTTTTACATCAAAATATCCAGTCTATAAGAAATAAAATTAACGATTTAATTATCTTCATTAATGAAAAGAAACATAAAGCTGACGTAATAGCTCTCACTGAGCACTGGCTAAATGCGGGTGAAAACTTGGTCGTCGACGGTTACCAACTGGCTTCATGTTTCTCTAGAGTGAACGGGATACATGGTGGATCCTGCATACTTGTGAAGTCAGAACTAAACTATCAAGAACTTGCGGACCTGAAGCATAAAAGCATAGAAAAGGTCATAGAATGTAGTGCTATTAAACTAATAGAATCAAAAATGGTAATCATTAATATTTATCGCCCACCGAATGGTGAAATAAACGATTTTCTACTGAGGCTAGAAGTAATTCTTGAAGAAATAAATGCTAGCACAAATGCGATGGTAGTTACCGGGGACTTCAATATCGATGTCAGTAAGAATGATAACAACTCAAAAAAGTTACTAGATACTTTTAAAAGATTTAATCTTTATCATCAAGTGAAGGAACCTACTCGCATCGCAGGATCAACAAAAACAATTATAGACAATATCTTCACGAACGTCGAGGATTGCGAAACTGAAGTGTTGTTGTCTGCCTTATTAGACCACTTGGCGCAACGAATTACAATGGTAATTGATGGAGGTCAATCGAAAATTCCTAGAATTGAGAAACGGTTCTTTCATCAGGACAAACTGGATATAGTAAAATATGAACTTAGCAGTATGGACTGGACTGACGTTCTGTCCTCGAATGATGTAAACTCTTCCTATGCCAACTTCATAAGAACGTTAACGCTCTCAATAGAGAGAAATACATATAAAAAAAAGGTTAGAACCGGGAACGCTCCTAAAAATGCGTGGATGACTGATCACATTAGGATGCTATGTCGCATCAAGAGACAACTATACGAAGCGGTCTTATCCAATAAACTTGAAAAAGATATCTACAAAAACTTTTGCAGTAATCTCAAAAGTGAAATTGACAATTCGAGAAGGAAAACCTATGCTAATTGTATAGTAAATTCAAGTAACCCTATAAGGAAAACTTGGGAAATCATAAATCAAATCCAAGGAAAAACGAACAACAAACCTTTTGAGATTGATGCCTTGCGGCACAATAGAAGGACCGACATTCAGGTGCTGACAGATATGAATGAATATTTTATAAATACTGTGGACAATAAAGTAACAAGAGCGCATGTCCAACACAACAAGAAACTCAATATGACTTTTGCTTTACATTTAACGGAACATGATGAGGTTGTAAATACAATAAAGAGTCTCAATAATGGTACTGCGACGGGACTGGATGAAGTTCCAATTTCTGTATTGAAATACTGCGCGGAAGAACTAGCACCTCCTCTTGTGCATCTAATAAATACTTCTTTTCAGAGTGGAGTATTCCCCGATGACTTAAAGCACTCCATTATTAGGCCTATATACAAAAAGGGCGATAAATCGAAGTTCGAAAACTATCGACCCATAGCCCTACTATCAAACATCTCAAAAATTTTTGAAAAAATAATCTTGACAAGAATCGTAAAGTTTTTGGACAAAAACAATTTATTAAACACGACCCAGAATGGTTATGTGAGGGGACGATCAACAACAAGAGCTATGTTCCAATTCCTAATGGAAATATACGATGGTATTAATAATCAAGAAAGCGTAATTTGTACTCTAATAGACCTATCTAGGGCTTTCGATACAGTTCGTCATGGAGTCTTATTGGAAAAACTGGAATTGGTTGGCTTCAGAGGGGTGGCGCGAGAGTGGATTGCGTCCTATCTGGCGGGAAGGAAACAATGTGTAGCAACATATGATAATACGGGGAAGGAAATTCGCTCGGAGTGGCGCAGGGTTTCCTTTGGGGTTCCGCAAGGTTCTATCCTGGGACCGTTGCTGTTTATACTCTATGTCAACGATTTCCCGGACGTTGTAGACAGCTTGGCTGTTATGTATGCCGACGACACCTCCATTGTGACTCGGGCAGCTGGTGAGAAAGATTGTATCAATAAATTAAAAACACAACTTGGAAATATGGAGGAGTGGTTCTCCAGTCATAATTTAAAACTTAATATACACAAGACCAGTTTCATAAAATTCACCAACTTTGAAGAACCTTGGCAAACGTCACACAATGGAAATATGCTTACTTCTGTAGAGAGTGCACCTTTCCTGGGATGGTCCATAGACTCTCATTTGTCTTGGCGTCAGCATGTGGATTGTCTAGCTGGTAGACTAAGCAGCTCGTGCTATGCTTTGAAAATGGTGGCAAAAAACGTTGGTGTTGGCACCGCGATGACTGTTTACTACTCTAATGTGTATTCTAGACTTAAATACGGCGTGATATTCTGGGGTAACTCGGTGGACTCGGATAGACTTTTTATCCTTCAGAAGGCCTGCATAAGATCGGTTTTTGGTGTGCGTCCAGGTGACTCTTGTGTCAACATTTTCAAGTCAAACAATATACTGACATTGCCATCTATGTTTGTGTTAGAATGTGCACTGTTTGTGAAGCAGAACTATCTCGAATTTTTCAAAAAATATGAATTATCACACAAGAGGAAACTCTCATAAGTTTTTGTCACAACCGCAAACGCACTTGACAAAAATTCAGAAAAATGTTCTGCATCAGTGCATGAAGATTTATAATCATCTTCCAGCCAAGATTAGAGAACTGCCACAAAAACGTTTTAAAAATACACTTAAAAATATTTTAATTGCAAGAACCTTGTACAAGATCGATGACTTTTTTAAAGAGCCTGTAAATTTAAAATTTGAATGTGATGTCTAAAGACTGCTTTTACTTTTACTTTTGCTTTTATATACTTGTTTATATACTTATATATTGTTTTATTTTTTTTTAACTTTATGTGTATGACGTATTCTACGCTCTATTGCAACATAGAATAAAGTATATTATTATTATTATTATTATTATGGAAGGAATGAATCATTTCGGTACCACAGCGGCTTTTATATCCACATATAAAGACTCTGGAATTTACGAGAAATCTCCGGCTTCATTCTCGATAGCTCGAGAGACTGTCTGTCGCCTACGCAGTGGATGTATAGATGATTTATGATTTATTTACGGTGCGTCGCGCCAATGTTTACTTTTCTGTGGGCTTGTTTCGTTACAATAGCAAACGGATTAAGCCGACAAGCAGATTTTTTTTTAAGAATGACTATCGTAAAATCGAAATTAAAGTTGTTTGCTCATTTGTCAACTCCATCCGGTGACACACAGTATTACATATCTCAATATTTACGTTACAGAAACCCTTTAGAACAAGACGGTGATATACTTCCGATGGGTTCATCAGTTGATCTACTAACAACGCACAAAGCAGATCTGAACGATGTCAAAGAAACGCCGATGTATGAAAAATACGATCCTCTTCTACATGGAGGCAGTCGCAGGAGAACCGACAAAATCTTGAGCGTAGATTTTATGAGGAAATACATACAGTTTGTCAAAATACTAAAGCCCACACTAACAGAAGAAGCATCAAATCTTATAGCTGAAGAATATTCCAAACTAAGATCGGAAGATGTTCTGGAGTCACACGTTGCCAGAACTCAGCCAGTTACGCCAAGAACGTTGGAAACCATGATTCGTCTCGCTACGGCACATGCTAAAGCTAGGATGTCGAGAACGGTAACAGATAAAGACGCACGAACTGCTATTGAATTGGTGCAGTTCGCCTACTTTAAAAGAGTGTTAGAAAAAGAAAAGAAAAAGCGAAGTCGTGATTCGGACGCGGATGCTGATAGAAGACAGAAAAGGAAAAAAGGAAGTGTAAGTCACATAGTTTTATTTAACTGCAAAAGTCATCGATTTAATGTATCTTGTGTTATGGTTGAGTAGCAACCGACATGCGCCACTAAATTAAAATGGCGTCAAATTTAAGATGTTGCAAAATTTTGCTTGTCAAAAAGTTATTATTTTAGGTCTGTCATAAATAATAATATTCATGCACCTTTTGACATTTGTCACAATCACCTTTTGACGTTTGTTATAGTTGAATCGCTCTCACAACCGACATGCGCCACTAAATTAAAATGGCGTCAAATTAAATATGTTGCAAAATTTTGCTTGTCAAGTAATATAACCTCCAAAAGCTATTTTAGGACTGTCATAAATAATATTATTCATGCACCTTTTGACATTTGTCACAATCACCTTTTGACGTTTGTTATAGTTGAATCGCTCTCGCAACCGACATGCGCCACTAAATTAAAATGGCGTCAAATTAAAGATGTTGCAAAATTTTGCTTGTCAAATAATATAACCTCCAAAAGCTATTTTAGGACTGTCATAAATAATATTATTCATGCACCTTTTGACATTTGTCACAATCACCTTTTGACGTTTGTTATAGTTGAATCGCTCTCGCAACTGACATATGCGCCACTAAATTAAAATGGCGTAAAATTTGAGATGTTGCAAAATTTTACCTGTCAAGTAACATAACCTACAAAAGCCATTTCAGGGGTGGGACTACGTGCGCTATCGACTCAAGTCGATCATTGTCTATTGTAGATATCTATACTTGCAGGCGAGAGTTTTAGAAATTGGTACCATGTTTGTCTCTTGCTTGACTATCGCTTGGCATTCGGTTAGGTTCGGTTAGTTATTACGTTTTCTAAAAGTATTGACTCAATTTTTAGTAAATATTACGTCTTAAAGTTGAAAGCCGTTAAAATCACCAAGTCCTTTAATAAAAATTTCAAATTTATGTGAAATAATAAAAACAACAGTCCTTGTTTAATTGGAGTATTGATTTAATTTTCACATAAATTCAAGACTAGTATAAGTGGAGAAATATATTTATTACAAGTGTATATGTATTTACCACTTAGATGTTATCTATTCACATCAATGTGATTACTGTGCTCAAGAAGAAAGTTTTAGGCTTCGATTAAAGTTGGTTTAATTGTTAATATATGCTCTATATTGCGTTATATTTCTATATATAGATGCCCAGTTGGAAAACAATTATGATATACCACTAGATGATGAAGATGGATATGTTGGGGACAATAATCTACCTAAATATTATTAACGAGGGAAATGTTGTACAACCCAATTTAATAAGATTGTATTTTGGATAATATAGTCATTTTATTTTAAGCAAACATTACAATTTTTTTGCCAGCATTTTCATTGACTGAGCTATGGAATTTATTACATTCGTTAAATTACTTAAGATAGAATTAAGTGTGTAATTAGTTATCAATATTTTTTATTACATCGAGTGATTCATCACAATCTAAATAATTTATCAGACACTCCAAAACAACAATGTGTATATTGGTGAGCAAGTAGTACGTAGTACAATGGTATCTTCTAAGGCACTTGTTGAGGGCATTCGCAAAGATCATACTTCAATACAATTGAATGATGCAGTATCCATAGTATAAGTTCTTGTGACTAAAAAATAAGATATTTATTAGTACAATCTTCAATTACCAATTTTATTTTGCTCTGGTTCACCTTTAATGCTGTTTATTCCAATTATTTTTAGTAATCGCTTATCTGCATTTGTAAGAAGAAGATAATTTACAGCTTCATGCTTGCATTCTTATTAATTTTGCTTTTACTATGCACAGCCTATAAAACAATTAATACTACACACTGTTACTTAAATATAATACATATTAATAAAGTGGATAATAATAAAATTAGTACATATATCATTATATTTTGAACAACTTGTGATTGTAGTTTCAGCAAATATTAAATTAATATATGAAGTCATCATAAATATTAAACATGAATGTTTTACTTTTTCTCCACTTTTCAATAACTTTACTACTATGTCGTAAACAATTTAACTGTTCACTGACATGATGCCACATAGTTACCAAGTTTCCAGTTGAGTTTATTTGTTAACAACACTGGATATTATTCTGCAAAATCTAGGAATGCTTTCCAATGGTCTTGATCACCTTCATTTTAATTTTATTGAGTACCTAATTGACTTATCTAATTATGTTATCGAAAATACCTACAAATAAAATGAAAAAATGTATAATTCTAGAACACATATTATGCACCATAAGCATATTAGTTACCAGGACGATGTACTATTTACAAATGAATAGACATTTTCGAACATCTTTAGATGTTTACTACCTATCATATCATATAATTATTATAATCCGCCGTTTTCTCTTATGCTTACATTTGAAATATTTTATTACCGCCTTAACTTCCATTTATTATATCTCGCTCTTATACATTGCTAAATACGCAAGCAATGATGTCTCTGTCTAAGGCGAGACCCTCAATGCTGTCGCTTGAAGGCGATGTATTTGGGCGAGAATTAGTATCGCTTTCTATCATAGATATGCACACGTGGTACGAACTAGGTAGACAGAAGTCGATGTATAGATATCTATGACACACGTAGTGCCACTGCAGGACTGACATCATAAGTAATAATATTTATACACTTTTTGACATTTGTCATAATTATCTTTTGACGTTTGTTATAATTGTCATCTAAACATTTTAAATTTGTCAACAATGCTTGCCTCCTAAACAGTATAGCCAAATATTATATAAAATATAGATGTAGAAAAAATAATATTTAATAGCTTTATTTATAATAATTAATTTGTAACTGGCTTTCATGTAATAGTATTTTACTATGGGAAGGTATATATCCCGAAATATTAATTAATTAATTTAATTTTATTATTTTGAAATTATTCCGGCCGATCGAAATTTGTAGTGGTACTGAACCGTCGCCTTTAGTTCGTACTTTGGTCGTATCGGTTGCCAAAACGACTCGACTATATACTTGTCGTTTAAACAATTAAATTTGTTAATAATACTTGCCTAATAAATAAAAAAAGAGAGATACGAAATTCTGAACAGACTCCCGGCCCAAATTACAACCTATAACTGGTGACATCAATTTTAGGCGGTAAAATTAAATTTACATATCTGTCTGAAATATAAAGTCTGTACCAAATTAAATTGTATATAGATTCTTCAGAGATAAATTCACAGTTAAGGCAATACAATGGTAAATTTGTAGTCACAACACATGAAAGTAAATAATTTCGTCTAGAAAACAAGCGATGTCATAGATGTCAAAGTATTTGACAATTGATAGCAAAAGGCGAATGTAGTACGGTGTTATTTCCTTGCCTTGCTGTCAACCAATAAGATACAACTATGACTTGGGTCTGTTCAGAATTTCGTCTCTCTCTTTTTGAAATAAGGTATAGCTAATATAAAATATAGGCGTAGAAAAGTAATATTTAACAGATTTTGTTATCAAGAATGATAATGAATATACTTGGAAAAATCTCTAATAGATAACGAACACCATATACAGGCATATACGAATTAAAAGGTCATATATGCATGCACGGAATGGATGCACAATCTGCTCTAGAGTCGGCATTACAGCAGCCAACGTACAGACACGTGTTTCAATCTACTATGACTTCGTCAGTGTGTGACGAGCTTACTGCAATGCTCGATGAGCTCAAGACCCCCGCATATCGTCTTGCTATTTACACAAAAAATGGATGAAGTCATCACTCAAAAACAAATGAATGCTGAAAATCGACTTTTTTGCCAAAATGAAATAAAATCAATATACAAATATTTTTTCAAACTTTTTTTATTTCGCTTTTACTGAATTTTATTCCATACTATATAGGTGTGTATATAGAATTTTACATCGCAACATATGCGAAGTTAATTCTTAATACATTCCTCTACTCTAAAGGGCCTGAAGCATTTGAAGGATAATATTTGCCGCCAAGATATTTGTCAAATATATTTTACAGTTTTATTAATAGTTCGACAATATGTTAGTATTTTAATTTGTTAATGTTTTTAATTAACTGATGAAGATAATATCTATATTATCGAAACGTTTAAATATCTTCATTGTTGTTGCCCGAAATCCTGATAATGTTTTTGGTATTTTTTTTAGTTCATAAACAAGTTAAACATTTTATAATTTACATATACACATTTACAGAAAAACAAACTATATTATTATTATATTGACTCTTTTTTTTCAACGATTAAATATAGAAAGATTGTCTGCTCCACTCGAGCAATACATAAGACATCGTCGCCATTTTTAAATAAAGTTTTTGAGGAATGTCATCAAATAAGAACTCCATATTAACATTTTATTCTAAATAGTAGACCACTATTACTACTCAAATCACTGGAATCCTAACGATCTAATTTGTATATGCGTGCATGGATGAATGCACATTCACACTGTGAATAATAACGCACGTACACGTGTTTCAGCCTCTGTAGACCTCATCAGCATGCGACGTGTTATGATGGCTTCTTAAAAACTCAGACCCTCAGTATATCTGTCGACGTGTATATCAAATGGCTATGAGAACGCGACACATGTTGCCATACGAGCAACTGGAGAATATCTACGTTTGATTTAAAAGTCATTTTGCTTACTTTCAAGTATTTTGTTATCTATGTAGAGATTGATTTCAAAAGAATTATCAAAATTTCTCATTTTACATTTATCAATTTTAAGCTCAATTTCAAGATCTTGGTCAAAATTGCGCCAAGTTGAGTTTTTTCACCAACATATTTTAGTTCATTTTAAAAGTCCTTACAATTCCCAAGTGCAAAAGGCTTTACGTTGTATTAATAGTGCAGAATATTGGCGTTCTTCATTTTAAGTTCAATTAATTGACATATGTAAAATAAGACAATTAAAAATATATTAGACGAAGTAAGAAGCTTCTAGGGTTGTTGTACAAAAGAGTACATATACAGGGTCATTCTAAATATATGCGTCAAATTTTGTAGGCTGAATCCTGGGGTTATTATGTTCATAAAAGTCATTGAGAAAGAATAGGTAGGGAGACGACGTCACGTGATCAAACCGGGTACAGGTCCGCCATATTGATACTACACTTACGTCAAACAGGTAGTGTTGGTAAAAAAAGTGGAGTGTTTGTTAAGTGCATCGTGTATTAGAGTTATATAATAAGTCAAATATTAAAAGACATTATGGTTTCTTGGGCTCTACGTAGCTGCAACAGCAGAGACGGCGTTGATAAGTCCGGACTAGGTGAGGCAGCCATATTGGTCCCACACTTAGCCCCGCCCAATGCTCCCGTTTTGAGAGTATAGCAAAGATGCTTTACAGCGTCTCCATAGTAATTTTCCGCAATGATAAGAGTTCATATGAATGTATGTTTTAAACGGCATAGTTTTAAAGTTATAGGGTGTTTAAAAGTAAATTTAAAATGTTGTTATAGTATAACTAACAAGATTTAATGTGATACCTGTTTCTGCGAAAATATTCGTTTTGAAGGGAAAATATTTGTCATTTCAATATTATTGTGTCAGTTTTGTCAGGGTATTGTCAAAGTTTTCTAATATGAATTAATTGCTCGTGAGTTTTTGAACGGTGAGTATCCATACCGATATAGGGCGAGGAGCTCCACAACCGTGGCCTCCGCGATCTCCAGAATTAATAAATTCTTTAGATCTTTTTCTCTGGGGTCAACTTAAATTACTAGTTTATGCAACTCCCATTGAAAATGTTGATGAACTGAGAAATCGTATTGTTGCAGCATTTAAGACAATTCGAAACACCCCCGGTATTCTTGAAGGCACTCATCATGTATGAGTAGATTTTATTGTATGACCTATTAAATTTACTATTAAACATCATATAACATTAAAAACTTAGTCGTTTAAGACATACATTCATATGAACTTTTATGATCATAATAACCCTAGGAATCAGCCCATAAAATTTGTTGCATATATTTAGAATTACCTGTATACTGGATATTTTATTAGTGTTAACAAGGAAACTAATTGGCAATAGCTTATGATAATTTATTTAATATATATATATATATGTATATACATACAACCAAAGAGATTCATTGAATAATTTGGAAAATTAACAGTTAGAAAATGTAATAATTACGCATAATATTTGGCAAGAGGACAAGTACAGGAGACGACTACATTATATATACAATTTCTATAGTCACTTGCATATTCATTGCTTGATGGTGTTTCACTATGAATATATAATAATTTAGAGAGCTGCATGTATAGATGTTACCTGAACAACACAAACACTATTAGATACTGAATGAACAAGTAGGTAATAGATCGTGTTCTCCTCTATAATTGTCCTTCCGCTAAATTTTCTAATATACTATCAATTTTACCAAATTTAGGGAACTCAAGATGAGGATGCCACTGATGATGATGCTGAAGATGAAGAAGACATTGTAAACACACAAAGCTCAGAACGTAATGGTCACGTCGACGGTGGTGACGTTCAAGAATCTACTGTTGATGTCACTGCTTCAGAAGAGATGGACGTAGATTCAACGCCACCTACAATATCTAATGAAAGGTAGAATCCACAAATAAACATGTGTGTTAATTGTATTCTAATCGTATGTTTTTGTTCAAATTCAAGATTGGAGTTCTTTAAAAGCAATTTGCAACGTACTTTCCGTGAGACCAGATCTCAGTCTCTTAATTTACTGGAGTTTCGTGAGAATCTCAACAAGGATATGGCTAATCCATTTACTCAAAGTGAAATTACAGCCGCTATTGATACAATGACCGATGATAATCAAATTATGTTATCAGGCGGTACTGTGTATTTAGTTTAGAAACATATACACAATAAGAATTATGAATGTATATCTCTTCTCAGTTATATTGTATAAGAATTTGCTATAATTTAATAAAATTTATATTTTAGTTTTGGTCTCTTTTATTTTGAATTCTATACGTACTAGTTACATATCAATTTTTTTAACAGAAAAAAATTAGTTGACATTTTATAAAAATATTTTTATTTAATAGTCCAAAATATTTACAAGTTTCCAAAAATTTTGTACATAATTAAATCCTTAATTTTGTATTAATGTTATCAAGTAAAATTGCAGTACATTTGTGTAATGTACAGAAAATAAAATAGTAGGACATACACACTTATAATATCTTTAACTTAATACATATGTCTCCGATTATATGAGCCTGCATGATTCCCTCTAGAATCATAATCAAATCTGTTATTTCGATTACGATATACTTGCCCATATGGTTTATCGTTTCTCCTATCATAGTTATAATTTCTTTCTCTACGAGAAACTGGAGACATATCGGGGCGTTTTGGAAAAGTATCTACTTGCGCGTGGCCACGCAAAATCATGTCCTTTAAGTTCGTTTGTTTCGGGGATTGCAAGTGCGATGTTGTGCTCTCTTGTGATGTATTTTGCGAGACATTTCTGGGCTTCAACACTAATTTTCTTTGATACAGTGCTATACCGTTCAGTAAACGCAGCGCGTAGGGTACAGACACACTATGTTTGAACGTTACAAAGGCGTACCCTGCTTGCCTGCCCTCTTTGTCCGTTGGGATTTTAACTCTTTCTAAAGGACCCGCTTGTAAGAATAATTCGTACAGCAATTCTTCTGTTATTTTGGGAGACAAATTACCACAATAAATTGTTCTATCACTATGTTCCATTATTTAAAAATATGAGAATTAAAAAAGTCCTAAATAACACAAATCTTCGAACTTTAAGTTAAACGTCAAATGCAGTCAAATGACGGTTATTGCAATTACACAGTACACAGTGCAATTAACAAAAGATTTACAGTTAAAGCAGATTTCGACTTTATCATCACGTTCTGGAATTTTCTTATTTTCGGTGTTTGGGCTACATTCTGGGCTGCGTACGGTTGCGGCCAATAAATATCGGGCAGCAATTTTTTTGATTGTAAACATCGTCATTATTAATCCGTCATCTTATATAATGTTATATTCCCTTTCCTTTATCTATGGTCATATTATTAATCTGTCATTTCGAGAAAAGTCATGCCTCCTCATTTATTCTCCGTAGAGAAAGCTAAAATTGTTACCTTACTTGAAGAAGGTTTCATGTAAAACTCTTTAAATATCAAATAAGTGCCCAATATTTATTAGCCGCAACGGTACTTAAATATATCCACAGATATATCCCAAAATGTCTCAAATTACAAAGTATATCTTATAAGGTAGTAAATATCGTAAATATTAAGTATTGCCTTGATTTAATAGCGGTGATTTAATTTTTAATAATAATTTGAATATAATAACTATAATAAGCAAAATATAAGGAACGTATACATGGAATATGGAACGTACTTATTTACATATGTCATCGCATTTGATCGATTCAAAAGTAAACAAATTCTAACCTGTTGACTAAAGGTTTTCATAAATATAAGACAATTATAAAAATGATATTGTAATATATAAAAGAGAATATACAAATTAGTATCAATTCTTTATATATATATTTTCTGGTATATGTAGTTATTTACAAACACCTACAATGCAGCATCACATGGATTGCAATGAATTTGATAATTCCAAAAAATTAGAATCGGTTGTTAAAAGTGTTTCATTATTGTTATTACCTTCGCCATTGTGGGCAATTCATATAGATCCTAAATATGAATATATCGTGATATTGCATGTTCACTTGATCAATTTTTCCAAAGTGACTGTAGATAAAGGGGTCTTGATTACCTATGATGAACTGCAAAAGTGTATTAAGACTACGATTCTTATACATAATGAAATAATATCAATACCGTCGTTACAATATACAGTTCATACGATATCTGATTTATCTCAGTTGATTTATAATTTACACCAGTTGACGCTCTGCAAAAATTCGAACAATAGTTTGGAATATCCCCATTGCACAAAATATGTTAAGGCTGAAAACTATGAAAAACTGTGCAGTGTTTGTAATCTAAATAAAAGTGATGACTTTTATGAATACACTGATATCGATTCTTTTAATTGTAATCCTGAAGACAATATCGAACCTATTTTAAATGGTTATATTATTGATAATTCTTGTATGGATGTGCCAAAAGAGCAGTTACAGTCCCACTATAATTGCTCCTGTTGCAATGAAAGCTTTACATCAATAAATAGTTTGAATAATCATTTAGAAGTTAAATGTGAGTTGGCAAAAAACTATGAAGGTTCACCTAGATGTGAGACTGATGATGCAAGTAATAAACAACTGGAAGAAAACCTTACTAAATTTCAGTGTACCGACTGTGATAAAGTTTTCAGTGCCAAAGATCAACTGAAAGAACATGCAAGACTGCACTCAAAAAATAAACTTTATACTTGTACAGTTTGCAATAAATCTAATAGTCACCGATCTTCACATTACAAACATGTTCTTTCTCATCAAATAGAGAAGCCAAATTTGTGTAATGTATGTGGGAAAACATTTTGTCGTGGATATAAAATGGAAGACCATATGTTGACTCATACTGACAAGAAACCATACGAATGTTATGTATGCCACAAGAAATACGCTTCAAAAAATAATCTCAGGATACATGAAGAAACACATAAAGGTAATACATTATATGTAATGCAATACCTATAGTACTTATTTTCTTAATCTTCTTGCATTTATTAAGTAATGGATATTACAGCACGATTAAGTTTAAAATATATTTCTCTTTTAATTTAAAAATTAGTTGTTAACCTATTTTCTCATGTCAGCCATGTTACGTTGCATTGTACTTTCATGTAAAATTTAAATCGATTATATTTCAGGTAATCGACCATATTCGTGTAAAATTTGTTACAAAAGCTTTACAACACCAAGTAACCTGAGCACGCATATAAAAAGCTTACACAACAAAGTGAAACCACATGGATGTGGTGTATGCAGTATGTCTTTCTTGTACCCACAACTCTTGAAGATTCATATGAGAAAGCACACTGGTGAAAAGCCTTATAAATGTATAACATGCGGCAAGTCTTTCGCTAAGAAAATTCATTTGACAGTGCATGAAAGAACTCATACAGGAGAAAAGCCATTTATCTGTTCAATATGTGGCAAAGGCTTTACAACAACCGGCAATTTAAACAGTCACAAAAGAGTACACTTTAAAGAATCCTAATAATAACACTGATGATATACTCTTAAATAAATTTTTTGGTACATTGAGAGTTTGCATGATTTCTATTTTTATTGGTTAATATTCATCCATTGTGCCTTGAATTAAATTATTTTTTAGGGTAGCCTATGATTTTCACATGAAGTGGGCGACATTGAAAAATATTAATCATACTTTCTATCATTTTGATTAAAGGAATTGTGGGTGTAAAATTTGCACATTATTAGACATAGATTGTACGTGCATTTTGATAGCAAGCTATCTTCTTCATCGGTGAATAAAAATTTAGTTCGGAAGTTGATTGAAGAATGATGACTTACGAATATATGCATAATGTGTACTTTCTTATACGTAGTATAAGGAAGTATTGTGATGACGAAAATTTTCGACCTCGAGATTTTTGCAGATGTCCAAGTGGTTTTTAAAAAATGTCTGTCTGTCTCTCTGTGTGTGACCACGATAGCGGTCAAACCGGTATAGGTATCAATTCCAAATTTTATATTTACGAATATAATCTCCCTCTTGAGATCTGAATAGATTTTCAGTAAAATCGGCAGACCGGAAGTAGTAGTTTACTTCAGTGAAACAATCGAATTTTGCCAATTATTCGTCAACTATTAAGTTTAAACAAATTTGTAAAGAATTCATATATACTCAAAATGAAATTTGAGAAGAATTTTATTAAAAAAGTTTTTCGAAATTCCTACCGGAGATACTCTTATCGAAAATCAGTTTTTTGCGAATATTGCGCAAGTCATGCTTTTTAGACAGGTACGTTACGAGTATAAAAATATTTAGAGCTTAATTTTCAATATCTTTCGTATTAAAAAAATTCAAAATTCGGACCGCAAGTAACACTTTTGCTCTTATCGAATAGCGATTTTTGCAAATATTTCGTAAATTATGCATTCTATATATATTTCATATATTTGTCAAGAGTACAAAAGCATTGGATTTGAAATATTTTTTGTATAAATGAAATTTCAAAATTCGGACCGGAAGTAACACATTTACTCTTATCGAATAGCGATTTTTGCAAATACATATTTCGTAAATTATGCATTCTATATATATTTGTCAAGAGTATAAAAGTATTTAGAGTTGGATGGGAATGTTTTTTGTATAAATGAAAATTCAAAATTCGAACCGGAAGTAATACTTTTACTCTTAGCGAGTAGCATTTTTTTTGTAGAGATTTATTAAGAGACTGGAAGTACTTAGAATAGGATTTTGAATAATTTTTGTATAAAATAATTTTTAAAATTGTATGATTTGAAACGCTCACACGTAAAGAAAGTCGTGTGGTGGCCACACCTCATTTTTTTAAAAGCAATATGAATCTTAAATCTGAATATTTTCCAAGAATTTGCCTTGTGTGTCTGAAATTATTGGGATTATTGATACTTCACAAAGCAGAAACGTTTGAAAATGGGAAATTTTAACTTCAAAAGTTGCTGAAGACGCTCGCAACGTTTCTAAATTCTTTTTTAAGACTTGACATCACATTTTTTCTTGATATGTTGGTTTCTAATTGTAATACAACCTCTAGCCTTTTATCTCGTTTAAATTGAATATATTTTGTTCTTATGCCTTATGGAAATAATAAAATGCATATCGTAATCGCCATCCGACTGTCGCATATTCGCAACTCGCAACCTTGACATGTGTAGCATATACAGGGGGGTTATTCTGGAGAATAGCGATTCGATACCACCATTAGCGAGAGTAAATAGCGATGGCACGGGATATCGCAAAAGCGTGACGTACATAGCGAGTGTCGTTCCGACCTATTCTACACAAGATATTAGAGAAATTAACATCGAATACTTACCTTTTTAGTAACATTTTTAAGATTAAGTTTGCATTACTAACATGACATTGGTAATAGTGATAATATTATGAGGAAAAGGACATTTACATTTATGGAGATAGCGCAGGCCCAAAAGGAGCATTTAATACTGTTCATGTCAATACATCTATCAACAGATGCTTGGCCAAGAGCTGTTAATAAACTATTGTCAACATGTCTTTGCTAAATACCATGACCAAGAAAAGATATTGTACATAGAACCTGTGCAAAGTTTTATATATAATAATAGCGCACAGACCTCTGTTGTTATATATATATTCACTGAATAAAAAATATACAACCGCAATGTTTTGTTTATTATTTTAGATTCTAATAAAAATTTACAGCTAAATATGTTGGAATGGATGTACAGTTCTCGATAAATAAAATGGGACATATTTTTTAATTATTGTAAGTCAGGATTACAGATATTGTTGAAAATATTTGACATTTATAATAGATGTCATGCCAAGGCATTTCTTAATTATTTCATAACATTAATTGTTTTAGTAAAAGACTTACTTACACGAATAAAATTAAGCTAATACCGTAATAAGACGTGTCCCATTATATTTGTCGAGAACTGTAGCAACAGGCCTTTGATTAAATATGATATCGATATTATTAATCAGATCTCTTGCTACTGCTTTTGTCAAACGGAAATTTCTAATGAACTCCTCGTCTGTTATTGAAAAGGGCGGGTCCAAAGTGTCCCTTAATCCTTGTCTTTGTATCCTTAGCCTGCGAATTTCCCTTTTTCTTTCCAACAGGTAGATGGCTAGATATTGCCCATAGAAAGCTGCCATTGTCGGACAAATAAGAAACAGAAAATTAGAAATTACTTTCATTTTAAACTTTTATTCTATATCAAATGTCAACTAAAAAAAAGCAAGTCGGTAAAACAATAACAGTAATGAACTTATAAGCATATCATAGCGATATCGATAAATTATAGCGACCCTATTTTTGGCCTCGCTAAATATAGCGAGATATCGTTAAGTTATGACGTCAAAAAGAATCATGGCGATATCGCTATTGAAGTCATAAACTGGCCTTGACGGATAGCAATATCGCTATCCTCATGAGAATAAGCCCCCAGGTGAATTGCAAGAAATATCTGATGAAGTACGAGGAATCCGTCTACGAGGGTAAGGTAAAAAATTCTTGGCCTGACAGAGATGGCGTTCCAATCAGCGAAAATTTATAATTCCTGCCAGCATACACCTGTCATTAGTTCTTATGACAACTTTCAAATTGTTCTGTCAAGTAGTTTGTTTACACGAATTTTCGCAGTAGATGTCTTCCGTGTTTTTTGTTAAAATGGATAAACTTTTATATCGTGCGGTCATAAAATTCTTCGTTTTGGATGGATTAACCCCTAAGGATATTCATCCGACGTTGATAAAAGTTTACGGGGACTCAGCTCCTTCAATATCAACTGTTAAAAGTGGGCAGCTGATTTTAAACGTGGTCGCACGTTCCTCGAAGATGACCCACGTGACGGACGACCAAAAACCGCAACCGCACTAGAAAACATCGAAAAGGTGCACGATATCGTGTTGGACGATAGGCGTGTGAAAGTGAGTGAGATCGCTGAGACCGTGGGGATATCGAAAGAAAGGGTGCGAAACATCTTGCACGAAGAATTAGGGATGCGATGGCTCTGCGCAAGGTGGGTGCCGCGTTTGCTGAAAGCCGATCAAAAGCAAATGCGCAAACGACTTTCGCAGCAATGTTCGGACCGATTCAATAGGGATCCGACCGATTATGTGCGGCGATTTATTACCATGGATGACACATGGGTCCACCATTATACGGGTGGAAGCCGGTGGTTCAGCGCCAAAGAAAGCGAAGTCGATCTCATCTGCCGGAAAGGTCATGGCCAGTGTGTTTTGGGATGCGAAAGGGATCCTGTAAATTGATTACTTTGAAAAAGGCAGAACAATTACTGGCGAACATTATTCCAACTTTCTTTACAGCAGAGACGGCGCACAGTGGTCTGAAACGCCCGAAAAGCTGGTCAAAACTCGAAAAAGGTTCGGATTTGGCTGAAAATCAGTATGCTTTAGTTTTTTTTTCTTTCTGATTGTAGATTTGAGGTAAAAATGGTAAATTGCAAAATGGGGAGTCTTAAATTGCCAGTTTTATGTTCAAAAATACGATAAAATAATATAAAATTTGGCTTAATAAATTTTGTGTTGTTTCTCATTATACTTTTTATAATTATACTTACGATAAAGACAATAACAATTATGATAAGAATAGTAATAATGATAATAATGATAATAATTATGATTATTTCTTGGTAATTGCACTTTAAATAATTCAAAGTGACTTCTTCTAAGTTACTATTTGGTTCCGATCGTGCGCATATTAAATCTCTTCAAGATTAATTAAAAATATGTAATTATGATGTGACATATAAATGTGACGCGTCACATGTATAGGGCCGCGCAACCAAATACAAATAAATCAATTGCGAGGAGAATCGCAGAAAGTCGCACCTGAATTTTCGAATTTCTAGTTAGTTAGACATTCATTTGGGAAATGAATCAGCGAACAACGCGGAGTCTCACGGAAACATAACTTTTTTGACAATTTCGGAAAATTTTTAATAACAAATTATAAAAATTGTTTAAAAAAAGTAAAGTGTCAAAACATTATACCAATCTTCAGGCGCATCCTCCATCTTCTTGTTGAAGATATTTGCACGTTCACGAATTTTTGTGTGCACTTCAAATGTTGTTTTTGTCGTTTATTGTTGAACGTTGCACGTAGCAAGTTTTGACAACCGCGACTTTCACACAAAACTACACGTCCCGTAGGCGCGCCATCTATCTGGTATTCGAGAAATAGACGCGCAGGCACCTCGTTTACCGACTACCACACAAGCAACTATTTGAAAAAAAATGTTTTTTTAGGTTTTGACCAACTTTTTGGACGTTTCAGAGCACTGTGCGGCGTTGGAATAACATTTCATAGGTTAGTGTACAAAAAACTTGAGCGCGTGCGCAAAAATCGTGTCTTATGAAACTTGTATTTTAATATACTATTGAGTAGTCCGGACCAGGTGAGGCAGCCATATTGGTCTCACACTTAGCCCCGCCCAATGCTCCCGTTTTGAGCGTACAGCAAAGATGCTTTACAGCGTCTCCATAGTATTTTTCCTCAATGTTCCCGTTCCAACTGTTCACTTGACAAAAGTTGATTGTTCGCTGGACAGACCGTTCTCTTTCATGTGATCATCTTCCATTTGGTACTTTTGACTGCTGCCATATGTTAGAATTATACAGATTAAACCGAATAAACAATAATAATAAATTGTTTTGTAAGGGCCGGTTTTTCCAACACCGATTAAAATCCTCGGTTAACTCAAATATTATAATACCTACATTTATTTCTGCACAATACTTTTAATTTGCTTATCTTACTTTTCTGGTACCTTTCTTTAAAATTATGTGTTACGTTGGTATTGGAATATGTTAATGGCTTATGCTGCCGAATGCGCTCACCAAGTGAGTGTAGAATTTTTCCGCTCGCAAAAATGATGACAGCTCCACAACATGTTCAGAGTGAGCCTACAGTTCCTGTATACAAGAAGAGGGGTAAATCAAGTGCGAATAATTACAGACCTATTTCATTGCTACCAGTACTATCCAAAGTCTTTGATACTGTAATAAAGAACAGAATCGTGCAGTTTTTAGAAAAACACCAACTGTTTACCGAAGGCCAACACGGCTTTCGAGCAATGTTAGATATGGTGGAAACAATTCTGGAAGCGAAAGACGAATGTGAACAAGCTACAATGGTAAGTTATGACCTCAGCAAAGCATTCGACCGTGTCTCACATAAGACTCTGCGGAGAAAACTCTGGCAATATGGACTGAGAGGGTTAGCTTACGAACTATTAGCATCTTATTTGGACAACAGGAAACAAATGATATGGTGGCAGAATGGATTCTCATTGTAAATGCTGGAGTGCCGCAGGGATCTATTTTGGGACCGCTAATGTTTATTATTTGTATAAATATCTGCCGGTCAGCATCATGCATTGCAAAACAATAATATATGCAGATGAGACCTCGGTCCATGTACGGGGAAGCCCTGAGGGAACAGAAATTCTGCTAGAAACGGCAATGGAGGATGCAGAAACTTGGTTCACAGCCAACAAACACATGATAAACCAAGAGAAACACAGAGAATACACTTCAAATCAAATGAAGAAAATGTGGAATTGGTTAATTTCCTAGGCATAAATGTCGACAACCGGCTGACTTGGAACAACCACATAGAAGCACTATGTAACAGATTAAATATAGTCATCTTTGCAATACGCACAATAAAAAATTTATGCAGATTCCACAGTGTAGCTACCTATGGAATTTTCGTATGGGGCATGTCTGCGAGGATGAAGTACTAGTTCTACAAAAAAGAGCAATTGGAACTCTTTGTTAGTTAAAATACAATGAATCTTGCCCGGAACATTTAAGGAGTGAAAGAATACTTACTTTCGGTTAGTGCCTACATCTGTTCGTGTATTAAACATATGCATGTGAATATACCTAAATTCGCGAGCAATAGCAACTTTTATCGGTATGACACGTGAAAGGCAGATGAGTTGGTAATCCCATATCATTGCTTGGGGCCCCAAATTGTATACTTGTCTTCTCGAAAGTAAATATAATTATGAATAACAAGCAGTTTAACAAATCTGTAAAAACGATATTGACCTATTCTTGTTTCTATACCGTAGAGAAATATCTCGAGGATTTTTTTCCGCGAAAAGAATGTTAATTAAATTTATTATCATTCAAAACTAGGAATATCCCCACTCAGTTTTGATCCTTCGTGCACAGACTAAACAACCCAGACCGGCAACTACTTGAAAAAAAATATCCAAGATCTTCTATCCTTGTCACACATCAGTCAACTTGGTACGAAGATGGCGCTAGCAGCATATTGGCGCGAAATTTGAAATGAGCTTGTTTTTAGAATACGCTTATTAAATACGTTATTTATGTAACAAAAACATACACAAAAGTTACTAAAACTATGGTAATAAATATTACTTACTGTAACAATTATAGCCATAGTTTGAGCATCATATGTGTAATTGTGTGGTGTTACATATTAAATATGTGATACGAAATATGAATATTAATCTTTTACTTACATGTATTATAACATCCCTCTTACGGTGACCTATTATTAGACACAATAAACTACTACTACTCTATATAACATTAAGAGAAATATAATAATCTAATAAGTTAAGGTTGTCAAGGAAAACATAGGGATATAATAATAATAGTTTTTATTGATACATATACTTATACAATACACAACCAATAATGCGAAGACAATAATAATACAAATCTTGTGTAATATGACAAATAAAAACAAAACTAATATGTACCAAAAGGAAGAAATTCAGCAATAGTTCATTACTAAAATGCTGATTTTAAATTTGTCCTTTAAACTAACAGCAAATGAAATATATAACAGAAAAATATGCAGATGTAGAAAATTAATATTACAAGTCCATAGTATATAAAATTGATATTATACAGATTGTCAAAAATAAAATCAACAACAAAATAGTAATAATAATACTAATACACAAATCAAAAGGTATCAAACCTGCAAGGCAAAGAGCATGTCAAAAGTGCTCTTCTTAAACAAAGGAAATGCCAATCTTATCTTAAACCTGTGCATTTTGTTAACTTCATCCTGTCCAAACCCGCACACGTTATGGCCCATTATTCCCTCGTCGCATTTCATTATTCCCTCCGGGTATTATGAGTGTTATTATTAGCCAATGGTGATTAATATAATACCTACTTTATTGTTTAGTCGTCGATAAAAATGATTTCGTTGCTCCGTTTTTTTTTTAAAATAGTAGTTTATACAACGAGTCAATAATGACAGTTATTATTCCCGAGAGCTGAATTTACTCCCGAGCCGCGTAAGCGGCGAGGGAGTAACTCAGCTCGAGGGAATAATAGTCATTATTGCGAGTTAGTATACACTACTTTATCGACGACTAACTGAAAATTACTAAAAAAAATCAAAATAAGTAAACGATAAATGTATTTTATCGACGACTAAACAATAAAGTATGTATTATATTAATCAATATTGGCTAATAATAACACTCATAATACCCGTAGGGAATAATGAAATGCTACCAGTGAATAATGGGCCATAACGTTACCATTATTCACTGCATTCCGCCAATAAGAACATATAATGGGCCATAACGTTACCATTATTCACTGCATTCCGCCAATAAGAACATAACGTTCCTAACGTTGTCATAGTAACGATAGACAAGTCCGGCCATTTTACTGACTGCCTAACCATCAAACGTCATATTGATATAGTAATCTGACATTTTCGTTTACTTATTTTGATTTTTTTTAGTAATTTTCAGTTAGTCGTCGATAAAGTAGTGTATACTAACTCGCAATAATGACTATTATTCCCTCGAGCTGAGTTACTCCCTCGCCGCTTACGCGGCTCGGGAGTAAATTCAGCTCTCGGGAATAATAACTGTCATTATTGACTCGTTGTATAAACTACTATTAATGTTTGTTTAATTATAAAAAATGCAACATTAATATATATCATGCATTGGACCATCAATACTAAATATTAATTTATTTCGTTGACACCAGTTTCGGCAAATAGGTAAGTATGTCAATTATAAAAATAAGGAGCTATTTCTCATGTCAACCTGTTCGTATCGAATTCACCCATCTAACTAATCCCCTAAATCCCCAACGAATCGTCATTTAACGCATGTTCAAACGTATCTTCTAGTAATATCAGATGTTTTACATAGCACATACGCGTTTCAAGACCAACACCCCAACATTAAATAAATCATCGTAACAGGGTCACGTTTTATGCACGTCCAAGTAATACTTATTATGCCGTTTCCTTTTATCAAACAAAACTGATTATTCATTGTTGGTATAGTACGCCCAAGATTTATGATAAAAAAAAAAGGGGACAGTTTTAAAGGTATTTACTCTATACAGGCATTAATTTCTTGTATCAATTAGTTTTGTGTGAATGCATTCTTTGAAATATAACACCACTTTTCGACGTGTAAAAAACACGAAGTAAGGTAGCAAGCAATCAAACGTTAATTCAACACACCTTACGTTTATGTCACGCGATGGTGTAAGGTAAAATTATTGATCATTGCGGCAAGAGGTTACAGTGCACCAGGTCGATATTCTTTATTTACAATAAGAATTCCCCATTGTATATGTAGTCAGAGAAGACCGGCGTTTCCATGTAGTTAGCGAAGGAAGAGGTTGAAATAGAATGCCGAGTTAAAAAGGAGTTTAACTCCAAAAAAAAAAAAAAGTAAAGCCACAATAAGAAATGACCAAAGCCTACTTGTTTCTCTGTTTCTATATTAATTTCTTCGGTTTGGGTGAGTTAATCTTTCACTATATTTTGCGTGTTTACTCATTACCAGCGCTAATGTAAATATAATTAAAACGAAACAATTTTCAGCATGTACGATAGACTGTTTCAAATGCATTTCAATTAATAATGATTATCCACCGTGCGAAGACCCCTTTCATAACAATTACACGTTGGATATTTTCGAATCGCCCTGTATGGGTGGTCGAAAGGGTCGAGATGGTTTATTTCCGGCCACGTCTTGTATAAAAATAACTGGAATATTCGACGATAATGGTGAAATGGTCACGATTAGGGGTTGCGCCCTAGACAGCGGCACACTTACTACTGATACCGAATTAGTACGGATGTCACATTGCGGAGGATTTTATTATGACGACAGGTAATTTAAAATGAATGTTAGCGATATCTAATTATGTATTATGAGTTGTTGTTCTTATTTTTTTTGACAATTATTTTGTTAATCGATTCTCATGCACGCGTTTATTTTTTTTTTATTCTCTTATGCAATATTCTATGGGTGAAAAAAGGGGGGTCATTTATCATAAATAAGGGAAAGTGTCAATTTGAGAGAATTGATTGGTTCTTGATGAAATGGGGTACACAAAAATGTTAACCAATGAGGAGCAGGTATCGTGGGCGTGATGGCATTGTGGCATACCAAATACACGCGGGGCGACAG
The DNA here is from genome assembly GCA_963170755.1 of Amphimallon solstitiale. Classification (NCBI taxonomy): domain Eukaryota; kingdom Metazoa; phylum Arthropoda; class Insecta; order Coleoptera; family Scarabaeidae; genus Amphimallon; species Amphimallon solstitiale. Next base: position 112,454,396 of record OY720681.1, on the reverse strand, counting down.
ACAGTTATTGATGATCTTTGAGACTGCGTATACAAGACCGGCCAAAAGGTCCAAAACACAGACGCTAGTGTTTTTTTTATTTTTTTTCTAATTTCACACCACACTTGAACCTACTAGTTAAATATCCACGACGCACATAATTAACTCATAATAATTCCAAAGAAAAACATGAATTATTTACATTTTATAGCACACAATAAATTATTAGAGTTTGTAATAAAAGTACATAATTAATATAGACCGGACGCTAGATGTTGATGACTTATCACCCATGGGCGCACTATTGACATTTTCTATTTTTAAAGAGGTTTTAATTTTATTTATTTCATTAGATAACAAGTGGATGGTGATCTGTAAAAAACAAAATACGTTATTATTTGTTTATTTTGTAGTTCAAGACGAGTAAAGGAGTTTTTTACTAGCAATACTTTCTTAAGGTTTTCTTCTGTAAGATTAGTTCACTTTGAAGTATATCCTTGTAGATAGAAAACGTCCTTTCTACATCGCAACTGGTTATAGGTGCGTACTGGAAATATTCTTTTATTTCAGCGTATTTAGCAGTTAGATTTTGTGTCATTGTCCCCATACACAATTGCCGCAATGTTATTAAATCTAGATTTCTATATTAAAAACTGCTTCTAACTTTTGCCAAAGGCCACATCCGAAATCACTTGGAATACTTTTGAAATTATTAATAGCCTCATCTAATGTGGTTAATCCATCTTTTGGTTTGAAATTTCGATTTTCAAAATATGTGATTAGTTTAGGCAAATTTCCAAAGTGTTCCTGTGGGAAGAGGAACTGATTTTTTAAATTTGGGATTTGTGTTAGTTCCTTGCACTCAGAAATACTTCGAGCATCGTCATTTAAACATGTAACGAAATTTTGTAAACTATCGAAATTATCTGCATAAAAACTAGTAGTTTCTAACCATGTTCCCTATCTAGTTATTACTGGCGAGGGAGGCAGTGACAAAGATGGAAGTTTTTACCTGTAAAGAGCTACTCTCGATGGTGCTTTTCTGAAAACTTTTTTAAAAGCGGATACAAGGAGAGGTGTTTCTGATATATTCACAGATTGTGTGGAAAGCATGTGTACTATACAAGTAATATGCAGCACATAAGGATATGTTTCCTTTAATGGTCTGCCTGTTTTTAACATATATGCGGCACTGGCACTCAGTGGCGTAACAAGGGGGGGTTTTGGGGGTTAGAACCCCCCCCCCCATCGTAAAAAAGGGAAAGAAAAATTGGGTCATTAAGTACTTGTTAATTTTAGAAGTCTCTACAAATGCATTATTTTAACACGCTCTGATGGAAAGAAATTGAACCACTACCAGTACTGACAAATGCGAAAGAAAAGCGGGTTGGAAAAATGGACGATTATGGCATATCTTTGAAGTGAACCCCCCCCTCCCCCCATTGACCCCTCCCATGGTTGAGGTCTAGTTACGCCTATGCTGGCACTAATAAATAAAAGTATTTTTTCCTTGTACCTGTCGTCCGAATGAAGCATTTTGTGCAAATTCTCAGAAATGGTTTTAGCAATTGTTTCCGCATCAACTGTATTTATAACTTTAGATGCTATTACATATGCGTTATATGGAATAATTGGATGTAGTACACCAGCTACAACATTTACCACACATCGACAGTTTTGTCGGCACTTATCCATAGGTACTGATTTGAAAGATGTCTTCTAATGCATTCTACTGCGTTTGTGAAGCATTAAAAGTGCTTAATTCGCGTTATTACATATCAAAAACACTTTTAAAACAAATGCGTGGAGAATTTAACGAAATCATACGAACCAAGTACGAGCACGACATTTTGACCAATGACAGCACTGCGTCGGATTTATTTCCTTAAGGACTATAATCGCTTGGCAATGTATCAATTTCTCTTACCCCACCTGCAGTTGTTGCGACCACTTACCTCGCCCGCAAACTGCAGTCAAGCTTCCTCTATAGTATATTCCAATCTCTTTGATCCGAGGACTCATAAATTATCTTACTCAATGTTGAATTATTGTAGGGGTGGACTCCAGGGCCACCTATGTTGTATCTGAATGTATACATATTTTCAAGAGGGGCGTTTTGCCTCCCATAGATTTTTGAATATTCGCATTCAGTATTCAAGGAGATGACGCAAAATTATTTGTAATCTGGTTAGTTGTCAATTATTATTATTTTATGATATACTTACTGTATATATTTACAATAAAGAACCCTAAAAGTGAACGTAAACATGAACATAGAACGTAACGTAAAACGTGAACATAAACGTAATAATTCTAGTAACATAATGTCTAACGTCAAAAATATAAGTGTGAATAAAATAATCTCTTTTGTTATAAAAAAAATTCAACGATAGAAAATAAAATAGTTTCATAATTATTTTAAATATAAATAAATTGGAATGGATTCTGACAATAGTTATTCGAAGGAAATTAAATTGCTGAATGATCCAATGAAATACGTATATACAGTACACAGACTAAGTCTTGGCCGATGGGCGGAGTCTTATAGGTCAGTGCGAGACAGAGAAAGTATTCGGAAAAAGGAAATGACCAGCTTGCTCGTGTTTATCCTAATACCACGCGATCATTTAAATTCTAAATTATAGCAGGCGGGATTTTTTTTATTAGGTTGTCCAGAATGTCAATTATTGATTAATTAACATTTTGAAACGTCACTTTGACAATTCAAATTGTAAATTAGTACTTATATACCAACTTAATTTAAATTTCACAGCCTGCTCTAATTTAGAATTTAAATGATCGCGCGGTATTATAAGAAGTCACTGCGCATCTTGTGGGAACGACATCTCATCGGCCAGGTCTCAGTCTGCAAGCTGTACCTTCAAATGACTCATTACCTAAACTACCAATAAATAAAATTCTATTCATTAAAAACCTATCGAAGTTTGAAAACATTCAAATTCATTTGACTACATGGTATTTGTAAAAAACAAAAAATATAAAATAAATAAAAATTATACAGATAAAATGAATATTTTGTTTAATTATATATAATTGAATATCAAATTATGAAAAAAGAGAAATACTTTCCAATAAAAGCTATTGTTGATAAACATTAAATTATTAAAAATTTCCAAGCTGTATTTCTAAATTAAAGAATGGTTAGGACGTTACCGAGTCAACACATAATATATCCAAATATCTTTAAAGGTAATTATTATTAGTTTTATTAAGTCATTTAAAAGCACATGTTTTATTTAGATGATTACCCCCTTATGGCAGGATTCCTGTCAGAAGTTCTAAGCAAGATACAATAACATCATTTAGCCGGTTTTGTCCAGGTCATGTGCGAATTGAAGAAGTTCAACACTTCCAAGAAGTGGGACAACAATTTGAATGGCACGTTGTATACAATTTCGGAAACATCATTCAATTGGGAGATATTGAGAAGATATGCAGAACAATAAAAGAACCTCTAGACGTATATAGTCAGGACGAGAATTAGTTTAACAGATTATGGTATGATCAACATTATATACCGTCAAACGGGGTGAATCGGGACGATTTTTAGACATTTTTATTAATATTTTCTAGAAGGAGATAAAATTTAGGGGAAAGTGATCGCAGTTAATACAGCTACTAAAACATGTATTGGATGACCTTCTCATCCGCATTGATTAATTAAAAAAAATAAAATATGGGGTGTCCCGATTGACCCCGCTTTGGGGTGAATCAGGACATCCTATTTAAAACCGTGCAATGTTCATGACACCCCGCGTCTGGGGTCAGTTGAGACAAAAAGATTCAAAAAATGTATTTTTCATGGTTTTTGAGCTAAAAACATCAAAATACAACATAAAAAATAGCATTTATTTCAAAGTTTTCACAGCATAGACATCTAAATAAAAAACATAACTCTATAAAAAATGTAGTATAACACAAATATTTTGCATTCCTCTGTAGGAGAATAGAAAAAAAAAGCATGTCTTATAGCGTCGATTGTGGTATATTATACAAGTCTTTTGCGTTTCGAAGCAATATTTGGCCTCTTTTGAGCTGCCTCAAAGCCGTTTGAAGGTGTTCTGTTCTATAATTTTGATACACTTTACTCCTTTATATTTTTAATGACAAAGAAGCTTCACGACATAATCGAATCAAAGTCTACTTAACATCCAGACAATACCCACAGGTACATTATATTAACGGGACAATACTTCAATCCTATAATAAATACCTTTTCCAAACGAAGTTTTTCGCCGGTTATAAAAACGTATAATTATTGGGCAATATTTGGACACCTGTAGCAACGTGCACTTGCGCACTAACTGACGGCTACGCACTAAAATGGAACAGCTGATATGTCAGCAACGGAATCCCGTACTACGCACCCTAAAAACGTTGGCCACAGGCATCAAAATCGTGCATATGTAAATAAACGTCTAACTGTCCCGATTCACCCCGTTTGACGGTAGGTACCAGGTTTTATCATGTTCTTGTTAAACCAATTTAGTGATATCTTTTATAAATAAAAAATGACAATAGACTGATTAGTTTTTATTTTTTTATTGTAAAATGCTGAAGTCAAAAGATATATATTAAAGAAAATTAAATAAGTGTATAACATTAATCTTGATAATTGAGCACTTGTGAATTTTAAACAATTAATTAGAAAGAAAAACTCGTTTCACAAAAATATATATGATTTATTTCATAAACTAAATGTACATTTCGTTTGCCAAGCAAACATCATCGGTAGTAAGTATACAGATTTATTCGTGTTTTTACATTATATATATGTTCGAACGTTTGCAGTGACAAACCTTCTTATTGTAGTAAGTTAAGACCTCTATAAATCTAACCGTGCTTTTATTACAGTAATATTGTATGGTGGGTGTTTACTGAATGTGTAAGGGTAGTATGAATTCTAGGAAACTCTGACTAAGTGGAGAAACATCTGTGTTTAATAAGTTGTTTTTAAATTTCTTCATATAAATACTTTCCCACATATTTAAATTTTTACATCTAAGTAGTTCTTTTGATAACTTGTACATTATCGATTGAAAATGTATGTCCTGTGTTTACAAAATGATACGCTAAAGCTGATTTATCACTATTGTGATTTTTCAAATGAAGCAAATGTTCTGATGCCCTAATTTCTGCGTTTCTTTTTGTTTGTCCAATATACACTTTATTGCAATTATTACAATCAATTTTGTATATTCCTGAGTATTTTAAAGGGTCTGACTTTTCAATGTTGTTATGTAATAGACTCTTAGTATTCTGTTCATTGACAAATGAAGGCATTAAATATATTGTATCTTTTACACAAGTTTGAAATTTGATATTCCCATCTTTTATTTAAACAAAATTTACAAAAAACTTTTTTGTTTTCTAATGTAGTTCTGTTGGTAATTAATTTTTTCCTTTCTAATTTACGTTTTATTCGATCTATTGTATCTTTCTCGTACCCGTTCTCAGCGGCTACTTTGTATATGTATGCTAACTCTTTATTATAATTTATTTTAGAAAGTGGGGTGTTCTGTGATCTGTTGAGAAGAAAAAAGAATGTAGTTTGTTTATGTCTGAAGGACGTGTACGAAGTGTTATGAATATAATTATCTGTATGTGTGGTTTTTCGGTATATGTCAAAATCAACTTTAGCGTATCATTTTGTAAACACAGTTTTCAATCGATAATGTACAAGTTATCAAAAGAACTAGATGTAAAAATTTAAATATGTGGGGAAGTATTTATATGAAGAAATTTAAAAACAACTTATTAAACACAGATGTTTCTCCACTTAGTCAGAGTTTCCTAGAATTCATACTACCCTTACACATTCAGTAAACACCCACCATAGTTTTACAATATTACTGTAATAAAAGCACGGTTAGATTTATAGAGGTCTTAACTTACTACAATAAGGTTTGTCACTGCAAACGTTATACATACATATATATAATGTAAAAACACGAATAAATCTGTATACTACCGATGATGTTTGCTTGGCAAACGAAATGTACATTTAGTTTATGAAATAAATCATATATATTTTTGTGAAACGAGTTTTTCTTTCTAATTAAGTGTATAACATTATATACAATTATTTTATTTATATAAATGATATTATAATTAAGAAAAGGCTTATCAATACTTTTAACAAACAAGTCTAAAATTGTTGATGGTGGTGAAATACATGGTGGTTTTATAATTTTTTTCAAATAACTTTTGTCAGAATCCATTCCAATTTATTTGTATTTAAAATAATTATGAAACTATTTCATTTTCTATATCGTTGAATTTTTTATCAAAACAAAATATTATTAATACACACTTATATTTTTGACATTATATTACTATTTTATAGAATTATTACCTACGTTTATGTTTACGCTACGTTCTATTTTCATGTTTACGTTCACTTTTAGGATTCTTTATAGTAAATATAGCAAGTATATCATAAAAATAATAATTATTGACAACTAACCAGATTACAAATAATTTTGCGTCATCTCCTTGAATATTGAATAAGAATATTCAAAATTCTATGCGAGCCCAAGCGCTCCTCTTGAAAATATACATTCAGATACAATATAGGTGGCCCTGGAGTGCGTGTCTACAATAATTCAACATTATATAGTGCTGTAATCTGATTATATATTTTCTTTATAAGTATATCTACCATATAACCCAGGGTAAAGATGATGTTAAAAGTTATAATAATTTCCTTTCACCCTAAAGTAGGACTCCCTGAAACTAGATGATAAAACATTACATTTAGTTCGTGTGCACATTAAAAAAATAAGAATAATATTTTGCTTAAAATGGCACTTTTCTTTATTTTGTAAAAACATTCTTTTCCCGTTAATTCTTAAAACGCTGTTAGATATGACGCTTTTTAATGTACATGAGGTGATTGAACGTCTTTCTTTTCCAGGTATGTTCGAGGTTGCGTACAAAGTTGTAACGACGCAGATGCTTGCAATTCAACAAATCAAATTCCGGCCCAATACATAATGTATTATTACACGTTATGTGCTTTCTATTGCCTTTTGAGTAATTTTTATATCAATATTTTGTAACAGTGGTCCAGCTTAATAAGTAAATACGTTTTTATAACATATCATGGCGATAAGAATAAACAAACAAAACACAACTAATAAAGAACATTTGTTTTAATTATGATGAGTTTTCATTCAATCACTGTCCATTGTTATTTTAATACACTTAATAAATACATAATAATAAAAAATAATTCGCACAAAAAGTGTTTTAGTTTAAAAAAATATTATATGCTAAAATCATGGCAGTCTATGATGTACTGAATTTTGGTTTGGTTTCCTGATCAGTAACTGATCTGATATATATGGCATCTTCAGGTAGAGGTACTGGAGGATTATCTTCGCTTAAGAAATATGAACAGGATATTGCCAGAACAGATCCTACAATAATATTGTTAGTTAAATATAATGTTAACCTTTTTCAAATACTATACCATTGTGACTGAAACTAAGAGAGGTGACTGAAGTATGATACTGATGAAATTGACACAGTCTTTTTTTATTAAATCCATCCCAAATATTTACATAACCATCCGAACCACCTGTGGCAAATGTATTGTGAGTAGGATGGAAACTGGAAGAAAAATATATATATATACTACACTAACAAGTGATGCAATAATGAAGTTATACTTACCTAATCGCATTGACAGGATAAATTTTTTCTAACCCATCTTCTTTAATTCTGTGACACTTAAATGCATATTTTTTCTTTTGTATTTCCGGATTTGTATCTAAATACTCCACAGCTACCCTTCCTTCTATACTGCTCAAAACAAAACCTTGCTTATTTGGGAAACACCTTATGGCTCTAGTTTGATATTTCAAGCTGGATTCTCTTTTTTGCAAAGTGTACGACATATTACGAATATCCCAAACTAATATTTTTCGACCAGCTGTACCAACAACCAATTTTTCTCCGCATACACTCATTGTATAGACTTTGTCCCCTTGATTATAAGTTCCACTGCAAATAGGTGCCCTGGGATCCCATAACTTTAAAGAACCATCCCAACTGCCAGTAATAATCCCATTGACTTCACTGCAATATTCCACACAGCGTATTGCATTGCCATGTGTTCCTACTGTTGCTTCTGAAATATTAGATTTTTTACAGTAAGTAAATTTACTTTAATAACATTTAAAATACTTACCTGCTGTAGTGTTAAAATCAAATGTTTTTAAAGTTTTATCAAGACCTCCACTATATGAATGCACTGCATCCTACAATATTTGAGCATTGATTTTTATTAATTTTAAAGTTTCATTTATACTTACAGTAAAGCAACAATCCAAAACAGGTGCATCGTGCGAATATTTGTGTCTCAAATTATTCGTTACAACATCGTACAATCGAACGCTAGAATCCCATGAACTTACTAATAAAAATTGATTTGTATTTGCTCCAAACTTTACAGAGGATATGGCATCTTCTGGAGGTGATTTTATCTTGTATTCGGTTTGTGACTTTATTAACATTTTCCAAATTAAAAATATATCAAAATACTTTAAAACAGTTAGGTTAAATTCCTTTTAGGGACTGTTCAGAAATGCATATGGAAAGTACTTTTCAGAAGATACTAAATGCTTAGTAATTCTACAGGTAATATAAATCCCTGTATGTTTCTCTATTTATATAATTAAATGTGGATTTGATTCTGCAATTAAGAGTTACTTTTAAGAAAGAAACATATATATAGATAAAAACGTTCTAAAATGTTTGTTTTTATTTAGATTTTGCTAACGTCAATTCACTCAAACGTATGAATTGTCCGAATGGTCCGAAGTGTCAACGTACGGAGTTCGCGTGGTGATTGCTGATTTGTAGCAGTCATGTTAATATGATTTAAATGGTTATATTTTACTGTAGACAAATGATGATACATTTTGCTATATACCTTTTGCACTTGTGCACATTAATTATAGGTAATGATATTAAAGGCTTTGACGACACAATTTTATTTAACATAAACTGGCCTGGGGATACATTTGATCAAGCTTATGGGAATTCCGAATACATTATAGTTAGTAGTTCACATGAAGAAAAATATAAATGTGTATTACCTAGCATAGAAGAAAAGGAGTCCACGGTATTAGATACATATGAGGGTCCGACACCTTTGGAACTCATATCACCTCTTTTCTCACAATCCTCGTGTTCCTATCGACTGGAATCCTATTGGACATATGAAGTATGTCATGGTAGATTTATAAGGCAGTATCACGAAGATCGGGAAGGGAAAAAAGTCAAACTTCAAGAGTATATTTTGGGACAATGGGATAAATCACAGTATCAGATACTTCTCGACGGTCTTAAGGAATTATCCGATGAAGAGAAAAATGCCCCGGCGCCGACAAAAAAAATTGATGGAATAAACCTACCATATTTTGAAATTTTAATGGGTAATGGAACTGTGTGTGAATTAAATCAAAATAAACCAAGACAGACAAATGTTGTATATGTTTGTTTTATACATGGGAAGCATGAAATATACTCTTTAAAAGAAACTTCAATATGTCAGTATGAAATTGTAGTATTATCACCATTATTATGTGCACATCGTAAATACAAACCTCAAGATACTGGTGACAATCATATTAATTGCATTCCAGTGGAAAATAGCCCAAAGAAACCTCATAATTTATTAAAAATGAAAGCTGAAAGTAATAAATTAAGGAGAAAAGCTGATGTTGAACCGATACGAGTAGAATTTTTCCCACTGGATTTTAAAGATAAAGAAGAACCGAAACAAACAGTGGAAACCCCTCCAACAGATACATCACCAGTAGAAAGCTTCTTATCAGGAAGAAATTGCCTTCATGGGGGAACAGGTTGGTGGAAATACGAATTTTGTTATGGCAAGTCTATTGAGCAATATCATATTGAAAGAGATAAGAGTAAAACATCAATTAGTTTAGGAATATTTGACAAGGAAAAGCATATCGAATGGATTGAAGCACACCCTCATAAGAAACCAAAGCCCGTTGCAACGAGGACACAACTGTCTCATTTTTATTCTGACGGTAGTATTTGTGATAAAACTGGGAAACCAAGGCAAACTGAAGTCAAATTAAAATGTCTTGAAAACACATCAAATTTGAATGCTGTGTCTTTATATCTTTTGGAGCCGAAATATTGCGAGTACATCCTCGGAGTTGAGTCACCTTTAATCTGTGATATATTAGCTCATGCAGACGAACATGGCTTAGTGGAACAATATGAAAATATTAAGGAGAGTGATGGTAATATTCCTAAGTTGACTGTTATAAAAGTTTAAGTTCTATGTGTAAAATTTTTAAATAAATATTTAAGTACAGATATTTTATTTTATTTATAAAATATTTAATCTTCTTTCATATGGCTGAAGCATATTTAATTGAATGTATAATTATTGACTTGAAACATAATTAATTTAAAAATTATCAATTAAGAATTAAGTCGGATCATTAAAAAGAATTGGCGGGCAAATTTGTGTAAAAAAAATACCAATGTTCTCTGATTTTTGTAGTGATTATAGGAAAAACGTTTAACTGCTGTCTGTGTAAAATTTATGCTAATATGCTCATTTAAACTAATATATATACAAAATGCCCTAAAGATTGCAGTTAGTGAAAAGATAAACCAAATAGATGGTAGGACCATACTGAAGGCAGTTCGAGAAGTTCGGAAGCGTGTACAAAAATGTATTGAACTACAAGGTGGTATTTTTGAACATCTTCTATGAAAAAATCAGTGATTTTTATTTTCTTTTAATGATAAGTTTATGTATAAAATAAAGTTTATAAAACTAATTTAGCTGTTTTCGTTTATTCATTATAACTCAAGTATTTTTAATCCCAGTAAAAAATGTCTTATAAGATTTTTTGTTTAAAAATTAAAGTTCTAGCAGAAAATGATATAATATACAGGGGTTTCCATTTGAAAAAAAATATTTTTCGGCAAAACTCGAAAACGCGTTACTCATTTGTTTTTTTATTCTTCCATCTTAAAGAGCGTTAAAAGTACTACAAGTTTGCTAATTTAAACAATCTTGTATCTTTAATAATAACAAAGTTACCAATGGTGAACACTTAATTTGGATTGCCCTGTATATGAGTACTTGATGAACAGGTGAAGATTTAAGGAATACCGTTTTTGCTATTGATACTGATAATTATTTTGGCAAAAATTGTCCTTGTGAAATTCTAAATGTGGTTCTACACCAGTGGTTCTCAACCTTTTTTCGCCTAGCGCCCACTTACTGGATTTTGTATAGATCCCAGCGCCCACTTAGTGGATTTTGTATAGATCCCAGCGCCCACTGCAGAAAATCGCGAAGCGATACGTCATGGACTACGACTATGGATTAGGTATGGACTAGTTAACCTGGGCACAGTAATTAAAACAAGAAGTAATAAATTCTACCTCTAAATTTATTTAAAAATATTAATTAATACAAACAAAAATTATTATTGAATTTTATTTAACAAAATTAAATTAATAAATTTGTGAGCCCAACCCATGCAGTCTTCACTAATGCGATCCTTCAGGTTGGTGCTTGCTCACCAGCTCTTTCACGCGAGGAGTCAGCAGAGACAAATAAAGCCGCAAGTCCCCTCTGTTGACCATGTCCAGCCTTTTCCTCTTGTCTGAGTGCAGAAATGTAGCCGCACTAAATCCGGTTTCCACTAAATATGAAGTCGGAAACGTGAGAAGAAGCTTGTGAACAATTCCCCACATTGTAGGGAATAGTCCTGCCATGCTGTGGTTCTGCCAGAGTTTCTTGAAGCCTGTTTTGATTCGGACTTTGCAATCCTCGTTGTTGCGAAGTTCCACCAACTCCTCCTGCAATTTAACGTCAACGTCTTCCAGCACGACTCCAAACGGGTCAGTGATCCAGGCAGGTACATCCAGTTCGATGAGGTCTTGGAAGCGCGATGTAAGGTCCTCTTTTAGTTGCTGAAGATGAGCCCCATATCGAAGAAGATCTTCATCTGTGGGTGTCTCTGTCATTTGATTAATTTCACTAAATTGGTAAAGTTCTTTCCTAACGATATTACTGCGGAGAAGGGCCAGCTTGTCGATAAAGGTGGTCACTGCGCTCTTGCAGTCGATGAGTGTCACCAGTTTACCTTGAATCTGGAGAGACAACTCGTTGAGTTTCCTGAAGATTGTAGCCAAGTAGAAAATGTCGAATTTGTGTTTCTTCAGCTCACCGGCCAACTTCTCATGTTTGACTTGCAGGAAAGTGACAACTGAATCGAACATTTCACAGAATCGAGCCAAGCAGTTGCCCTTAGAGAGCCATCTCACCTCGGTGTGAAGCAGCAGCCGATTGTAGATCTCGTCATTTTCCTGGCAGAGGTTGCGGAATAGTTTTTGCATTTGTTTTTATTACGTTCACGGCCGTGATCACGAGATTGAGAGAGTCATGAAGGCTGGGGGTCAGCCGTTTCGCTGCAAGATGCTCTCTGTGCGCTACGCAATGTATGCAGATGATATCTGGATGCTCCTTCTTGAGAAGAGCAAGGAACCCCTTGTATCGCCCAACCATTGCTGGTGCTCCATCTGTTGCGCAGGAGTGAATGTTGATTAGCGGGATTTCCTTTTCTTCAAAGTACTTCTTGACAGCAGCAAAGATGGATGTACCAGTTGTGTCAAGGGGTAAGGACTCTGCAAACAACATGTCCTCTTTTGTTTCCCCAGTTTCGTCGAAGTACCTCACGTAAGACATGAGACGGGCAGTGTTATCACTCAAAGTCGATTCATCAAGCTGGATGGAAAAGTTGGTCTTCTTGAGAATGTCCACCAAGTGGATTTCGACATCACTTGCCATCTCATCTATTCTTCTGGAGACCGTGTTGTTGCTAAGGGGGATAGCCTTCACTATTTCTGTCGCATTCCTATGTAAGACAATCGAAATCACCTCTTTCACGGCAGGCAGAATCAGTGTTTCCCCCACAGAGTGCGGCTTGCCAGCCTTTGCAATCATATATGCAATGTTATACGATGCCAGCAGGCCATCACGCTGAATCTCTGTCACCTTGGCAAAAGCAGACAAAATGGACGGGGTAGTTTTCTCCCTGTCATCACGCAGTTTCTTGAAGTATTCTGCGGGCTTGTCCTTTTTGTCCGATTGCATCTTTTCTAGATGGTCACGCATACGAGAGGCTTTCATACCTTCATTTGAGAAGATATTGGAACAGGCTATATAGTCGACCGAATACTGGCGTACCACCTTCTGCTTTTTGCCTGGAGGGGCCATTGCTGTCGTGTAAAAAAGACCGATGTTAAACAATGTTAAACAATTTTGGTTGGAGCAATATAATTAAAGTATTTTGTATAAGTTAGATTTCTAAAATAATTTGAGTTATTAAAAACATTACCAACATCAATAAATGATTATTACCTGTAATAAACGGTTTTCGATTATAAAAATTGCTCTACCTAGTTTTAATTCAGCTCAAATATATATTGTTTATTTTATAACAGAACCGTGTGTGCTAAATGTACAATATTTTTGATTAACACTCTGTTAATTAATCACACAACTATCGCACACTGAATATTTGTCTCTGTTCGAACGTTATCGCTGACTATCGTAAATAGAATGAATCATGCGAATAATGACTTCGCTATATATACCGCACTGCATGGAATTCTCTGGAAGTCGAACTCTCTCGACCTTGGAACATTCGAGATGCGGTCCACTATACTCACGTTGACTCACAGAGTCCGCGCGTTGCGTCATACATACAATAACATAGTTAAGCACAGAAATAGAAACAGCATGTACGTAACCATAGCAACGATGGGGTTAACAATGCATAATAGGAACATTGGTGAGCGCGGATATTAAACATTTTGCATTTTTGTATAATTTTACTAATTTTTTACTGTGTAGTGTAGCTTTACCTTTACACCGTACAGCGCCCACCCAAAATCCTCCAGCGCCCACTGGTGGGCGCTACCGCCCACGTTGAGAACCACTGTTCTACACTAAACAGTTCAAACAAGCAGTAGGCGCGAGCACAGTTCGTTAAGTGTGGACATATAGTTCGTTTCAACTTATTTTAATTTGACTAAATACTCATATAAGTATTATAAGGCACCTCCTACAGTGAGGCCTATATGAAATGTAAACATATCTAGCTAGGGTTTAAGCTGTGCTTTTCTTTAATAGCCAGAGTGGTAAATCGAACTTGCTCAAAAGAAATTATTGTTCCATCGCCGAATCTTTTACTTGACGGGGATAACCACCGTCTGTGGTGTTCGCAGCATTTGTGATTCGCAACACATCTAATTCATATTACGTAATAAATACTTTAAATTACTATGTTATACCTTGTCTCAGAATAAGAAGGAGTGATTCAAATATCGCGCCAAAATGGCGTACATTTTTAAAGTATTTAATTGGTTCTTGCGTAGGCAAGTTTAACATGGGAAAATAAGTTTGACAAAACGTCATTTTATGTCTATAGCCAAGCCATAACCTAGTTTCTTACATTTTTACTTTAGTTTATTATACTTTATTGTTATTAAATAAAATCCGTACTTTTATGTACAACATGAGCATGCATTGATCAGACGGCTTAAGTCCTAAGGAACAAGTAATCATGCATTTGAAACTTTGAATTTGATGAATCTGTCAAAAATACTGTACGTCAGTGCAAAAATCAAACATTCAACAATTAATATATCATTGCAAAAATAACTATAACCATAAATGAACTGGACAACTCACACATATTCTAGAATTGACTCATTAATTTCAAGTTCAAGTATGTGTTAATTAAATACTAATTATATTACCACATGTTCATATACATCAATATACATGTTATGTTTCAGATATGTCAAACGTAAAGAAACCTGTACTAAATATCTGGTGGAGAATATGGGAAAAAGTTTGGATTGTCACAAGTGTAATGAGTGCATGACAAGCTTTGTTGAAAACCTGTAGGATTAAATAGCCATACCGATAAAGATAGGCAATTACGAATACTAGTATAGTAGTTGATAGTGTTTATTTTCTCTGACTAAATACACTGTATTAGGTATATTGTTATCATAACTTACATTAGTTATACATTATTATATATTAATGCTCATGATTAATCATTTATTTTTAAGGATGTAGGTAATACAAAATACAATGTGGAAACTACTTATGGAATAAATTCAGTAACTTCCAAACTAATGACATTTGTCGAAAACGCTGAAACAGGTCAGTTTTTATTTTAAATTGGGCTGGTTTTAAATCACTGCAACTATTAGTGACGTCATCTTCTTTAGAGCTGTGACGTCATACGCATTTTTTTTTAATAGAATGCTATTTTTTTATAAATTCGTAGATAGTACTATTAAATACCTTTTCAATGAACTAACACAAGTTAACTTTATTTTCAACAATTTTTGAGATTTTTACATTTTTATATTCCAACCACAACAACAACAATTATAAAAACGTCAAAGTTTACTAATTCTTTTTTGATCAAAGCAAAATTACTATCTTTCTTGTATTCTACTACCGTCAGGTGCTATCAATTGCATCACACAGTTTTTCGTTCTTTTTTTTTAATTTTATATATCCGCGATAATTCCTTTATTGATTATCTTTCCTGGGTTCGGATGGCACGCAGGTTGACAATGTCTTCCTCGTGGTGATGTTAGTTGTTGTCTTCAAAACCGAAGATCTTCTAACTGAAGCTGCAAATGGTAGTCTGTCACCTGATGGTCTTCCGTGTATGCTTCTATCTCCAAGGATATCCCACCTTATTCCTTGGCTACACCGTACTGATGACGACCAATTAGTCCGAAACACGTGTCTACGGTTGCACTACAGCGGAATTTACCCACTATTCTCTTTTTCTTGTTTAATTTTATATATATATATATAAATCTGTGGACAGTTTGTGACGTTTTGTTTAGAAAACGAATTTACTGGTAATTCACAAATATTTTGCTGAGCTACTACTGAGAGTCAATATATTTTGAAAAATAATCAAGTAATACTCTTTAACGTAGAAAATTAGTTACCACTAAGCCATGAGTAAGGTTTGGTAATGCATTATTCACTTTGTGACAATAAAGAGTTATGATATGTGACTTAGTCTATATCAGAGTTAGTTGTACTACATTATTTGGTAACAAGACTTCTTGATAATTCTCTGTATTATCCTGCCTAACTTTCTTGAAGTCATTTTGTTTCCTCCTGTTTAATAGAAATAGATTTTTTTGAAGCAAGTTTGTTTTATCGTAATAATTTGCGCGAAGAGCAAGTGAATAATATTCTTAGAAAGTCATATCCTAGAGTTGAACTATTATAAGCAATTAATTGTAGGTACCGTACGACAGATTTTTTTTTCTCGGTAAGGCCATGAATTTTTTTTTTATTCTAAATTAAATTGGCATTATAAATGATTATGTATTGTTAGGCCCTTTATCTTGCTTGACATGTCCCTACCTACAAACTTTACAGTTGCAAATAAAAGTTTAATAACAAAAAATGTGCTGCAATAAATGTTGAACTGAGCACACACAGAAATATCGAAAAGGGTATGTTCTTTATGAGGGAAAACATGATTGAGCGAATCACCAACGCTTGTTCAAGGATTACATCGCAATCTGTTACGAATCGAAAAACAGATAAAAAAAACTCACCCGGTATATGTTACTTTTGGCGGTTATTAGATCAATCTTACTTTTAAGTAGGTAATAAAAACAAGAGTGCTAGTATGCAATTGTTATTTTTATTTAATGCCTATTTCGCCTTAGTGCGTCTTTTTCAATTACGGGATCTAAAAACATAATTACATTTTTGGGCTGAACTGAACAAATAAAATGTGTCACGAAGCAAGTAAGAGCGTGAAACAAACAAAAATACTTACTACTTTTTTCAAAACTAAAACCTAATACTGTAAAGGACAAACAGATACAAACAATATACAAAATAGTTAGTAAAGATTGTAGTGGCAACTATATAGGACAGACGAAACGGCATTAGCGACACACTACCTGAAAATGACCACAAATTTAATTTCGAAAACATCAAACTCCTAGGCATCGAAAGCAACACTAAAAAAAAAGAGAAATTAAAGTAATGATTTACATGAAATAGGGTTAATAATAGAAATATAAAAAATTTAAACTTTGTATACTACAATATTATTAAACAGTAGCGATCTGCATTTTAACTAATAACACGTATTGCAATTGGCGATGTGCCTTCTTTTGAAAGGTAACATTTTACTCCACGACAATTAAAAATATTATTGTTAGGGTTGTATTACACTTACCAATTTCTTGACCGAGTTATTGATCAAGAAATTGTCGTCAAGTTCTTTGTCAAGTAATTGTCCTTGTACTCTTACCAATTTCGTCACCAAATTTTTTGTGAAACAGTAGTACCAAGGCAAAAGTAGTAGTAACACCAAATTTTTTGTGAAACAGTAGTACCAAGGCAAAAGTAGTAGTAAGTAGTCACTACTACTTTTACGGCTCTTTCCAAACCCATAAAAACTCTATTATTAGACTTGTGGGTGCTGTCAATTCCTACCAATATATTAACCAATCCACGAAAAATCCCCGGATTTGCACTGTACTTCGTCATGGCCTATTAAAGCGATTTCAAACATGATACAAAACTTAATGCAGTCTATTAATTTTCCAAGAGTATGTCTGTTTTTACTGACGTTTACTTTGTGCTGAATTATATTTAATCTATCTATATGCAGTGTTCAGCTGGCACATTATAGGTACCTATTTACTTTTCCCAAAACTGAATATTCTATCATGTTACTAAGATGTTTTTCACTTACTTTATGTCTTTTTACTTTCTCACCAAGGTGTTTTAAATCCCTACTACCATTAGAAGTCCAGACAGGGTCGCTTTGTGGAGAATTCCTAATTAAGCACACAACAGAAAATAGTATATTAAACTACAAGTTTCATAACACATGATTTTTGCGCTCGCGTTTAAGTTAAGAACAAGAACAAGTGTGCAAAATGTGTTATGAAACGTGTATTTTATACTATTTTTTCTATTTTGGTTATTAAAAGTTCAAAAAAGCTTAAAATGAGAGACATGTTTCGTTCGAACATTTTAAATATTTGAATATAGGCGGTGTTATATCTAATTATGGTTAAAACGTCTATGGAAACTGTAACTTCGTACGAGTTTGGATGTCTTCGGAATGTCAGTGGTGACCTTGCTTTGACTTCGGCCAACTTCATATGGGTTCGGACGTCTTCGGAATGTCGGTGAAGGCCTTGCCTTGGCTTCGGCAAACTTCGTTTGTGTTCGGACGTTTTCGGAATATCGGTGAAGGCTTTGCCTTGTCTTCGGCAGTGTTATATGTAATTATGATTAAAATTCAGACTGATTTATGCAATAAATTATTTCAAATTATCAACAAAAAGGACGAAATAAATAATTGCACGCCCCTAGAGATTCGCAAAATAGCAGAAGACAATTTACAAAATCTTTCGCCAACATAGTCTCGACATATTATCAAAAACAAACTTTTATAACAGTTGTACTATTCAACATTGGAAGTAAATTACAATAGTAGCATCAGAAAACTTGTCATCCAACTATGCTTAACAATTTATATTGTTAATTAGTAAATAAAATGTGAGCATGTGTGCTTTTTATTCTTTGTACAACTTCTATTGCACATGTTTGTTACATTAAAGGCTTACATTTTGACATTTAAATATAATTTGGTTCCATTTTTTTGTGTTACCAACGTCAAAACAACAAAATTAGCGTGCGATAAAGTAATACTTTTGCAACCAAAACGGGTTTCGTAAAGTGAACTTTATAGCACCGAAATAGCAAAAAGCATTTTGCACATTACACCCACTGATAAACTGTAAGAGCTTCTGTTGAATTTTCTCGTCACGATTTTATTAGTTTTCTATCTTAATGTCATAGCTTAGTGTGTTATTTTCTATCATTTCAATTATGTTACTATATAACGCAATTCATAGTTGCATTTGCATCGATAGAAATTACAACATACACTCACCGCTATATATTACATACTGGACAACCACGGGGCACCATAGAGAAGTGCCCCACCGCTGACGTATATCTGCGCGCTACCCGCGCAGTTTCATCACTCGATTTCCAATACAGATGGGGCCTCACGGGGCAGTCGCGCGAGATGCCCCGGAGCCTACGTCAGACTGCGATTTTTAAACCCGCTGAAAAGACGGACTGTTACTTCCGTAAACATATTATTTGTCATCAAACATATCAGAAAAATTACATACAAATTAGGTATTTATAATTAATTTGTCATGGGGAAATTTGTCACAGGGGGGCAGTGCCCCGTTGCCCTCTCTGCAGTAGCTGCCACTGCCCTGGACGATAAATATCCACCTGCATCACTTTCACAATCGGTCCTTTTCAGGACCACCATTTTACTTGTGTTAAAAAAAAGGAGGAGGAATAGATACTTCATAATAAATATCAAACCATTAATTACCTTAATTTTACACCTGCTAGAAAAATTAATTACATTCTTGATATTTACTGTAATAAAGGCTAGAAAAACTAAGATTTATTGAATATTCTAAAATAATAATAATCAGCTATTTCCGACTACAAACACATTAAAGAGCAACAACCTTCCTATTTTAAAAATAAAAACAATCTTTTATTGTCTGCAATAAAGTGGGTCGCCCATCTGGGTCAACAACCGACTACATAGAAGCGTTATCTAGACGCATCGACCAAAAATATGTTTTATATGAATGAGTACGATTTAACGTTTTTTTCCCGTTTTATACAAATAAAAGCGTATTTTTCTATGAATGCGTGTTCGTTTCTATTTACAAATGAGCATTCTTACGTGTATTTATAAACATACATAATGTGCCACGTCCGTAATGTATTTTTTTTTATCTAAAAACAATATAGAAAATTAAATTTTTAATTTCTTCGTTATTGCGGTATATTTGGGCATGTTTCTGTTCGGACTTTACATACCTGCTACTCCGTCTTTTTATTTCTGGGACCCCTGTATAATGCGAGGGTATAAAAACCGAACTATAGGAAATAACAAAATTAATAAATTTACTAAGATTTGTTTTCGATTTTGAATGTAAAAATAAATGCACAAGAGGTGCATATTAAATAAGTAAATTACGCACACAATTCTTTCAAAAAGTATTAATTAACATGTCATTTTTAACAACATTTGAAAATGAAATTTGTGTTTACATTGTACGCAGTTGGCGAAAAACTTTATAACATGCATTTTACTAGAAATCGCTAAAAACTTGATCAAGTTGAAGAAAAATAGAACATGTTCTAAGACAACAAGTTCTTGGCCAAGAAATTGATTAACTCGACTTGACAAATGTAATACACAACTTGTCGTCAATTTTCACTTGATCAATGACTTGCTCAAGAAAATGGAAAGTGTAATACAGCCTTTAGATATTGAAAGACAGAAATAAACTTTAGCCTGACACCCTATTTTAAACAAGCAGAAATTGCAAACGCACAACTATTTATAAATAAAAGATTCTCCAAAAGAAAAAGCAATACCCAAAGAAATATAAACGGAAAAAAATAAAAGGTAAAATCATACGACCTACACAAACACACAATCATCACATTGAATTTAAATAAGCTGTAATATTCACAATGAATCACAGAACAACAAATAATATGACTAAAGTTAAGATAAAATACAAATTCATATTCATAAACGTAATAATTAATACAAGTTTATATTTCTGTTTGTTTCACACACTTAGTTACTTCGTGTTACATTTTATTTGTTTAGTTCAGTCCAAAAATCTAATTATCCTTTTTGGATCCCATAACTGATAAAGGCCCACTAAACCAAAACATGTGTTAAATTAAATAAATATAACAAATACATACTAGCGCTGTCGTTTTTATTACCTACATAAAAATAATATTCGATGACAATTTGTAGCGGCACTGAATCGCGTCATCTTTAGTTCATTCTTTGACCGTCTCGGTTGCCAAAATGATTTCTTATGCAATTTAAAGTTATGTTTGGATTTTGTTTATGTACTTGTGTACATGTTATTATAAAAAAAACAATTCAGATTTAAACATTGTAAGAACTCAACATTTATATTCAACATGTTAGCATAGCTAAACAAATCGACTTAACTTTAAAACTAGTTGAAAACAATACAATTTGTAGTGTATTGTCAAAGTAGTCATTTCATGTAGACATTTATGACTGTCTACAATTATTGTAAAACAAAACTTTTTCGCTAAGAATTCATACACAAGTAGTCAGTGTAAAAGTAGCTTTAGATAACTGGGTTATTCACTCCTCGGCATCTGCGATACTTTTAGCTGTCCTCAATTTGTTGAACTACCCGTCCTCTGGTTTTCAAAATGTTAGGTAAACCATTTACAGTAAACTATCATACACTACAAATTCATGAAAATCGGCAAATGTAAACAATAATTTTTTTCACCAAGAAATTTATGAATTTATTCAATACAAATTTGTTAATGTAAAGCTAGCGTCACCCGTCTGGGTTATTTATATACCGGGTGTCTGTTTAAGCTCGGCCACCGACCATATCTCGGCAACCGTTTATCGTACAACCTCGTGGAAAAAATCTTGATAGTAAAATGGACGACGGAAATTACAACCAAAATATTTTTAAGTTTCCAAAATGATCGCAAGGGAGCGCAATTCTCAAGATAAATTAAAAATTCGATAATTTTTCAATAAATTCTAGATTAAGATAGATTGAAAATTTTTCTAACAAAATTTTTAGACGTTTTTATACAACTTTCATTTGAAACTTTTTGATCTAACTCCCATACGAAGGGAACAGGGGAGGGGGGTATGTCTGCGTACAGAAGTCGGTATAATTTTGGTTTGCACAAACGGATTTTAATGTTTCTGGGCTCACTAGATAGAGAATCTTACAAAGAATTGAAGGACATGTAGCACGAAATTACGTGGTTGTCAAAGAAAATAACAGGGGGCGCTGTTCTCAATGTATGTATATTACTTGCTTTTTCTTTGAAATTTTAAATGGAAAGGCATATTTTTAATACAGTAATATTGAAGCACATAAAAAACTGAAGAGAATGATGAAAACCGGAAGTTGCTACCTTTTTTATTGACGAAGATATAGTCATACGAAGACAATCCAAAAAAAAAATAAACAATTTTTAATATAAATGTATTTATTTATTGTGAGTAATAACTTTATTTTAATCTTAAGTGTCACTAGACAGTGTATAGTTCGCTTTCATTTGAATTTTTATAATAGTCTTCCATAAATGTATTTATTTCAATCTTCTCACCGATTTCTTAATTCTTGCATATGTTACATTAGATTGTCTTCTTAAATGTTTTCAAATGCTCTAGTAATTTTTAAATTTCATGTCTTGCCTTTTTAGACATTGAAATAAGATAATAATAATGATAATAATAATAATAATATATCTTTATCACCCAACTGATATGCATAGGTAGATCTAATTATAGGAAAACAGCAAAAATAATTTCCATAACTCATGAACTAAGTAGACAATAACGAGAAAAAAAACAATATAATATAATGCATTAGTTATAATCAAATCATTTACTCATTAGTAACGAAAGGGTACACAAATTGATATCTAAATCGTCCCCGTCTGAAATGAAAGTAAATAAAAGAATCTATTATATACCTAAACATAAATAAGAAAATATAATACTTTTAAATCAGAAAGTACAAAAAAAAAAAACAAGAAAAAATTTCAACTTAACAAATGTTCAAAGTGTTCACCTTCATTTTCAATACCCGTTTACTTGTCGATTAGTAGAGAGCAGACAGACTTCCATTTCGGAGGCAGCAATAATTGTTGTACTCGGGTTTTTGTGATAAACTATCTTTTATTCTGGCCCATAAATAAACATCAAGAACATCTGGCAAGGTGAATAAAAACTCAATAATGTCTTCTTTCGGGATAATTTAGGGAATATTTCCCCGAAGCAAGAATGCATTTTCAAAGCATTGAAAATACATTCTCATCATGTCATAAGCTTCAAGGTTAAAATACGACATTTTACAAACTTAATAATTATGTGCAGGTGTCCAAAAAGGCTTAATTTGCTAAATACGTACAAAAAGTTTAACTACAAGTGACAGTAATATCTTTGCATTTCGATTTTCATGGCCTACCTTGGAAATCTCATCATAATGTAATTTAGTATCACTGTGCAAGCCATGTTGTATGATGAAAATTAAAAAAAAAGCAAACTACACTGTTCACCATTATTATTTTATATCAATGTTGGAAAGGATAAGAAATGAAATTTAAAGAATAATAGCTAGAGTATTTAAAAAAATTTAAAAGGAGAATCTAACGTAACATATGCAATGAATTAAAAGCTCGATAAAATGATTGAAATAAATACATTTAGCGAAGAGTATGATGAAATTTCAAGTGAAAACGTACTATACACTGTCTACAGACCCTATTAAAATTAAAATAAAATTATTACTCCCAATAAATAAATAAATTTATATTTAAAGAGTTTTATTTTTCTGGATTGTCTTCGTGTGACTATATCTTCGTCAACAAAAAAGGTAGCAACTTCCGGTTTTCATCATTCACTTCAGTTTTTTATGTGCTTCAATATTACGATATTAAAAATATACCGTTCCATTTGAAATTTTAAAGAAAAAACAAGAAATATACGTACATTGAGAACAGCGCCCCGTTATTTTCTTTGACAACCAGGTAATTTCGTGCTACATATCCTTCAATTGTATGTAAAATTCTATATCTAATGAGCCGAGAAACATTAAAATCCGTTGGGGCAAACCAAAGTTATACCTACTTTTGTGCGTAGACATACCCCCCTCCACTCTCCCCTACGTATGATAGTTAGATAAAAAAATTTCTAATGAAAGTTGCATAAAAACGTCTAAAAATTTTGCTAGTAAATTTTTTAGTCTATCTTAATCTAGAATTTAATGAAAAATTATCGAATTTTTAATTCATCTTGAGAATTGCGCCCCTTTGCGATCATTTTGGAAACTTAAAAATATTTTTGTTGTAATTCCCGCCATCCATTTTACTATCAAGATCTTTTCCGCGAGGTTGTACAATAAACGGTTGCCGAGATATGGCCGGTGGCCGAGCTTAAACAGACACCCGGTATATTTCTGTGCAAAATAGTCGAATAATTTAGAGTAAACCATCATACGTTACGAAAAGTAAAATTTCTCTCGAAGAAATTCACTAATTTATACATGAGCTGACTGTCAATTTAAAGCTAGCTTCACGTGACTAGGTTATTAATTCCTCTGCATCTGCGATATTTGCAACTGAATCGTTTCGTTGATCTATCACAAACTGATTTTTGAGTTAGAAAACCCCAGATCACAACATTTCTTAACAGATTATGGAATCATTTAAAGTAAGTTATCATACGTTACCATAAATTGTTGACAATTTGTCTAGAATTTTTCTATATATGGTTGCAAGATGTGATATTTCACTATTTAGTTTTACACCACTTTCAAAGTAGTCATAATAATGAAAACGTTACGATTTATTGTGAACATTCTTAGTATCAATAAATAAACACTGTGTGCTTAATGTCAGTTTTAAGATATTGTTTCCTAAAGTATAAAGTACTTCAATCATAAGGTACTACATGCAAGAACGTACGAGAAGTATTTTGGATTTACATCTATAATTTTTCTACTTGTTCATGTGGAATAAATATTGCAGTATAACAATAGCATTTAAAATTTTTCTCTTGTGTTGAACTAGTGAAAATGAAAAAATTATGTAGTGTTCTTGGACTCACTAATTCAATTAAACTTTGAATCACGTCTATATTTTAAATCAGCATCTTCATACTTGAGTTTTAATTTAATTTGTTGTTTTCGGTTTATTTTCTTAATATTGACGGCGAAATAAAACTCACTTTTTTTTTAAATAAAACTGGTTATATTTTTAAAATGTTGTATTGTGAGGTTTTCAGTGGGGCCACACTAGGTGCGACGCACTTTGATACATATGAGATTACAAATTGAAAATATGGAATCAAAAATGAAAACAACCTGAACAAGGAAAGACACACACAACTACTGACCAAAAGAATTCGTAAAAATACACTGACACATTTGTTTTTTTTTTTTTTGGGAAAAATCAGAGACAATTATCATCTTCATTATCATTTATCGCAATTATATTCGTTTATTATTTTGAAATTATGAAAAAAAAATACTGCAAGTTCCAGTGCTATTAAAAAAAAATAAACAGAAAAAATAAAAAAATATATATAGTTAAAAAGAAAAACATAAATTCAAAAACAAAAAAATATTTTCTCTTTTTTCTTCTTTTTTAATTAATTAATTAATTAATTACAATGTTACAGGTAAGTCTTTCATTCCAACACCAATAATAGGAATTGCAGTCATCCCAAAAATGCATAAAAAAAACTCATCAATCAGTTCACAAAACAGGCGCTCAAATTCTCGCATTTATAAAATAATAATACATCCATCACTTCAATTTCTTTTACTTATTTTTTTTATTTGTTGCGGATGTACCATGTTTATCATCACCTTTACATCATATTTTTTTCCTTCTTAATGGACATAATTATTTATAAGTATCTTATACAATTTATATATTTATATATATACTATACAAAATTGATCCTAAAAACAGCAGAATTGCTCATCAAGTTACGAGCACTGCTCGTAGTTTATGATTGACGACGGTTGACATGGGCGACAGAAGGTGGCGTTGGGAGCGTTAACGCGCTTCTTTTAAAATAGTGTATTCGTTACATTAATAATATTACGAAAACGCTTTGGAGGATTCATTTAAAAGTTATTAATGATCAGATACAAAAATATATAATTATGATACCTACATTATGAATATATTAATTGAATTATTTTATCGTCATTTTTAATCTAATTGAATTCAACATAACAAATATATTCTCAAATATGTTAAATAAATTTTATCTAATGCCTGCAGTAAAGTAACTAAATTAATCGAAGCGCCGTTACTAATTCGACAGATTTTTATTTAAATCTCTTTCAACTGTTATCTAAGCTTAATGATTTAATTTAGTGCTTCATATATAAATATAAAGTCAACATTTTCAACAGATAAATTATTGCATCACACACAGACTTTAATCTAATTGGTTTAAAAAAATTTGCACTTGTTAATTTTAGAATTTTAAAATCTAAATTTTAATGTAGTAAATGTTAATAATTTGACTGTTAAAAATATTTATATTTATCTTTATTATTATATATATATATCTTAATTAAGAAGCACTGAACTAAACATATAAAACTTAACGATTATAAAATAAATATTAATAATTAAATTATTCCACTTGTCTAATTAGTAACTGTTTAAAAGACTGACTTGATTTCTTTAAAAAAATAATGAACTATATAAATACCTGATCTTATATATCAAGATTTATCGACATGGATTTCTAAAATTTCTTTTTTGAATATTTTTAAATTAACACCTTAATCTATTCGACCCCATAGAGCTAGTGAATTTTAACCATAGTTTTTTTTATGAAATGATGGAAACTTATAAACTGTAAATTGTATATTTTTCATATACATATAAATTCACAAAAACAATAACTTTACTTCCTATATTATTATTTAACAATAATCAAAAACCATCTACCATTTGGCAGTTTTATATAAAGACAAATATTAATGTAAAGAACATCAAATTATTATCTGATTGTTATCGTTAAAATATCAAATTAAATATAATTTATTTTCCTCTGAAGTATATTATATTATTTAAATGTTACAGAAAAAAAACTAACATATGGGAATAAAATTGTCAAATAATTACCTAAAATTCCACCTTCTTTTTATAAAATACTGAAATTATCTTCAAAAAGAAATCATGAAATATTATGCAAGTTTCGATATATAAAATCTAATTGTGAATATAATGATGATTTCATACTAAAATATTGTACATATAAAGTTTGTGACGTATGGTTCTTCATAAAGAAATTCCAGCTGGAGTTCCTCAGGGGAGTGTTTTGCAACCTGTTCATTACTAATTTCATATGTGCCACATTTCCAATGCCAAAAGTTATATTAATAGTTTTGGTTGATTAGACTGCAATAAGAAATTATCTTTATTTCAGTACACAGTATATAATTTTTACAATTATCACTTGCCAAGTTAAACATATATTTGTTATATCTATTAATATTTAGTATATCTATCAAATTTGTGACACTCATGTATAACAGGAAGTATGGCAATGCCTGTTTTTCATATAAAAAAAAGACAGCTCATTGAGGTGCTTTTGGGCCCACTCTTTTCTTACTTTATACATGTGACATCACTAAGGACAAAACATTAACAATAGCAATTTTTGTTGATTTAATTGTGAAAACAAAAGATTTTTGCTTTCTCACTTGATACATAAGTATGCTATCGTTAGGGTCAAAACAGTAACTTTAACAGCTTTTGCTGTTACAGATGATGTAATGATAGATATAAAAGCAATTTTCAGATATTTTCGAAGAGTTACGGAAGTGACCAGAGAAGATAGAATTAGACATGAAAGAATCAGGACTGAGTATGAAATCAAATCGGTAAAAGATTTTATGGAACAAAGTCAATTAAAGTAGTGGGACCATCTGAAAAGAATAGATGACAATTTTCCAGTAGACTGTATGGACAAGAAGTCAAGTTAAAGTCTCAGAAGTAGACAGAGACAAACCCGGGATAACGTGTTTGAAAACATTTTGAACAAAAGAGGCAAGATATGGACAGAAGCCTAAACAAAGGCACATTTTGCTTATTTCCTTCCTTGTTTTCCAGTTTGTAGCGTAACTATTACATGCTAACCGTCGATACTAAAATAATGATCGCACACTTTCTCTAAGAAAATTTTAGGGGTTGGATATATAAAAGAAAGAAAGAAAGAAAGTCTTGAAGACATTTTTTCCATTTTCATGTCATTTTGAGATGACCTGCACACCATTAAAAAGAAAACAATATAGGTTTTACATTATATGAACTTTTAAAAAGAACCTGCAGACATATGCTACGAATGTGGGGGTTTGTTACTTTCATAGAAAAGCAGAAATACAAGCCTTATTTCAAGAACATACTTACACATACAGGCACAATTGCATGATCGTTTTGCTGTATCGGTCTTAACAATATTACCAATTTATTTGATTTCTTAATACTGAAGAATATTTTAACACAATTTTATGAGCAAAAACTTTGAAATCCATCCCAAAAACTCTTTGAAAATTATTCAAATATCCATCATCAAATTTCGTTTTCAAATGATAAATGCCTAAATCTTTTTTCAAAAATGATATAAATGAAAACATTTTCATTTAAATGATGATAGCACATTTACTAATTACTCAATACAGACGTATGGAAAGTGACTTTTTAGAAAATGATAATTGAAAATAATTAAGAATTATCTTCGACGATGACCTAAGAAAGAATGCATGTTTTATCACATTTGGTTATTGCTAAAAAAACTCAAGAAGGAATTTTTCCAATAAATAAGTGAAAAAGACAATAATAAATAAATAAATCTGACCTACATTTATTTTATGTAGGACTATTTTTATTGTATATACATAGTTTATTCTGTTGTTTTATATTTAAACATTTTTCTTTGCTAATTATCCAATCTCCTTTATAAATTCAGATTTTCTTATGTTTTGTTAAATATTTATGTACAGTTTAGTTATTTTTGTATAAATTTCATTTGGTAACAACTGGAAGCCCAGTTACGCCATTCCCTGGATGTTCAATATATAACACAGTAAAATCAATTTGACCAAGTCATTCGATGAATAAAACAATAATTACATGTTAAATAATTTGCTTGAAGCATCCAATCATTGCAGACAAAGTTCGTATTTTTTTCTTAACCTCAAATAGAGAAAATCTACTTTTCAAATATATAGGGTGTTTCGGAATTGCACGGCACTATTGTAGGTACTTGTTCTCCAGCATAAACTGAACAAAAAAGTCCATATAAACATATGTCTCAAATAATTTATTACTAAGATATTGGAGCATAAATATATTTATTTAACAATACAACATCCAAAAGAACTGTTTAAAGTGGCCAGTTTTGTTGAATGCAGCATTCAGCACGACAAATTCATTCTTCTTTGGTACTTCGTATAGCATCAGGCCGACTTTTGGTAGTTGCTGAGGCTTTCACAATACGATTACTAAACTACCGATCTAACGGCGTTAGATCGGGAGATCAGGATTCACCAGAGTTTAGTAATCGCATCGTGGAAGCCGCAGCAACTAACAAGAATCGTCCTGATGCTATACAATGTGTTAAAGAAGCATGAATTTGTCGTGCTAAATGCCGCATTAAACAAAACGGTAGCCACTTTAAACAGTTCTTTTGGATGTTGTACTGTTAAATAAATATCTTTATGCTCCTATATCTTAGTTATAAATTAATTTGAGACATATGTTTATATGGACTTTTCTGTTTATTTTATGCTGGAGAACAAGTACCTACAATAGTGCCGTGCAATTCCGAGACAGCCTGTATATAAAATCAAATAAATCTGTAAAATCTCACGTTCTTTTTATATTGCAGAATATTTAAATTATCAATTAAAAGAAATCAGTAAACATCGTCTTTGTTTAGGTAAAAGATATGTAACTTCCATGATGATTAATATTTATTATGTATGGAGTTCAGGGGTGTCTGATGTATTCTTGTATCTGATCATAGTTTCATTTAAACAGCTAGGAACTTTAAGGCTATGCTACGCTATTATTAAAAATAATTAATAAAGATAATGTCGCTAAAATACAACTTAAAAACATATTTACGCATATAATAAATTAAATTGTATTACAAGAATAAAAATAAAAGGTGAAAATACAATGAACTTAATTAATGCACAACGTCGCAGCCTTTGTAAATCATTAAGAATTGTTATTAATAACGCAACACATTCACTCTACAAACGAAAAAATAAAAAATAATAAAAGAAAAATACGTGTTGAAAATACACTATTATTCCATCTTCGCCCAAGTCATATCCTTATTATTATTATTTAAAACTTTTCTTTTTGTAATGTGTTGTAAGACATTTAAAAAATCCTCCTCTCTTGCCGTACAGATTTCTTCTTGCTTCGGTTCTCTTTTTGTCTTCTCGTAAAATTTTCATCGCTAAAATTCGGTGAAACAAAAATTTCAAAAAAAAAAAACACTGTTTGACGTCGTTCTTGTCAAGAATAATCAAAAAATAAAAAACGGAAAGAAAAACTGATGAACGTCAATTAATGTACATTTGAGTCTTTTTTTTAACATTCGAGAACATTCACTACAAGAGGTACCCATGGTGGTTGGTTCCAAAATGAACCCAATATATATAGAGAAATTGCACTTTCGGTGCAATGAAAAAAAAAAGAAAAAGAAAAAAAAGAATCCATATATAATAATCGTTTGCTGCACCGTGATATAAATGTCTGGTCCCCCCTAATATTAAACATGTAGTCACGGTGCTTCCCCGATTATTTAAAATTTCTCGATACTCGACAATCTCAAATCACTATTATCATTTTTTTTTAAATTACCGATTTGTCCGACTCTTTTGCACTTTACTTTTGTATTAAGATGCGTTTTTGTCGCTTTGCCGCCACCTATTTTACATTTTTTTTACCGGAAGATCACCGCCTAACTTCACAAGCATATAATGTTCCTTTTTTCGTTTCCACCGATTCTCCGTCTCTTTCTCTTCCTGACGTCGTATATGGTGATCGCACAACGATTTATTTACGAATACTGACTCGGAGAGATTCATTTTATGTGTGTATTTGTGAATGTTGTTGTTTTCGTTTCATTCTATTCTCTTGAATTTCCTTTTGTGTGTGTGTGTGTTGTTGTTTTTTTTTCAAGTCATATTGTTGGAGGGTCGCGGCGTGGGAATATCGGGGGAAAAACCTAACATCACTGGCTCACTGCCGGGGATTTCTTTTCAGAGTCTTGGTTGGAGGGGGTGTTGCCCTGCGAGGGTCCCACGCCGGGCCCCCGATCGCCCACGCCCGCACCCCACGAGTTCGAACCGGGCATGGGCGAGTCGGCGTGGAAACCGTGGTTTTCGTGGTCCAGAGAATTGGCGGCGTCGTATTGCGTGTTCTCCAGCCTGGTGATCAGCCTTTCGTCCTCGTCACCGAACTCACCACCCATTAATGACGGTTCACCGACGACCATTACGTCCTGCAAATCGATAATACAACGTCACTCAAACAGACGATATCAATTATATACAAATATACAAGAAGTTTGCAACCTGAATGTGTTGGAAGGTTCTACAACGTTTAGGGAGTATAGTTTATTCACGTTAACGAGGTGGGGTGGGGTGGGGGGTGGGGGGAAGGATGTTCTAATAATTTCGGACCTATCAATATTGAATTATAAAAATACCTAAGCATTATTACCGTTTCTAATGACTTGGTGTACATATTATATTGGATACACTGTGTAATAACCCACTAATTGGCTAGACCCCGTACATTAAGTACATTTATTATAATTTAACAAAATAGCATTAAGGGGATATTAAAGTCGATTTGGTGTTGGCCCGTAGGAGGAGCCAAATGCAAGCCACCTCATTCTCATATATTTGAAATGAATGTGTTGTTTTCCGTCACCCGAACACAGAGAAAAAATACAGCTGAAGGAGCCGCTAAAATACAAATAATTCAGTACCGCACCATTCCGGAATTTCTTAATTTAATTACTCAAATTAAACTTTTTTCCGCAATTCAAAAAGCTATATCTCACAAGAAAACATTGGTCTACACGGGAATTACATCAGTTTTGATCAATTTCATTTAATTATTTCAAATTTTGACCGAGAAACACACGTACATTTTACTTTAATTTGGAATAAAAAAAATAGATAGTCGTGACAAAAAATTACATAATCTTGCAACCTTTCCGTGTACTCATACCTATATTGGAGTTGTACAGAAAATTTCACATTTCTATCTTAAACAATAGTAAAAAAAAAATGATAAATTCGATATCTTGCTTTCTCGACCGCTTTAATATCCCCTTAACGCAATACTCAAGACAGAGGTTATTGCCGAGCATACAGTGTGCTTACCGACGACCTGCGTATAGGGCTTACTGTGAGATAAAACGACGACACCGAGAGTTTGTATGAGTTAGTACGAAAAAGCAATATACAAACTGCTCCTTGGTCGAGTGTAGTGTTGGAAAAGAGGGGATTCGAGTAGATTTACGCTGAGGCTAGAACGGGCTAGGCTGACTCTCCGTTTAAGCAGGGCAACGAGGATAGATAGCGCAGCTGTACTGCAGTTTGTATATTGCTTTCTCGTACTAACTCATACAAACTCTCGGTGTCGTCGTTTTATCTTACAGTAAGCCCTATACGCAGGTCGCCTGCAAGCACATGGTATACATATGCACGCGTAAGCTTTTCTTCCAATGCCCATATATGGGAATACAAGATGTCGATGCCCCGACATGCCGTAAATACTTTAAGTAAGTTCATATAGAAATAAGTTATATATACTAGCGTAAGTTAGTTTTAAGGGCATTCACATTCACGATTATTATCCATTATCGTTCAGACATAATGTATTTACTTCAATACGAACATGTCCGTTAAATATACACAATAGATTTAGTTAATTGACGCGGTGATGTGTTTTAATTAAAATCCTCTTAACAATTCCCAATCTCGATCCGATTCAAGACAGCCAATCGAGATGACGATCGAGTAGAGGTAAGCCTTAGGACCAGGCTTATCACAACTGTATGGAAGGAATATGCGCCGAGTTGCCTAATGTGTTTTTGAGCGTTCCTTAGTAACTTTTAATTATTTATTACTGTAGTACACTTCACATTCATGAGTACTTACATAATGTATGTAATATTAGAAAAGGTAAATTAATCTTCGCATCAGTAAGATAGACATTTGACACCTAACCTAAAAATGAAGCGGTTTGACAAGTACAAAAACAAGTGAAACTTGGCAAGATGGCCGTCGCGTTAATTATGCCCCATCTCATCTGTTAACGTAATTGAACTACAGCTCGTCACTTGTTCTTATCGAAGAACCAGTATACTGATGGATATACATCCTCTTAAAAAAACTAATATCTTTACCTGCACTATTTACATTGTTTATTATTGATTATGATAAAACAGAACACTATCGCGACTGTAGGTACTATTGGGAATTCAAATTAATTTTAGCGGGCGTCGATAAAGCAGATCTCGATGTATTTGTGACGTCACGGTCAGGACAGATTTGTCTGCACATGTGCCTACCATTGTGTTTATAATGAGAACTGTAGTGTTCCCCGCTCTCTGTTTTATTTTAACACAAGGACGATGGCATTTTATGCAATGCTTCAGAATCCCCTGTCAAAGACTTTAGTGTTGTTGTTTCCTTATAATGAGATTCACACTTAAACTGCTACTTTAGTGTAGTGTTAAATGCAATTATAATTTTTAAAATGGTTGAAGTATTTTGGTATTTTAAGTAGTATTTCCGCTCTAGATGTAAAGCATATTTTAATATTGGTTTTAAAAACCACTTAGTTTCAAAAGATATAGTTTCGCATGTTTGAGAAAAAAAAATAAAATAAAGTAGATAAAATTACATATTATTATGAAAGATCTAATTTGATTTTCATAAATGTAAAAAATGCCCCTTTTATACAAAAATAATATATCTATTCGCTTATCACTTAAAAAAAATGTTTCTTCAAAATTCAATTATTTTTTTCATTTATTACGATGTAGTGCATGGACATAGCCGAAAGCCCAAAAAACCAGAAATAAGAACGAATATCGTTAATCATACATTCACGTATGAATCTAACATTTTTTTTTATAAATTCATAGTTTCTGTTGAAAATAAAGTATATGCTTCGACCCTTAATATGTCAAGACCTTGCCCCCCCCCCCCCAAACCTGGCTATGCCCTTGCTGTAGTGGCTTCATGTTGGGAGGTTTTGAGTAGGTACAGTACAACTGTGAGTTTTAAGAGCCTTATGACGATCACCATCAAATGAAGTCTTCTTAGCAGAAAGAATACGTTATGTGTATAGGTATTTTTTGCAAATAGGTCTAAAATTAGATTGCTTAACAATAATATTATGTAATCCTCTCAGAACATGGATAACTATCCTCACTGAAGTTCAATGAGCAACCTTCCATTGACTTTGCATTTTCCTCTCCATACCCAAATTTATTTCCTACATTTTTTCCTTTTTTGCAGTTCCATTTTGTTTTTTAATTTTTTGGCTCTGATGTGGAAACGTGTGATACATTAAGTCACCTGTTCTTCTTTCCACTGATTTGCATGATATGTTCTATTTGAAGATTGGTTTGGAATATATTCATTGTTAACGTTAACACACACTTAAAACTGACTTTCCATTTGATATCAAACAAAAATTAAAATTTATTCACTATAATAATTCAAAACTAATCAAAATGTTACGACTCTGCAACAATAATAGATGCAAGGGTACTTCAATTTATTTACGCTAGTGTCGCATGCTTAGCTTGAATTCCGAATCAGGAAACTGTATCAAAATCGTTTTAAAACTGTTGCGATAGGTACGTCACAAAAATGCACCCATTTTTAAACGGATCACGTGACATCTAAATTTGTAAGGTTATGTATTACGCTTTCGTAAAAATCGTGTTTTTTAAGATTATATTTTTGCAGTCAAATGGCAAACAAGTTTGAAACACGCAAAAGAGCGTTTCAAAGCTGGTTTAAACCGTTGTCGTATATGACTTCACCTTTAAAACACTTAAGTGGTGTGTTTTAGAACTAGTTGAAAACAATTCCACAGGTCCACGCCCTTCAAACCTCTATTTGAAGGAGCAAAAAATGATATATTGCCGTGTCGATTGAATTGTTCAGAGTTCCATTGTTGAAACGATAAACTTAATGTCCGTAATATCTGTTTACAACTATAATTTGTGTGTTACTGTGGGGATATCCAGTGATAAAAAACGAATGTCTAGACGTGTGACTAGAAATAAATTGATAAAATTAATAATTTTGCAAGATATTCTTAGAGTTACTTTTCAATAGTACCTAAGCCGTTAGCAATATATTTTGCTATTTACTAAATGAATACACAAAGAAAAAAAATATTTAGATTTGGCTTAGGCTGAACAATACATTAAAAAAAGGCATTTGGTGCTTGTGCCTTTAACTTGTAGGATCTATTTTTGTTGATCTCCTGTTAAACGGTTCTTTAAGTGATGGTATAACTCTTTTACATCGTCTAGCATCATTAGGGATCGGCAGTCAGGGGTGCGTACATTGCAGGACTGTACTTAAATAAATAATGTCATTCAAAATTCGACATAGTAAAATAATAATCCTGTTGTGGATGTAGTCAAACCAGGCGCAAAACTACATTCCGCTGTCGAAAATATTAAAATTGTTGTGGAAAAATACATGAAGTCAGATTTTCTTTTGGTAATGAGTGGCACAAATAACATAGAGAGAGGATTTTGTATTGAAATAGGAACTTTGTTAAATGTTTACAGATATATCATAGTATCTACAAGCCAAACCAATATAATAATTAGTACAATTCCCATCAGAGTAGAATGAAAAGATTTAAATAACGTCATAGAACACATTAATTACCGAATATACAATGCAGCTAATCAGTTTGAACATGTCAGTGTTTTCTGCATAAATAATTAAATATATGCGGAAGATTACACACGAGATGGAGTACATCTGAGATATCGAACAAGAAGGTATCTTAGCTCTCAACCAGCAATGGATATGAGAGGTATATACAATTGTTAGAAGCTATAGAAGATATAACGAAATAGATTATTATGGTAGAAAAAGCCGAAAACCTACGAGTGTAGCAATATACCGTAGTCGACAATTTTTAATTCCTGTTTAGCTATCTATCCCATGCATTGTAAATGCAGCGATGCCTGCTTTCCAACAGTGGTGAGAGAAGCAATGCAGTCGGGGGATATTCACATTTCATAGGAAACGTTCGCCGGGTGTATTTGGCAGCCTCGCTATATGTTTGTCTTTATTTTATTTCGCTGTGCTTTTTTCCTCTTCTACTTTCGTACCAGAAATTAAAATATGTCGACTAGGGTATGTGCGTAATAATATAGCCAAATTTAGTAGTGGCACTGATGCAATCAGGAATGTTTGGGTTGATATTGGTTTTGAGTGCGTTGTGACTAGGGTTCAGCTGCCCAATTTAAAGTTGCTGGTAGCAACGATTTGAAGGAGCAATAGAGGTAGTTTTTCTATTTTTTTTAAATAAGCTTAACCAAACGTTAGATATCTTACAGAGTTTCACAGGGTACAGTATTGTTCTTTGCGGGGACTACAAATCAACTTTTTATCCGCTACAAGTAAATTAGAAAAATTTAAAGATCTGCTGGTCAAATTTTCAATAAAACCTGAAATTCTTTCTCCTAATAACGTAAGCATATCATGGACAAATAAAAAATAAGAGTAAAATAGAAAATTTCAAGGAATTGCTGGGACAACTGGATTGCGCAGGCATTATTAATTACGGGAACATTGGCCGATAATATGACAGCTTTATTAAGGCCAATAAGTATAATTTTGAAATTGCTCTTCCACTGATACACAAAAAAAATTAAAGACATGAAGGTTAGTAATGCATGGATCACAACTAGAATAAGAGTGTCTGCATTAATGTTAAAGGAGTTATACGAAACTACTTTAACCGGAAATATTGTAAATACTAGTTGAATTTTTCAATCTCTTCGAGCTTGACTCTACCCCTTTTACAACGGCTTACAACGTTATTACAATTTCCTATAAAACGCGCATGATGCTTTTCATAATATCCGAATTTGTAAACTCTTGACGCGCTCTGTATCAGAGCTGGGCAATTACTTTCAAATAGTAATGAATTAGAATTACAAAATACTCTTTTTTAAAAGGAATTAATTACAATTACAAAGTACAAGAGATTTAGAAAGGAATTTTTCTTCTAATTACAATTACAAATAAAATGTAATTGACAATTACTTTTCTAATTACAATTGCAATTACATTTGTTTATAAAATCCGAGGAAAAACGTTTTTTCTGTTATTAGTCTTTTTTTAAAATAGGAAATGGGAAAGAAATCATATTCCAACCCACCTGTACAAAAAACAACGTAATTTATTATACAGGTTGTCTCTAAAAGGTGCGGAAAAAACGCTACCACACATTTCTGAGGGCGATCTAACCCAACTTACCTCAGTCCAAAAGTGGATGCACCATTGCATTGAATTGCCACAAGAATAACACCCAAATTACAGAAGCATATGTGTCCATATACGGAATGAATTTTTTATATCCAGATTACTCATAAACGGCTGCTTCAATCAACTCCTACCAGGTATACCTTTTCTAGGTAAAAAACATTGGAGAATAGGAATTTTTATTTAAAAGTTAAATACAGTGTGTCTCAAAAAAGTTATTACGTTTTAAATGGATACAATATGCCGCAGGTGGCGTCCTCTACATTTTGCAATGAAAATGAGAGCAGATTTAAATTTTTTACCCCACGAAACCCCCCTGCCCAAATATTGTGACAATATACCAATTATTACAGACATTATTTATAAAAAACTAAAATCAAATTGAACTTTTGACACTCTGTATCTCCGAAAGCATCCACTTTTGGACTGAGGTAAGTTGGGTTAGATCGTCATATTTTGCCCTCAGAAATGTGTGGTAGCGTTTTTTCCGCACCTTTTAGAGACACCCCAGTATAAGAAACAAAACAAATAAAGCAACTATCCAAGTATAACATAAAATATGTGATTACAATAATTAGTAACAAAAAATTGCACCATAAAAATAGGAATGAAAATAAGGTAATTTAGGGTACATTACTTACCCTGGGGTGACAAATTTAGGGTAGTATAAAGGATCATATGTATTTCCTCAAAATTATTGCTGCTAAAATAATTTTTAAACCAGGAAATGTCACGCGTAGGTGACCAGTGTTTTCATTTCACACATTTTGTAGTGTATTTTTCTATGCAGTGCTTTTTTAAAGGATGGTTTTACATAATAATACTTCAACCTCCTTTTTAATACTTCTTTTCCAATTTTTTAAAATATCTTACTGTTGAGCTTTAAAATAATATTAATCTTATTGAAAAAAACCAAAAAAAAAAAAAAATTACTTAAAATTGAAATTTTCTGTAAAAATCAGTGGTTAGTTTTAAAAAAAAAGGTAACATACCTTAAATCAACCTATTGTCACCTTCGGAAAGTATAAGTACCTATTATTGTTACATTCAATATAAAATACTAAAACATTTAGTATGTATTGTCGGTTGGATAATTTAAAATGATCATTTAACTGTATCTTTTATTGCTTTTTATTACAACTAACTTTTCAAAATTTGTGTCTGAGAGGGCATGTCTTTTGGCTGCATGAATCATAGTAAATAAAAAATAATTATTCGACGGGTGCTGAAGATGGTAGTGCAGTATTGTAATTAAGAAACACTTGCTTAATGAAAGGGTAACTTTCTAGCATGGGAAAGTTTTGTCCAATATCATCCAGATACTGTAAAATTTCAAGATAAATCTTATTTTTAATCTCAGTGTCAGGTGATTGTGTGATTCTTTCAGTTTCTTCATTAAAATCAAATAAGCTGCTATTGTTAACTTCCTTCTTATAATTATCGGTACCAATATCTGTAACATTCATTAATTATACTGTTTTGGGGAGCTTCCCCGCACGCTGAGAGAATATTACTTGCTCAGAAGCGGGTCATCAGAGTTATGGCCAATGCCAATTATAGAGCCCACTGCAAACCATTATTTATTAACTTAAAGTATTTAAATATAAATTACAAATACTTTATGATTTCTCAAGCAATTACAATTACAAATTACTTGAAAAGGTAAAGGAATTAATTACTGATTACAATTACTGATTTCTAAAGTAATTTGTAATTGCTAATTCCTTTTTGTAAAGTAATTGCCCAGCTCTGCTCTGTATGTACATCTAATTTTAACTTTTGCACAAACTGTCACTTAAAAAATATAAAACTGTATATAGAAAACATAAACAACCGAAATAAGGCACAATCGTCAAATAAGACTCGCGCTGCGTGGAATATTATAGGCGAATAAAAGGACGAACGGAAATTTAGCTTTAATCGTAAAGGAATAGAATGTCACGTATACGAAAACTGATTGCTGAATATT
Source organism: Amphimallon solstitiale (assembly GCA_963170755.1). NCBI lineage: Eukaryota > Metazoa > Arthropoda > Insecta > Coleoptera > Scarabaeidae > Amphimallon > Amphimallon solstitiale. The sequence continues at coordinate 112,415,086 of OY720681.1, read as the reverse complement.
TCAATAACTACTTCCATGGTGTTGCAGATGGTTTGCTCACTTTTCTTTCTTTCTTTTTCGAGCGGTGAAACGTATTATCCACCAACTTAAAAATACACACTCATATGGTGAGGACCAGTTTAGTACTAATTTGCTAAAGTATCGTGCTAAAGAAATAGTTACACCATTGACACAGCTTATAAATCAATCTGTAGCCAATGGTTAAGTCCTAATGGGATTAAAAGTTTCAAAAATTAAAACTATTCATAAGGGTGCTTTGGAGCAATTTTTGAGCAACAATCGTCATGTATCTCTGCTGAGCTCGTTCTCAAAAATATTTGAGAAAGCAATGGCAGTAAAAATATTAAAGTTCTTAGAGACATATAAGTTACTGAATACGTCGGACGCGACATCGTGTTTTCCAGAGCTTTTATATGATATTGACGCGGGGAACTTGTCTTTTAGTATATTCTTAGATCTCAGCAAAGCATTTGATCTGGTCAACCATGAAGTATTACTTCATAAATTGTACAGGTATGTTATAAGGGATCACGTATAGGAATGGTTTAGATACACTACGTAGACGTAAATGGTCATCGCTCTAGGAAATTGCCTCTAATTAAAAGGGTGCTTCGAGGAAGTGTTCTTGGCCCCCTATTATATGTAATATATGTCAATGTGTTACGGCAAAGCCGGGTGTAGTAAGAACTGCCGAACACACAATGACTGTCATCAGTATGTTGGTTAATGATTTAGTTGTGAATGATAACAAAACAGCATTTATAGAATTTAGAGCCTACTTAGATCCGTTAAGAGTATTGCTCAGGTCGATGGATTTAAATTCCTGTCTCTTACGATTGACTGCTTGTAAGTGGAAGGAACTTATCAGTAATTTATGCAAGAGACTGTCACACATGTGTTTTGTTCTTAGGAGGCTCAGGGTTGAGGTGGGTTTTAGTGTGCTGTTGTCGTTCTATCATGACCACTTTCACTCGGTGTTATCTTATGCAACTATGGTGTGGGAATCTTGTCCAGAATTTGATCGGGTTTTTATAGTACAAAAACATGCAATACGAGAAATGAGTGAACTAAGCTATGAAACAAGTTGTAGAGATTGTTTTGCTTCTATGGGGATATTGTCGCTGCCATGGTTAATGCAAGGATAATATGATAGCATGAACAAATTGGGTAGCTACCACACGTAATGCGTCGGTGATTGAGATTCCTAAACAAAGATTATCTTTTTAGGAAAGTAGTCCTCAATATTTAGCAATAAAAGCATAAAATAAGTTGCCAGAGTGTTTTAAGTCGGGAAGTGGCAATGTTTTTAGGAAATCTGTTAAACGGTTCTTGTTGCAAAAATGTTACCACTCCCTGGCTGAATTTTTCAATGATAGGAGTGATTAACATATTTTGTTATTGTATGTATCTTTTTCTATAGTGTATTTACTGATTTGTACTTTGTACCTTTTTTCTTTTTGTAGTATGTGATAATTTATATTGTAATTGAGACTGTAACATGTCCTGTACTATATAATATATGTAGCCTACTGGACGACAAAATTATATTATTATATTTTTCTACTCCCATACTTTAATTGTATTATTAGATATGTCGAACCTGTACTTTAATGATGTCCATTACGATACAGATTTTCATTATGATACGTTTATATCCAATAGAAATACAGATTTTTCATTATGATACAAGTTTATATCCAATAGGAATGCGACATTCCAATATTCAAACAATATTCAATATGGCGACTGCATATCTGATAGATATACAAATTAAATAAATGTGACAGTTCTCTGCAATTTACAAGTAAGTACTCAAAATTTGTGCTTTTTTGAAAATATAAACGGTAAAAATGAGGGATAATGACAGTGAAATGTAAAATTTGAGTCCACCAGAAATTATGGAACAAGCCTCAACGAACAATTTATTACCAGCTAAATTCGCAAAGGTGCATGGAAAATTTTAACCTCAATTTATGAAATGGAATGTTCAAAAAATAATGTTTTATTATGGGGTCGTAGAAAAAATAGTGTATGCAACTCGCATTTAATGGCTATTAAGACAATCGTATTCATTACAATACTCGGCTTCGTCTCGTATTGTAATTTTCTTACTCGTGTCTTAATAGCTATCATTAAATGCTCATTGCATAATATACTTTTTAAAGTTTTAGTACTAACATAAAATTTAACTGATGTTATAGAGAAACAGATAGTAAGTGTTATCAATTTCCGAACAATTTTTTGTGGCGGTAAATTCGAATGGTTCTCAGACATTACAAATCAATCATAGAGTATAAAATTGATTTTAAAGATGTAAGTATTTGTAATACACACCTGTGAGGCTAGGGAAAAATTGGGTCCCGGCGATCTTTTTTTGTTGGGCGCCGGGGGCGCGTTATTCGCCGCTCCCCCTGAGTTCGATCCTTTACGTTTCCGCCGCTTGTTGGCTGGCCTCTGGGACTCTGCAAAGCAAAACATAACACGTATGAAACGCGATATTTCTATGCCAGAGATGTTAGACGTCTGAATGCCTAGAAAATGAAACGTGTATTTTGAAGACTACCTGTTTCTCCTGGACACAGTTGGACGTAGTAGTTGTGTCCGCTAACGGTAGGTTGGCTAAATATCAAAGAATGAGAGGACGTATTTGGTAAAATGTATGTAGGAGAAACGATTAGTCTTTTAGTGCAATAAAATTGGTACCTCTCTTACCCGGCGGGGCAACCATTCTCTGCCACTTCTGAAAGAGCGTCGTCTTCAGACAATCTCTTGGACTGAGCGCGTACGCCTTGTGCCTCGACATTAGCTCTTGCATAGGTTCTAATATTACACATAACTGAAATTGTAAAAAAAAAAAAAATTAGAATATGGTAGAATTTATTGATAGTATTATTACATAATATATCTTGAATGCAACACTGACTGAATTAACAATTTAAATTAATTTCACCGATATTAGCAAGTAACTGATTTTCGTTAATAGTAAGGAGAATTTTGAAAAACTTATTTTTATAAGGATAGCATTAGAGTGAGATATTTTAAATTAGAGTATAATGCTAACAAACCCACGAGGGAGCGTTTTAAAGTTCGCGGAATGGAGGGGTTGGTTGGTAGTAGGCGAGCTCTTTCATGTAGTAACATATTTCATGACACATTAATAGTATAACTATAACATTTTAACACAATCGCGTCAGTAACATTTAAACTATCGTCGATCAAGAAAGTTAACCAGGAAGAAGATGTGAAATTACAGTCTGTCTTACGAAAAACGCACCTGTTATTAATAATCCGATTTCAGTAATTCAAAAACCACATAAGACAGATGTATAAATACTATAAAATAGTATAATTTTCATCTTTTTTTCATATATAATTTTTGACAAGCGATTGTCAATTTTTTTTTTAAATAGCAACACATTATTTTTTTGTACAGTTTGGTAGAGATATTTTTTTCTGAATACAATGGTGTGATTCAATATCATTTTGTAAAATATTATTGGAAAATATTTTTTTTTTAAAAAAAGGTTTAAGTGTGCCGTGGAATACAATTTTATTAACATCAAAAATAAAACATCGTAACAAATCATAATTATTATAAATATTGCTCAAAACGCCTCCCACCTTGCTGAATACAAAGCTGACACCTTCTAGTCACCCCATATGTAGTATTGAAGATTAAAAAAAAAAGGTATCTCCCGACAAGTATGAATAATTCTCTGTCTTAAAACATGCTCATTCGGGGGGGGGGGGTTAAATAAACACGGTCTTGAACATATCTCCATAGCCAAAAATTGAGCGGCGCTAGATCAGGTGAACGCGTAGGCCACCGAACAGGCCAGTATGTCTCATCCATTTTCGGCCAAATGTAGCATTCAACCAGTTAACATTTATCCTGGCATTATGTGGTGTAGCGCCATTCTGCTGGAAATACACTCTACTTAACTCTGCAAGAGATAATTCATCCAAGGGATTGTCCTTATCTTCAATTAGTAGTTGGTGATATTTGCCTGATTTAGGGTGCCATTAATGAAAAAGGGTCCAATCAATCTGTTACCCAAAATACCACACCACACATTTATGGTGAATCTGTGTTGTCGAATGGTTTCAACAATAATTCTTGGATTTTGTTGACTCCAATAACGGTGAATATTTCTGTTGAAAACGCCATTATTGCTAAAAGTGCACTCATTGGACCAAATCACATTTCTGTGGAACAGCCCCCCACGAGGCAAAATCACTATATGCTCCTTGTTCTACATTAGCAAATACGTATTTTCATCCTTCTCTAAAATTGTGATTTTGCCAAGTGGGCCATCTTGAAGTAACATGTTTAAATAGAAAACACAAAATTGGTATCGTCGATTTGAATCGTTTTCATACAAAGCTTGTACTCTTTGTGGGATGTACGCTTTAAATGTGTTTTTTTAAGATTTTATGAACAGTGTCCTTTGACGTGCCATTTTATCAACAGTGTCCTTTGACGTGCGATTTCCCGAGTTGAAGTTTTTGGATTTTCTTGAACACTGAGAATGGCATCTAATTCAATCTTGCTTTGGCTTCTTAAAAGCTCCGTAATTTCTTAAATTTCATTCAATTCTTCTAAATTTCTGACGGTTAGGAACTTAGGAACTCTATCGGGAAAGCGAGCTGTGTAAATACGTACTGCTTGTCCAGAATTTTTATGGCACTCGAAAAACACTTGCACCATATCAGTTAATTCAGTTATCCATAATAAAATAACAATATGATCACAAAATAATAATAAAAATGCAAGAAATAATACAACCAACAATAAATGGAAACAAGCTGTCAATTCATAAATGACAGTTATTGTTTTGTGCGCCATCATGGATTCCGCAGGACACTTTGAAAATTTTAGAAAAAACAAAATTTCTTAACAGAAACATGTTACAAAATGAGTTCAATTACACCACTGCATTCATAAAAAATATCTCTACCAAACTGTAAAAAAAAAAAAAAAATTGACTATCGCTTGTCAAAAATTACATATAAAAAAAAATCATACTACTTTGTAGTATTTATACACCTGTCTTATGTGGTTTTTGAATTACTGAAATCGGATTATTAATAACAGAGTTACAGTGTGGTGCGTTTTTCGTGAGACAGATTGTATATACAGAAAATCGAATGTCGCGCTGTTATTAAGGTCCTTACAAAACAAAGAAAGACTGATACAACCATTTTTAAAATTCTTCATAATTAATCTTGGCATAATTAAGGTTATAAGGTTAGTGTAAGATGGATACCGAGATTGCTCACGCTACCGCAAAAACAACAGCCTCCACTGGAGCTCTGTAATGAAGGCGGGGATTATGTATTGAGTTGAATTGTTACTGAGGATGAAACTCGCGGGTTCATCACTGAGTCGAAGCAAGACTCCACTTCATCTTGCGTGCCACTTAGGAAGTCTAAGTTCAAGGTGTCACAGTAGCCCGGAAAACTTATAGCTACTGGTTTTTTTTGATTCGGAAGGAATTCTGTTTATATTACGCTTCAATCTGAACTGGTTAGAAAAAGTCTTAAAGAAAAAATAAGGTGAAAATTAACGAAAGGTGATCCACCGTAAATGCTCCCGTCCACAAATATGAGTCGTGATGCGCCGGCTGGCTTATTTAAAGTGGAGTTCTATATTTTGAATCACGACCCTATAGTCCAGAGCTGCTTCCTAGCAATGTTTACCTGTTCTCTAAAACAAGAAAAGGGCTGCGTAGATATAAAATTACGAGTCATAAAGAACTAAGGACGCAATTTCGGCGTATCTTTCAGCCAAAGATAAAAATATTTTTATGCAGGCATACACAAGCTAATTTAAAGATTTGAAAAATACATTACGATTGCTGGTAAATATATTGAAAAAGAAATATAATTTCGTATTTTTATTTTCTCTCCTTTTCCCCCATTTTGCGAACTTAAAAACGCTCCCTCGTATAAGGCATGGATTAATATTATCGTTATTAATTATTTAAATTGCAAAAATGTTATGGAAATAAAATAGAATAAATTCATCAAGCGATCAACAGAATAAATAACCCGTGAGATTGCGTAGATTCGTTGATTTAAATGTCTATGTTTGAATCGCTTTGGCAACCGACTTGCACTAATAAAATAAAATGGCGTCAAGTTTAAGATGTTGCAAAGTTTCACCTGTCGAGTAATATAACCTACAAAAACCATTTCAGGACTGTCATAAATAACAGAGTTGTCGAAAATATTTGACTTCTACTAAGAAATATGGTCGCCTATAGTTATATACCGTGCCTTCAAATACGTTCCTCGTTAGAGACGGCCATGCTTTGTGTGGGTAACAGTGCACGTAATCAGACACAAAGCATAATTTTGATAGTTTGGTTATGTCATGTATGCGTCTATAATTTGAATTTAAGTATGGCCACTGCCAGAATTTGAAATTTTCAAAAGCTTAGCATGTACACCAACACTGATTACTTAATTACTCAAAAAACAGCCTGCTTTAATGAGATGGTCTTACGCTGCGACGTTCTGTTGCATGTGTGTTGTTAGTTAAGACCTGATGGCACTTGCGTGAAAGACAATTTCAAGACAGAAAACGAGAACGCAACCGAAACATGAGAGATAGACATAGATTTCGCTACATATGAAGAGCTAAGGATCGACTTAAAAACATTAGTCCGTATTTAATTTAATTGCATTTTATCTATCGTAGTATATTGCTTTCGATACCGATGTTTTTAAAGCACATAATACATATTTTAGCCACGCCTCGCGCATCCTGGGTGCCATCAGATATTAACGGAGCTATAGCCACCTTGTATCTCTATGTAGATAGAATTTTCATACAAAATGATAGTCACTGTGTTGGCATATCAAGTATTATGTTATATAGCAGTAAATTATGAAAATCTCTATATCATTTGTGTTATAATTAATTGCAAAAAAATAATAAGGCTGATTCTGTTCATTATTAACTGTATTCATTTGTGACCTTTTGGTTTTTGCAGGTTGAATTAAATCTACTTTATATGGAAAATGTAGCTTTCTTCATTTTAAATAATTTAATAACATCGACATTACTAGCACTTCCAATTTACAACACAGCACGTTGTAGACAGTTTTTCCTAAGAAACACTTATAAAAGAAACAAAATAGGTGAAAACACGTTTATTTGCAACATCCAAGTGAACCGCAATGAACTGAATTAATATTCACGTTATCTTATAACAGAAATATTACTGAAAAATGGATAAATATACATTGCATATAGGAACTTTTATAGTATGGGGTCAGGCGACCATATTGATTTGAATTTGATAGCATATTGGAAAACTCTATAATATACATTTATCATATTTACCTTATGGCATCTATAATCCAAATAATATAAATTTGTCAACAATGCTTGCCTACGACCCAGAGAGTAGCCAAGTATTAAATAAAATATAGCAAAGCAATTCTTAGTAGCTGTATTTATATAACAGTATTTTAATATTGGAAGCTATATATCCTGAAATATTAAAAAATTAGATTAATTTTTGTGTTCTGAAATTGTTCCGGTCGTTGGTAATTTGTAGTGGTATTAGATGCCGTCTTTAGTTAATACTTTGGCCGTGCCAGTTCCCAAAACGATTCAACTTATAAATATGTATATAAATTATATCACTACTACTACATTTGTTAACTCTATAAAAGTTGTATAGCTAACATTTACGCGATATCTGATTTTTTGATTAAATGTTGCAATATAAAAGGAGGAAACGTACCCTAAGGTAATTTAACGTTGAATTTGTGATGCCTTGCCTAGTGATGTTCTTGGACAATTGGTCTAACATGCTGGGATCTTGTTGGGAATGCATACCTACCACGGACCGTGGTATTAGCTCTCTGTGTGTCCGTACCGTAAATAGCCAAGATTTTATCCTCATAAGATCGTCGTATGTGAATTCTAGAACTAATCGGCCTTCTGTACATACCTGAAAAGAAAAACAAATTTTTTTTTTACTAAATCTGGCATTTTGTTATTTTTATGATCGACCTACCTTTGTAAATAAAGGTTTGCCATGATGTGTAATCATCGTGCAATCACAGTCAAGAGAAATACTAGTATTATGGAAAGATTCTTTCGGGTGTTTCATATTGTAGTAGAGCTCCGTCGCACCACCTTCGAATATGCTTCGAAAGTATCGCGGGATCAGTGTCCTACCGATTGCTGAAAAACATAAAGTTTTTCATATATTAAATTATATATATTCGACTGATACCAAAGAATTATTTGTTTTATAAAGTGAAAATTTATAGTTTATACATAGAATATTCACCGAAAAATAACATATTAGCTGATATATTTATTTGTGTTCTTTTATAATAAATCAGACTGTAGGTTTTATTCTAAATTGAAGCCGTTTAGGATTCTGTAAATCCGTTTGCTGTAGCCGATCAAATTACTTTCTCTTCTTCTTATTTTCCCTTATAGTTCGTGTTGCAGCTTCAATGTTTTCTATCATTTATGTTATTTCTTCAATCTGTATTTGTTCCCTTGTAAATTGTATTCTTTTAATTTGTCTAGTTAGTGACAGATGGTTTAAATTTGATTACACAGTATATTGCACGAGGGTTTTGTTATTTAAATTGCGCTAATTTAATAGTTATTTATATAGGTACCAAGTCAGTAAAGTGATACTTTATCGAACGAGTCTGATTTACGAGCCAAGCGAGTGAAGCGAGCGCGGCGAATAAAAGAAGAGTTCGATAAAGGTACTTTACTGACGTGGTGCATACAAAATTTTATCGCCAACCGTGAAAATTGTTAATTTTAAAAATAAAGATATAATAACTTATGACAGTGACAAACGATTTATGTTTGAAGTCATCAGTCATGTCTACGTTGACAGATATTAGCGGCAGGTAAAGTACTTTATTGTACAGTACGATAAAGTGTTTGTTTACCTCCGTAAAACGCTATGGTAGCGGTTGGCGATAAAATCTATTACCCAACTGTGGAATTTATATATTAGACGCCAATTAATTTATGGCTAATTGTAAAAAACTTGTTAATTGGTGAAGATGTTCTTTCTAGAGGATTCTCCTGCTTTTTAATGTCCTGAGTACTTCCCGATCAGGTGTCAATCCAGAGGCGGGTCATATTAATCAAGAGGGGGTGGCTAATTTGTTCGTTAGACCCACACCCTATCTTCACCGAGCAAATCGGCGACAGGGTTCCTGTACGAGGTGGTACCCAAAATATCCGAGAATTTCATTGTAAAAATCAGAAAACTATACTAACATCCTAATGTCCTCCGTCACCTTCAAAGTAGTCACATTGGGCACGTGTGCAACGATCTCAGCGTTGTTCCCATTTTTGGAAGCACTTCTGGAAGTCCGCAGGGTGATCAGGACCCGTTGCGATTCCACTTGGATGTCTTCAGTGGAGTCAAAACGTCGCCCTTTCAACGCAATTTTCATTTTTGGGAACAGGTAGAAGTGGCACGGGACTACAACGCTGGTCGTTTGTGTCGAACATTTTCCCGCAGCCGCCTCATAATCACACAATAAAACTGCCCGTTTACAGTCTGACCAGATGAAACCAAACTCTTTATGCACAATTCCCCAAATGTCGAAAAAAAATACCAGCAATGATTTGCTGTTGCTGCGAACTTGTCGAGCTTTTTCGGCCTTGGAGAAGATGGCGGCTTCCATTATGATGATTACTGCTTCGTTTCAAGGTCATAACCGTAGATCCAAGATTCATCACCTGTTATGACCCTAGATAAGAAGTTTGGGTACTCTCAAACTCTTTGTTGCAATTCAGTGCATGTCTGATCCCTGAAGTTTCGTTGGATGATGCTGAGAAGGTGAGGGATAAACTTTGCTGCAATTCGTCTCAGTTCTGTTCAGTTCATAGGCTAGAATTGTTGACATGTACCATGTACGACAGCCCAAGTCTGTTACAAACATCGTGAATTGTCTGCCTTCTGTCTTCGTGAATCACGTCAAGCACGTTCGCGATCATTTCTGGTGTTGTGCATGTTGACGATTGACCAGAATGTTTGTCATCTTCCACAGATTTTCGGTCTTCCTTGAAGTGCTTGAACCACTCAAATGTTCTTGCTTGTCTCAGTGCACTCTCACCAAATGACTCTGTCAGCATGCGGCGTGCTTCAGCAGCAGTTTTCTTTAACTTGAGACAGAATTTGATGCAAATCCGTTGCTCCTTCACGTTATCCACTTGACAATTCTCAGAAGCACTGAAACACATCCTGATATGCAGCACTACAACTCACAACTGCATGCGTCAAACATGACGCAACATTGTACCGCGGTAGCTAAGACGTGTACCTCGAGACATCTAGCGGCGGAATGTCGAACTGCTACTGGTTTGATCGGTACAATAAAATTATCGGATAATTTAAGTACCACCTCGTATTTTGGTCCAAAAAGCAGAGAGAACATTACACGTAGGACTTTTAAGTATTTTTTGTTGAGTCAGGTGTATAGGCATAAAACTCAAGAGGTCGTTGGACAGTTAACGTTTAACGTGTAACTTCACTTCTGACAATTGGCTGTTCTATAAGGGTTTACCTATGCAGATTGATTTTTAGTTTGGTTCCGCCCTATTAAGTGACCGCGTCATAGCACGTTATAGAATTGACAGTTAATTAACCAATCAGCGAGTGTTTACAAAGTGTTTGTTGCGATCCCGGTATAAGGGGATTTTATGCTGGTGATAATGTATTGGCTGGTAGGTTAATTATGACTAGGTTGTGTATTTACCGAATCAAGAGCATTTCAGTTATCCGGTAGGAGGTGATATATAGGTTTCATATAAAACTCTTCATTAACAATATTATTGATATAACACGTCATTTCGAATTGAGTATGTAAGTTTTAAGCATGGACATACAGCACGTGTCAATTTTCATTAGCCATAGGCGATTAATTCATGCAATACGTGACAACATCGCACCCCACCTTTCCTCTTCAATGCGAGCGCGACTCAAGTTAGCAGTAGCTGTTGGACTATTGACTAGGGTGTTTGTACTGCGCTCAGAAATAATATTTACGCATTGCAAGGATTTTTCTGTAAATGCAGAGAATTATTAAGCTGCGTTCACGCTGCATGTCACAAACAAAAGCGTAATTCTAATAAAATTAAAAATAAGGTAAATAAAAAAGGATTCTGAAAATAATAATAAACTACTAGATCGCGGCGGCCATTTGATGATGACGGCTTTTATTGCAGACTAGATCGCATCATCGCAACGTCTTCGTAGCTAAACATTTAATGTAGAAGTGGGAAGATCGGCGAAAGTCGTTGTGATGTCGATTGTTGTCGGGATTGGTGACGGATAGTAGGGGTGACACACGTTGCCACATATTATTTATATACGTATAAATCGCATGTAAACATTGAATCCATATACCTAATGAAAATTGACACATACGGTATATTATTGTAATTTATATAAATATTTAGATCAGAGAGCAGAAATTAATAAAAGGCAACAATTATAAAATACATTTGAATTAGTCATTATTGATACCAATTTTAGTAAGTAAAATATGAGAATGAGGAAGAGGAAGAAGAAGGAGAAGAAGAAAAAGAAAAATACAACAAAGAACAGAAAGAATTCAATTTTTCTTAATAGATTCAATTTTATATTTGTATTTTTCAGATACTATTGTGTTTACAATTTTTATTCTTATGAATATATTATTTATTAACCCTGTTTTTCAAAAATTTTCTTTAATTTTATTTTTAGAAAATGATAAACTCATTTTGTATATTATTTGTGTATTAAGATACTGATGTTTGTAATTATTAATTTTTTGTTACTCTTTTAAGAAGGTCTTCGTATTTCTGATACTTGGTAGTAGTTTTTCCAAGAAAATAATTATGTTCACCAAGAATCGGGATTTTTCCCCATTGTGTGAGGTCATATGTATTAATATTTAATGAAATGTAATAAAATTTAAGAACATATAATCAAATTGTGGAGAATAATATTTACAGTTACGTTTTGCTTACGTTTTATATAGGTCTAAAAGTTTAATAAATTACCATCGGATAGCCACCTTAATCCTTATGATTTGTATTTTGATATTTATTATTTAGGTATTATTTTTACTCACATAAAAGTTTATTATTATGAAAGTAAATCAATCAATACAAAGAATATTTTGGCTTGCAATCATTTTATAATTTTCATGATGAAAACTATCACAAAACATTTATTGGCATCATACTTAGTAATGTAGTTTTATTGGCTTATAGAAACGGTATTACTTGAGTTTCTGAAAAGATTAAGATCTAATTTTTTTTAAAAAGCTCTCATTTTAGAAATTATCTCAAGGAGAAAGGTGAAATGCATTTAATGTGTTTCGGAAACGAGAGATGGCGCTGATTTTATTTCCCGTTTTCTTCAAAAACTATACAATATATTATGAATTTCATTCATAATACACCGTTTTACTTTTTTTTATTTTCATTCTATAAAAAAATATGTTTAATAACTTCCAAAAAAAAAACAGACAAAAAGAAAATTCGAGAAAGGGCGATGTTGTAGAATTAATTTTTATGTATTTTCGTCAAAATTTCTACCGATGAGGATGGTAGCACTTTTGTTAGAGTGTTACTTCCGGTCCGAATTTAGAAAAATTTTTTTATACAAAAGGTATTGAAAATCATGTTTTAAATACTTCTACATATACTCGTAATGTACTTGTCTAGAAAGCATGAGTTGCGAAATGTTCGGAAGGAACTGATTTTAGATAAGAATAAAAGACCTACTTCCGGTAGGAATTTCGAAAAACTTTTTAATATGATTTTTCTCAAATTTAATTTTGAGTACATTTGAATTCTTTATAAATTTGTTTAAACTTAGTAATAGACGAATATTGGCGATAACTACTTCGGGGTCTACCGATTTTACTGAAAATCTAACCAGGTCTCAAGAGGGAGATTATACTCGTAAATACAAAATTTGGAATTGATAGTTATAGCCGTTTGATCATAATCGTGACCACACACACAGACACGGAGACATTTTTTAAAAACCACTTTTTTGGTATCAGGGGACTTCAAAACGTGGACAACTGCAAAAATCTTGAGGCCGAAAATTTTCGTATCACAATACTTCCTTATAGGTACTACGTATAAGAAAGTAAAAAAGAATTAAAATTACTGGCACTGTAAGAATGTGATAGGAATTGTAATATAACAAATTTGAATTAAAATTATTTGAGAGCAATATTTTAAACTGAACTTATCGTTTCACCATTGATCCATTTATTTGCTAATTCCACATCTTTCAAGAAACTAAAATATTTTATACTAGTTCCCTTAATTTTTCGGTTGTAATTTGAGCAGCCAAAAACTCCACAACATCGCATTTTTAGATGATAACTAATAAGAGTCGATCGCAAAACTGATAAATTACCACTACAAACACACCTACAAGTAGCACACGTAATAAATACCTAAACATGAAAACAAACCGCACTTGCTGCTTCGAAGATGACGTCGTATTTTAAAAATTACCTACCTCTCTAAAAAATGTAAGAAGTAGTATACAACAAGCTTTGAAAATAAACTCTTATAAAACATACCATGACTAGTTACTAGTTTTGAAAACCCGAGAGCGAAACGAACGATGGATTTTCAAAGCCGGTAATTGCTCTGACAGCCTTTATTGGACTTATTCTATCATATAACCTATTTTCCTTGATTATTTAATTAATTAATTAATTTAAGACAGTTGTCCCATATTTACTTCTTTTACTATTGTATATTTTAAAAATTACGAAACTATCCATCCACAAATATTTACATAGACATTTCCATACCTCTCTCTCATAATCACGCATAATACAACAGAACCACAGCCGACCGTTCGCTATAAAGAAACTACATGGAAAAAAAAGAATGAGAGAAAATTACTACATATTTGTGTTTCGGGCGGTAATTTTCTTCAGATTTTTCTTTTCTTTTTTTGGATTATATTTAAAAATATTTTTTTCACATGCGCCCTTTCTCAGAATTTTAAAAAAACATTAAATACGGAAATTAAACGAAATATCTCAACTATTATAAAAAAAATAAAAAAAAGTAAGACGTTGCATCTCCGTAGAAGAGCATTTTAAGTCATATACTACTTTAGAAAAGGAAATACGTTTTGTAATTTGTTTATAAAAACGGGAATACTTTTCCGATACTTTTATCTCTCTTGCACACTTGGCCATCACCTTTGGCCTTAAATACATATTATTTAATGCGTAACTCAATAAGTTCAGAGAATGACATATAGATGGCGTTACTACTGATAAATCCATATAATTTTTAGGAAGTACCAACCTTCAAACTATACGTGTCACAAGTTACAGTCGTTTTAGTGACGCTACTCTTGTAATTTTCAAAACAATGGAAAAATACGAATTCCATATGATGATAAAGGATTGCTTTTTCATGGGAAAAAAAAATACCGTTCAAGCAAAGCAATGGCTTGACAAGTATTATCATTAGTGGTTTGCTGATTTTAAACTCGGTCGTACAAGAACCGATGATGCTGAACACTCCCCGGTCGTCCAAATTCGGCAGTTGTTCCAGAAAACATAAAAAACGTCCACAAAATTGTTTTGGGCGATCGTAAAGTAAAGTTAGATAAGCGTTGAAATGGATGTATCACTCTTGAAGGAGCCTATGTTGAAGAATAAAGTAAAATTTCGCCTAAAAAATGTTTTCTAATTAGTTATCCTACGAACTTATTTATTGAGCCTGGCGTTAGGAAAGACTATATTAGATATTTCCGGAGATAAAAGCATAATATCGAAGGTACATACATTTGTGAAGATGCAAAACGGGCAAATTATGGTAATTTAACTGCATAAAGAAAAATATAAAAATTAGTATATTTGAAGCTTACTATATCTTTTGGGTCCGTCTTCCAAACAAAACGCTAACGTTAAGGACGCGTCATCTTCGAAGAATTCGTTGGCGAAGGCATCCCACCAAAGATTATCACTTTCCTACAAAAGAAATTCAACAATGGTCAGTAAAATGTACAATGCGTGATAGTAGGTATATAATATGTTAGTCCTCACTTCTGTCCGTTGTTGTAGCCTTTTATTAAGTTCGTAAATACGATAATCCGGTTGACCAAAATACTGCGTGTGCCGCCTTGGAACAGGCAGTGATCTGAAAGACAAAGAAAAAATCACATTAATCATGTGTCCATATGGGTAGTATTAGTAAATAAACTAATTTTTCAAAGAAGTTACTTAATAGTTTTAATTAATTTAAAAGAACGGCAATTCAGTTGCATTTTGACATCCACTACTTACAAAATAAAACATTAATTTGAAATCTTAAAGTAGAAGCTTCGAGCATTAAATAGTTTATAAATCAAAGTCCTTGAATATATCTGAACTATTTAGTCTGGTGCATCAGAGACATTAATCATTTAAGTTAAGTTTTGTAGCATATTTATTATACTCAAGGCAGCGGCAACATGTAAAAATTATGACATTATAAAATTATCCAGTACGAGAGGGTTTCACAAGAAGTCAAATATAAAGTATGCGTCTTGGCTAGAAAAAAGCAAAAGTATGTGCACAAATTTAGGACTTTATGAACAATTTTATCAAGGCAAAAAAATAATAGAAACGAAGAATTTTAACACCGTTATCGTTAAAATATACAAGAAATTGGTTTCAGTAAATTAATTGTTATTTCGGGGTTATGTAGTGTAACTATGCGGCGACGATACATAGTCATTACTTTAAAATGTAGATATTCCTAATGCTCAGAGTATCTCTCAAAATACAATTTCCTTTTAAAATCAAGTAGAATTTAATTTGAGGAACATTTATTAGAAACATTTTTAGTGGAAATGTAATAAAAGCCTTACGAGTGCATGTTATAAGGTGTATGGCGGACAAATTATATGTACCATAACAACACGTTTTAAGAAAGAATTAGCTTGTTATAAACCTGGTAAAATCCTTAATTCAGAAACATGTACATAAATATCACTGGTCATTCGAAGCAAAAAAATTTTCTTTCATCAAAAGGTCATATCATGCATATAAATCAATTTATATTGAGAGATACAAGCAACAATGAATGAACAAATTTAACAACTTTCAAAAATGTAACTCTTTTTTCATGATTTGGTGATTTTCTCCAATTATGAGTATTATTTTTACTCCCTTTAGTATTATTTCGTCTCCTTCTTTTAGACTTTTTAATGTGTCAATCGGTTAATCATATGCAAACACTTCACACACTCCCAGGGCTGACGGGTTTAAATGGTTTAAACAAGTAAGTTCAATAAAAGTTTAAGGCCAAAGTTAAAACCACTGATATCTTCTTAGATAAAACCAACTGGTTTTAATTAATCGTTTGTAAGAATATAGCTATTATTTAACACTGTTTTACCAATTATGATTTCTTCCTTTTACAAGTAGGTATATTACAAATTACATTTTATATACATTCTTGGATACGTTATAAAAATATAAGCTTGATCAAATGTGTTTTATTTCAAATCTCTGTAAGTAAATCCTGGAAAAGCCGGTTGAAGCTGTTAATGTCCTCATATGTTTTGTTTCACATTAATGTTGTTAAAAGTATTTATTTAATATAGGAGGGGCGTTCACCAATTATTCTCCCTAACAAAGAAGCAAACAACTGATTTTTCAACATAATCCTCAGAATGGTTAAAATATATATTGTGCATCAATTTTTAAGTGTTAAGATTCCGTTAGAAAAAAATCTCTTGTTACATTATCCACTTATTTAGCACCGTGATGACGGTGGTAAAGACTTCATTGTCTGGAAAATAGTAGATCTTTTAATTTTGGGGATAGAGTAGTCACTAGGAGCCAGATTGGGTAAATTGCCCCCTCCCCCCCAATTCCCCCAATTGAATTTGAACTTGAAACCCAGCATTGAGAATGGCAGTCATTGTAACACAGCTTTTGTGGGCTGGAGCGTTGCCGTGGTGAAACAGATCTCCTTAATTTTCCTCTTCGTTCCTCTCTGATGGAATTAAATTTGCGTAATATTCGCCAAAAATTTACAAAAATAACCCCTCAAAACCCCAAAAACCTGTGGCCATGATTTTTCCAGTAGCTGAATTGACATGAAATTTTTGGGTGGGTGTACCTATGCCGCCATTTCATACTTTGCCTTTTTGACTCTGGCTCAAAGTGATGAACCCAAGTTTCATCTACTGTAATGAAATCACTTGGCTTTCTGTTAATTATCGCAATTTTCGTTGTTGAAACACAATTAATCGTGCAGTACTCTTTCAAGACTCCAATTTTCCAATTGAAAAGCCACATATCTCCGCTATAAACCTAACTCTTATTCTTCTATCGTTTAGTAGCAAATCAATATTTTCTTCGGTTACCACCTCGGTCATATTCGTATAAATTTGACAACTCTTTTTTAAAGAGATATTTTATCACAGCTGTTGCTTCAATTTGATTGATTTTCGTTAATTACGAACACGTCAAGAGATATAAACTAATATTTCGTATATGCAAAGAGGTAGAAAAACGATATTTTACATTCACTAACGCCAATAAATGACACTTCGAATGACAACAGTTTTTGATGTTAGTCTACGCCATCTACTACGGTAGGGACAATAACTGGTGAATTTCCCTTGTAATAATAAAAGCTGTAACAAATTATTGAACATGAATACTCTCACTTCAATCAATATATTCTGTTACCAGAAGTGCAGTGGTTGCAACATATAAATTGGAAGCAGATTATTTTCAAACTACAGTTTCGTCAAAGCACTGTAATTTGTCAACACTGTTATGACACCACAGTGATGTTATTTATGACGTATCTATCGTTAAAAGACCTATACAAATTTTAAAAATTATTAGTTCAACGTTCGGTCCCTCAGAACTCGGTAAATCAAGAACTGTTCCAGAACACTGGGCTTGCGTAATTGTTATTCGTATTAGCATTCGTATTTTTCTGGTTTGTTTATGTTGAATTTTGAAATTATTGTAGGTTAGTTTCATTTCACAGTCTTAGGGAGTCAATATTTGGTTTCGCTTTTATTACTTTCTTATACGTAGTATAAGGAAGTATTGTCATGATGAAAATTTTCGACGATTTTTGCAGATGTCCACGTTTTGAGGTCCCCTGATACCAAAAAAGTGGTTTATAAATAATGTCTCTCCCTCCCTCCCTCTCTCTCTGTGATCACGATAGCGGTCAAACCGCTACAGATATCAATTCCAAATTTTGTATTTACGAATATAATCTCCCTCTTGAGAACTGATTTGATTTTGAGCAAAATTGGCAGACCGGAAGTAGTAGTTTACTTCAGTGAAAAAATCGAATTTTGCAAATATTTCGTCAATTACTAAGTTTAAACAAATTTATAAAGAATTCAAATGTACTCAAAATTAAATTCGAGAAAAATTGTATTAATAAAGTTTTTCGAAATTCCTACCGGAAGTCGGACTTTACTTTTATCGAAAATCAGTTTTTTGCGAATATCTCGCAATATTTTTTGCATAAATGAAATTTCAAAATTCGGACCGGAAGTAACACTTTCATATGTACGTATAAGAAAGTCGTGTGGTGGCCACACCTAATTTTATTAATTTGTGATAATATTATTATTAGTTTGGTTTAGTTTCATCGAACTGTTTTCCTTTATTTTTCTTTATGCCTGTATTTGTTTACTGTCATTATTTCATGACACACCTGTATGACACAGATATTCCGAAACTGATTGATGTAACTACTATATCATGTAAATATCACTAACTCGTGTCACAATTTTTATTTCTTAATAATCTCCAGAATGTATTAAAACTGCCTACTAATTCAGTTTAAAATTTAAAAAAAAATATATCGGACATAACATTTTCCTTTCTTAGGACATGTATAGGACATATTTTGCATTTGCTCGCATATAACTTGGGTATTGCGGACCGGAAAATGGAAAAAATTGATTGACAAATTAAAGAATACCATTATTAGTTCCCCTTTTGATTCTCTTAAGGAAACTTCCTATTTTGAAAGTACCATAAATAAAACCCAATATCAGTTCAAATATACATTTACTTATTTTCGGTGTGCGCCAAGATTTCGGGGCCTACATATACGCACATGCCAGACACTGCCGTCCGTACGTATACATAGGAGGCCTTGCATCGCCTTCTGTGTATAGTCGTGTACTCAGGTCGGCAGACAATAAACTCGGCCGCTGAGACTGTATACGTCCGAAAGCTGCTCCGCATCAGTATGCTCACAATATTTGTAAGTAAAAAATACATTAACTGACAATATAATTACAAGTTAAAAAAAATGAAACATACATTACTAAAATATAATAACACATCAAAATAAAGAAAAACATTCATATATAGAGCAAGAAACAATAATAATATAAAATAAAATAAAATATGTTAAGTTCTTAACAGATTCGTTTCTGCTACGAAACTTGTTTATAGCCAATTTTTTTTAACAAAGTAAATAGCTTAGAAAAGTAATAAAATTATCTCAAAGAGTTAGATTCGGAATTAGCCTTTTCGTAATGCATTTAATTATTGCGAATAAATCGGTGGTAGATACCACAGTATAGAAGTGAACAATGTAATGGATTTCGTAAGGCTCCTCTTATGTATAACAATTCGAAACGGCTATACGCACGAGTACCAGCAAAAAAATGAGGTGGGGCCACCACACGACTTTCTTATACCTATTGCGCGTTACAACTAATACAAATTTTGTTCTAAATTAAGTTTTAAATACTTTTATCTTCTTAAAAAAAAAAAAATGTTAGGGTGTAAATTTAGGTCTGAATTCTGAAAAAATTGTAATACATAAATTATTCAGAATTCTATTCTTAGTAGATACTTCTTTTATCTTATAGAATGCCTGCTTTGCGAGATATTTGCAAAAAAGTGCTATTCGATAAGAGTGAAAGTGTTATTTCAGGTCCGAATTTCGAAATTTCTTTAAAAAAAATTATTCCAAATCTAGCTCTAAATACTTTTGTACTCTTGCTAAATCTATACACGGTGGTTCACCGGCAACTGAATCGATCGATTGTGGAAAAACTATAGTAGGAATGATCTGAAATTTTGACTTTATACTAAAGTCGATGGGGGCCATTTGCCTAAAATATTTTCAAGATGGCAGCACTTCGGGCTATGCCGGAAGTAGGCACCAACTTCCTAATTTTAAATAGAATACCCTGTATATTGTCAGGTTTTTAGATTCTACGTGAAATTCTAAACATATTTCATGTATAATGTCATATATCTAAGTGTAACCCTTTTTGACTTATTGAAATTCTTATGTTAAATTTGACGTTTGCAGGCAGAAAATCAATAGCACTTTTTCCATATAAAGATGAATTTATTATTTAATTTGAAGTAAATCCTGTCAAATAGATGGTCTAATTAAATACTATTTGTATAAAATTGTTACAAGTATTAATACAGAGTGTGCGAATTATACGCCTGAAAACAAACAAAAGACAATTTTTTTAAATGGGAAGCGGCAACTTTATAATCTTATCCTATTCTGCATTAAAAATAAAGATCACTTTGTATAAATATGTCGATTATAAAAATTGGTAATTTTCGAAATATTGGCAAGTTAGTGTTTTTTATCTTCTACAATGCATACTGTTTGCATTAGTTCTTTTTTCATTAGTTAGCCATGACAGTGTTTACAAAATTATAAATTGTCATTTGTTGAAGAAAAGTCATTTACATAATTTCAATAAGTCATGCCGGGGCGCTTAAATTATACAAACGATGATAAATTTATTTATTAATATTTATGGGGAATGTAATAAAGGTATGTCAAGAACATGTGATACATTTGCATTACATTATTATCGTTATTAATAACTGGTTTATTTCCCTGAATCTTTGCCCTCACGGATCCAAAGTTTTTGAAGTTTCTTATAATACGTTTAACGGTACTGGTAGATGGTTTCCGTTTTTACGGATATCGAGTTGCAAATGTATCACATGTTCTTGACATAACTTTATTACATTCCCCGTAAATAATAAATAAATTTAAATAATCATCGTTTGTAAATTTAAGCGCCCCGGCATAACTTTTCTTCAACGAATGACAATTTATAATTTTGTAAACACTGTCATGGCTAACTATTGAAAAAAGAACTAATGCAAACAGTATGTAATTTAGAAGATAAAAATACTAATTTGCCAATACATATTTCGAAAACTACCAACTTTTATAGTAGACATATTTATACAAAGTAATCGTTATTTTTAATGCAGAATAAGATAAAATTATAAAAGTTACCGCATCCTATTTAAAAAAATTGTTTTTTGGCATTTTTTCCAAATTCGTTTTCAGGCGTATAATTCATACACCCTGTAGTAATAATTGTAACAATTTTATACAAATAGTATTTATTTGGGCCATCTATTTGAGAGAATTTACTTCAAAATAAATAATAAATTCAGGTTTATATGGAAAAAGTGCTATTGATTTTCTGCCTGCAAACGTCAAATTTAACATAAGAATTTCAATAAGTCAAACAGGGTTACACTTAGACATATGACATTATACATGAAATATATTTAGAATTTCACGTAGAATCTATAAACCTGACAATATACAGGGTACTCTATTTAAAATTAGGAAGTTGGTGCCTACTTCCGGCATAGCCCGAAGTGCCGCCATCTTGAAAATATTTTAGTCGAATGGCCCCCATCGATTTTAGTATAAAGTCAAAATTTCATATCATTCCTAGCTATACTTTTTCCACAATCGATCGATTCAATTCCCGGTGAACCAACCTGTATAGAATGCATAATTTACGAAATATTTGCAAAAAATCATAATAAGAATCAAAATTCTAGTCTTGAAAAACTACTACTATTAATATATGAATATTTTTGCGTAGCTTAATTTGAAACATTTTCGAATATGCAACTAAGGCGGGACAGACTGTATAACACAGTTCCTTAATCTTGACTGTCGCATAGTAATAAACCACTGCGAGACATCCAATACCCAAGAGAATGGTATTGTAATAGTAGTATAGTAGTAAAGGACTAATTCATGGTTAATCATTTAAGCACTGTTTATTTGCTCGACAAAAAGGAGGGATACAGATGACGCGTACCAAAACGGATAATTGGACCAATTAATCTTAGACGGTAATCTTGGAGTGACGCTTGACGCGCGCGCCCGCCGCCGATTGCATCGCGAGAGAATGACCACAACACCACGGATCACATTACTCCATTGCTGCTTACTCTCCGTCGTCGGTCGTCTCCCTATAACACTCAACTACTAGAGTATTCGTTTACCGACGGCGGCGGTGTGTTTTGAAGTTTCTTATAATACGTTTAACGGTACTGGTAGATGGTTTCCGTTTTTACGGATATCGAGTTGCAAATGTATCACATGTTCTTGACATAACTTTATTACATTCCCCGTAAATAATAAATAAATTTAAATAATCATCGTTTGTAAATTTAAGCGCCCCGGCATAACTTTTCTTCAACGAATGACAATTTATAATTTTGTAAACACTGTCATGGCTAACTATTGAAAAAAGAACTAATGCAAACAGTATGTAATTTAGAAGATAAAAATACTAATTTGCCAATACATATTTCGAAAACTACCAACTTTTATAGTAGACATATTTATACAAAGTAATCGTTATTTTTAATGCAGAATAAGATAAAATTATAAAAGTTACCGCATCCTATTTAAAAAAATTGTTTTTTGGCATTTTTTCCAAATTCGTTTTCAGGCGTATAATTCATACACCCTGTAGTAATAATTGTAACAATTTTATACAAATAGTATTTATTTGGGCCATCTATTTGAGAGAATTTACTTCAAAATAAATAATAAATTCAGGTTTATATGGAAAAAGTGCTATTGATTTTCTGCCTGCAAACGTCAAATTTAACATAAGAATTTCAATAAGTCAAACAGGGTTACACTTAGACATATGACATTATACATGAAATATATTTAGAATTTCACGTAGAATCTATAAACCTGACAATATACAGGGTACTCTATTTAAAATTAGGAAGTTGGTGCCTACTTCCGGCATAGCCCGAAGTGCCGCCATCTTGAAAATATTTTAGTCGAATGGCCCCCATCGATTTTAGTATAAAGTCAAAATTTCATATCATTCCTAGCTATACTTTTTCCACAATCGATCGATTCAATTCCCGGTGAACCAACCTGTATAGAATGCATAATTTACGAAATATTTGCAAAAAATCATAATAAGAATCAAAATTCTAGTCTTGAAAAACTACTACTATTAATATATGAATATTTTTGCGTAGCTTAATTTGAAACATTTTCGAATATGCAACTAAGGCGGGACAGACTGTATAACACAGTTCCTTAATCTTGACTGTCGCATAGTAATAAACCACTGCGAGACATCCAATACCCAAGAGAATGGTATTGTAATAGTAGTATAGTAGTAAAGGACTAATTCATGGTTAATCATTTAAGCACTGTTTATTTGCTCGACAAAAAGGAGGGATACAGATGACGCGTACCAAAACGGATAATTGGACCAATTAATCTTAGACGGTAATCTTGGAGTGACGCTTGACGCGCGCGCCCGCCGCCGATTGCATCGCGAGAGAATGACCACAACACCACGGATCACATTACTCCATTGCTGCTTACTCTCCGTCGTCGGTCGTCTCCCTATAACACTCAACTACTAGAGTATTCGTTTACCGACGGCGGCGGTGTGTACAGTGCGGCTTGCTACTACTTGCGGTGTGTGTGTGTGTATTCCGTTCCACTTTACA
The DNA here is from genome assembly GCA_963170755.1 of Amphimallon solstitiale. Taxonomy (NCBI): domain Eukaryota; kingdom Metazoa; phylum Arthropoda; class Insecta; order Coleoptera; family Scarabaeidae; genus Amphimallon; species Amphimallon solstitiale. The sequence goes on along the minus strand of OY720681.1, from coordinate 112,391,269 downwards.
ATATTGGAGACCTGTTGATTTTCGGATTCGCACATCGACACACACACAAAGTGCCCTCTCGTTGGTCACACAGAGGCCGGGCGCCACGAATATACGAGAGGAGCACTACATTACTACCTACTACACCAGTACTATCTCTATACACGAGAGGAGAACGCGACGGCCGGGGTCACACCGTCGACGTCCAGGATGGGCTGTCCGCTTAACGGAACTGAACTGCTCTCGTGAATATTTTGCGCCACTTCAATTTGCGATATGCCTTTAATTGGCGACTTGATTAAGTGGTCGCATTTAACCCGGGAAGCTGCGCTACACGGTGACCCATTAATCGTTTCGCTCCACGGTTATTGTTATTATAATCGCCATCATTATTATTACTATTATTACAATCGATGTCGTCTCGTTTGAGTTGAAAGGGGAATTAACGACCGGCGGTGAAACTGACTTTATGGGATTTGAATTGATAACGAGATTAATTTTGATCGTTCGTTTCGAAGTTTTGACAGTAAATCATCTCTGAAGTAGAAGCTATTATACGGGGAAGACTCTAAAAATACCGTTCGGAAATAATAAAAGTTCGCCTTCACTACGATTTTGATTAGATTGCTTATATAATTAATGGTAAACTGTACTAATTATTTCTTTAATTATTTATCATTATAATAACATTGTTATTATAAAATCATTAATTTTGTTCGCGGTCCCCTTTTGCTACCATACCCAAATATATTTGTAGAAAATGAAATAACATCACACAATTAAATATAAAGTACAACACATGTGTGCATTTGCGCCATCTATGATCAAATAGAGCAAGTTTTTTATTTTCCGGAACTTTCAGCATGGTCAAAAAATACATTGCAATACTAGATCTTTCAGTGACAGGCTGCCTGAAGCGTCTTGTTCTTGTGTAGTGTTATATTTAACGTTAATTTACGCGGTTATATTTATTCTTTGATATTTATTATTATGCTAAATATAGACAAATTTCCAAAGTGGCAAGAATACAAAGAAGAACAAGTTATGTAGTGAAGAATATCACAAATATGCGTTTACCGTTATTTTCAATGAACATCAATGTGTAGTTTGTAGGGATGTCTTATACATAGAAAATATGACCCCATCCAAGAACTTCAACATTTAAATAGCAACCATCCATAAAAAAAAGACCAGCCAATTCTAAAGGCTGGTCTTGAAAGAAAAGTAAGCTTCCTCCACAAGCAGCAGCAAGGCACTTTCATGTCAACAACTACTAATAAAAACGCATTAGTAGCGAGTTATCGAGTTGCTTATCGCATTGCAACAACCAGCAGGCCGCATACAATTATTAAGATTTCATTTTACCAACAGCTGTTGTATGCTGAAAATACTGATCGGTGAAGGGACATCGACCTGGTCTTATTGTCAGATTATACAAGAAATAATGTCAAATCGATGCATTGTGTTGTTATAGTTGTAAATTCTAATTCTGATAAAGGAAAAGCATTACAGACTCACATTTTTAGAAAAAATTGTGAAGACAGTTTTTTTAGTTAAAAGCAGTACTTTTTATGTATTTATAAGATTGAAAATCAGAATATGATTTTCAATCTTATAAAGTATGTTAATATAATAACATCCACAGATAAAATTAACAGTTTTATGAAAAAACTTGATTTACGAAAACATGGTTCAGGAACTCAAGTTTTGTTAGACATGCAAGTTACTTTGTGCAATTTAAAGCAACAGCTTTGTAAATATTTTCCAAAATAGAATTCACACCCAAATAGAATTCAAACCAGTTATGACAATTACTTATGTATGGTGAATCCCAATTTGGACAATTCCTTCCAATATGCCAAAAATTCCAACAGACATGAAAGAACAACTAACTGAAATATCAAGGAATGGAATGTTAGAATTTCTTGCCCAGAACATGGATTATTTTTGGATTCAATGAATACAAGAATACCCCTAAATGGGAAACGAAGCTCTTAAATGTTTAGTTCCATTGGCAACATTATATTTATGCAAAGTTTCTTATCGATACTGCTATTAAAAAAAGTGAGAAATAACCAGCAATTTGAAAATGATCTTTTCGAAATTATTACGCACTCCCAAGCCTAAGTTCCTTAACGCGATGTCCAGAGTGTTGCAATCCACACTTTGAGAAAGTAACGTGTTATTGTCATCTAACAAATAATGAAAAGCGTAAGCAATATAAGGTATTTATTATTCACTTAACGATACCTCTAACGGAATCTATGAGACATATTCTTAAGGAATGTTTCACAACTGAATTTGAATTTGGATTTAAACTATTTTGTATTTTCTGCTTTTGAAAGTAGTTGCCGATAAAGAAAACTTTGTTATTTATTGTATTACCATATATTTAATAAAAATTGTATCGTTGATGATTTCAATAGTAGACAAGAAAATTATCTTCTGCTTGCTAGGAAAAATGTAATGATTTTTCAAGAATGTTTAGAGTTCAGAGATTATGTTATTTGCTATACACTTCCAATAAGCTATCAAAACTCTAACCAAACTCAATAAGTTCGTAGGATAACTAATTAAAAAACATTTTTAGGCGAAATTTTGCATTATTTATCAACACAGTCTTCTTCAAGAGTTATACATCCATTCCAACGGCTCTCTAGCATTTCCATGCCATTTTTTGAAGAACCACCACTGATCCTTAACCTCAAAATACGCTTCAATTTCGGCAATTACTTCTTCAATGAGCCAAATCTTTTTCAGCAATTCAAAGTGCAATTCGTGCAATTTTGCCATTTTTGCGATCGACTTGTGACACGGTGCATTGTCTTGGTGAAAGAGCACTTTTTTCTTCTTCATTTGGAGCCGTTTTTTCGCGATTTCCTCTTCTGATATTTTTAAGGTGTCAGCTATCCTATGCAACTTCACTTTACGATTGGTCAGAACAATTTTGCGGGCGTTTTTTATGTTTTCATGAACAACAACGAATTTGGGCGACCAGAGCATTCAGCATAATCGGTACTGGTACGGCCACGTTTAAAATCAACAAACCACTTCTCTACCATTTGTTCCGATGAGCAGAGTTCGGACAACACTTGTCATGCGATTGCTTTGCTTGAACGGTATTTTTTTCCATCAAAAAGCAATGCTTTATCAACACAGGGAATTCGGATTTTTCCATTGTTTTGAAAATTACAAGAGAAGCGTCACTAAAACGACTGTAACTTGTGAATTAAACGTCAGATACCATGAAATTCTGACAAGTATAGTTTGAAGGTTGGTACTTTCTAAAAATCATATGGATTTATCAATAGTGATGTCATCTTTATGTCTTCCTACGAAGTTAAATAAACAAAATAGAGTAATTTATTGAATTATAAATTACTGTTATACAAGGCCAGTCAAAAATATGTTACCATGTATATGGTAACATAATTTCATTAGGTTTTAGATGAAATATAGAGATACGACTTACTCTGGAAGAAGAAAGACAGCATACATTTCGCGAATAGTAGAGATCATAATAGAAGGCCTATAAGTGTCAGAACGGAAAACAACGTCACACGTGCTCAAGAAGCAATCCCGAATAGCCTATGAAACTTAACTTCAAAGTTATAACTGCAAAGATATATTTCTGACCCACGCGTTCACAGAAGTCTTCAGTTTTATTTGGCATTCAAGCCATACCCTATTCAAAGTGTATAGGCACTTTCTAATGCTGATAAAATTGCTCGCGTACAAGCTTAACAAAATGTATTACAAATGGTATACGCACATTTACCCTTTTAGTGCTTCTTATGTCTATATAATGAAGCCATGTGGAAGAATTAATAATACAGATAATTGAACGAGGTTATCCTGAGATTAATGTATGGTGGGATTCAATACTTTTTCAATTATCTAACCGTGGCGACCGCTTATTGTTTATTTTGGAGACTAAATTCATCTACAGACCCGTTACCGCAACTTGGTGCACCTGCAGATGTTGCGTGGAATTGATGAACAATTAACTTGACCAGCCTAATCTAGTGACTCCGTTCGATTTTTGGTTATGAGGAATGGTTAAAGAACGCGTGAGTACTACAGAATTTCCATCATTAATGTGCATAACCAAAAACAAAATCTTTCCACCACGTCTAGTTTTGGAGTTATATTCCTCATACTCCGCCAGTAGATAAACAATAATGTTATATTTAGAAGATTTGTTATACAGAAGTTATAAAAAGAAATAGATAAGTAGAAAAATCTTGACATAACAAATACTAGAATGTTTAATTAGTATCAAGAATACAAAAATACTGATATATCCTTTTATTTATATTGCCTTCTCTAATGCAAAACCAGCATAAATCTCCCATCACATCCCACCTACCTTGATATCGTTTCTCCATTTTTGCAATCTCTTGATGGCACCTTTCCCTCTGTTCATCACTCGTTTTCTAGCAAATTAGTCACGATACTTGGTAGTTTTCGTTCTTTTGATTTCCCAGAAAATATTTGCAAACATTTTTAAAAGAAGTCCATGCTGCCAGCTCTAAATCATTCAGGGTACGTTCAAAATTTTCATTTTTGAACAGCTTCCTAACTTATGGAGCAACGAATATTTCTTCCCGAACTCTCGCATCAGACAACTTTGGAAACTTGTCCCTCAAGAATTTAAAACATTTGTCTTCTTTTTCTAGTGCTTCGACAAACTGTTTAATCAATCCTAATTGTATGTGTAGAGGGGGTAGAATCACCAAATTAGAATCCACTAACGGCTCAAATTTTATATTAAATTCTCCAGGAACAATTCTGGTCCGCTGCCCTTTACGGTATAGCCGCGAACGAGCTTGTTACAATACTTTTTAATTTTAAACTTTACGTTAATCTCGTGAAAACAGATATAGTTATTTATTATACAAGGGAAAAAAGTATTAGATTTTAGCTCGAGGTAAGGTTTATCTCACGACGCGAAGCGGAGTGAGATAAATTACTTTTTTCCTCGGGAAAAAAGTGAGCACTTTTTTCCCCGGGTTGATAAAATGACATTTTATTACCTGTCAAGAAGGATAAAATGTCAACTTTTTTTCCCGTCACAGAAAAAAAAATTATTTTGAAAATGTGACGCACCCTATGTTAGAATATAGTTTTTATGTTTAAACCAATGTAAAATACTAAAATTTTAGACTGTTAAATCAGTTATAAAAATCGTGTCGGCTAGTGTATATCCCATATAAGTGGTATATCATCATTCTGACTGACCCTGTAATGTAAATGATTTATAATATATTTTTTGTAACTTTCACATTCTTCTTTTTTTTATTTTTTTAGTTGTTTTATAACGTAAGTAGTATATCTAAAAGCTGTATATATAGCATGTGAATCAATAGTGAAAATAAATGTTATTATTATTATTAATAATAATAATGACAATATCGGAATAAAATATGATCTAAAATGAAAATGATATGTTGATATATGTATATGCTCTCACCTAAAATAAGAATTAGGGAACGGCGAACAGTAAAACGGTTCTGAATTGTGCATATGTGGTGGCAGAACCATAGAACACATGGGATGCGGGGCCATACGCGAAGGCGGCCTCAGGGACGATCCCGCTGGCCTTGCTCCCAAGGCGCAACCGTCGTCGCAACCCGTGCCCGAGCAACAGACGCCAACGACGCCGGTCCTGACCGGCATAGAGGCGGCAGGTCAACTGTTGGCGGTCACTGGCGGAGGTCTGGATGCCGTACTGCCACCAGACCGACGTAAGCCGAGCCACGTGAGAGCGGCGGCGCCTTAGTAATTCACAAACATCAGATAGAACAGGAAAAAAAAAGAGAAGTGTACGTGTTTGGATATTATGCGCGAAAAGACGTCCACGGCATGTTCCGTCGGTTATATAGTGGGCGATTTATTCGCGGAAATTGATAGTATAAACTTTAAAATTGCTTATACTACACGCCACAAATGTGGAAATCTATCTTTAAACTGTTGAATTTTCACGATTACACACCATCAACTTTGGGCTAATTTATTTTTAAAAAATAGTTACTCACATCATAATCTTTCATTATTAATTACATTCAATCAATGATCTGGTTGTCAAAAAAAATAGGACAGTCATCATTTATGAGACGTTGATACATTTTAAAATTCCTGCACGGTTTTCCTTTACCCTCGAAAAGATAGAAAAATTCTTTTAAAAAATTGAAAACAGAATAATCAGTCTAATAACTTATACTAGACATTATTCAAGCATCCGATTCACTATCTGGCACCAATCAAGGAAGAGTTTATTAAATAAAGTAAACCCATTCATGAATATTACGTGAAAACAGCATTAGTGTTATAACAAACATGTATTGCCCAATAGTGGATACGTATCTCGACCTTTTGGTCTAAATAGCACCGCATTGACAACAAATTCAATTCTTTTGCGATTTAATTCATTCCAATAGTACTAAAACACAGGAGGAAGGTTCTCCGACAGCCATCTAGTTACCTACGGCGCCAGCACTGCTTCTTCGACTGTTTAACGCCACCTACTAGTATCAGATAAAGTCAGCGTCAGGCTACCTATTTCGTGTAAAATGTGTGCTTTCACTAAACGTGGCAATTAAAAAAAGAAGCGTAAAAATAAATGCAAAACCATTAATTCACAGTTTGAACGGGAAAAAATATTTTTTCCCGTTCAAACTCGTAATTAGTTTTTGGATGATTTTCAGAAAGACGCTTTATTTCGAAAAGACAGAGCGAGTAAAGTCATCCTTTATAACACGATTCTATTTATGAGCCAAGTGAGCGAGGCGAGTAACAGACGAGTTCGATAAAGGCACTTTACTGACGTGGCGCATATTAAATTTTATCGCCAACCGCAAAAATTTGTAATTTAAAAAATAAAGATTTAATGGCTTATGACATTTTATGACAGCGACAAACAATTTGTGTTTAAAGTCATCAGTTATGGCCCCGTTGACAGATATTAGCGATAGATAAAGTATTTTTTGTACCAGTAGTAAAAAATCATAGCATTTTTACACATAACAAAGCGCCACGAAATGACATTTCACAACCTGGAACTAATAAGAGGTAAATAATGAGGCCATTATTGACCTAGGGAAATAATGAAAACAAATAAAACGAATGCCGCAACCATGCACTCATGCTTGTAGTAGTAGTAGTATGTCAAGTTGTGAACCGTCAAAATAAATAACTCTATTTTAGGCACAATTTTAGGTTAACAATACCAGAATATAATATACGTTTATTTAGCAATTGCTATTAATTTTATATTTTCTAACAATACTTTGTTGTTTACATGAAAAAAAAAAGCATTTGTCTATTAATACATAAAATATGTATGATAGTATAATATGGAATCAATATATCACCTAACTATTACAGATGCAAATAATTATTTAATTCATATTGAAAATTCCTGTATATATTGCAGGTGTGGTTGCGTAAGTAGATGTAGGTAGATCTTGTAACATACATTCTATATTTTTTTTATTTACTAGGGAATCTTCGATATAACCTTTAGCTACAAAGTGGTTCCATTATTACAAACTTTTGAGACGTACCATTTTTGCTATTGTGGATGTGAATAACAATTAAATTATCTCTCATGATGACATCAGAAATTAATAAATTACACAAATCTTCGGCATGCACCAGCAACACCAATTACAAGACCAGTCTACAGAGATATAAATTATCAATAATTTCAAAGTATTAATATATAAACATACTATCTTAGTTGCAATGTAACATATGTCTAGTACCTCAGTAAAGAATTTTATAATTTCCTCGAGTAAATACTAATGATTTTTTGGACTTATAATTTTAAGTTTTTCTTTTTAAAAAGGCAACTAATTTAAAATATTTTGATATGTTAATATTCTCTTTTAGGCCAAGTGTAGCTTTCAACATTGAATATTACGCCCATAAAGTCGAGGCTTTTTTATTTTTTGAATATTCATGAAAATAAGCCAGAAGTACGTTTTCAGAAGTTACTACTGTATATTTGGAATTATACCATTTTTTAAATTCTGTAAATGTTTTCATGTATAAGTGATTGTGATTAGATTTATGCGGAAGCAAGTTCTCAGCTGCCTGTTCTGCAATCTCGCGCATTTCAGGTGGTGTACATCTAAACTCTGCTTTAGACATTATAAATGGAATGAAAAATAATCTAAAAAATACTTGACTTTTAGTTTCAGCATTTACGTCAAAACTTATTTGTAAACATCAAAATATAGCCTACTTATTTGTTTACATGAAGTTTTATTACAAGGGCATTCTTACATATATGAGTAAATTTATTCATAATTATTAAGGTTTTAAGGTCCAATTAGACTACTGGTACAAAAAATAGTATACATACTACGGTTGAGAAGACTATTATTGCCCTTGTGGCTTAAATTCCTCGGCGCTTTGCGCCTCGGAATTTAATCTCGCCACTCGGGCAATAATAGTCATCTTCTCAACCTTGGTATGTAATATACTATTATTTTACAGTACGATAAAGTGTTCGTTTACCTCCGTAAAACGCTATGGTAATGCATTGCTTTGTTGACGGTTGGCGATAAATAAAATTTCCTCATTTTGTCACACCATGGTCAACATTCAGTATATACTAGAACAAGATCTGGCTATAAGCACCACTTGGCACTCTTTAATTATAGGCAATTAAAATGCCAATGTCTTTTTCTAACTCTAATCATAAATAGCTCTAAAACTATTAACTTCAGCAATTACTAAAATATTCTTAATAAAAATTATTTTTATTTTCACGTAAAATCTAAATTTAAACGTACATAGTGAAGATTCAATTTGAAAAAATATCTTGTTTGTACTACAGATTTATGGATCGCTCAGTAAAAGTGTATATAGTTATGAAGCAACAGCAGCCGTATCAACTATAGTAGCCGAAATTTTTCTTATATTAAGCATTAAAGAGTAAATTTACTTTGTCAGATCATTGAATCACCCTGTATATACAACTAATTTTCGTGTATACACAAAAGCGAGCCATATAAAATAAAAAGAAATTAAACATTTTCTAGAAAGCGCGTTAATCAAATTTTTTTTTGATAATTAAAATTTATGAAGCACGAAATTTATAAATAACTGATAGCAATAGTATGCACTTAATTTAGATCAATCTGTATACACACTTTTATTAATGACATATGAAATATTATTTATCTTCATTTAATGAGCTAATAAAATGTATGGACATTTTTGCAGAAAAAAAAAATCGTAAAAAAAACAGGCAATATTTTACAATAATTTGTCACAGAAATACATTTCCTTAACATAAAATTAATGCAAATCTGCTATTTAAAACTGTTAGGCACAAACGAAAACAATAAAAGCCATAACGAAAACGAAGTGGATGGACAAAATCGAACCATATCCGTCGACGATCAATTAAACTACTTTTTCGCGTTACATTACGAATTACGATCGACGTGTATACCGGTCGAGAAGAACACGTGCAGAGCACGCCGAAAACTTTCTCCATGGGCGGTCACCGAAAAACCTTCCGCATAACGCGGGCACAAGTTCAGAGCGCTTTGAATTTTTAACGCGATCGTTTCATGCCGTGGACGTCGCCGCCGTTGACAAACGGCCGTGGCCTTATCAATATGTGACCAATGCAAGTATGTAGGCGGGCGAGCGTATGAAAATTTGACACCTCTGTTTTGATAAGAAATTTTATTGGGTTTTGAAAGATATATTTTTTTTATTACAAATAAGCTTCACACTCTGATTTATACATGTCGTATAGATCATTTTTAATGGTTTAAATGATTTTTTATGAATGTTTAATTTAAAGAACAAGTTGAGTATTATAAATTAGATTTAGTTTGCAATGAATGTGGCAAGAATAGTGTTTTTTTGTTGTTAATTCTTACATATATTGTTCTGCATTAAATTTATATTGCTCCCTATTGTACAGAATGAAGAAATTATGGAAAATACTAGAATGCCTTTCATTGAAAAAGATAGTATTTGTTCCTGATCTGGTTAATGGAATAGAATAAAATATTTATTTTCATTAAATGACAAGCATTAATTAATAATTCCAGACTCTAGTAAAAATAATCTTTTGTCATCCCATGAAATGTTGAATTATAGCAGTTTGCAATTCAATATACCCTCATGAAAACTACATCACATCTTTTCTTAAATAGGAAAATAAATATCATGTGCTTGCCGGTGACATGCGGATACAGCTTACTATAAGACAAAACGACGACACCGAGAGTTTGTATGAGTTAGTAAGAGAAAGCAATATACAAACTGCAGTACAGCTGCTATCTATCCTTGTTGCCCTGATTAAACGAGAGTCAGTCTAGCCCGTCTAGCCTCAGCGTAAATGTAATCGATCCCCTCTTTTCCAACACTACACTCGACCAAAAACCAGTTTGTATATTGCTTTCTCGTACTAACTCATACAAACTCTCGGTGCCGTCGTTTTATCTTATAGTAAGCTGTATCCGCAGGTCGCCGGCAAGCACATGGTATGGTGAATGTTTAATTCCATGAAAACCACATTCCCGACTACTGTTTTGTGAAACTGTGATAGTATATACGAGCGCAGTATCATGCAGTAACACCTTTTAACAGCAACAATACAGTGCCTTCAAATGCTTTCCTCATTAGAGTAGGCTGTTTCTTAAGTAATTAGGTATTAAGCTGATGAAGTCGCTAGGAGAAGGATCAGAAGCAAGATTCATAGGCCCAGAACCGGCTCTGGGGTTACCCAAAAGTATGACCCGAAGCCACGTTAAAGACTGGGTCTATGAAAAACACAAACATCACTGGGCAACAATTCCAGGACAAAATCATGGCAAGGAATTTATTGGCCAGCCATGCAACAAACGAGCTGCAGAACTACTACACATGAGCAGGGGACGGCTGCGAATAACAACGGATCTTTTGACTGGTCATGCACCTGTTAAAGTGCATCTCAACAGGATAGGTCTGTATGATGGAGACCTTAGTTGTAAACTCTGCAATAAAGAACCAGAAACAGTCGGGCGTATCCTGGTAAACTGTGAGGCACTGCATCACAGGAGGCAACGCATCTTTGGGCAACCGAATGTGGATCCAGAGATGCCCAAGAGACACCCAGTAAAGGACCTGTACAGACTTGTACAGGATACAACATTGCTGGAGTGGATAACATAGATAACACAGGTTGAGCACAATAAAACTTATTGGCTGCGGTGCAAACTGGAGACGTTAGTCAGGGAGGCCTGGAGGAAAAAAAGTAATTAAGTAATCAGTGTTAGTGTACATGCTAAGTCAGGGCGGCTGTAACCGGGTGTGCAAAGCGTGCACAGCACGCGGGCGGTAAATCCAAAGCCTGGTGCGATCCAATTCTATCATTACCAAACTCGTTCTCATTAATCAGTAATAATCAATACAGAAATTATGGATGTCATTAGGCACATTAGTTTGGAACTACCCCATATCAACGCCATCTATTGGCATCTGCATCTGTACAACCCGATGTTGTCGAAGTTGATGTTATTCCCATGGGATTCCCGTGCCTGATTCATTTCGTATTCGCAGTCTCAGCGCGCCGGCAATTTATTTTTTAGCTCAGTAATCAGTACTTCTAATGAACATTGTACAAAGTCAAGCCCTTTTACGAACGTATTATTTCAACATTTAATAGTTATTTACGAACCAAGTGCGGGAAGACTATTTTCCCGCATGAGCGCACTTTGAAAGCACGAGCGACCGAAGAGAAGCGAGTGCTTTTAATTGCGGGAATACGTGGAAGATGTCTTCAGCAGTCTTCACGCAATTGGTTTGTACAATATTTTTTGTACGAACATTAAATTAAAAAAATATTATTGATTAATGTCATTAGTATCATAACCTAAAATAGATTACCTAATTAATTTAAACATTTCATGTACGTAACTATTACTCACCTTTTCCTAAAATTAAGTTATTATATTCTTACAGATGGCAAACATGAGGTATTTATTCTTATATTTATAAATTTATAGTAAATTTATTGCGTTTTTTGGTTTAATTACAATTTATTACGAACTGCCAATATGAATGTCGATGTGGTCAAATAGATGGCGCTTGAATGTCGCTTACGATGTGGCTTAAGAAATCGTCAAATAGATGGCGCCACAAATTTGGAAGAATTTTTAATTATTACTCCTATTTCCTCAACTTTTAGTGAAGAATAGTCGAGGGAAGTAGTATTTTATAGACTGAATTTTATTACTATCAAGTTAGATTTTCCCAAATTTATACAGTCGCCTCGACCGGGAAATACTCTTTCCTGGTCGAGCGACACATGTGCTAAATGTCACTTTACAGGCGGTGAGTACAAAAAGTTAATTTAAGTCATTTTTGTAAACTGTTTCAACTAGTTCATATCATATGTAAGAAAAGTTAAATTTGTGTAGTGTGTAGGTGGTCTGTTATCTTCTCACTATAATGCTTATCAAGTTTTGTCTTCATAAACAAGTTTCATTTCTATAATATTCACTTATTATGCTTAAATTAATAGAAATGCACGAGTTGAATGTTTTTTGCTTTTTGCAAAAAAATTCCTATTTTTTTAATTGAACATTTTGACGATTCTACGTTGTAAACAATAGTAACGACAGTAAAATGCTTTACTTAAACAATATTTCTTTGTTTTTTTACAAGCCCAAGTAACAAACAGAGGATGTAAGTGAGGAGGGGGCGGCATATTCGCATTCGCACGCCGGGGTCTGGGTGACTGGGAGCGGACCTGATGCTAAGCCTTTAAAAACTTAAATTCTGACAGTTGTCATACTTAAATTTAAATTACAGGCGCTTATTATTATTATATATATTTACATGACATAACCAAAATATCAAAATTATGGGTTTACGAGCATTATTACCAATCATTAAAAAAAAACATTGCAGTCTCTAATGAGGAAAGTATTTGAAGGCAAGGTATAATGTGTATTATACGGCTGTGCTGTCTTTAAAATCAATCATTACCTACTAAAATACAAGGCGTGGCGACCGTGACGTATCCAGTACTGACAATTTGCTAGTAGTCATGACACAGACAGACATTCTTACCGTTTCTTGTTGGTATCTATTTCTGCAGATAGTAGATCAGTGAAATTGATATACCGAAAACTTAAGTGAAAAAATTTAATTAAATTCAGACAAATTTCAAAAGAATAGAAAAATATTCAAAATATTAGAGAATAATTTTATAAAAAAAGTGTTCGGAATTCCTACCGTAGGTCTTTTAACTCTTGAAGAAAAACAGTTTTGATGCAAGTTATGCATTTTATACAAATTTATTAGTAAAAAATATTTAGAGCTGAGTTGTAATAATTTTTGTGGAAAATTAAAATATCGACCATATGAAGCAGAAGTAAGGAATACTTTTACTACCAACACGAAACTTTATGTTTAGTTGTATAATCTCAATATCACAGGTTAGATGTTCAGTGAAATTGGTAGACCGGAAATTTCAGTGGAAAAATCTAGTAAATTCAAACGAGTTTCAAAAAAATTGAAAAATATTCAAAATATTAGAGAATAAAAGTTTTTTGGATTTCCTACCGTAATTCTTGACGAAAAAACAGGTTTGACGCAAGTTATCAATTCTATACAGATTTATTAGTATAAATGTACTGAGAGCTGGGGTTGTGATACTTTTTGTGGAAAATTAAGATAAGACGATATGGATCGGAAGTAAGGAATACTTTCATTCCTATCAAAAACCAGTGCCAAACCAAATATTTAGCGAATTATGCATTTCCCATTTTCAGTACATGTGAGCAAAGTGTTTTTTTCCCTCAACTATCCAGAAGTTCAGCGCTCGAGCAAAGTGATGGTCCTAACTGGACTTAATTTTTCCACAATCATAAAATATGAGTTTTCTATAAAACAAAACATTGTACATTCTTTTAACTGAAAGACTCTGCTGAATTTTACCGACATTCATGAAATGGATTTCTCCAAAAAGCGAAACGTGTACTGCCGTTTTATTGAAAAACAGTACATAAGTGACAAAATAACTTTCATGTGGAATAGTAGATATTGATTCCCCATAATTCCAATTTTTTCAACACTGTCTTGAATACGTAACGATAGTCAACTTTCTTTTTTAATGGACACTTGTGTTTTTTTCCTTTAGTTTGGTAGACTAGTCTGAATCTATAATGTTCATTTAGTTATCATTTGGTCGATATTTAATTTTAAATAAAAATGATTTATCTGCAACCTATATCTGCTTACTAGGAAATTTGTAAGTGTGATACCACTGCAATCATGGACAATAATTATCTCACCAATATGCCGTAGTCGTCAAATTTTAATTTCGGTTTACACTTCTATCCCATGCAGAAGATGACCTTATAATATGCAGCGATGCCTGCTTGCTAACAGTGGTGGGAGCGCAACGCAGTGTCGCGGGACCCTCACGCCTTACATTTCATAGGAAAGGTTTGTCGAGTGTACTGTCTTGGCAGTCTCGCTTATGTTTATCTTTAGTTTATTTCGTCGCGCTCTTTTCCTCTTTCTACTTTCGTATCAGAAATTAAAATATGTCGACTACGGTGTATATGTTTGATGTTTACGTTGAATATTATAAGAATCGAAATAAAGCGGGGCCCGGCTTTATGGTGACCGTTCTTCGAACAGTAAAGCTCCAAAACCCCGTCAATTTAGAGGGCTTGAAGAATATTTGAGGCGTTACGGTGCTTTTGAAAACCCGAAGCGAAAATGGCGACGATTTGGCGAAAATGTTGAAATGAATTTTCTTCTCGGTGTGCAGCAGAATCCTCTTATTTCAACTCCAGAGATTGCCAGTAGTTTGTTGTTTGTTAATTTGTTTCCAATTTGTTTTTATTTTGATTATTATTGTTAATTTAATTTTATTTTCGTCCTTAAATCTCACTGATTTTTGTGTTAACTGTGGCAGCGTTATGTGACAAATAAAAAAATGTAAATAACAGATGCAGACTTTCCAGCTAATTTTCGAATGACAGACGTTTAAATGACATTTGTATTGCGTGTATTTTTTCAGGACACACTTGAAAATTTCATAGTAAGCGGATAAAGGTTGCAATTTTTTTTTAATTAAATATCAACGAAATGATAACTAAATGAACATTACTAGGTTCAGAAGAAATTATCTTCCAGACCCAACAAAAAAACTACAGGTGTTCATTTAAAAAAAAAGTTGACTATCGTTACGTATTCAAGACAGCGTTGAAAAAATTGTGATTATGGGCAGTTTATAGAGTTTGTCAAACCGTTTTCATACTTTTTTATTTGTTGAAATCGGATAATAAATAAAGAAGTTACGGCATGGGGCGTTTTTTTTTATCAAACAGCCTGTATAAAAATTCAGCTTGCCCTGAAATTTATTTGGAATAAAATATATCTTTCAAAATCTGTATGTAATCAGTGAGGGTAGCATCTATTTTATATTTCAGTAGATGTACAGAAATGACGCACGCATCATAAGCACACCTAAATCGTATACGTTGCTGTTACTACTACTACTACCACCGCCAGTACCAACAACAGAAGGTTTATATCCACCACCCTTCATTATTTCTTCAATCACTTTTTCATGTCTCTCGCGAGAGGACACTTCGGCGGCGAAATACAGCGCCCACTCACGCGAATACACGGCGGCACACATACAAGGACACACACGTACCCACCTCCACCACCACCGCTACCGTCGCCCGCCACACACACAGTACAGTAGACGTTAAGTCGACGGTGAGACGACGGAAAGTTTCCCTTATACATACACGTGAACCGCCAACGCCGCTCCGTCGTCTCCGTGAGGAGTCGACGTCTGAATACCAAGACCACCAGATTCAGGAGGTGATGCAGCACGTAGTAAGGAGGGTGGCGAGCAGCAAGAACGTAGTTGTAGACCACACAGACACGATGGATAGGAGTAGCAGTAGTAGTTGTTCCGCGAGGACTTGCGTTTCCCTCCCCCGAAAACAGCCTCCTACATCGTTATTATCATTAGCGGATTTTACGCGGTGCCTACGATACGTAACATAACAACACAACACGCGGGGCATTGATGCTCACATGACGTGTTTTAGTGGGACTGAATATTCTCGGGATAACGGAGGGCATATTCCTGGCGAGATATTGATCACTGGTGCGGAGGGTTGGAAAGCGCGCCACACAGCGCGCTGGCCACGTTGCCCACTCGAAAAACTCGGACTACATACGTGTGTTTATATACCGTGTTGTACATACATGTACGAGCATATGTATTATAACGTGGATGTACACCTTTTATATAGTACAGAGTGGTTTATAAACGCGTTAAAACGCATATATAAATTACCATTATAACCTGCATACGACCATGACCATATTATAACATCAAATTCCATATTTTAGAAAACAAAAATGCAGAAAGATTTTTTTTAAGTAGATAACTACGGGTACGCACTATATGTTTTAATACGGAGAGATTTATTTTTTAAAGTAAATTCAATAATGTATTAAATCAGCTAATTAAAATAATGTACAGGGTTATTCATTATAAATTACCCACCAATTAAGAGTTATGTGGCTGACACTGAATTTTATTTGCATGCTATCAGTGGCGTGCAGATACAACGGTATAAAATAATATTTTTTTTAAATGGAATACCCTGTATAGTATTAAATTTTTATAATGGTCTTTATACTCTGATTTCAAAAATATACCATATGATACCGGTATCTTAAACCGTTTTCGAGTTATTAAATATCGTAGTTACTGTACTATGGAAAAGTTAATATTATTAAAGTAAGCTATGAAAATGACAATTATTATGTTTGATAAATGACATTTCCTTAATAAAATAGTCAACATGGAAATGACATTTATCAATGGAATTCGAAAATTATGTTGAGAAATGTGAGGCGATCGATCGAAAAAATTTGCTTTATTAGATAGCACTATTATAAATGTATTAACTCAGTCGGCAGAGCAGAGTTAGGTATATTGATATGACGAACTTTAGGGTTATAAAAGAAAAAACTATTACGCAAAAAATAAAAAAAAATCCTGAAACAAAAATCTCTTAACTTTTTGGGCAAAGAATATCAAGCTTTTAAATCACTTTTTTGTTATTATACACTCTGTATAGAATATTTACGTTAATCTTCGAACCGGACCCTTTTCTTGAATTGCATGTACCACATCTGCTATTTGTTAGACATTGTAAATTATTCCCGATATACACTCAACTTTTTCTTTATTGTATTTTATTTTATTACTTTATGGTACTCCACCGAAACTAAGGGCCCACTTGACCCTTAATAAATATTGTAGGCATTTAGAAATATTTAAAGATATGTATTTCAACTGTAATTTCATGTTATGAATTTTAGTGTACGCATCCCTTTGTGGCCATAAATCAATACTCGTTTTCTATAGTGTATATGAAATTGGCTAGCAAGAAATTGTATCATTTTGTTTAACTTCTTAGAAACATCCGTTAAAATATCATGCGGACTCTTCTTGTAAGAAAAATAAATTTGAAGTCAGTTCCTTAAAATACATCTAAGCTTCAAGAAGGGCTCCGCATTTTCTGTAATAACAAATTAACAGTACAGTGTGTAATGCGCCATTTATTTCTAATATTATTAGGGTGATACTTGTTTATTTTAATAATTAAAAGCTTTTGCATTTACCATTTTGATTGAGTTATCTACACAAATATACGAAGTTTAGTGAGTTTGTGTCTTTTTAATCCAACTAACTGTCGCCGATCAACTAACAAATACAGCCTATACGGCCTTACAACCCGTGGGTGGCGAACTCATTGAACATTACGCCTTTGACATAATAAATTATCATCGCCAAATAGTGCTAGTGTTCGCAATAACAGAATATATTTTTTTTATTTATTTCTATTTTTTTAATTACTATTACTATGTTTTATATTTATTTTGTTAGTTTAGTTAACAATATTTATTAAATATTATATATAATCTTCCTTAACGTGAATAAGTCGATAATGTAAAAAAAACATTGTCTCTTATTCGGTTCACATTACGAGTGTCTACTGTATAACACAATTACGTCGTTTTAATTTATTATATTTACTTTTATAAACCCTAACAAATTGCAGTGTTTCAACGTTTAGAGTACTAACACACAACAACTCTGGCAGCCTTGCCATAAGAATCAATCTAAATGTGTATACATTTGAGTGAAAATTCTATTCTCTAGAAGAAAATAATTAAATTTATAAAAAGCAAATGCAGTTAAGCGTGATTTTAACAAACTGATTTAATTAGTATGGTATGATTGCTATTTAACTTAACCTATAATTATCGGTACTGCTCCCTTTTTATTACCATATTATATTTGGTCATTTACCCTTGTTCATTTGTAACAGTTTCTCTTATATTTTGCATTTAATTCCATTAAATTTTTAAACTGAATTAAAAAAGTCATTAATACTTTATTTCATTTGTTTTTTTTTTACTTTCTTACAAGTAATATAAGGAAGTTTGTAACGACGAAAATTTTCGACCTCGAGATTTTTGCAGACGTCCACGTTTTGAAGTTCGCCGATACCGAAAAACTGTTTTAAAAAAAAAGTCTCTCTCTCTCTCTGATTATGTGTGCACGCGACCACGATAGCGATCAAAAAGCTAAAGCTATCAATACAGAGTATAATCTCCATCTTGTGATCTTATTAGATTTTCGGTAAAATCGGCAGACCTGAAGTAGTAGTTTACTTCAAATCAAATTTTATCAATACTTCGTCAACTAGTATTATAAACTTAAACAAATTTATAAAGAATTCAAATGTACTTAAAAATGAATTTGAGGACATTTTAATTAAAAAAAAAGCTTTTCGAAATTCCTACCCGAAGGGTCTTTTACTCTTATCGAAAATCAATTTTTTGCGAATATCTCGCAACTCATGCTTTCTAGGTAAACACATTATGAGTATAAAAGCTTTTAAAACTAGATGTTCAATACTTTTTGTATAAAAAGATTTCATACTTCTTCCGGTTCGAATTATGACATTTTTTTATACAAAAAGTATTGAAAATCAAGGTTTAAATGCTTTTATTAGGCTTATACGTATAAGAAAGTCGTCTGGTGGCCGGACATAATTTTTTAAAATTTTCCGAAAACGCCTATAAAAAGTAAATATTTTGAAGACCATTTTAGTTGTTCATCAAGAAACACTTCTAGTATTCTAAAGTATACAACAAAAGTTACATACTCATGGTTCAATTAAAAGCTTTCTTACTTATATCTATGTACTTTTATTTTTGAATAAAATAAATTGCCTTTTAGACACAGCCAAATTGGCTTTCGAAAAAAGACCTGCCTTATCATTACAGATCACAGTGACATTAATATCATCTCTATATAAAAACTTCTCGAAATTCGGACCTGAAATAACACACTTACAAGTTGATTTTTTAAAAAGATAAAAGTATTTAAAACTTGATTCAGAACAACTTTTGTATAATTTAAAACGCACATACGTATACGAAAGTCGTGTGGTGGCCACACCTAATTTTTTATTGCTTATTATAACTTTATTAATTTATTGCTTAGTCTTTTAATTTATTCATGGTCTTAAGATTAAATAGCATGTATATTATTTTAGTTATACAGGGTGAGTCATCTAAGCGGGTAAGGCCGATTATGCCTTTATGAGTAAAGATATTTCGAAGCGGTTTTTTCATTGTGATAGCCGTTCATTAGGAGCACATTTTGAAAATATTTTGTATTATACAGAGTGTCCCATAACTTGGTGGCTAACCATAGTTATAGTTTTTTAAATGGGACACCCTATATATTATTGCATTTTTGAATTCCCCGTATAATTTTTAGTCAAAAAGTTATAAGATAGTATAGGCCTAAAGTGTAAAGTTTTTGACTTATTCCCATTTTTCTGAAAAATTCAATGTTTGTATAAAATTATATTTCTCGGAAACGACGTATTAGATGAACAAAATTTTTTGCAGTAATGTTTACAATAAGAGGTCCTAATAGAAGCATGTTTTATTTTTTTACAGTTACTAACTCCATGTGCAGGAAACGGGATTAAAATTACATGACACGTTTTTATATAAGTCATTTTTTTTAATGGAACACCCTGTCTATCAGTTCATTTTTGAATTGTCTATTAAATTTCATGTCAGAAATATGTAAGACGTTAATACTTTAAAAGTGACTATTACAGAGTTATTGTCGTTTTTTGATAAGCTTTTGTTAGTTTTTGCAAAAAAGTCAATTGTTTCAAATGGAACAGTCTGTATATTATTTCATTTTTGAATTTGGTATTAAATTTCACACAAAAACATATAAGACGTTAATACTTTAAAAGTGACTATTACTGAGATATTGTCTCTTTTTGATATAATTTTGTCAGTACAATACTATATTAATTAAAACCACAAAACTGACAAAATTATATCAAAAAGAGACAATAGCTCAGTAATAGTCACTTTTAAAGTATTAACGTCCTACATGTTTTTGATGTGAAATTTAATAAGAAATTCAAAAATGAAATAATATACAGGGTGTTCTATTTGAAAAACTTGGACTTTTTTGCAAAAACTAACAAAAGCATGTCAAAAAACGACAGTAGCTCAGTAATAGTCACATTTAAAGTATTAACGTCTTACATGTTTCTGACATGAAATTGAATAAACAATTCAAAAATGAACTGATATACAGGGTGCTCCATTTAATAAAAATGGCTTTTATTCTAAAACGTGTCATGTAAATTTAATCCAGTTTCCTGCACATGCAGTTAGTAACTGTAAAGAAATAAAACATACTTCTATTAGGACCTCTTATTGTAAACAATACTGCAAAAAATTTTGTCCATCTAATACGTCGTTTTCGAGAAATATAATTTTATACAAACATTGATTTTTTCAGAAAAATGGGAATAAGTCAAAAACTTTACACTTTAGGCCTATACTATCTTATAACTTTTTGACTAAAAATTACACGGGGATTTCAAAAATGCAATAATATATGGGATGTTCCATTTAAAAAACTATAACTATGGTTAGCCACCAAGTTATGGAACACTCTGTATAATACAAAATATTTTTAAAATGTGCTCCTAATGAACAGCTATCACAAGGAAAAAACCGCTTCGAAATATCTTTACTCATAAAGGCATAATCGGCCTTACCCGCTTAGATGACTCACCCTGTATATTTGTTCGCAAGTATTACGTAATACTAGTGGCTTACATGCACTCTACAAAAAATGTTGGTATGTGTAGATTATAAATCTAAAGTTGTTAACGTACAATTTTAAAATTCGTTTTCATCAACGCAAAAATATCTAATATGATTCTTCCGCCATGCACTGAGTAATTAATTAGTTAGTTAATTAATTAATTTTTCTAATTAAATTTACCTAATTAATTACTCAGTGCAAAGCAGAAAAATTAATTAGTTAATTAATTAATTTTTCTAATTAAATTTACCTAATTAATTGCTCAGTGAAAAAGCAGAAAAATCATATTAGATGTTAACGTAGTTTGTAGTACATATAATAATAATGACTGGGGAATCCAAGAGAAATGGAATCGTTTTTCTTGAAGCACAACTAACTATATTCTTTCAGCTTTCTGCGGATCAAGTATGTTTATAAGCTGCACCATATCACCTAATTCTGCCTTTTCATACCAATATCAAAATAGGTGTATGTCCAAACTGAGGTTATAATTCTTACATTTTATAACAGAATGCCACTAAACTTGTACTGAACCAAGAATAAACAAACACAGTCCCTTTCTCATGTATATTGAACTTGGTTTTGCGCTTGAACTGACCATGACTTGCGATTAAGGGCGAGATCAGGAATCAATCTACCCTCCTATCATTAAACACCGGAGTTTAAACAATTGTGTTTCATATCTGGGCGAGTTGCGAATAGTTACTACCTTTGCAGTTCCAATACGACTTATGTATTTAAGTTCGATATGTAGAAATTATACACGACAAAAATGTTTTTAAAAGATTACTAGTTACTGGCTTGGTTGTTGGTGGTTGAATGGGAATGCGTCCATAACATCAGTGAAAAAAAAATTATGGCACACCTTTTTCTCACAGGACGACAGTCTTCAGATAAGATTACGCTATGGTATGCTTCAAAATTGTTCCAGCGATAAGTGGTCGTTCCATATCGATTCTAAAAATACGTAGGAAAATTATCCGTGAACTTTTTACAGTTCTCTGGCGCACTCTCTCTAGTTTTGTTGAAGCGAATTTTTGTTCACGTCGGTACTCACCGATAAGCGCTCACACAAATGTCATTCTCTTTTTTTTTATTATTTCGACCAAGGCGATGCGTACATATGTTTTGTAAATACGTTTGCTATGTTAGATAAAAAGCTTTACCTGTATTGCAGGTTTCGCAATACGTAGTAGATACAATGTGAAAATACATACACATCGGTATATATATATATATAATATCGATCTGACACAAATAAATTCTGGGAAATATGAGCGCACAAAATATTACGCATTTATGCTATATGCGATGGGACAATTGTTTAAAATAGTCAAACAGTAGTCAAATATGATGATTAAGGCTCGGATTATATGCAAAATGCATATTTGTTATTAAGGGATGTATCAACTAAATTGTATGTTTTCTATGCATATCTAATGTCCTTAGATTAAAATAAGCCAATTAAAAAATGCATATTTCGGCAAATTCGTGCATATTTTAGGAAATATGTATTGGAGATTTGTGCATACTTTCTTCAAATCACAAATTTTTCAAAAGATGTTTAGGTAATAGTGGAGTAAATTCAGCCGAGATTTATGCCGTTTTTTGAAATGAAGTTATAACTTATAACTAGGGAGCGGAATCGAGCGAGCTAAACTACCACGGAACCACAACCGTGAAAAGAAATAATGTAAACAACTGCGTGTTGTTTACATTATATCTGAATAGCACTAATTCATAGGGCGAACTGTAACATCTGTTTACGCCCGAGAATCAGAGAAAAAACTGCCATAAAATAAGGAATTTTATGAATAAAATCCTTTCTTCATCGGCGTAGGTACAAGGGTGACGAGTTTTTAAAATTTATTATATTTACCTTATATTTCGCAATATAATATGTATGTTTCAATAACATACGCCTACATTTTTAGTTATCATTTATTTAGATCTAGAACGTTGTTTATGTTACTTTTTCTGAGATAAAAATTAATTGTCAGTGATTCCGAAATTTATTGCAAAGTCTGTAAAATATCGTCACTTAGCTTTGCTAAAACATACACAGAAATAGTTTTCATGCAGAGAATTTCGATAGTTTACAAAATTTCATGTTTAAATGACGATGCTCGAAGTATTTCTAAGTGCAAGGAACTAACACAAATCCCAAATTAAAAAAATTCGGTTGTTATTCCTTCAGGGACACTTTGGAAATTTGCCTAAACTAATGACATATTTTCAAAATCGAATCTCAAACTAAAAAATGAGGTGTGGCCACCACACGACTTTCTTATACGTATGGGCGTTTCAAACTATACTATATTTTTTTTACACAAAAATTATTCAAAATCCTATTCTAAGTACTTCTGTTCTCTTAATAGATCGCTATAGAATACATACTTAGCAAGGTATTCGAAAAAAGGACTACTCCCTAAGAGTAAAAGTGTTACTTCCGGTCCGAATTTTGAAATTTCATATATTCAAAAAATATTGCAAATCTAGCACTAAATACTTTTGTATTCTTGATAA
The DNA here is from genome assembly GCA_963170755.1 of Amphimallon solstitiale. Classification (NCBI taxonomy): domain Eukaryota; kingdom Metazoa; phylum Arthropoda; class Insecta; order Coleoptera; family Scarabaeidae; genus Amphimallon; species Amphimallon solstitiale. The sequence continues at coordinate 112,367,535 of OY720681.1, read as the reverse complement.
ATACATATAGAATGCATAATTTACGACATATTCGCAAAAAATCGCTATTCGATAAGAGTAAAAGTGGTAATTCCGGTCTGAATTTTGAAATTGTTTTTATGCAAAAGATATTGAAAATTACGTTTTAAATACTTTTATACCCGTGACGTACCTGTCTAAAAAGCATGACATGCGAAATATTCGCAAAAAACTGATTTTCGATAGGAGTAAAAGACCTACTTCCCCGGTAGCAGCTTCGAAAAACTTTTTAAATAAAATTGTTCTCAATTTTAATTTCAAGTACATATGAATTATTTATAAATTTGTTTAAATTTAGTAGTTGACGAAATATTGGCAAAATTTAATTTTTTCACTGAAGTAAACTGCACTTCCGGTCTACCGATTTTACTGAAAGACTACTCAGATCTCAAGAGGGAGATTAGACACGTAAATACAAAATTTGGAATTGATATCTACAGCGGTTATCGTGGTCACATAAAGACACACAGACATTTTTTAAAAACATCTTTTTCGGTATCAGGGGACTTCAAAACGTGGACATCTGCAAAAATCTCGAGATCGAAAATTTCACAATACTTCCTTATACTACGTATAAGAAAGTAAAAATGGATTAACCACATTAGATGTGGCTATTAATAATTCCAAGTGACTTAGACGCAGTTTTTAATAGAAATCCAGGTTTAATAACATTGCGACAATTGTGTATGCTAATGTAGAAGGGACGTTTTCTATCTAGATGTACTTAATTCAAAGAGAACAAGTCTTACAGAAGAGAAAATGAACAAATAGTAGGGTATTTTGTATTTTATAATCACCAGCCACTTGTTATTCAATTATATAAATAAAATTAAAACCTCTTTAAAAATACAACATTTCAATAGCGCGCCCATGGGCGATGAGTCATGACTCGCTCGATTCCGCTCCCTAGTTATAACCAAATGGACTTTCACCAACTCGTTCAGCATAATTTAAGTCAGCCGACTATTGCAAAATAATTGTATTTCTCCCGGTCAATTACTTCAAAAAATGTGTTTTTCAGAACATAGATCATAAATTTTTTATGATTAAGGCTCGGATTATATGCAAAATGCATATTTGTTATTAAGAGGTATATCAACTAAATTGTATGTTTTCTATGCATATTTAATGTCTTTAGATTAAAATAAGCCAATTAAAAAATGTATATTTCGGCAAATTCGTGTATATTTTAGGAAATATTGGATATTTGTGCATACTTTCTTCAAACCACAAATTTTTCAAAAGATGTTTAGGTAAAAGTGGAGTAAATTCAGCCGAGATTTATGCCGTTTTTTGAAATGAAGTTATAACCAAATGAACTTTCACCAACTTGTTCAGCATAATTTAAGTCAGCCGATCATTGCAAAATAATTGTATTTCTCCCGGTGAATTACTTCAAAAAGTGTTTTTCAGAATATAAATCATAAATTTTTTTTTTTTAAAGTGCCATTACGGATTCAGTTCTATAAAGAATCATTTCCGAATTTACCGTTACCTCCACAACCAGTAATTACTAGGTGGGGTACGCGACTAAATGCCGCAACTTTCTATTCCAAAAATTATGAAAAAATTAACAGTTTAATTTGAGAATTCTCTGACGAATCTCCTACTATTAAGGAAGTTAAAAAATGTTTCAAAAATAATGTAATACTAAATCAATGAGAGTTTATTGCAAGTAATTTTTCTATAGTGACCGAAACAATTTTAAAATTAGAATCAAAAGAGCTGCTTTTGACTGAATCAGTAAATTTAATAAACAAGTGCCATACAGAATTATCAGCTGTTAAAGTAACTGGATAATGAATTTTTAAAAAGCTTAACTCTCTATTGGATAAAAATGAAGGATTTAAAATTCTGTCAAAAATGCCTAAAATTTTGAAAGGGGAATTCGTTGATGAACTTGAATTAGATCCATATATTGTAAGCAATTTAAAATATGCATCCCTTACTTCTGTCGACGTTGAACGATCTTTTTCGTCGTTTAAAATAAAAAATTTTGAAAAACACCTAATTGTAAAATTTTTTTAATAATAATAATAAATAAATAACAAATCTTAAGTACCACAATAGATAAATTAATATACAGGGTGGCTGACAAAAACCGTCCCACGCTGTAGCTCCGTTATTTACTATCTGATTTTAAAAAACGAAATTTCAAATAAAATGGTTAAGTAACTACTATCAAGTGGCATAATCAAAATATTATTAGGAACAAAAAGTTTGAACATGCGATAGTCAATTTTTTTTTAAATGGCAACGAATATTTTTAATTAATGTTTCGGATAAATAATGTTTTCCTGATTTTGATGATGTATAACACGTCAATTCTTCAATATAAGTTTCAAGTGTGCCGTGGTTAATAACATTTTATAGGAATGGAAATTTTAAAAAAATACAAATAAATACGACACTTATGTACAAATGTTGTTCAAATTGTCTGCCGCCTTGTTGAAGACATAGTTGACACCTTCTATTCTATTCACCTCCATTAGTGGCGTTGAGTATAAAATTAGGAGGTATTTCGCGGGAAGAATTCAGAATTCTTTGCCGTAAAATGGTAAAAGGGTAATATGCAGATTATTATCCATTCCAACAGAATTTTCAATATTGTCAAAATTTTTAGAAACTACTAACCTTAAAACGTCAAAGTAAATAAACAAAATACCACTACAGCGCATGCGCAAATCCTTACGTTTATGTTTTCTTTATGTTCATTGTGAACAGTAATTAAATTTTACGTGTTATGTATCTCTTATCTAAATCTTACGTCTTATGGGTTTCTTATGTCTTATGTTTCTTATGTCCATTGTGAACAAGGACTAAGAGCACATTTCAACACGAGAGAAAGGTTGATTGATAAAGATACCCGAAACGTACGACCTCCCACGTCAACACACCAATGTTTGACTAACAGAGGGATATTTCTGAAGATGTAGGCATCAGCTTGGATTCATTATATCCTATTCTTACAGAAAAACGCGAATCACATCGACGTAATATCGAGCGCCCGTGTATTAATTCAAGGACCAAAAAGCAAACCGTGTTATCATCAGTCAAGAACTGGTTGACCTGATCAGTGTCGGTGAAAACTTATTTATAACAAGAGACGCAACCTGGGTTTACAAGTCTGATGTCAAAACCAAGAGCCAGTCATTACAATGAGTGAGGCCGACCAAAGAAAGTTTGAGTAAGTCTATCCAACTTGTAGACGATGCTGCTGTTTTCTTTGATTGCATATTCGTTCCATACGTGGACAGACAATAAACAAGAACTTTTACGTAACAGTTTTGAATCGTTTGAAGGAAGCTATACAGCTTGTGTAATGAAACAGTTGATATTACCAGGTAAATATTGCAACGTCGTATTCTTTGGTCGTACTGGGAGTGCGACGAAAGATAGGAGAGAGTAGAGATAAAACTGCTATATTCACGGTTGCCATGTAGATCTAGGGATTTTTAATGGCTTGCAATGGAAAAGGATTTTTGTCAAAATTTTGTGAAAATCTAGGGATTTCTTGGTCAAGTTGTCAAAACAAATTTATTTTAGTTGTTTTTGGATTATTTGTAAATATAAAAAAGTATTATTTTACTGATTTGTTCCATACTCAAGTACTGATTACAGATTTTTTTAACTCTTGCAGCGCCCTCTAGTATCAAGTAGATAATACACAGCGCGAGAAGTATCGGGAAAGTCAGAACTACGATTTAAAACATTACATTATTAAGGGGATTCCCTGAAAATTACTCTGCCGTAAAAGAGTAAATCCCCGAAAAAGTAAAGACCGCATGATGACCCGAGGCTATAAATATGCCCCGAGCTGCAATTTTTATCACTATAACATACTACAACTACAACCTTATCCAACGTTGGGTACTTTCAGTGCAGTGTAAAAATATAAAAAATTACAAAGCAACAAGTGAAACATTTATTTGTCTCTCATTTAAGTATTTTAATACTTAAATAATTAAAATCAATGCGTGATTAAGAGTGTTAGGACTATTTGTAGTGCACAAAATTTGTGTTCCGCGACGCAACTTTGAATAAGTAAGTACATATTAATACTTTTATTTATTTGATGATATCATAAGAAGTTTTGTGCATATTAAAGTCGATTTGTATTTGGGAATTCACTATAATTGCTTTTAGAGGTGTTGGCCCGTAGGAGGAGCCAAATGCAAGCCATCTCATTCTCACATATTTGAAATGAATGTGTTTTTTTCCGTCACCCGAATACATAGAAACAACTGAACTATTCAAATCAACGGCAGCAGAATATCGTGACAAATACGATGGTCGATTATACTAGCAAAAAAGAGTCTGTTCCTACAAGCAGATTTGTATTTTTCCTCAGTTTATTTGATTTTAGCGTTTTTTGCATGAAGGAAGGTTATTTCGCTATAGTTATTTCTTTTAGAAACGCAATTATTTGGCAAATACTATATATAAACAAAAATTAAAGTATTCCATTCAAACAAGTGCAATAAATGTATTCAAAGACATCTCTACGAAATGTACGAAGAATGTATATGAAACTGACAATTTTTTTTTGCTGCAATAAAATATTTGTATGTGCATATGTGAACGAGACACTTTCCACAATTACGCAATCAACTCAATAAAAGTTTTTCTTTCCGTGATAAGTATAGTTATATCGCGATCCTTGCTGGCTTTTCGCACATACAGTAAATACTAGTTAGGGCTGTTCCCTGTTCTTATTATTTGGAGAATTAATTTTTTGACACTTTTTGGTGTTGAGTGCCGAAGTAGAGTGTGACGTAAAGGTATTCACAATGGCAAGAGGCAACAGAAACTTAAAGAAATATCCAAGATTATCCTCAAAGCGGAAAAATAGAAGCAGGCAAGTGTTAAAAAGACTCTATAAGAGCAATGAGAGTAATCCATCATCAACCGTTCAAGTTTGCCAAACGTAAATTCAATACCTTTCTCAATCATTTATATTATATTTATTTTTTTTTCTTTCAAGTTCGGTTAGTCATGATGAGGATGTTGATAAAGATTACATGGATGTATTACATGCGATTGAACGTGAACCTGAAGTTGACTTATCAAATGAAAATATTTCAAAGTAGGCAGTTCCAGCAACTATTTAAATTATTATTTGTATTATAAAGCAAGTTATATACAGGATGTTTCCAAATAAGTTTGGAAAGTTTTTAGAGGGTGATTCCTTGTCAAAAATTAAAGGGGGTCTTTCATGTAAACAAAAGCTCTTAGGCTTGTCTTTGGAAACATCCTGTAAACATAAGCACATACAGAGCTGTACGTTATAAATTAATTGCGTTTTGAGTTTATTTTAGAATTGAAATAATAAAAGAGAGTGCACATTCTGAATACTCTGTTTCTGGTAGAAGAATAATTGATGTTGAACAATTCTTTAAATCAATTGTGGAGTTCAAACATAATCCATTGTTTTCCTGCAATACTGAGAATTTGAAAATAATAAATGAAAAGAAACTTGGTCTCAATAGTATTTTTTATTTACAATGTGCAATGTGCAAGGAAACATCATCCGTAAGCACAGATAGTGCATCAAAAAATTCGCTTGATATAAACAAAGCAGCAGTCTTGGGAATGATATCCTCAGGAGGTGGTTTTTCGCAGCTGGAGGAAATTCTTGCATTTTGTAACATTCCTTGTATGAGTTTTCCAAAGTTTGCTGCAACTCAGGATGAAATTTCTCCTCTCATTAGTGGAAGTTGATTTAATGGAGGCAGCAGGAAAGGAAGAGGCTCAACTCGCAAAGGAAGTAGGAGACGTGGATCAAGACGGCATTACACATATCGCTGTAATAGCAGATGGAGCCTGGTGTAAGCGTTCATATCGGACGAATTACAGTGCGTCATCAGTGTTGTTAGTACTTTCCTCAATTTTGTTTGACATGTATTTCCATGAAGACATTGAGAACATAATATTTCATTTTTAGGGAGTTATTATTGGGCAAAAATCCAAAAAAATATTATATCTTGGTATCAAGAACAAATATTGTTGTATGTGTTTCCGTGCAGAGAAAAAAACAAGAAGATGTCAAACCTCATACCTGTTTCAAAAATTGGTGCAAACCGTCCACTGCAATGGAAGCAGAAATAATTGTAGAGGGTTTCAAAAGCAGCATTGAAATGCACGGGCTGAAATATAAATATCTTATAGGAGACGGGGATAGCAGCGTAACAAGAAAATTAGCTGAGGCAATGTGCTGTTAAACACTGGATTAACTAACTTTTTCATGCATTAATTTTTTATTTTGTTTTTAAATAAACTTTCAGATTTGTGAAAAAACTTTTATAATACGTGTTGTTCATATACCGGTAAAATGGGGTGGCTTTATGCCACTTTTTATGGTTTTCAAAGAATTTCGGACAATTATAGACACCAAAAATGTTTGTAAAAATTAACGATATACTTTGAACCTTTGGTTACTAAATTGTGTAAAAAAGACTTAGAAATTTTCATTCGTTTTTCTAAAATTATTTATAACAATTGGCACAATTTCCCCCCATAGGATGGGGTGGCTTTGTGCCAGCTACTTGTTTACCATTTTAGCACAATGCCGCCTATTTACAGGCTGAAAATGTGCCAGGCCCAGCTTCATATTATAGTGAAACTGTACATGTGACATGGCCCAATTTCACCCCAATTAGTTTTATCTCTGTTATTTTTGTGGCACAATCTCGCCCCAAATAGAAGGTTTAATGAAAAAATTTTTTTATTTATAAAATATAACAAAAACTAGATATTCTTACAAACCAAAATAAAACAAAAGAACAGCCAATTCTCACATAGAATAGCAACTAATAAAGATAATTAAGCGTATAAACTGAATTTCAAAATAGGTAGTGGCCCAATTTCCCCCTGATATTGTCGGAATCTTATTCAAGGTGACACACCCAGGTTATTTTGCACTACTCGACCACTGCGTATTCTTTAAAAGATAACCTATATAACACCTAATTACGTGTGAACTTTGAAACGGTCATTATTAAAACACTTTAGGCAAGCCAGGAGAAAGTATGCGATAAAACGAAAATTTTGCAAAGTCTCACCAACTTAATAACTTGACGGAACAGAAATGGAGGGTATTGCATACACAAACAATACATTTCATTCTATTCGCCTCTAATATCGGTATTCTTGAACAAGAGTTCGGGGCGGTAGGTGGATCGATGTGCCGATATGGTGCGAATATACACGATCAACACGTAGTGGCACAATCACGCCCCGGCTGGCACAAAGTCACCCCATTTTACGGTAACAATTTTATGATTTAAAAATAATAGGAATTATTAAGGTTTATCAATGTCACTTTTCTACACGCGATAATAAAAATGGACAAAAATAAACCGTCTACATCAAAGGTGCATTCCTCTCCATCTTCCTCCGAAGAAAGCCAGAAATTACACAAAGAAAAAAAACGGAAAAAGTTCTACGCTCAAAAATATCAAAAAAAATGGGAACATGAAGAAGCATTTAAGGGATGGCTTCAACCAAGTAAGAAAGGACCTACATACGCATACTGTAATGCATGCAATAAGGACTTGGCATGTGGAAAATCAGAATTATTAAAACATTCACAATTCAAAGTGCATCAAGTAAAAGCGAAATCTCTACCATATCAACCGACCTTAAGTTCAATGTTACACTTTCAAAAAAATATAAATTTAGAAAATCAGATAAAAAGTGCGGAAATTAGATTTGCTGCATTTGCAGCGGAAGATAATATAGCGTTCAATGTAATGGACCATCTATCAGAATGTATTAAAGCTTCTTTTACTGATTCTGAAATTGCAAAAAAATACAGTAGCAAACGTACTAAAGCAACCGTAATAGTGAATAATGTTATAGGGTCTTATACATTTGAGAATACTTTAGATTTATTAAAAACTAAAAAATTTTCACTCATCGTAGATGAGTCTACAGATAAAGGAGTAATAAAAAATTTAGCTTTAGTTGCTCGTTTAAATAACGCCAATGTTGTACAAGACGTATTTTTAGGTTTAATACCTGTACCAAATGGTACAGCAGAAAGGCTATACACTACAATTAGTACTTTTTTTCAAAAATATAATATTGATTATAACAAACATCTTATCGGTTTTGCCTCAGATGGGGCTAGTGTAATGATGGGTGTGCATAATTCCTTGTCTACCAGATTAAAAGAAAATAATCCCAATTTATTCTTAATGAAATGTTCTTGCCATTCATTTAGTCTTTGTGCGAGCTATGCATGTAATCAATTGCCAGAGGAAACGAAAATGTTGCTAGAGATATTTACACATATTTTCAGCATAGTTTCAAGCGACAAGCCGAATTTACACAATTTCAAAATTTTGTAGAGGTAAAACCTCATAAGTTGTTACAACCGTCTCAGAGTCGATGGCTATCACTGCATTCAGTTGTTAAGAGAATATTAGAGCAATATAATGCACTAATACTATATTTCACTGATATCCATTTAAATCAAAAAGTATCTGTAGCTGAAACAATATTAAATAGGCTAAGATATCCTTCAGTGAAACTGTATTACCATTTTTTAGATTTCGTTTTACCATCTTTTTAATATTTTAACCATAGAAATGCAGTCAGAGTCAATTAAAATTTATAAAATAACTTCATTATTGTTGTCTTTTTACTTTTCGTATCCTATAGCCCCAAAACTTAAAAATTGACAGAAAAGTGAAAGCCAGTGACAGCTAGGGATTTCCAGGGGGATTTTGGTTTGAATTCTAGGGATCTTGTAGAATTTCATCTGGCAACCGTGGCTATATTGCCAGTCGATGCTTCAATGTTATATGTAGCGAGAGCGGGGATACAGTACGCCCCGTTGCAATTCTGATGTACAGGCTTGTTATAAAGTAAGGGATATACTTTAACTTATTATAACTTTTTAACAAATTAAGTTAATATCAAAAACTAAACGAAATTTAATTGTTTAAATAATGGGATTTTGTATGCCCAAACCCAGTTACCGCAAATGTTCAATATGTCCTCCATCTTGATCTTGTAAAATCAGCAACCGTTCCTCTAAATTGTACACTGCATTTCTTAACATTTCTGGTTGAATTGCACCAATTTGCTCCGTAATATTGTCTTTTAATTCTTGTAGCGTTGTTGGTCTTCTTCTAAACACTAAATTTTATAAATGACCCCACAGCCAGTAGTCCGCTGGGTTAAGATCAGGTGATCATGGTGGCCATGAATTTGCAAAATGTCTGCTTAAAACGCGATCGTGAAAAACGTTAGTTAAAAATTCTTTAGCTGGTCGGAAAATGTGCGGAGGTGCTCCATCCTGCATAAAAATCATGTTTTCAATTCTGTGGTGCTCGTCTTGCAGCTGTGGAATAACATAATCTCTTAACATTTGCAAGTATCGTTCACCGTTAACAGTTACAGATACGGCTTCTCCATTCTGTAGCTCTTCGAAGAAATACGGACCAATGATAAAATCAGCTGTAAAACCGCACCAAACGGTGACTTTCTTGTCATGAAGACCTTCTTGAACAATTACTTGTGGATCTTCTGCAGACCAGATTCTACGTTTTGAGTATTGACTCCACCATTCAGAGAAAAATGTGCCTCGTCTGTCCATAAAATACGGGATAACCATTCGGGTTCAATTTCCATCTGAGCCAATAATCGCAAAGAAAAATCGTACCTACTAGCCAAATCTGCCTCCTTTAATTCAAACAGCATTTTGAGTTTATATGGATACATTTTTAGAATTTTGCGTAAAATTTTCCAGACCGTGGTGTACGGCATTTGCAATCGCTTGGATATCGCATTCGCACTGCTGATTGCTAGTGGATTACCTCTGGCTATGTCCTGATTTTCGTGAAGAACCTCTGCAACTTGGACATCACTAATGCTTGGTCTTCCTGATCTCGGAAGGTCAATTACCGAACCTGTTCTTTCAAATTTTTGTATCAAATTGCGGTACGCTTTCATACGACAGGGTCCCGCTCTCAAACCCATTCTCGTGTGAAACCTTCGTAATCCAGCTGTGTAATTTCTGCCGCATTCATAATAACACTGAACTAAACCAATTCTTGTTCGTAGGTCCATGCTATTACAGTTTGAGTCGTTAAAACTTAACGTTTACTTGAGTTTTAATTTGAAAATAAACTCCACATTGAATGATTTACTTTTAACACTTGTGTCAACAACTGTCATGACAACGCTTTTGTTTTCCATAGATACAACAAATCCCATTCCTTAGGCAAAACAAATCCCATTCCTTAGGCGACTAGATTTCGTTTACTTTTTGTTGTTAGCTTGATTTGTTAAAAAGTTATAATAAGTTAAAGTATATCCCTTACTTTATGATAACCCCATATTTTGGATCTGCTATATCAAGTGTTGCATTTCACAACCGGTATAACGAAAGGGGCCTCAGTTATGAATTAACAAAAATTTGTCAAGCTTTTTGAAGTTGTTAGAAACGTAGATTGCAATGTGTTACTATCGAAAGGACAAGCTTAAATAAGCTGTATTTGTCCGCATAACAATTTTATTGCAAAATCTCGGTGTTTTATTGATCATTCCTCGTACATACATGAACAAAACGCACTCATAAATTTACAGATATTCATAATATGTTTTACTGAGTTCATGTTAGTTTTGGACCATTAAATATTTTAAATAAATGAAATGACTACGCAATGTTAAGTTTTAATATAGAGTTAGATTTACTGATTTTACGTGCAAGTTTTCTCCGCGATATTGTGACACCAAATAATCACGTACGCAGATAAGGATACGTTTTTACAAACTTATCTTAGCATTTCTAACATCCGGCTCACTGTTTTACTGAGATTAAAACGCGCGAATTTACATGAACTCGTTACCTAGTTGCAATTTTGAGTTGGAATTTTGCGAAGAAATATCGTACTAGTCTTAATCATTATATTGTATGTGATGCTTAATATTCCACAATAAATCATCATCAAGTTCGTTGTTCTTACGCAAAATTAATCATCGCAGACAGATGGAAGATCAATTTTAACTACATGGAAAAGAATATATTGTAATCATTTTTCATATCATAAATATATATGCAAAATAATTCCATATTATATAACATGTGTTCAGGATTAAGCTTCCAATAAATAGTCAGACACTGTTAGAAATGTGGCCTTTCTGGCTAGTAACTGCATATACAGTGTGTCAATAAAGTAAGGAAAACCCTAAGTAACAGCTTTAAAACATATCTCTAGCAAAAACGCTCAGACACGTATTTTTTTTATTTTTGAAGGCGCATTTTCTTATCATGTGTTTTTTTAAATGGAATACCCTGTGTATTTTTAAGAAAATCAAAAGAGCTTCTCATGAAGATTTCAACGATATATGAGTTGTTGGGGATATCTTTAATATTTACTTGTAGACATTGAAAAAACACTTTTGGTGGAACAACGTCATAAAATAATTACAATAGAGTTTAACTTGTTTATTTTTAAATCTAAAACTTAAAAATGTTCAAATTGCTGCCCGTTCACAATCTGACAGTAGCCTAGGCGAGAAATAAACTCATTCTGTACATTGCTGATTACATCTGGCGTGATTCTTCGGATCTCTTGGCGTATGCGTTCTTTTAAATCATTAATATTTTGAGGTCTATTTACATGAACTTTGCTTTTTAGGTAACCCCACAGGAAAAATCTAGTGGTGTTAAGTCAGGGGAGCGAGCTGGCCACTCAACAACCCCACGTCTGCCAATCCATCGGTTGTTACAAATCAAATTTAGGTAGTCACGCACAGGTCGAGAATAATGAGGAGGTGCCCCATCTTGTTGGAACCAGATTTCATTACTAGGACTGTCAGGGATATTTGGATCAGGATAAAGTTCCACAAGCGCAGGAAGAAGCTCTAACTGTAAAAAATCCAAATAGATATCACCATTTAAATTTCCATCAAAAAAGAAAGGTCCTAAAATCCTATTTTTTAGTATTCCAGCCCAGACGTTCACCTTCTGAGGGTGTTGACTTCGAGCTTCCTGCATCCAGTGAGGATTATGTTCTGTCCAGTATCTACAATTTTGTCGGTTAACTGTTCCGTTTAAGAAAAAGTTGCCTCATGTGAAAATAAAATGTTTCTAGCAAACATTTCATCACGTTCACAAAGTATTTGCAAGTTTTCTGAAAACTCCAAACGGCGATCAAAATCATCTTGATGATGAAGATGCGCTTTATAAGGATGATATTTCTGCTTATGCCAAATTTGTCTAACAGTCTCATGGCTGCAATTAAAGTTTAAAACTGCTTGACGAGTAGCACAATTCGGATTATCTTGCACTGTTAAAAGAACATTTAACTTAGTTTCATCATCCACTTTTGGTCGCCCAGTTTTAGGTAGATCCATAACATTTCCTTACTCCTCATACTTTAAGACGTATTTTACTTACAGTTGAGCGAGTTATTGTTTGTCGATTAGGATGCGCTGCATTAAATAGTTCGCATACTTCCACTGTACTCCTTCTTCGGTCACCATAACCAATCATCATAAGAATCTCAATCCGTTCTCTCTCACTTAGACCCATTTTTATCAAAAGAAATGGCAATTATAAAACAAGCAAGGCCAAACAAACTAACGGTGGTTAGTTACTTTCTAATTAGATAAGACGTCACCTTCCATACTGACAATTCTGTCATGACAACGTTCAAAGATTAAAATTACCAAAAATTATCATGTAGTTCCACAAAAAGTGTTTTTTCAATTTCTACAAGTAAATATTAAAGATATCCCCAACAACTCATATATCGTTGAAATCTTCATGAGCTCTTTTGATTTTCTTAAAAATATACAGGGTATTCCATTTAAAAAAACACATGATAACGTCATTCTTCTTCTTTGATAACCCTGTATACTTCAATTTAATCTAAGAAAATGCGCCTTCAAAAATAAAAAAATACGTGTCTGAGCGTTTTTGCTAGAGATATGTTTTAAAGCTGATATTCAGGGTGTTCCTTACTTTATTGACACACTGTATATCTTCTTCAACAACGTCTACGGATTACTACCCTCGAATTGTTGTATCCTAAATACTGTTTGATTCAAGTGCATAATCAATTTTTAAAATTAATTTAATACTTCATCAGGTGCATGAAATACTTCATCCACGTGATGAAGCTAGAGTGTAGCGAAACAATATTCATAATTTTAACTTGATTTTCCTTTTGCCTGAGGGTGGTTGTTATAGGCTTACGAAACTAGTAGCATTTGTTAATAAAGAAATATGTTATATACACGGATGTAAGTTTATTATTACAATTATTATTATTCAGCATTTATCGTTGCTTTTATAGTATCCATTATGAGATTTATTTATTTGTGATTTATCTAGCTTCTTTAAGCCGACGTACTTTGGTAGTTGTGTTTTTATATGTATATAAATATTGCTGCTATTAAATAATGGTTTATTGTATCATGAATTTATATTAATGGAAATTAACAAATGCACACACAGCTAAACCTTGCCTTCTTTTGTACTGCTGTGGCCGTTGAAAACTCAGGCATTCGATTTTGAGGTGAATTCAAAAATTTAAAGTTTTTTTAATGTGTAAATCAAATTTTCATCAGTCACTTTGATGACAATGTCACATTTAATAAATCCACAGTCACTTTATTTTTTAAAATGCCGCAAGTATAAGGCCGTTCGTCCACCGAGAAAACCAATATGTGGCGACCGGTATGTGGCGACCGGTTGTAGGCAACCAGTCGCCTGGATTTTTGTACATTAAATCCCTTATTCGATATCAAGAATTCAGTGGTTCTATAACGAAAAAAATCATTTAAAAATCATAGGAATAGTATAAAATCTTTATTTTGAAAGATCCTGAAAAATATCTGTAATTTGTATCTACGCTGCATACTCAGCTTATCCAGGTCATGATATTTGTCAGTATGTTTTCGTAGATGTTTATAATTTTTAATAATCGGAGGCATTCGTAGATCTCTATCTTTTGATATTGAACAACATGAATCATTACATTAGTATTACGTCACAAGGACCGAAACGTGTTTATCTGGCATAGTTATATAATTCAAAATTTATGTAGCCAGTTTTATGTCATCACTAGTGAAATCAATTTTAAATAATCAAATTCCAAAGTTGTTTTATACCTGAAAGATCTTTTTTAAACACATGACAAAATATTCAAAATAAAAATGACAAACCAAAATTCAAAATTTTTAGAGTTTGCAGATACAAAAGAATGGTAGTGCAGTTAGCCATGGTACAGTGTGGCCCATGAAAACTCAGACACTTAAATACAAAAACATTTAAGCGGTCTAAACTTTTTTTAAACCAGTCACTGGCGTAGAATATAAAATATATTGCACACATAGTAAATTAAAAAAAAAAATTAATAAAACTACAGATAGTGTCCTGCTTCAATTTAAAAAATCTCATTTCCAATATCAAAATACAAAACTTTACTTCAGAAACGCTATTTAAAAAAAACTAAAATAACCTAGTTGTTAACAGAGGTTGTTTGTTGTAACACCACTGGAATATATAAGGCTTTGGGGGTGTTTTGGCATTGACTATACCAGGGGGGGGGGGGAACCTGCGGCTCTTTGAAGGATTATTTGTGGCTCTCGATAAATGTACCCGAATTCCCTTTTCATTTTTGCGCTATTATATTTTAAAATATTATTATCGTTTCGTATGTGTTTCAACATGTCTTTTAAATTACTGACAACAAATATGAAAGACTAAGTGCCAACGTTGGCGTTGTAACAAATTTCATTTACGTCCAAGTTAAGAATGATATGACTCATCGAAACTGCGCGAACGAACATAAACAGTGGCGCAATCGTCCGCAATGGACCGACTCTAGACCGATTTTGAATTTGTAAACTTTCATTGCAACGGACAGTTGACATTGTGCTCTGGAGGAAACAATTTGTATCACTCTTGCTACGGATATAATTTGTAATCTGGAATTTTTGGTAAGTTAACTAAATTTGTTTCGTAGTATGTAACACGTGTTGTTATTGTTTTAATAATACAAAACTTGTATTTTCTAAATTTTTTTATTTATTTACAGTTCTTTTAAAAATATGACGACAGAGAACGAAAATAAAAAAAGAAAATACGAGCAAGAAAATATAAGTTTCAATAATGAGTGGGAGGAGAATTTCTTTTTTATTGACAATACCGGAATAGCATTATGTGTTGTTATTTGTAATTCTACGGTCAAAAATTATAAAGCTAGCAATTTACGTCGACATTATGAAACCAATCATCCTCAGTTTTCTGATAAACTTGCTTCTTTAAAATCAAATTTAAATAATCAACAGTCAATTTTGATGACCTTTAGCAATCATGCTAATAAAGTGGCTGAAGCCAGTTTTTTTATTGCCTGGAATATTGCTCCTGCAAAACGCCCGTATGGAGAGGGAGAGTTTATTAAAAAAAAAATTGGAAGATGTACTTAAAGTTTTAGATCCATATAATGCAGCATTGCACAAAGTGGTTTCGCAAATTCCCATCTCGAGACACAACCGAACGACGCATAACTGCAATTAATACATCACTTGAATATAATTTAAAAAATTATTTGAAGAACTGTATTGCACTCAGCTTAGCCCTTGACCAGTGGTTCCCAAACTTATTTTGCCTACTGCCCACTTTGAGAATAAATTATTTTTTAGCGCCCCCATTTTTTCACCTACTCAAAAACCACTATAACTTCAAATTAAATTAATTATTGTGAGCTATATTAGCGGAGATTAAACATTCATTCTAAACGAGACTTTTACTATGGGTTATAGTAAAAGTCTCGTTTAGAATGAATGAGTTAACTTGAGACCTGAGCGTAGTAGGTAGTACACAACGGCGCTCAGGTCTCAAGTTAACTTTTACGGGCTACACCTGCCAATGAGAATGATTATTGAAACGCAACTTTATAGTATTCAGACAAAGTATCTTTTATTCAAAATTCAAAATAAAACAAACATGATCGATTCTAATATAAAAACTAATGTGAAGGATGAATCTGATGCTGTTTAATAAGTTTGTTGATATCAGGTTCCAATTTACTCAAGAACAGCCGCAAGTCACCACGTTCGGTAACATGCAAACGATTTCTCTTTTTAGTAAGCAGCGTTGCTACAGCACTAAATCCACGTTCACACAAATATGACGATGGGAATGCTATCAAGAATCGTTGAATGATTGACCACAATCCAGGGTACAATTGCGGGATCGGTTTTTGTAGCCAAAATTCTTGGTAGCCATTTTTGAACTTGATTTTTATTTCCTCGTTCGTTGTCAATTCTATAAGTTCTTCTTCCAGATGTGGTGATATTGCTGTGTTGACATTTGAAAACGGATCCAACACCCAGTCTGGTATTTCCAAGTTCAAAATATCCTGGTATCGTTCGGTGAAGTCAATGTGGAGCTTTTCCAAATGTTGGCAGTAGGCAAACAAGTCGTCGTTACTGCAGGATACTGATAAATTCGGAAAATTATGAAACTCACGTCTGCCCATATTCTTTTTGTGTAGAAGCAGTTTGGCTGCGAAAGCAGCAACGACATTTTTTGTTTTAATTAAATTTAGTTCATCGCCTTGCAGTTGGAGATTCATGTTGTTGAACAATTTATACAGGTCTGTCATGTAAGCTATATCATTTTTTGATGTAATGAGCTTGTTGCGCAATTCTGTATCTTTAGTTTCCAAAAACTCTATCACAGAGTCAAACAGGTTGTAAAATCGAGTCAGACAATTGCCTCTTGATAGCCAACGAACTTCGGTATGAAACAACAAACGGTTGAAATCTTCGTCATTAGTAACACAAAGCTGATGAAATAATCTATCATTCAAAGAGCAGTTACGGATTTTATTGACTGCTTTGATGACATATTGCAGTGATTGAAATAGTCGTTCACTTAAATTTCTAGCAACCAAATGTTGTCTATGAATAACGCAATGTACAGCAAGGACATCTGGAATTTTATTTTTTACGTACGCTATGAAGCATTTATGGCACCCTGTCATAGCCGGAGCGCCATCCGTAGCAACTGATATAATATTTTTCAAGGGAATCTCTTTCTCATCACAAAACTTTTCCAATGTATTGAATATGGTTTCGCCTTTTGTATCGGTCTCTAAATTTCTAGCAAACAATAGTTCTTCACATATTTTCTCATCTTTAATAAACCTCACGTAAGACAGCAACAATGCTTCATTAGTTGGTAAAGTGGACTCATCGAGCTGAATTGAGAATTGACTAGTCCTCAGATGATTGCACAATGATTCTTCTATGTTTCCGGCCATTTCATCAATTCGTCTTTGCACAGAATTATTATTCAAAGGAATTTTTCCGATAATATCTGCGGCCGGTTTATGAAGCACAGTAGTTATTACTTCCTTTATTGCTGGCAAAATTAACACTTCTCCGATGTTGTGTGGTTTGCCTTTTTGAGCAATTAACAAAGAGATGTTGTACGAAGCTCGAAGTCCGTCGTCATCTTGCTTAGCAGCCGCCGAAAAGAGTTTTGCTACACTTGGCCGAGTATTATGCTTCTTCTCTAGGTCTTGAAAATATGCTACATTCTTGTCTTTCTTATCTGGATGCATTTTATTCAAATGATCTTGAAGTCTTGAAGGCTTCATTGCTTCATTCGAAAATGTTTTTAGGCATAGAAGGCACAAAGGCGACGATGGGTTTGTAGGATTTTCAATGAATCCGAATTTAATATATTCCGCACAGTATTGCCGTCTCTTCTTTTTTACTTCCGACATTGTTTTGTTTTGAGAAATACGTAAGTATAAGTGTTGAACTTAAGTACTGCTTATCTATTACGCGCGAAACCGCAAATGAAAATAAAATAAATATTACGTTGTTTATATAGGATTGCATAAGCAGCACGCACCGACAGGAATAAGACAAACATGCATAAACTCGTTTATCTCATTCGACGCTCAATCGTACTCAACAAGTAAGAACAAGTATTCTATGAACCAGCCGATTGATACAGTTGCCTTTTTATTTGTTTGTTTGTGTCTCTTTTCGTTTCGAAACGGAGCGACCGATTGATATGTTTTTTATTTTATTTATTCAATAAAACAGGACAGATATATGAACTACTCGGAGAGAAATATCGAACCGAGTTGGTTTGAGCAATCTCTTAATTAATATTAGTTGATGTTCACAAGCTGTAGTCGAGAGTAGGGATGGGACATCGGTGGGTAAACATCGATATCAAACATCGATGTTAACATCGTTGATCAACATCGATGGTTGCAAAATATCGACTACCAAACATCGATGTTTTTAAACATCGATAATTATATTTATAGATTTATTTTTTGGCAGTTTAACAAAAACTTTATTATAACTTAATTAATTTACGTCCTTAACAAAATGATATAAAAGATATCACTATTCAAAAAAAATAATAAAAGAAATATATACATTTATAATATGTAGTTAACTTTAGAAACTACTCAAAAAAAACTATATAAAAAAACAATATTATGCAATTACGCATGAAACAACCACATGACTTAAATCGTCTGATACTTAAAAAATATATACATTTACGTGTATCAAAGCTTTTTAAGAGAACGATTTTTATTTGGGATTTTATAGTCTTGCATTTTTTTTTGACTACGCTGGCAAATACCGAGATACATATGGATATGGTTTTATATTTCTGATGTGTCATCTTGCATTTAATACGTGTATCGTCGTGTATGATTGTACGCACTAGGGAATTTCCCGAAGAAGTATACATCGGTAATGTCTATCTCCCTTCTTTTTCTATGAAAATACGTTTACCTCCTTCACTTATTCTGCATGCATACATAATTTAACTTTTATTCTGCACATTAAAAGTACTATAAATTTATGTATTTAATTATATATTATTTAAATATTTATACTGAGTAATATTTAAAAGAGCCTAAAATGAAATATTCGAATTTATATGATATAGCACTGTGTAATTTAAATACTTCTTTTATTCGTATACAATTTTACATCCTCGTAGCCTGTATGTGAGCTGTTAATTTGGAAACATTTTTGTATTTGTGAACAGAGGACGCTGTTTTATTTTGTGATTAGTGCAAATACATTTTGTCAAGCTTAAAAGTTCGATGTTCACTATATTTCTTCTAACATCGATAGTTTATCGATAAATCTAAATTGCAAACATCGATGCAAAAACATCGAACATCGATCCTAAAATATCGATGTTCAATGAACATCGATGTTTATCGCCCATCCCTAGTCGAGAGTCGAGAGCTCAGTCGGTGTCTAAGAGTCCTCCTAGATTCTAGATGAAATTACAAATCGCCCCCTAAGCCTTTACACAACGCCCCCATTTTTTTTCTGGGTCTCTTACCGCCCACTTTGGGAACCTATGCCCTTGACGAATCGATAGATCTTCCGCAATTGGCAGGTTTCATACGTTTTGTTTCACCTGACTTCGTTGTTAAAGAAGAATTATTAGATTTAGTAGCACTTCGAGAGTCAACCCGCGGTGTCGATATTAAAAATGCATTAGATTCCATAATGAAAACTTTTGATGTGCCTCTTAATAAACTTGTAAGCATTGAAACTGATGGAGCTCCGACAATGCTGGGTAAAAAAAATCGGTCTTATTGGGCTTTTAAGAGATGATTCTCAAATTTCACAATTCATACCGATCCACTGCATAATTCACCGAGAAGATCTTGTTACAAAATTTTTAAAATATCCTGATGTTATAAAAACAGTGTTACACATTGTAAATTACATTCGCACCAATGCAAAAAATCATCGACTATTCAAAAATTTCTTTGAAGAATTAAAGGACGAAGAACTTCCAAATGACATTAATTTCTTTTGCATTGTTAGATGGTTATCTAGCTACAACGTATTAAATCGTTTTGTAGATTTGTTTGATCCGATAACTGCATTTCTAAAAGAAAAGGAAATAACCTATTCAGAATTACACGATGACGAGTGGTTACAAGACTTAATGTTTTTCACTGATGTCATTGAACATTTGCAAACACTGAATTTACAATTGCAGGAGAAAGATAAAATAATATTTGACCTCTCAGTGTATATTTAGTTTTCAAACTAAATTACAACTTTTTCAAAAAGACATTAAAAATAAAACATTCTGTCATTTTCCTCGAATTAAAAAAAGTTGTTCCAATATTAAACAAGAAAAACTTAACGAGTATATAAAAAAGCTAGAAGGAATATTGACGGAATTCCAAAATAGATTTCAAGACTTGAAATATTTTAAATCGTCTCTTGATTTTTTTCTGAATCCATTTGAAATTAGCACATTTCAAGGTGAGTTTTCCATTTCCAATATAATTATGACCCAAAAAGCATCTGGAGAATTAGAATTAATAGAGATGCAAGAAGATCAAGCTCTACAATTAAAATATAAGTCGACGTCGATTACTGAATTTTGGAAATTTGCACCAGAATCGAAATATCCTGAATTAAAAAAGGCTGCTTATCGATCAGTATTAACTAACCAGCATCTCAAAGAATTACTGAGAAGTGCTGTCACCAATTATTCACCAAATTTTAAAGAATTATCAAGAGAAGTAAAATAAATGTATTTAATGTTTAATATTTATGTGAAATGGTTTCAATCAATTCTTCCTGGTTTTGTGGCAAAATTTCTTCGCTGATTTTCTTAATCATGTTCCCCTAAATGTTTTTTATGAGATATAGATCTTAGACATGCGCCGTATGGATTCTGTTGCCAATAACCGGAATTACTGACTGCAACATGTCATTGTAGTGTTCAAGGACATTTCTGTATACAACAGGTACGGGTCCTTCCTCAATGACAACACATATTCTTAATCCTCGTGCACTTATCCATCCCCAAACATGAATTAAAAACCGTCCACACTGCGTTTGCATTTGCGAACGTATTGTTTTGTAGACTTTTCGTCAATTGGTCTATATACTCGAACGAAATGTTTTTTGAGTACGAAAAAGAAATCGCACCACCTTTTTCTCTCTGACCCATTAGATATTCATTTATTTGGATTACCTTTCTTAAAAAAGTAAAATATCAGCAAAGAAACTAACAAGAATCACGAATCACTATCTGACTTGTTTTAAGTACAAAGGTTCAGTCTCTTTAAACACTGGACAAAAATACTATGTATATAATAGTATATTATGCAATGAGCATTTAATGATAGCTATTAAGACACGAGTAAGAGAATTACAATACGAGGCGAAGCCGAGTATTGTAATGAATATGAGTGTCTTAATAGCCGTTAAATGCGAGTTGCATACACTATTTTTTCTACGACCCCATAATAAAACATATTTTTTGAACAATCCATTTCATAAATTGAGGTTAAAATTTTCCGTACGTTTTTGTGAATTTGGCTGGTAATAAATTGTTCGTGGCTACTAAGGCTTGTTCCATAATTTCTGGTGGAGTCAATTATTACATTTCACTGTCATTATCCCTCATTTTTACCGTTTATATTTTCAAAAAAGCACAAATTTTAAGTACTTACTTGTAAATTGCAGAGAACTGTCACATTTATTTAATTTGTATATCTGTCAGATATGCAGTCGCCATATTGAATATTGTTTGAATATTGAAATGTCGCATTCCTATTGGATATAAACTTGTATCGTAATGAAAAATCTGTATTCCTATTGGATATAAACTTGTAACATAATGAAAATCTGTATCGTAATGAACACCATTATAGTACAGGTTCGGCATATCTAATAATACAATTAAAGTATAGGAGTAGAAAAAAGAAATTACTTTGTGGCTTCCGCAAACTTGGAATATTTGGGAACCCCTTTTGCCATTTTGTGGTCTCTTATTGGAATCAAAATGATAAGATCAGTTTCAAACTGTGGAAAGTGAATACAAAATATTGTTCCAGTATATTTAAATGAATATTCAGCACAATAACTGATGTCTAATCTAGCTTTCAAAGATTATGTTCAAAAACGAAGTTTTCCTCAATCTTATTATAACACTGTATGTCACAAAATGTATTTTTCTGAAAGTAAATTACTGTGAAAAAATTTTAGTAAAATTATAAAATACATATTCACTATTATACGTGTATATCATTTATATTACAGTTTGTGGTTTCTGATTTGTGTTGCCTAATTTGACCTACTGTATATTCTATAGTTATACAACAATGACGTAACTGATCGGCCCTCATCTAGTTTTGGGGAAGGTCAAAGCCACAGCTTTCCTACAAAGCCACAATTCGAGATGACAAAATTGTGGTTATGCAAATGTACGGACATATTTGCCTAAAACAATTATTTTTCAATCTAGTACCGGCAAATAATAATCTATTATATAACAAGGAAACTACATATTTATAATCACTAATAAGCCAGTAATTAATGTCACATGGGTATACTGTCTATCTATACTGTAAAATTGCGCTGATTTATACTTTTAAAACGTATAATTTTTTCTCTATATAAGGTTCATTGTGCATTTTTATTTTTAAAACAATTCACACACATGCTTCCAGACACTTTTTATGGTCTCGAAACCACAAATACACAAATATTAATTTATTTATTTATTCTCTTATTAACAAAGGAATAATAATGATTTATATTACTTGTATATTATGACAGTGTAAATAAATATTTTGACATGTTTAAAGCGCATAAATACCGGCTATTTATTTGCAATTATTATATTTGCACTGTCGACTCCTCAAAAGTGTGCAGGTGAAGTGTATTTGCATAAGTACAGATTCATTTATTTTTATAATTACTTAACGTCATTCCAAAAAAATTTCTCAATATTTTAAGGTAATGCGTTTTATATCATCTCAAGTAAACGTTCTTAAATACTTAACAAGTATTATTGTTATTCTTTCTGACCCATAAATAAAGCAGTACGCAAATTCATGTAAACTTTTTAACTACTCTTAATTTAGTGTAACAGTTACCCAAACATGTTAAAAGCGCGACCCCCTTTTTTGATCAAAACCAGTTTTTTAAAAAAAAATATATATAACAAGAAAATTAGGCAATTAAATTCAGAAAAATTCGGAGCCGAGTAGGTGTTGCACAAAAAATCGTATGCCCTAACTTAAGTCTATGATTTGTGTTAAATATTATGTCAATTGTTGTCCGTCAATAATTGTGATGAATCTTATTTTCGAAATGGTCAAAATATCGATGGACAGTGGGAAGAGTACTCAATTCAAGCTTGTTTGGAAGAATTTCGAGATGAATTTCCCAACCTGGCTCTAATTATAATAATTTTCAATGTACACTGATAAGAATTGTTCCAGTTTTTCGACTAACCGGTAGTGTGTGACGACAAGTGGGCGACCAAAAGTCAGAACTAAGGAATGGATTGGTAATACTACACGAATAAAGATGACTGATCCGTCGCGGCTGATGAGTCAGTTCGTTTAGGTGGGGCAATTACATAGACAAGACTGATTCGTTTATTATCGGTGATATATTCCCAGATGCCGAGCATATCACCGATAATAAACGAATCAGTCTTGTAAATGTAATTGTCCCACCTAAACGAACTTACCAGCCGCCACTGTGACTAATGCCTAAAAACATCAGTACGAACTCTCGCTCAACAAATTGGATTGTCAGTTGGTTCTTGTCATGCAATTTTAAATGAAGATTTACACTTATTTCCATATTGTATAACATGTTTACAAGAAATCCTCAATATTGATTATCCGCGACGAGTAGCATTTTGCGAAGTTTCTTTTCGGACGAAGCATGGTTTCACAAAACATGAGTATGTGAAACGACTAAGGTCCAATTTTCTTTTAATGGTACGTTGACTGCACAAAGATATCGACAGCTTTTCCTTATCAGCTTCGTGTTGATGAGCTAGCTTTGGGTAACTTTCAACAAAATGGTGCTAGAGCTCACACAGCGGGTGAAACAATGAGTATAATACAAGACGTGTTTGGAAATCGTTTAATTAGTACATAGTAATTCAACAGCAAACTTGAATTTCCTGCAAGACTTTATGATCTTACACCATGTGATTTCTTTTTAAGGAAAACGCATTATTGTTCACCAAGAATTCTTTAAAATATCAAAACGCTTAATTTTAAATTTGCAAATTAATTATTCTTAGCTACTAAAATCATTACTTTACCTATTTATTTTAACTAGAGGCCGCCCAGTGGTCGACCTTTTTATTTAATTAATTTATGTATTTGTAACACATACATAAATTTCATCTGTCTGCACTCCTTCTCCATATGAACTTTAACTACTCGTACACCAAATCTCACACTCCTACGTGGCGCAATATGGGTAAAAAGGGGTACAAATTTTTTCTTCGCGTATTATATTTAGATATTTAATAATGAATGTTTTATTTTATTTTATTTAATGTATTAGTAATACATAGGTACTATATACTCCTATAAATTCCTTAGAGACTAATATGTGTTTCACATTAACGTATTTTGTATTTCACCCAAAGAGTTTTTTTTCTTTACGTATTTTTCAATCTAGTATAGTGGATGTTTTATTTTATTTTATTTAAAGTATTTGTAACACACATTCTGCACTCCTTCTCGATATGAACTTTAACTATGCCAGATCTCATACTCCTCCGTGCGCGCAATTTTCTTAAAAAGGGGTAATTTTTTTTCTTGAGATATTAATATACCATAAGACCGCGTGCGTCTGCATTATCGCGATACCTGTAGAGTAAGCGAAACAGATAGAGATGTCTGTGTATTAGAACGGTAAACAAGTAGACGCAGTGTTATACTGGATTACAACAGAGCTAGTATTTCGCATATGCCTATGATGCACTCGTATTTGTCCAAAAAATCCACATTTATACGGTGTAGTCGGGCAGTCGCATTCGCCGTCGCTTCCACATATGGGCGTCAGTTCGAGTTTTATTATTGCTTAAGAATAACATTTTTTTAGCTAATTACAGGTTAATTGCAATGTTGAATTACAATTCTGTTTTAAGAAGTACATATTTTATGTTTCAGTAATTTATTATAGTTGAGTTTTTAGATTATAATATTTGTTGAAAAATATTATTTTAGTTAAGAAGTTTTTTTTATTTTAAAGTCAAGGAGTTATTTATTATTTATTTTTGCTCTTTTATGTTGTTTATGAAGCTGTGATGAGTTACTTCACTGACATATTATCAGTGATTATCTGATGTTTCAAACAAGTACAAATAATTACTTACAACGGGAACGCAATACCTATTACACTGCTCTTCACTTGATTTGCCTACGAATACATTTATACGTATAACTTATACGCCCGCTGTCGGTGTGGCAATTCAAGTTGGCACGCCCATTTATAGTCGACCAGTAGTTACTAATACATGCATCGCGCTATGAACGGCGGCCACACGGTATAGAATCCCACAGGAGCAACTACTCCTATAGAAGTATGTGGATACATAAATACCATAATTTGATATGTTTTATGGTATTTCCACAGTTTACAATTTAATGTTCAAACGTTCGTTTATTTTGTATTTGTTGTTAACAATCCACTCAAGAGGCGAATGATAGGCCTTGACTAGGTGCATTTCATACTACATCAATAGACAACAATATTGCATGTGGTAAAGACCTGAGAAATTTCATAGTGCAGCCATAGCATCCAAGAGAGACTATATGTTAAAGCAAAATTTGTGGGCAATGGGCATCTCGTTTTTGACCAAAAATGCTTGCAAATGAGCTTATATTTGCAGCACCTCACAAAGTACAGTTAAAATGGTAATGACATTTTCTTTTCAATAATTTTTGGCGACGAAACTTGGTGTTTGAACCATGCAGTTAATTGCTCTCGATGAAATAGAAACATTCAAATCCACCACTACCACATAAGTTTAAATACAACCATGTTGTGGCAACATAATGTTGACATGTTTATTCGACATTAAATATTTAGTCTTACATTTCAAAATCTACCGACAATAATGTTATTCATCGGCGTAAGGATACATAGGGGTACTGAATATATACTGCACGACCAAAATCCCGGTCTGGAAAAAGCTGGCTGACTGCATTATACCAACTATAAAGCATGGATGTGATTTCATTTTAGTCTGCGGTTGATTTTCATTCTAATGTCTGGAAATATGCAAAAAATTTATGGGATAATGCGTGATTTTAGAAAATAATCCGGTTGCATCTGGTTTGTCTTTCGTTGAATAAAATTTCACATTAATGCACGGCAGTTGTAAAGGTACAACCCAAAAGTTAGGAACCCGTATATTCAAAGTAATTTAATAAATTTAAATATAGAAAAAAGTAACGTTAAATTTGAAATTAAAATATAAAATGTTTTACCTGCTAAGCTCAGATTCTCTCAAGGCGATTCGAGTTAATAGAAATGATTAATTAAAAAGGTTCCTGAATTGGTTTTAATAAAAAGAAAAATGCCATTTTAAACTTTAAATATACTTGTATTCAAAATCAATGAATCAGATATTTTTTCCAACAACAAAAGAAACAAAACATATTTAAAAGATAATTTCAATACACTTTTTTACAAATATTAAACTGACACAAATATTTATGTAGATTCTTTGTTATATTAAAACGTAATTAATAAAAGCCAGAATTTACTACATACAATGTACATAGTGTATTATGTGTGTTTATATACATATACGACAATTGCGAAATCAAGTTACATTATATACTTACATTTTGTAGACGATATTTATTTAACAACTCTCTGTTTGAAATTTATTTTTACAATCTTTCATTCTTTATTATAAAAAAATGCATTCATCAAACAATAATCATTTAAATAATACCTTATTTTACCTCTTCTTCTTCTTCAGCTTCTTTTTTATACTGTTTTCAGCGGGAACTTCGAGCTGTTTATTATCAGCGAAATCTTCTTTATTTCTACGTTGTCTT
This sequence comes from Amphimallon solstitiale, assembly GCA_963170755.1. Taxonomy (NCBI): domain Eukaryota; kingdom Metazoa; phylum Arthropoda; class Insecta; order Coleoptera; family Scarabaeidae; genus Amphimallon; species Amphimallon solstitiale. The sequence continues at coordinate 112,340,629 of OY720681.1, read as the reverse complement.
CAACGGAATCATCTGTTTGTTCCGCCAAGCGAACCACAATATTTATTTTGACATTTATTCTATATGTGCCACTTTAGTCACTTCTTACTATTTTTCAAATAATAACAATCCTTATAATTGTTAACGACTATCCCAGTAGTCTATTATTTATTTTAAAGTATATTAGCAATGATTTTTAGGATCATTGTCGACTATTACAGTAGTCTACTATTAGTAGTTCGCCTCTAGATACTATATCTAACTTGTGACTCTTTGAACGCGTATTTTCCTTTATATGAGAATGTCTGGGGCTCCCCGTTTTCTACAAAGTTCGGGTGTTTCCATTCACATTCACACGCGCACATTCTTTTAACTGTGCGAATGTTTACCACTATCGGAGCGTTAATCACGTTAATATAAACTTTTGGCGTTACATTTCTTACTCATAAATACATACTAAACCTATGACTAATTGCGATTTAATAATACAATAAATAATGCATTCATTGATTTTAAATACTTCTTTTTAAAATATTAATAAAAAATATACTTAATTAAATTCTTTAAAATAATAAAATTATAAAATTGATATACGGAAATGGGCTGTGATCTAAACTATACTCCAAGTTGGGGCAAAAAATTGACCCTACTTCGAAACAACAGCTTTTTAATACTTTTTTTTTAAATTAATTAGAATAACGTCATCTGTTGTTCAGAGAGTACTCAAATCAAAAGTAGGATTTATTGATGAAAAACGACCATAATTTCTTAATAAAATTATTTTTTTTCTTCTATTACATACGTTATTGTGTAGTTTTATTAATTGCGTATTTTTGCCCTAATATTATTCAAATAGTGGACACTTATTGTATATACTTACATGCACTTTCATTATCAATCAGAATACCAAGAAACTTTCAAGTAGTTTAACAATGTTGTGAATGAAGTCCAAGTGCAGTTGAGTACGATTATATGTATTATATCGGTCCGGCTATTAATTTCGATTCAACTTGGGATGCGCGAAATGAACAGTCCTCGACAGTTGTAGTAAAATTGTGTGTGTAGTAGACGCCCCCGCTGCTGCCCGAAACACTACATTCATCCTCATAGTGAATAAGGACATGAAGTCATTTAATTAATAAGCGCTAGGAGAGGAAAGAGGAGGGAGAAAGAGTGCAAGAGAAACGACAGATACCGAAGGCACGCACTAGACAGACAGATAGTACAAAAGAGAGGTTATATGGGCTGTGTGTGTTGTGTGTGTGTGTGTGCCTACTCCGCAATACGTGTATGGGCTTCAAATGACTGTATAGAGATGAACACATACAGCGAGAGGCTTCATTAATTATTAGAGTGGTGACGGCTCAAGGTCGCAAACTTCGAGTGTTAAAGTTTACTGACATCTTCGGGAACGACGACGTTTTCATCGGACGGAATCAATCTCATTTTCAATTACAAATGCATTGAACGAATACTTTACATGTGTGCCTGTGTACGAATCAAATAAATTATTTTCTTAGTGCGAATGTATGACAAACGCAAAGGGAATGTCATTTATAATTTACAGGAAAGTAAGAATGCGTACAACGAAGGTGTTTTACAAATGGGACATCGCCAAGGTGTACAATAGGGCAGATATATACGACGCTACTAAAGAAAGTAGCTTTTAACAAATGGAAGAAAATGACGGAATAATAAATCACATATATACGGAGGTGTACTAACGCAAACGAAGCAGCCATATAATTATGAATATTAATTATGACAAAAATGCAGTATAAGTTATTAACCCATTTGTTCCCACAACAATTTTTTTTGACAAAATTTCAATAAGGTCGTTTTTTTCTTATTAAAGGTATGCCCAAAGAACAAAATATGACAGTTTTTCGATAAATTTTTGAATAGAATATGAAAAAAAGGTATGTACTCAAATGAGTACAACGGGAATATAGGGACGTTAATGAAAATATAAATTATATAATATTTAGCTAATTTATTTTAGTGATTTACAATAGAAAATGTTATTCACTATGGAACTTTATAAAACATTCCCTTTCTAAACAAAGTGTAACATTACACTTCATACAAATCCACCTAGCTCGTTGATGGCACTTGCGACAGCCATATTACCGCCTGCCAATGAATGTAACCTCCAGGCGTTGATTGCTGCAACATTCAGCATGTGGGTCCAAAGGGGCCACCACCACTTCTTACCTTGGATGGACACTCGGTAATTATTTACAGATTGGTCTAGCAAGTCTACGCCGCCCATAGCTGAATTATAATTGGCAAAGAGACGAGGTTGAGGTACATCAATTTTTTTCTTTCTGTTCCTTGGACCAACGTTTTACATTTGAAAGGGGATGAATACTGTCGTAATTGGTCATCATAGACACGATACTGTTGTCCTTCCATTTTACTAGAAGTAATGAATGTTCTTTATCGTATTTGTATTGAAAAAAACCGCGATTTTCTTTTTTCAATTGCTGCTGATCAGACAAAGGACATTTTTTTGTGCGATTGTCCCTCACTGTCCCCGTCGCTCTATAGCCCAAGTCCCTAAGAGTTTTCAACAAACGGTGACTTGTGAAGTAGTTGTCGAAAAATATTATATGATCTTGCGGTTCTGTCACGACTTCTAATAAGTCCAACACAACTTTAGACCCTAAAGGCAAATTTTGATCCGTCCCTTTTCTATTTTGTTTTGCCCCACAGTAGGTATCGAACTGATAGCAATAACCAGAAGAACTGCAAATCATCCAGTCTTTATAGCCGAAACGCACTGCCTTTCCACGGATAAATTGTTTTGACGAGTGATGTCCGAAGTATTTTACCATAGCCTCGTCAATGGAGAGCTTGCCATGGAATGTACCCCACTGCAAGAATCGCTTATTCAGTTTTTCCATGAGAGGACGAATTTTATACATCTTGTCGTTTTTATCAACTGTTTCGTTATTTGCTAAATGAAAGTATTTTTTTGTTTCATAATATTTATTGCGGGACATACTACCTCTAACTAGTGGTATGTTTAGATCTTCATCTGTACACCAATATAATTTCTCTCTTGGTAATCGATGATATCCAGTGAATAATAAAAAACCTATAAATATTTTTATCTCGTTGTTTGTTACAGTAAATGAATGATTGTTTTGCTGAGCAGCATATCTCTGGGTTTCTTTGATAATATAAGTTATTATTTCATCGTCAAATAATTTTTCAAAAATCTGGACAGGATTTAGTCCTGCTAAATCTTGTTTGACAATATCTTCGCGAGCTAACTATCCATTTCCTTGGTTCATTGTGATATCAATTATTTGGTCAGTCCAATTTGGTTCTTTTTCTGCAATTTTTCCCTTTTTCGTAGATGATTCACCAGTATTACTAATACTGCGTAACATACTCAACGGAATATTATCTTCTGGGTCACTCTCTGTACTGTCCTGAGAAAAAATTTCAACAGCACCAGGAACATTGAATGGGGGTATCTGCTTGAATATCATCTTCATCGATATCGTCCTCATCTGTTTGATAATCGGCATCCGGTGGTATTATAACGATATCAATATCTTTTTCATTTTCAGTAATATCGTCTATGGCAGCTTGCAAATTCTGGTAGGATCTGCCATAAAACGTATTAGTGCTGATGGGCTTGGGATCCATAGTAATTTATCTACCAAAAATAAATACAGCTCTAACAACGTATTGTTCCCGCTGTACTCATATGAGTACACCTATATGTAATGTAAGTATGAAAAAATACCAGTGCATGTATTTTATGTAAAATTCACAAAAATAATAGTAAAACATACATACCTCAGTAACTAATTTTAGTAGAATAAAATGTTTTTTTTTATAGATAGGTAAAAAATAACAAAAAGTTACACAGTCACACTGGCACAATTTGTAGCAAAAAGTAAGGTTACGTTTTCCATACATAAAAGCGACATCTAGTGGCCAATTTCTAAAAGAATATTCCTTCTTTAGTGTACTTTGCATCGCCACTAAGCATAGAACTCTGAATGTACCATATGGAGCTTAAAAAATATTTCATTAACCGTACTCAAATGGGTACACTGGGAACAAATGGGTTAATGTAAATTTCCAACATCAGAGCCACAGTACAATGGAGGCAGAGAAGCTCTGTCAATACAGTTTATTACGACAGGGAAGGTTTCAGGTCAGAATGGGTCCTATTCCGATGATACATCAATACCTTTATTTAGGTTTCTGTTGTATAATTGTGTATTACCGAAGCGCAACAGAACAAAGAGGGTTACCTTAAATCATTCCGTGAAGGAATTTAGTAATTTTAGAGACACTGTTTGTTAGAAATTCTAATAGTAAGCCATATACGCCCACAATAGGTCTTGATTGATCATGTGTGTAATAGAGATGCTATAAGCCTCGTGTCGTTCAGTATAGTAATGTAACATGATTTGCGCTACTTACCAACTATTCACGTCAGACGGGGCATAAATCGAAGCAGATACCTGCTTTGGTATGCTACCACTGTCCTAGGTACATCTCATTTATCTGGCCTTATTCGTCTCTTAGCAGATTATTCATAATAAACTTTCCGATTTTGGCTTTTAATATTGTGTATTTACTTTGGTCGAAATATTTTATCATTAACGTATTTCCAAACCATTTCGATATGAACCAAATTGGGAACGAATTGCATTATATTGTAACGAAATGAGTTTACATTAAATAAAAGAATCAGATCTCTCGGCGCCATAAAAACGAAATTGTCACACGCACAAAAAGAGACCATAAATCATCTCGGCCCGACGTATAAAAACGCTCTTATTTACACACCAGCATAAATCAATCTCCACGCTGTACGGCATAGTCCAGCGGAGACAGAATGTCTAGGAATATTCTACAGACATTCGAGAGGGAGATGGGGTTTACGAGAATGCTTCGAGATGTTTTCACATACGTATATAAGGCGGATTGATTAATTACGGGATTCATTGCGGGGTTCAGTCTCGAGTGCGTGGTAGCCAAAGAAATAAATAAGTAGTGCCGTCTTATATAAATAGAAGGGTTACATAAATACAGACTTAAATAATAGTAGTAGTAAATAAATACAAGTGTTAATTTTAATTTATTAATAGTAGTTTAAGTGTGATACGTTAGTTTATATATTTTTATATTGTTATATATTTTAAGTACATAAATATACAGACTGTTTTAAATAAATAATTGCACGAGTTGTTTATTTCGAACCCGAAAACGTTACAATATAATACAGGGTTACTATAAAAAAAACTATATATTTTGAAAACACTAAATATTTAAACGTATTACACGTACAAATATGTGAGATATATGAAAATAACCGCGAACTCGCCAAGTTTTTATTGTGTGCACCAGGGGCCAGCACGAGTTCAGTATCTGCCAGTATCTCCTAAAATGGAAGGAAAGCAAGAAATGTATGTTAGAGTGTGTTACAGCAGTGCAACGCGTTTTCGGAAGGTAGTACGGAAAAGAATCGCCTTGTGTAAACGAAGCATTACGCTGTGTTATCGGCAATTCAAGTACACTGGTTGTTGGTGTAAAGGTAAAAACAAAGGATCATGTCAGTCTACTGGAATTTTGCGTCGAAATGCAGGAAGAAGCATTGGTAAACGACCATTTTGCCGCCAAATGGATATTTTGCCCAAAATGCGATGTTTTAACAGCTTTCCAGACTCTCACTTCCGGAAAGGAATATTGATGTTGGAGAAACGCTAGACTAACGGTGCCCAACAGCAGGCCCGCGGGCCATGAAATGGCCCGCCAACACATTTGAATTGGCCCGCCGCGCCGCCGGTTTAGCGACACGGCGCATGTGTAGCACGTCACTTCCGCGTCTGAGTCACATTACAGATTTGCAGAAACATGTTTCTGCCTGTCAACCATTATATTATTAATCAACGCTGTCGGTCAGTTTCGTTAGGAGTGCAGGTTTAGTTGCATGTATTGTTTTTCTTAAAAGTTTATTTATTACCTACCCGAAGTTTTGCACTCTGATTGCTGTGAGTGTCGTGGTTTGTGTTGGATAAAATGGCTCAAAGCAAACCAAGTTTGTCAAATAAGCGACAAAGTGCATCAAACTCCTGTAACTTTCATCAAGAATGGGAAACAAAATACCTTTTTACCAAGAGCAAGGCATCTAAATCAGTATGTCTCATTTGTTCTACCACGGTTGCCGTTGCAAAAAAATGTAATATAGAAAGACATTATCGTCAGAATCATAATAATTTCAGTACAGATTACCCGGAGGGTAGTACTCTTAGAACCGATTATATTGGAAAGAAGGAAAGAAAAAGTTACTTCTTTCTGAGCAACATAATATCTTTCATGTACAATATGATGAAATGAAGAATATGGTAAAAGCTTCATATGAGGTATCTCTTCTCATGGCGAGAAAGAAAAAACCTTATTCTGACGGAGAAATTATAAAAGAAGCTTTGTCTATTTCTGTCGAAAATACTCATGGAAATAGTACTAAAAATATGGCAAGCAATATTTCTCTTTCTCGAAATACTGTAACCAGGAGGGTGGAAGAAATGGCTAGTGATGTGTTCAACCAAATACGAAAGACTGTTGCTGATTGTAAATATTTTTCATTGGCAGTTGATGAAACGTATGCGACTTAACTGGAATGGCTCAGTTAGCCGCTTTAGTGCGATGCGTTGATGAAGATTTTAATGTGTTTCAAGATCTGCTTGAAGTGTCTGATTTATCCATGACAACTACAGGATTCGACATCTTTCAAAAGGTCAAGGATTGTATTGAGAAGCACGACCTTGATTGAAACAAATTTCTGTCAATTTGTACTGATGGAGCGCCTGCTATGATAGGGAAACGCAATGGTTCTGTTGCTTTACTTGAAAAACACATTGGTCGTGAATTATTTTCTTATCACTGCATTATTCATCAAGAAGCTCTTTGTGCAAAAGATATGAAATTCGGTTATATCATTGAGCATGTTATGCGCTGTATAAATTATATCCGAGCAAATGCACTTCACCGTCGTGAATCCAGAGCTATCTTTGAAGAATAAATTAATGAACATGGAGAATTACTTCTTCATTGCGCTGTCCGATGGCTCTCAAAAGGGGAAATGTTAAGTAAGTTTTTTAAATTAAAAGAGCAAGTTTTGTCATATTTACAAGAAAAAAATGCAATGCCTGAAGAAAGAAGAAATTTATTTGAAGACCATGGATGGCTATGTGATTTTGCTTTCTTGGTAGACATAACACCTCACCTCAATAAACTCAACTTAAAATTATAGGGCAAGGATTCCTCATTAACAATAATGGTAAATAATGTTTTTAGGGCTAAGATGAAGAAGATATTATTTATAAAAGACATAGCAAGGAAAGACATTGTTCATTTTCCAATACTGTTAGAAATTAAGAACACCTCAGAAAATGTTTTACCTAATTGGGATAAATATGAGATGGCGGTCGACTCACTGTTGATATGCTTTAATACCCCGTTTAAAAAGTTTGACGAAGAAAAGGAAACAATATCCCTATTTATGAATCCATTCGCAATTAATTCTGAAGAGTTGGTGCAATATTCGTCAAATATACAGCTTGAATTAACAGATCTGCAACATCACTTGCAACTCAAAAATAAATTTGCGGAGCTGATCAGATCACAAACGACAGAAGAGTATGTGAAATTTTGGAAATTTGTTCCTTATCAGGATTATCCAAATATCAGACTTCAAGCTATGCATTGTGTGTGTCGATTTGGCTCAACATACGTGTGCGAAAAATGCTTTTCGTCATTAAATTTCATAAAAGAATCGAACAACACTGACGCGAGGTCAACTCTCAGATTTATTAACACTATACACTTCTACAGTTACACCAAACATTGAAGAAGTACTTAACAATAAAATATATATATATAAATAATTTTTAATTTAAGATTTAATATTTACAGTTAAAAAATTTGTGAAATATGTCTAATCTTTTCTTATGTTTTATTGTTGCCTTACTCAACTGTATCTGAACATAATAAATGTGTAATAATTAATTAAGTTTTAATTTATAATCAAGTGTATGTATATTGGCACGCAAACAGATTAGCTTTAAAAATACGGCCTACTTCACTTTTAAATTGCCCACTCCTGCGCTAGACCAAGTGTGTTAAAGTCAAGGAAGATTATGTATAAAAATTAAATAATTTTTAACTGAAAATCGCAGTGTTTCATTGTCAGGCCGTGAATTTTTCACCTTACCCTCGTATACTACCGATTTAAAAGCAAAGATTGTATGGTCACAAAGATTAGGGAGCTTGCACAAAATTAAAGCATATCGAACATGTACTTTGTTTAATTAAGTTGCATTTTTTAATAAACGTTATCTCTAAAAGTTGTTTCCTCTTTTTGCTAATGTTATGTGTAATAGAACTGTACTTGACTAAGTAGATACAGCACAAAATAGTTGAAAGTATTATTCAGAAAATAAAAGGCGTGTTATTATTTTTGTAAAAGCACTATACATTTTCATTATTATATAAGAGTTAAACTCCATTAGTAACTTGTAGTTCTTAAACAGGTGGTTGGTTACCATCCCCCAGAGTGTCATAGTACATTTTAAAAGGGTCACTAGAACTAATTTTACTCATTCCGCTCGGGCACGCAGGAATGAGGAACAATACCATTTAAGAATAACTCAACCTTCAAATTGTTTCATATATTAAAAGTAGGGCAAAGTGAAAGACTTACTTTTATTGTAGTATTTCCAGAAACATTTATAAATATATTTTATATAAAAATGCAAACAACTATTTGGTATATATTACTGGATAAAAAGTTATTAAACGTACAGTGTGTGATATTTTAACATTTCTACTATATTTTTGTATTCTATCTTAAGTTGGTTGGTAGATACAGTCGTGCCAGGTCTACTGATTTTTCGGTAGATCTACCAATTTGTACTTTGATTTAAAACAATCTACCGATTTCATTTCTGCTCACATAAGACTAGTCGACTTTTCGATAGATTAAAAACAGAAATCGGTAGGCCGGTAAATCAAAGTAAAAATTGGTAATCTACCAAAAAATCGGTCGATTGGCAGTACTGTTGGTAGATCAATTTTTTTGTGTTGTGTATCTGTTTTGAAAGTGTTCGTGTTTGCTATCTATAGAACTGTACCAACGTTGGAATAAGTATATTACGCTCACAGATTGAGAGCTGACCGGTGAGATGCCCCTCCCACAAGATGCGCTGTCAATTCTTATAATACATATTAAGGTAAGCACGAGCAGCCTGGAAAAATTGTCAAGAGTTACACATCGAAGTGCAATATGTTTCCTATATATGCATTTCTTTTCAGTATATTACAATTTCTGATCTGCATTTACTCCTTCGTCCGACTAATGTATGCGATGATGAACAAATGTTATCATTTCCTTTTTCCGAATACTTTCTTTGTCTCACACTGACCTATAAGTCGCGCAGCGAGGACTCCGCCCAGCATTCAGCACATGGTCTGTGTACTGTACCTTGATTGAATTAGCCTTTGTAGTAATACCCCCCGGAGTCTCTCTCCCCCTCTCTTTCTGCGTGTATGTGATCACAATAGCGGCTAAACCAATGATTGATTTATGAGTATAATCTTCTTCTTGAGAACTGATTACATTTTCAGTGAATTCGGTAAACCGGAAGTTGCAATTTCTACAAATACTAATATCTTGCATGTCGTTCTTTCTGGGTAGATATACTATGAGTATGAGAATATTTATTGTCTGAGTTTGAACAATTTTTGTAAAAAAAAAAAAAATAATCAAAATTCTCAACAGTGGCTTGACACAAGTTAGTAATTCTTTATATACCTTTGAAATATTTATTATAATATATATTTATTTATAAAAAAAATAACAAGAAAAGTTCTAGTCTGTTGTTTCAAAATTATATATCAATATAAATAATAACCCCTGTATATTACTGTATGGGTATGTATAATATATAAATTAAATTATGATTCAATTTTATATGTGAACTTAGAACAAACAAAATTACATTTTGATCATCTAAATAAATACTATATATCTTTTAGTAATGACCCAACATTCCTCCATAATCTATTATTGAATATGAATATGAGTCGCTTCTCTTAGGCCTGTATGAGACGATGCTAAATTTTATGCTTTAATTTATTGATATTATTGCATTACTCCTGTATGACACGCATGCATTATTACATATCAAATTTAGCACACGCACATGCGTAATATATAATGTAGTGACGTAGTTTTAGTGTTATCGTAATTGAAAGGTTGGTTGCCCTTCGAAAAATTAGTTTTAAATTCTTTGATTCATTAGGATACACAGTTAACCTTTATAATCATCTTGTCCTGCACCGCTTTTTTGAGACTCCTTATATTTTCTATGTTCATTTCAGAAATTAGTTCTTAGACCATGAAATTTAGCTTTAATATCTAATATGGACACTCCTGGTTTTAGTTTAGTCACTATATTTTTAATTGCCTCTATTGCTGTGGCACGAGCATGTTTGTTTTTATACCTTGCATTTTTAACTGCATATAAACAATGATATTTTTTATATTCCTCTATTAACACAGACACCTATACACGTGACCAGGACATGTTTTAATTTTTGCAATAAGAACTTAAAAAATACTATGATCATTTATACACAACCTCTGAAACCGCTAATTTATTTTTGGGTTAGTTTGATTTAGTACATAATTTCCAAAAGCTTGACTCTTGTCCATTTTCTTCGATTGATACGTATCTTTTAAAATATGGTAAGCTTCTACTCGAGGGTCTTCAAGTTTAGATTTTTTTGGCGGTATTGCCGTGTGGCTAGATCCCAAGGAAGTTGAAGGTTTTGATTGTGTTGTAGTGTTGCTTGATTTTACTGAAGGTACAGGTTGCCGATGTGTTGTTGTTAGGGCCCACTACCGCAGCTCCTTCTTGTTCATTTCGCTCATTCTCCTGCTCATTAGCTAAAAGAAGTTTAATTAATATACACCCTAAATTAAGTTTTTACTCATTCCAGACGCTGTCAACAGACGACGTATGGCTATCTCTTGCTCAGGCATTTAATGAAAAGTGGAATTTCCCAAACTGTGTCGGTGCTATAGATGGGAAGTACTGCATCATACAAACACCTATTAAGAGCGGAAGCGATTTCTTTAATTATAAATCCACATTCGGTGTGGTATTAATGGCCATTGTAGACGCTAACTACAATTTTACATTCGCCGATGTTGGTTGTCAGGGAAGAAGATCAGGTGGCGGAGTTTTCAGAAATACTACTTTCTATCAGGAACTACAAAATAATTAACTAAATTTGCCTAATAACCAAAGCCTTCCAGGAAGACAAAAGCCATTTGTATTTGTAGCAGATGACGCATTCCCATTACAAAGACACATCATGAAGCCCTATTATGGGACTCATGCCGGGGGATCCGAAAATCGCATTTACAACTATCGTTTGTCAAGAGCAAGACGAATAGTAGAAAATGCGTTTGGCATACGTTCAGCAGTTAAAGCATCTCTCATCATTATGGCCTGCGTAAATCTACATAATTATTTGATGAAAAGGAAAGCTTCTAGGAAGCTATATCGATAGGTCCAGCTCGGAACGGGCCATAGTCAGCAATGAGTGGCAACACCGAAACCCCCACCGAAACCCCTCTACCCGCAGCAGCTTCAATTGCAGCACATTGCAGTTAAGAATTTAGTAAGACTTAAACCGCGCAAGGATATAGTCGTTTGCATATTTGTTCTGTATACGTAATTTGCCCATTTGTTTCAGACATAATAAGGTCCAATTTATTATTATTATTGTATTCTTAGCTGCTACGGAAAAGTAATTTTAAATAATAAAAAAACAATAACGTTTTCTAAAAGATAAAGGTAAAAAAATCAATAATTCTGCAAAATAAATTCAAATTTTAAGAAAGTCACTCAAAATAGGATTCGAAAATACCGCCCTCTCTTGCCAAACAATAGCCGAGCCTATTGTAAAACTCCCGCCTCACTCCCTCGAGATTTCTAGGGGTTATTGTCTCGAAAAGGCGAAACAGTTTAACTTGTAACTGTTGCAAGTTCGGGATTGTTAGAAGACCGTAAAGATTTTCTTTGACATAACCCCACAGAAAAAAACCGCAGGGATTGAGGTCGGGTGATCGAGGTGGCCATATTATCGTACCCCTCCCGGAAATAACACGATTAGGAAAAGTGTTTTCTAAAAACTCTCTTACTAATCTGCTGTTATGCGCGGGACAACCGTCTTGCATAAACCAAATTGCATCAAAATCGATGTTTAGTTGACGGACAGCAGGAATAATTCGTGTTCGCAGCAAATCTAAATATTTTACTGCATTCAAATTGCCGTCGATAACAAATGGCCCTATAATGTTATCACCCAAGATACCCGCCCAAACGTTAAGTTTTTCGGGGTATTGAGTTTTAACATTACGAGTTAGATGTTTATTTTCTCGAGACCAATATTGCACGACTGAGGGTGTTCGTGAGAGACAGAGAAAACAAGCATGTGAATACTTATTTCTAACGAAATAAATAGCGTTCGTAATAAATTTAAAATAAAAGGTTTTTGCTGCGGTGCACGTGTTTTTCTTCGCCGAGTACACCAGACAACACATGTGAGAATCAGTCTCGCTTCAACAGCCATCAAGCAATAATATGGCAAAAACAAGTAAAGTACGATAATTTGTTATTTTATATCTCAAAAATTCAAATGTAGTTATGTATGTGAATAAATATTAAATGCAGCTAGTGTTTATTTATATCTACAAAGCTATCTCAAACAAAAAGGAAAATAATTCGTTCCGTCGGATTATTTAACACACAAAACATTGGTCTCTTCGATCCGGATATCTTCGTACACAAATTATTGGTGTATTCGAGGCGGATTTTCGTTCCAAGAACAGGAATCCAAAGCTCATCAACAAAGGAAACAGTTTCCAAGAAAGAAGTTTGCATATTTCAAGAAACAATACAACTACGACTCTCAAACAGCAAAGTAAGTGTCAATTCATATTTCTTACCTCATCCTCTTGATAATTATGCATACCCTCTATACGCACAAATTCAATATTGAAATGGCTGAGAAAAAAACTCTTGTAACGAAACGCGGTCAAATAAAAGGTCAGTTAACTAGGTTTGAAACTTATTTAAATTCTATTGACAAACCAATCGTGAAACCGGAAGTTTCAGAAGCATTGGACAATAGATTGTTGGATATTAAATCAATACTAGAGGAATTTAATTCTGTTCAGTCTCAGCTCGAATTAGTAGAATCGGGTGACGATGTGGAAGAAGAACATTTTAATAGTAGAAATGAATTTGAAACAAAATATTATTCGGTGACCGCGTATGCTAAAACTTTAGTCAACAATTTTAAAAAATCAGTATACAGTCCACCAAATGTAGATCAAACTAATAATGTACAGAATGTAGTGGGTGTTAAGTTACCAACGGTTCAGCTGCCGGTTTTTGCGGGAAATTATGACAAGTGGATGGAGTTTTACGATACTTTTGATTCACTAATTCATCAGAATAATACAATAAGCGAAATACAGAAATTTCACTATCTTAAATCTTCACTAAAGAATGAAGCAGCAGCGGTCATTCAGTCGCTGGAAGTTTCCGCGGCAAACTATTCAATTGCATGGAAACTTCTACGCGAAAGATTTGAAAATAAACGTCTTATTGTTTATAATCATGTAAGCGCACTTTTTAATCTTAAGCCAGTTGTAAAGGAATCACACGTGAGTCTTAGAACGATTCTAGATCGGGTTCTAAATCATTTGAGGGCTTTGAAAGCATTGAATCAACCTACAGATGAGTGGGACACACTGCTTATCCATCTAGTTAATTCAAAATTGGATCACACTACGAGACGGGAATGGGAATTTTACAAAATTAAAGGCGAAATGCCAAAATTTGATGAATATTCATCATTTTTGCGCGAGCGGTGTGATATACTAGAAACGGTAAATGGCATCACCAATACAGAATTGATCTCGGGTCGCAATAGCAATTCTAAACAGATGGCGATGAAACCAAGCATTAAAGGTTGCTTGGTTAGCAGTGCTATATATTGTACGTTATGTAAAGGACAGCATTCCATTTATATTTGTACTGAGTTTCTTAATCTACCCATAGATCAACGCTTACTTAAAGCAAAAACGTTAAAATTATGTATTAATTGCCTACGCAAAGGGCATTTTTCACGAGACTGCAAATCTACTACATGTAGGAAATGTAGTCAAAAACATAATACACTACTTCATCTTGAAGTGTCAGAACCTCAGCTCATGCCAAGTGAGCAACAGTCAACTTCCAGTATATCAAATCATGCAACTTCCGATGACGTTGGTCAAGTAATTCTATCTACAGCTTGCATAAAGGTTTATGATAACCAGGGAAAAGATTACAACTGTAGGGTATTACTCGATTCTGGCTCACAATCAAATTTTATTACTGAAAATATGTGTTCCGTCTTAAAATTAAGAAAACACCGTATAAACGCATCCATAACAGGAATCAATCAAGTTTCATTACCTATACAATTTAAAACAGATGTTAGAATATCCTCACTGTGCAATAACTTTCAAACAGAAATATCGTGTTTAGTAATGAACAAAATTACGGATCAATTGCCGAGTTTAAGTTTTGATCCGTCTGCATTAAAAATTCCACATAACATACGATTAGCAGATCCTAACTTCCATAAAGCAGAAAATATAGATATGTTAATAGGTTCACAGTTGTTCTGGAACTTGTTATCTGTAGGTCAAATAGAATTAGGCAAAAATCTTCCATTATTACAGAAAACGCAGCTGGGCTGGGTTATCTCAGGAAACATTCCTGCAGGTTATATTTCACCCATCAAATCATATTGTAGTTTAGAGCAATTAGATTCGCAATTAAAGAAATTTTGGTCAATAGAAGAATTTTCTAAGGCACAACTGTCACCTGAGGAACAGTATTGTGAGGATCTTTTTGTGAAGACTACAGAACGTAATAATGAAGGTCGATTTGTTGTTCGAGTTCCTTTTACCAGAGCCACAAGTGAATTGGGAGAATCTAAAAATTTGGCAGTGCAAAGACAGTTATCACTCGAACGTAAATTGGTAAAAAATCCACAGTTAATGAATGAGTACAAAGAATTCATGCGGGAATATGAATCATTAGGTCACATGACACTAGTTTCTGAACCTCAGATGCCAGATCAAAATTTTTATTTACCACATCACTTGGTAATAAAGGCAGATAGCACTACAACAAAATTACGTGTAGTTTTTGATGGTTCTGCAAAATCATCTACCGGCGTGGCAGTTAATGATATTCAAGCGGTTGGTCCGCCATTGCAACAAGATCTCGTATCTGTTCTTTTGCGATTCAGGTGTCACGAATACGTAGCGACAGCAGACATTTCTAAAATGTATCGGCAAATACTGATTCACACATCACAACGCGATACACAAAGAATTGTTTGGCGTAATAGCTCGCATGAACCACTACAAACCTTTACTCTAAATACAGTAACATATGGTATGGCTAGTGCCCCATTCTTAGCTATGCGATGTCTGAAACAGTTAGCGATAGAGAACAAACATTCTTATCCAAAGGCGAGTGAGTCAATTTTAAATGATTTTTATGTTGACGATCTTTTAACAGGGAGCAATTCACGTATCGAGATGATTCAAACATGTAAAACAATCGACGATATTTTGAAAGGTGCGGGATTTGAGTTACGGAAGTGGACAAGTAACAATCCTGAAGCTGTACAGGAAATATCACAGGGTACTATTCACTCAAATCAGCACATTGTAAAATTAGGCGAGAATTCTAAAATACTGGGTGTTTTCTTGTGCCCATCAGAAGATAGCTTGCAGTACAACATTAAACCTTCGGAGGTGTTAAGAATAACAAAAAGAACAATATTATCAACCGTCGCTCAAATCTATGACCCTTTGGGTTTGCTTAGCCCAGTCACTATAGTCGCAAGGATTATTATTCAACAGTTGTGGCAGGCTGAGCTGCACTGGGATGAGTCCATTCCCACTGGTTTATATACAAAATGGAAGGAATTCATTTATCAATTACCCATAATAAATACACTAAATATACCGCGATATATAATGTGTAAAAATACAGAATTTATAGAAATACATGGGTTTTGTGACGCTTCTAGTGTGGCTTATGGTTGTTGTATATATATACGATCCATAAATTCGCAAGGACAGGTAACCATACATTTAAGTTGTGCTAAATCAAAGGTCGCTCCTTTGAAGGCATTATCGATACCTCGTTTGGAACTCTGTGCGGCTTTATTGCTGACACAATTGGTCGATAGAGTGAAGGCGTCATTTCCAATAAAAATCAATAATTTTTATTATTGGAGTGACTCCATGATCACATTGTCATGGATTCGTGGTTCATCACAGATGTGGAAGACATTTGTTGCCAATCGGGTAGCAGCTATTCAAACATCAAGTAATATTTCCGATTGGTATCATGTGCGTTCTGAGGAGAATCCTGCTGATGTTACCTCGAGAGGTATATCACCGCGGGACCTACCAATGTGCAGTTTATGGTGGTCTGGTCCATCGTGGCTAAGTCATCATCAGACGTTTTGGCCAGAGCAAGTAAGTGATTACACAGAACAAAATGACACGTTGCTTGATCGGAAAAAACCGGTAGCAACATTTACTTCTACCATTGATATGAACATACTTACCAAGTATTCCTCATTTATGAAATTAAAGCGCGTATTCGCTTACGTGTTAAGATTCATTTCAAATTGTAGATTACCGCAACAAGAACGTGAGATTAACAACCTTACAACTGGCGAGTTAAGAAGCGCTGAAACTTGTATAATCAAAATTATTCAAATTCAATGTTTTCCGAATGAAATCGCTGATTTGCGGAAATCCAAATCGGTTCACTCGAAAAGCAAGTTATTATGTTTGCATCCGTTTATAGATGACTCCGGCTTAATTAGAGTAGGTGGACGATTAAATCAGTCATCATTTGCTTATCACAAAAAGCATCCACTAGTATTACCTAGTAAAAATACTGTAACTGATCTAATTATGCGTGACGAACATATCCGTCTACTTCACACTGGTCCACAAGCTCTTTTAGCATCAATTAGAGAAAGGTATTGGCCGCTTTCTGGCAGGAATACTACGCGAAAAATTGTTCGTGAATGTGTAACGTGCTTTCGTGCCAAGCCTGTCTCGAATAATCAGTTAATGGGAAGTCTTCCAGCAAATAGACTAACCCAGAGAAGACCGTTTCTTGTAAGCGGAGTAGATTATGCGGGGCCATTTTTGTTAAAAGATCGTAAAACTCGTGAAGCCAAAGTAATAAAGGCATATGTGTGTTTATTTGTATGTTTTACGACAAGGGCAGTACATTTAGAATTGGTTTGTGACTTAACTACCAAATCATTCTTAGATACATTACGTCGTTTCACGAGTAGGCGCGGGCATTGCTCTGAAATATATTCAGACAATGCAACCAATTTCGTAGGAGCAAATAACGAACTACAAGAGTTAACACACTTTTTTCATAACGATAATGACAACTTGTCAACTGCGTTAGCAACTGAAAACATACACTGGCATTTCATACCACCCAGGTCTCCACACTTTGGGGGTTTATGGGAGGCTGGCATTCGTAGCTCTAAGCATCACCTGAACCGAGTATTAGCTAATACCAGGTTGACATATGATGAATTTTACACGGTTTTGGTGCGTATAGAGGCATGTCTTAATTCCCGCCCATTGTCTCCTCTAACCACTGATCCATCAGATATGAATCCTCTCACTCCTGCACACTTTCTGATAGGAGAGAGTCTAGTATCTGTACCAGATCCCGTGGTAATGGATGTACCTGAATCAAGATTAACTTTATACCAACAACGACAACGTATACAACAACATTTTTGGGCTCGCTGGTCGAAGGAGTACGTCTCAGAACTTCAACAACGAGTGCGATGGAAAACAACGGCGATAGAGCAGTTAAAGAAAGGAACTATGGTAGTTTTAAAAGAAGATAATCTTCCACCTCAACATTGGCGTTTGGGACGCGTGGCCGAAATACATCCAGGGAAAGACGGTGTAGTGCGTGTCGTGTCAATTAAAACGATCAATGGTGTAATTAAGAGGGGTATAACGAAGATATGTGTCCTTCCGATTGAGACCTAGAGCTCTCAAGATAGGGGGCATGTTCGTGAGAGACAGAGAAAACAAGCATGTGAATACTTATTTCTAACGAAATAAATAGCGTTCGTAATAAATTTAAAATAAAAGGTTTTTGCTGCGGTGCACGTGTTTTTCTTCGCCGAGTACACCAGACAACACATGTGAGAATCAGTCTCGCTTCAACAGCCATCAAGCAATAATATGGCAAAAACAAGTAAATATTGGTACAAGCCAGTACGATAATTTGTTATTTTATATCTCAAAAATTCAAATGTAGTTATGTATGTGAATAAATATTAAATGCAGCTAGTGTTTATTTATATCTACAAAGCTATCTCAAACAAAAAGGAAAATAATTCGTTCCGTCGGATTATTTAACACACAAAACAGAGGGGTTATGCTTCCCATGACGTGGAAAAGAAGACTCGTCGGTAAACAGAATATTTTTTATAAAATATTCGTCCCTGTTAGCCTTTTCCATCACGGACTCACAAAATTCCATTCTTGCAAAATTGTCATCGGGAAAAATCTCCTGGCACTTTCGAACTTTGTAACTTTTATATTTGTTGCGTTTTAGAATCCGCTTTACTGTACTTCTACTAACACCGATTTCGTCTGCAATTTGCCGTGTACACTTAAGGTCGCCCATTTCAACTAACGAACAAACCCTCACGTTTCTCTCCTCCCGATCGGCAGGTATTAGAGGGATATGAGGCTGTTCGTCAATTTGTTGGCATTTGCGGCAATTTTCGACTACATAGCCATATTTCCTAAACGCATTTACGATCCTTTCAATCGTCGAATGCGAAGGAATAGGCCGATTTACGTACTCTACAGTAAATAAATCAGCGGTTGTTCGACAGGAATTGCCTGCAAGATACCACGAAACTATTTGTACCTTCTCTGCGGTTGTATACACTGACATGATAACTACCTTTACGTATGCACAGCTAAATACGAATGACGGTACATCTGTTGCGCTCGACCATCGGAATTAGGTTGCGCACGCGGAGTGGTATCGTACACACGTTGCCACATAGCATTACGTTCCATACGTATATTGTTGCCTATGTATGGCCCGTCGCGGGCTGGACCTATCGGTATAATCCACTGGGCAGATGGTCAACATTACGTTTTAGTATATTTGCAATTTCCTGCCAAGCATCTTGTTTGCGAGTTGTATTTTTATAGTGTTCAAACGTCGGATCCCACAGACATCTGGAATTTCGGTAGGCTTCTAGCATAAATAGGCATTTTTCTTGAGACCAATCCATAGTTGAATCGATGGGTACATATTCAGATCAGTGATTCAGATCGCTCGAACACAAGAACACTTTGAAGAGACCGCTCCGGGGAGCGAGCACGTCCGAACACGCAAGAACGCTTTAAGCAACTGTTCGCACGCTCTAGTACCATTTACATCAAGCGAGCGAGCATTCTTAGAATATTCCATAGAATCTTTGTAAACGCAGATAAAACAATGAAAGAATGCTCTACGTCTGTTTACACTAAAAGAATTTGATAGAGTAGGGATAGAATGAGCATTCGCTCGTCTGATGTAAATCGGCCTTCACATATAGTCGAATATCCTAGTTCTTTCACTGAACGAAGACGACTTAAAAATTCTTATTTTTACTATATTTTTATAATATTCAAATAATTACATAACACTGAATATTTTAAAATAAAAGACTATGTTTATAAATTTAAAAGATATACCCATGTATTTTATTTTTGTTTTCCCGAATTTTAATTACATTATTATATTTAACAAACGTGCCAATTACAGAAAAACAATTGAAAATATGTTATAACTCCGATACTCTTTTTAATTGAGTAACTGAAGAGGAGAAAAACGATCTCGGTATGTCGAACTACTGATTGGCACGAAGGAGTACATTCGTACCTTAATTAGCGTGGTGCAGTGAAAAAGAGAAGAAGAAGAGACAACGACCATAAGAAGAACGGAAGATATCCCAAAGAAAAACGAGAAGAAAACGGTGAAACGATAATTTTAAAATGTGTCCAGCAGTAAAACACGTATCATTTTTTTCCTGGAATTTTTCTGAATCCGATAAGTATCTCGCGTCCGAGGTGATAACGTGTGTGAGGAGAAAAAAGAAGGTGCTTAGTAGGAAGAGCTTCGGAAATGTAGGATGGGACTAGACGAGCGAGAACCAGTTTTAACAGTTCTCGCCTCGGCCAGCCAGCTCGTGTGCATGCTTCAGAAGAGGCGGTTGGATCCTTTCGAGAGAAATTATGCTAGACAAAGAATTATTTAACTTTTTTTGTTTGCTACGACGTGAATATTTGTTTTTCTTTTTTGCGAAGTTTAAGTGCAAATTCCTGCGTTTACGAGAAGCAGAGACAAAAGAGGTTTAAAATATGTTTATTATTTTTCAGTACTGTTTTATCCTACTTGAAACAATAAGTATCTAGAACATCTATTATGTTTCCATGCTAATTTTTTAAACAAATACGCAAATACGAATTTGTATCTAGGAGATACTTATATACAAGGTGAGACATTAGTAGCCGCTTCTTCGATTGCTCTTTTGTGTTTTAAATAAAAGCAAAAACAATTAGTGGAAGATTCATCGTTTTTTGGGGCGCATATTCTAAAAATACTTAAGCTCCGACCTGCTTCCGGTTTTACCGGAAATGCATGGAAATTAATTTCTTTAAATGAGTCACTCTATATATTTTTGGATTTTCTAGTGCTGTATTAACCCATTTGTTCCCACAACTATTTTTTTTACAAAATATCAATAAGGTCGGTTTTTTCTTATTAAAGGTATGCCCAAAGAACAAAATATGACAGTTTTTCGTTAAATTTTTGAATAGAATATGAAAAAAAGGTATGTACTCAAATTAGTACAACGGGAATATAGGGACGTTAATGAAAATATAAATTATATAATATTTAGCTAATTTATTTTAGTGATTTACAATAGAAAATGTTATTCACTATGGAACTTTATAAAACATTCCCTTTCTAAACAAAGTGTAACATTACACTTCATACAAATCCACCTAGCTCGTTGATGGCACTTGCGACAGCGCAATTGCTTTTCAATTTTTTTGGGAAAATGCCCTCTTTGATCTTCTACAATACTTCTTGGGACAGTGCTTGGGTGCCTGGAGTGTTGAGCTTTCTCAAAAACTCTCAAGTAATGCCTTGATATACTTCTTATAAAGTTGAGAAAATCCATATTACCGCCTGCCAATGAATGTAACCTCCAGGCGTTGATTGCTGCAACATTCAGCATGTGGGTCCAAAGGGGCCACCACCACTTCTTACCTTGGATGGACACTCGGTAATTATTTACAGATTGGTCTAGCAAGTCTACGCCGCCCATAGCTGAGTTATAATTGGCAAAGAGACGAGGTTGAGGTACATCAATTTTTTCTTTCTGTTCCTTGGACCAACGTTTTACATTTGAAAGGGGATGAATACTGTCGTAATTGGTCATCATAGACACGATACTGTTGTCCTTCCATTTTACTAGAAGTAATGAATGTTCTTTATCGTATTTGTATTGAAAAAAACCGCGATTTTCTTTTTTCAATTGCTGCTGATCAGGCAAAGGACATTTTTTTGTGCGATTGTCCCTCACTGTCCCCGTCGCTCTATAGCCCAAGTCCCTAAGAGTTTTCAACAAACCGTGACTTGTGAAGTAGTTGTCGAAAAATATTATATGATCTTGCGGTTCTGTCACTACTTCTAATAAGTCCAACACAACTTTAGACCCTAAAGGCAAATTTTGATCCGTCACTTTTCTATTTTGTTTTGCCCCACAGTAGGTATCGAACTGATAGCAATAACCAGAAGAACTGCAAATCATCCAGTCTTTATAGCCGAAACGCACTGCCTTTCCACGGATAAATTGTTTTGACGAGTGATGTCCGAAGTATTTTACCATAGCCTCGTCAATGGAGAGCTTGCCATGGAATATACCCCACTGCAAGAATCGCTTATTCAGTTTTTCCATGAGAGGACGAATTTTATACATCTTGTCGTTTTTATCAACTGTTTCGTTATTTGCTAAATGAAAGTATTTTTTTATTTCATAATATTTATTGCGGGACATACTACCACTAACTAGTGGTATGTTTAGATCTTCATCTGTACACCAATATAATTTCTCTCTGGGTAATCGATGATATCCAGTGAATAATAAGAAACCTATAAATATTTTTATCTCGTTGTTTGTTACAGTAAATGAATGATTGTTTTGCTGAGCAGCATATCTCTGGGTTTCTTTGATAATATAAGTTATTATTTCATCGTCAAATAATTTTTCAAAAATCTGGACAGGATTTAGTCCTGCTAATTCTTGTTTAACAATATCTTCGCGAGCTAAATATCAATTTCCTTGGTTCATTGTGATATCAATTATTTGGTCAGTCCAATTTGGTTCTTTTTCTGCAATTTTTCCCTTTTTCGTAGATGATTCACCAGTATTACTAATACTGCGTAACATACTCAACGGAATATTATCTTCTGGGTCACTCTCTGTACTGTCCTGAGAAAAAATTTCAACAGCACCAGGAACATCAAATGGGAGGGTATCTGCTTGAATATCATCTTCATCGATATCGTCCTCATCTGTTTGATAATCGGCATCCGGTGGTATTATAACGATATCAATATCTTTTTCATTTTCAGTAATATCGTCTATGGCAGCTTGCAAATTCTGGTAGGATCTGCCATAAAACATATTAGTGCTGATGGGCTTGAGATCCATAGTAATTTATCTACCAAAAATAAATACAGCTCTAACAACGTATTGTTCCCGCTGTACTCATATGAGTACACCTATATTTAAGTATGAAAAAATACCAGTGCATGTATTTTATGTAAAATTCACAAAAATAATAGTAAAACATACATACCTCAGTAACTAATTTTAGTAGAATAAAATGTTTTTTTTTTATAGATAGGTAAAAAATAACAAAAAGTTACACAGTCACACTGGCACAATTTGTAGCAAAAAGAAAGGTTACGTTTTCCATACATAAAAGCGACATCTAGTGGCCAATTTCTAAAAGAATATTCCTTCTTTAGTGTACTTTGCATCGCCACTAAGCCATAGAACTCTGAATGTACCATATGGAGCTTAAAAAATATTTCATTAACCGTACTCAAATGGGTACACTGGGAACAAATGGGTTAAATTGTCTATTTGACAGGTTTTTTTTTCAAAATTGCGTCAATAGTTTTTGAGTTATTAATTTTTTTTGTAAATTTTTGACGAAAACACGTTCAGAAAAAAGACATTTTTTCATTGTCTTTAAAAGTAAAAATATTAACTTTGGTGGTGCTTATAGCCAAGAACATTCTGCATCATTGGTATAAGTTGCACTCGACAATACCTCAAAAAACTATGCTTTTTCAAAGCCTACTTCCTGAAATTTTCACATACCAAAAACTTATTTTTTTTTTAATGGAACATCCTTTACATAGTGAAAGGGTAACAGTTTGGTGTGCAATCAGCAGTGAAGGCATCCTCGGACCCTACTTTTTTGAGGAACATGATCTTGTGTGTGTGGTTACCATCATACTTCTGAACGGTATGTGGGCATGATCCAAGATTTTTTTGCACCACATCTCGAACAGTTGAATATGGGCCGTGTCTGGTTCCAACAAGATGGTGCCACGGCCCACACAGCCCATAATTCAACTGGTGTTCTGAGGGAAATTTTCCCCGGCCGTTTGAGCTCCTGGTTCGGTGACATTACATGGCCCGCGCGCTCGCCAGATTTAACACCCTGCGACTATTTCCTCTGGGGCTACCTCAAAGCTGACGTGTACAAACATCGCCCTAACAGCATATAAGCCTTAAAAGAAGCAATACACCTGGAAATAGGTCGCACACCGGGAGAGATGCTTCAGAGGGTGATGCAAAACTTCAATATCAGGCTACAACAATGTATTGATAATGAAGGCCATCACTTGCAAGATATTATGTTTAAAACTTAATCAAAGAAACTTCAAATATTGCTTTTTTAAAATAATAAAACAAATTTGTTCTACCTTTTCTAGTTCTGTTTTTATTCGACTTCAAAATTAGAGATGCTTCCCTGTCCCACCCTATAAGTAAAAAATGAGGTGTGGCCACCACACGACTTTCTTATACGTATGAGCGTTTCAAATTATAGAATTTTAAGAATTTTTTTTATACAAAAATTATTCAAAATCCTATTCTAAGTACTTCTATTCTCTTAATAAATCTCTATAGAATGCATACTTTGCAAGATATTATCAAAAAAGTGCTACTCGCTAAGAGTAAAAGTGCTGCTTCCGGTCCGAATTTTGAAATTTCACATATACAAAAAATATTGCAAATCCAGTTCTAAATACTTTTGTACTCTTGGTAAATATACTGTATGACATGGAAACTGCAACACCAAGAAGGGGTGCGGATTTTTTGACCAAACTTGGTAGAAACGTATAACTAGCCAAAGGCAATAATTGATTAAAATTTCAAAGAAAAAAAACAAAAGACTAACACAATTTAACATAATTTTTATTAATAATGTGTTGAACCGCCCCTATTAGTGTCACACTCCCTCACTCTTCGTGGCATTGATTCGACTAGGTGGTCGATATCCTCTTGGGGTATGGTGTCCCAAGCAACCTGTAATTCATGCCGGAGAGCTATTAGTGTCTGCGGGGGATTGGCTAAATTCATAAGTTTTCGTCCCATAATGTCCCACACATGTTCTATTGGCGAGAGGTCGGGGGATTTGGGTGACCATGGCAAGATATTGACATGAGCCTCTTCCAAGCGATTTATAGAAATTCTCGCTACGTGGGGAGGGGCATTATCCTGCTGGAAAAGTGGGCCTTCGAGCGTTTGAAGATATGGTAGAATATGGGATTCTACCACCTCATCAATGTAACGCTGGGCGTTCATGGTGGTTTGGATGAACACCAATTGAGACCTACTCCCATATGCTATAGCACCCCATACCATAACACCCACTGCTCGATGCACATGCCTTTCAACGGAAAACTGAATATCACGACGTTCCCCACGTCTTCGTCTGACCCTCATACGGCCATCATGCATCCCTAGACAAAATCGAGATTCATCACTGAATACCACCCTGTGCCACTCCACGTTCCAGTGCAGTCGCAATCTACACCACTCCAAACGTTGCTGTCGGTGTTGAGCCGTAAGTGGTAACACAAGATGTGGACGATAAGATTGTAAGCTGAAACCCCTAATTCGACGATAAACGGTTCGAAGGGTTACAGGACGACCAATATTATCTAACCACACGTCAGCAATTGATCTGGTACTGGAAAACCTGTCTCTTAGTGACATTAAGCGAAGGCGGCGGTCCTGTATCTCATTAGTTCTTCTTCGGCCCCCGGTTCCTCTTTGGCGTCTTTTCTGACCTTCCCTAGTCCATGATTGATAACAGCGCATAATGGTGGATTGGTTCCGGTTAAGGCGATTTGCAATTTCCCTGTATGAAAAACCACCTTCTCGCAAACCAACAATTCGACCTCTGTCGAATTCGCTTAATTGGCGATAATTTCCACGTTGCCGCACTCTAGGCATAATAAAACTCTTTAAACACGTTAAACAAAGGTATAATAAGACAAAACCGTTGAAATTAATTTCAAACAAACAATTAATAATACACCACACATTAATGTCAGCGAAAACTGAATGAAGTGTCAGATGTGTCATGACCACTTGATCTATCGCAACAAAATTTTAATCAATTATTGCTTTTGACTAGTTATACGTTTCTACCAAGTTTGGTCAAAAAATTCGCACCCATTCTTGGTGTTGCACTTTCCATGTCATGCAGCATATATATAGAATGCATAACTTACGACATATTTGCAAAAAATCGCTATTCGACAAGAGTAAAAGTGGTACTTCCGGTCTGAATTATGAAATTTTTTTAATACAAAAAATATTGAAAATTATGTTTTAAATACTTTTATACTCGTAACGTACTTGTCTAAAAAGCACGACTTGCGAAATATTCGCAAAAAACTGATTTTCGATAAGAGTAAAAGACCTACTTCCGGTAGGAATTTCGAAAAACTTTTTAAATAAAATTATTCTCAATTTTAATTTTAAGTACATATTAATTCTTTAAAAATTTGTTTAAACTTAGTAGTTGACGAAATATTGGCAAAATTCGATTTTTTCACTGAAGTAAACTGATTTTACTGAAAAACTAATCAGATCTCAATAGGGAGATTATACACGTAAATACAAAATTTGGAATTGATACCTATAGCGGTTTGACCGCTATCGTGGTTACACACATACACAGAGAGACATTTTTTTAAAAACCACTTTTTCGGTATCAGGGGACTTCAAAACGTGGACATCTGCAAAAATCTCGAGGTCGAAAATTCAAATCATCACAATACTTCCTTATACTACGTATAAGAAAGCAAAATGCTAAACGAATGTATAGTACAGAAATGGGCATGAATAGGAGAATAAGTATTTCAATAGACCATAAAAATATAATCATTTATATAGCAATGAATGTATACACTACACTGCCATGCGTTTGTAACTCAATCTCAATTCAGTTAATTTAGGCTGGAATTAACAGTAAAGTGATCGCGAAAATAAAACTTTGAAATTGGATCATGTCCAACAATTTTATTATTATAGCTATTCTTAAAGTAAATTCTGTAACGTGGAGGAACTGTATCGCACATGCGGTAAAAATAGAGAAGCACGTGTGGGATTTTCGATGACAGCAAACCGAAACAATTGTAAATCCGTAATTACGACAACCTTCGCTGGTGATGGTGTGATGATCAAATCAAATTGGCAATATATCCTGGTTGCATTTATTCGTTAACGAACTTAAAATGTGTGTTCCAATTTTTCAACTACACGACAGGAGTAATATAAAGAGAGTTTAAATCAAATTTATAGTGAGGAGGTAGCCGTGGAAATACATGAATGTATATTGCAAATATTTTTGTGAATACTCCTTAATGAAATAATATTTTACCGCATCCAGATGTGCTGGAATTACCTATCATCAAATGGAAACAATTATTGTTAGTGTGCGCGTAAATACAAATATCATTTGTCATTTTATATATTAACGATGTTTGCCTGGATGTATTTGACTTAACATAGATGATAATACTCGATTTTGGTAGTATTAATGATACATATTTCTAAAATGGGTTTTAGTGTGCCACATGTATTTATACGTAATTTGTTGTTTCATAGAACAATCAACAATTTATGGAGTTAGTTCATATTAAGAGCCAACTGGAGCTTCAAAAATCGCTTATACATACAGGTTCCTCCAAAGTATTAAGAATTTTGGTTTTTTAGATAATAGACAGCATATCAGTGAAATGGAAAAATGTATACAGGGTGAGTAATTAGTAGCCGCGTCCACGATTGCTCCTTTGTGTTTTAAATAAATGAAAAAACAATTAGTGGAAGCTCCATGGTTGCTTGTGGCGCATATTGTAAAAATACTTTAAGCTCTGACGCACTTCCGGTTTCACCGGAAATGCACGGAACTTACTTTTTTTTAGATGATTCATCCTATATATTTTTAGATTTTCTTGTACTGCTTTAAATTATCTGTTCAACCGTTTTTTCTTTTTCAAAATTGAGCCAATAGTTTTTGAGTTATTAATTTTTTTTGAAAATATTTGACCAAAACGCGTGTTCAGAAAAAAATCATTTTCACATTGTTTTTAATATTAAAAACATTAACATTGGTGGTGCTTGTAGCCAAGAAAATTCTCTATCATTTGGTAAAGTTGCACGAATTTCTTTCAGATTCGCCCAAAACGTCAATCATATCTATTAACTCTTCATAAGAATAATTCATTTGGATGATAACTAATAGCGATGCTTTTATAAGTTTGACATAAATGTATACCGACTTTCTTTAACAGTTGACTCAGGCAGTCAGCCGCATTATAGTCTTTATTGGACGAATATTTGGGTGCATAGAACAGCACCCGTAGTACCTTAATTGACCGCTAATTGCTCCTATAGTGATTATCTCAGAAATTACAAAATATAGGTATAGGACATTGTTAATAAAAATGAAAGAGAATAAAAAAGGAACAAAATGTCTCAATAAAATACTGGCTGTTCCATTTAAAAAAAATTAGTTTTTGGTATGTGAAAATTTCAGAAAGTAGGCTTTGGAAAAACATAGTTTTTTGAGGTATTGTCGAGTGCAACTTTACCAAATGATAGAGAATTTTCTTGGCTACAAGCACCACCAATGTTAATGTTTTTAATATTAAAAACAATGTGAAAATGATTTTTTTCTGAACACGCGTTTTGGTCAAATATTTTCAAAAAAAAATTAATAACTCAAAAACTATTGGCTCAATTTTGAAAAAGAAAAAACGGTTGAACAGAGAATTTAAATCAGTACAAGAAAATCTAAAAATATATAGGATGACTCATCTAAAAAAAAATAATTTCCGTGCATTTCCGGTGAAACCGGAAGTGCGTCAGAGCTTACAGTATTTTTACAAAATGCGCCATAAGCAACCATGGATCTTCCACTAATTGTTTTTTCTTTTGTTCAAAACGCAAAAGAGCAATCGAAGAAGCGGCTACTAATGACTCACCCTGTATAATTCTTGTACTTATATAAATTTTAATTTTATCAGGAATGATTTTGCAATTTTCTGTTATGTAAGAAATGGCATTCTTTTAAATAATAGATACATAATTTTGTAAAGTGTATAGTCTGTTTCAAGATATAGTGCGAATGCAAGCTCCCACAGGTTACTATACTCGTTACTATATCTTGAAACAGACTATGTATAGTCCGTTTCAAGATATAGCAACCTGTGGGAGCTTGCATTCGCACTATATCTTGAAACTATACTATATCTTGAAACAGACTATGTATAGTCCGTTTCAAGATATAGCAACCTGTGGGAGCTTGCATTCGCACTATATTTGAAACAGACTATACTGTGTACAGCCTTGTTATTGAACAACCCGGAAGGACCTAGAAATTTTTTGCCTTTTATCCCATCGATAGGGAATAAAGTTAGGTATGGGAATACTGAAGCAATTCACTCTAAGAATAAATGTTTTTATATTAAAATGAAGAAACACTAGGTTATGTTTTTTTCATTTAGGCAGATTTACAGATTACTAAACTTAGTTACCAATACCTATTTATATGTATGTGCTAGTGCCTAAGTACAGAGTCAATAATGTGAATATTTATAAAATCTAGTTGTGTGTTTGTGACGTGTTTATTAGCTGTCGTAGCTTCTTTAATTTCAAGGATTTCTAATAAATCTAATTTTCTTCTTTTATAACTACATATTGTGTAATAATGTGTAATTATTAGTATCGAATACATGTATGAGGTCTATGCAATGTTCAGCAAAGCCTGTATGTTTGTTATTATTTAAAATGGCTTTTTTATGTTTGTTAATTCGTTCCTGCATAGGTTGCCTGTTTGACTAATGTAGATTGTGTCACAATCACTACTTACATCATAAACACCTGATTTGTCACACAATCTTGTTTTTTCTTTATTACTGACTAAAATTTTACTTAGATTTACTTTGTTTCCTTGGATAATATTTAGACCTAGCTTTTTTAATTCGTTAGAAGCTCTCCTGACTGGTATATATACAGTGAAACTTCCCTTAACGGGCACTTCTATTGGCCGGACACTTCCCTTAACCGGACATTTTATCCGGTCCCGAATTAATAAGTAGGGAATTCCCAATAAATTGTTTTCTCTTATGCGGACAGTCTCTTGAACGGGCGCGGACAGCTATTTATCTGCTTTTTGACCGCAAAGTTTCCATTAAACGGACGCGAGAATCGAGAAGTAGTAATTCTGCCCGGTAAATCTTCTGCCTTCGTCAATGATTTCACTTGAACAGTATAGATATTTGTTTGGTTCGCAAGTCAACTTCGTCTGAATGTTTTGTATGGAATATGTATCTGAATACATATTTGTTACGTTCTTTGTAGAAGTTTAAAATTGTTTCTATGACGTAATTCATACGAACTATGTCCGTATTTTAATTATTGTTGAAAACACTATAAAAAAAGGAATACTTTAACGCTGAAAGAAAAGATTTCGATCATGGAATATAATAATAAAAACAAGCTCAGTTCACGTAATTTAGCCTGAATATTTAATATTAGCAAAACACAAGCCACGCAAATAATAACAAAAGATGAATATGTAAAGGGGTGGCAAACTAATGACAATAGTGGAATTAAAAGCCGTCTTTTTAAAACTGAAGGCCTCAGCATATGAATGGTTTGTGCAAGCTAGAAATAAGAATATGCCTGTATCAGGGGTACTAATAATGTATAAAGCCAAGGAAATTGCTGAGAAATTAGGCAATTGTAATTTTTCCGCTTCTACTAGATAGCTACATAAATTCAAAAAGCGACATAATATTCATTACCGCATGATATCTGGTGAAGCCGCTAGCACAAATCAAGAAGATGTCGAAGCTTTCATAAACAGGTTCCCGTTAATAATTAAAGGGTACAAACCCTGCGATATTTATAATTTCGACACAGCAGGGTTATTTTTTTCGGGTACTACAACAAAGACGACGGCATTAAGAGACGAAATTGTGTGGGCGGCAAGTTATCGAAAATCATCGCGCATTTAAAAATCTTAGCATTGCTTTTCCAGTCTAATGGTATTCAAATAACAACTGGATCACTGATTCTATTGTGACAGAGTGGTAGCCTGAATTTGATCGGAAAATTGTCGATAAAACAGATTTTTTTTTTTACTTTTGGACAATACAACTGCCCATCATAAAGACGTACAGATGCAAAATGTCAAACTCGTTTTCTTACCGCCAAATACAACTTACTGCCAACCGCTAGATCAAGGCATATAAAATTGTTCAAAGCTTGGTACCGACATTTAATATTAAAACAAATTTTATCACAGTTTGAGAGTTCTGATTCGAA
Source organism: Amphimallon solstitiale (assembly GCA_963170755.1). NCBI lineage: Eukaryota > Metazoa > Arthropoda > Insecta > Coleoptera > Scarabaeidae > Amphimallon > Amphimallon solstitiale. Next base: position 112,309,465 of record OY720681.1, on the reverse strand, counting down.
ATATAATTTAACAAACTCTATTAGCGTATTAGGTGCGATTTATTTTATTAAAAAAGCATGGAATGATGTCTTTCAACAGTTAAAAATTGATTCAAGAAAACAGGATTTCAAGAAGTAAATGAAGAGTTTGAAAGTTATCAATTTCATCCAGAAGATGAAATTCGATTATCTAAAGTGGCTCAAATGTGTACGCTAATGGGAAAATTAGGAAGTAATGACTTTATAAATATTGACGCCAATATATAGAAGACGATAATCCACATCAAATTTTGCTCGATAATTTAGAAAACGAAAGTCAAAACAGTGATGATAAAGAACATGAAATAGAAATTCTTAGAACTGATGATTATGAGAAAAGAATAGTATCATATAAAGGTGGTCTACTGGAAATAAAAAAAAACTAAAACAATTTTGTTTTGAAAAAGATGATATACAAGCGTTTGGTATGCTTAGTGAGCTATATAATTTTACACTTGTGTGTTCAAATGAAAGATTATCTTTGCGTTTCTATCTAATTTTTTCTATCTTCTGATAAACGGGCACTTCTCTTAACCGGGCAGTTATGTCGGAACGAACAGTGTCCGCCTATGGGAAGTTTCACTGTATATAGTTAAGAGAATGTTATTTATAAGCAAGTAAAAAACAAAAAAATGTTATTTGGTTGTGGGGTTTGTTCGCTGTAGACATTTTTTTATAACAATCCTCTATGTTGTTTCTTTTCGATCATCAATCATATCAATGAGTTGTGTGCTATAACCATTATTTAATGCTATTGTTTTTATGATATCCCTTTCTTTTTTGTAGTTATCTGTGTTTAACGGAAAGTTGAGTAATCTATGTATTAAACTGTGAAAGGCTGTCATTTTTATATTCCAAGATTGGTTTGAATTAGCGGGAATGATAGTATCTGTGGTAGTTGTTTTTTAAATATGTCAAATTCCAATTTCTCTTCTATTCTCGTGATTTTTATGTCTAACAAGTTTAGAGATTTTTCCACCTCTTTTTCAATTGTAAATTGTATTTTATTGTTAACTGAATTTAAATGAAGTAAAAATTGATATAAGTGTCTGTAAGTGCCTGACCAAATACATAATATGTCATCTACAAGTCTGCCCCAAAAGTAAATGAGTTTTAAAAAAGACTTGTTACTATTCTTTATGTATCTTCATTCGAAATTTGTCATATATATTATCCCGACAAGTAAAGGGCTTAAAGGACTACCCATGGGTAGACTACTAGTTTGTTTATAAAATTTACTGAAAAATTTGAAGTAATTTTGATTGAAACAAGTGTTTATTAATTTGCGTAAAATGTTTGTTGATCAATGTTCCGCTGAGCCTTCTGTATCTGTTTAACTAAAATTGTTTTTATTTCTTCGGTAGAAAAGAATCAAGATGACCCAAGATGTGGAAGACCTGTTGAAAGAAAACCCAATAAAACATCAAGAAGTTGAGGTTAGCGAATGGAAAAAAAAGAATTTCAAGGATCGCCGATGAAGTAGGAATATCTAAAGCTACAGTATTAATTTTTTTTAGGAATGAGTAAGGTTTCAAAACGTTGGATTCCGAAATTGCTTACTCCCAAAGAAAAACTGTGCCGGTAACATATTTTCGAAGAAAATTTGGTGGTTTTGGTTGACCACAAGAAGCTTCTTTTGAACATTATAACAGGTGTCCAAATGTGGGCATATCAATGGCATCCGCTGGCAAAACAATAATCAATGCGGTGGGTTCATAAGGGATCTCCAATGCCAAAAGGAAAATGAATTCATCAGGAAAATTGATGGCGACTAGTTGAATAGGACAAGAATGACTATGATGAAAAGATTATGCTCCTGTATGACAAATTTGGAGTTCACAAACCTTGCCAAGTTCGTGAAGTAGTTGATGAGTGCAGCTATGTAGAGATCGAGCATTAAAACCAATAGTTCACATTTGGAGGTGAGTGTTTAAACTAAAAAAAGCACTTGAAGGCCTCAGTTTTTCTTCGAATGAATGCTTGAAAGAATTTGACTTATCAGAAGCATATCCTCCTAGGAAAAAACCTTAATATAAAAGTTTTACTGTTAATAAATCATGTGTTGAAAAATAAAATATTACTTTTGTCAAAACTCCTTCCAAGCTATATTATAAAAATATCTCCTTGTCAAAAACCGTCAAAGAGAAGTTAACATAAGTTGCGTTGTCTAAACTGAGAATTGGAAGACTCATCTAACCATGTAAACGAAAACGTATGTTGCTATTTAAAATAAGAAAGTTGGTATCAACAGCACACGCTGTATAGCAAGAGGGTCAAACATATTTCAGACAGAACGAGCATTATCGATTAAGGCTGCCTGCCAAATTTCTAATTCACCTGCGAGTTGAACTTTTCCAACGCATACCCTACGTAAATCAGCATGTACAACTTAGTATTTCGATTGTAAACGTAAAGTATTTGTAGTCTGGAATACCATAAATAAAAATTAAATTCGTTCAATATACCTGTACATTGTAGTAATGGTTGGCAAATAATATTAAGGAGATAAAGCAAACGTACAGATAAACATTACTTTTATACCCATCAAGTTACATTAAAAAAAATGAAACAGTGTATAAATATTGAAGTAAGTCATACTTTAAACATAGAAATTATGTTTATCCATAAAAGGTGTCATCATAGCAGAAGTGCTTTAATTTTCTGAATTGCGAGTTTGAGTTAAAATGTAAATATGGACAAAAACGTTTAAAATATATGTTTACATGATAATTGCTTAATTAAACATAAATTTTAAAAATATATCTTGCATTTTCATATAGTATTAATAGCAAATGTAGAAGTGAAAGACCAATACTATCTAGAAATAAAGATTTCCAGGTAAAAGTCTAGATAGTTGGAAAAAATAATTTTTAACTTTTAATTCAGAGTTAAGTGCAAGGGGTTACCCAAAAGAAACTGAACTGATGTTGCGGTGGGCGGAGTTTTTGTAGTAGCGCGTTCTGCCGCTAGTGGGCTATGAAAAGTTACCATTCCCAAGTCAGTAAGCCAAGCGTTGTAGCTAAAGAAGGTTTCGATCCGTTTGTGTGAATTTTTAGAGACAGTTGTTTTGTATTTGTCAATTGATGAGCAACCTCGCTCTGGCTCTCTTTCCACGGCCCGAATCGATGAAAATGTTGAAAAAATTCACAAGATTATCCTGGAAGATCAGTTCAGCGAATTTTAACGGAAGATTTGAGGATGAAAAAGGTGGCTGCCAGAGGCATGCCTCGACTGCTTAAAGCATGCTGTGTTATGAAAGAAGAGTTCCAAAATGACCCAAAATGTTTTCCAAGGTCATCACAGGTGACGAAATATGGTGCTACGATGACGCCCCCCAAAAAAGTTCGTCAAATAAATTCTAACCTCAAAAAATTCTCATTTATTTTCTTTGATGTAAGAGGAGTTGTCCGTTCAGCATTTGTTCCACAAGGTCAGGCAGTTAACCAGGCTTTCTACCTGGAAGTATTGAAAAGATTGTGCAACAGTTAGCGGCAGTAGAGGCCTAATTTGTGAAAGTTGGGTTTCTCCACTATGATAACGCCCCTGCTCGCACAACCCTGCCTGGACGCCAATTTTTAACCAAAAATTTTATATCTCCTGTGCCCCCTCCCCCCTGTATTCGTTCTACCTTGTAATCGTTCGTATTAAAAAGAGCTCGTCGAACGGCTTTTAGTATGTATATATATAAAAAAAAATATGCTTATTTGGAATTCATATACGCTATCGTAAAAATCACCTGGAAAACCTTTACGTGAAGGTATGCAGTTTTATTCTATTAATTACCACGTTATTTCTCATCCCCTAAAAAAAAAAAAAAACGAAAACTCGCACACGTACAAGAAGACAATCAATTTAGTAATTATTAGATCAATTAGCGTGCTCTCAAAGTCGAAATGAATTATTAGTAATTTAAAAGTTGTCCGTTCACTGTTACAACAGTGAACACGCGATAGCTGTCTCTATTACAAGCGGGTCCGTGGTATTCCGACTACACGGAGACTTTTTGACCGTCTTTGTCTTTCGCATTGTCTCTTTGCTGTGGTTAAAACATACACACATAGCACGCGGTGTAACGTGGGAAAGAGACATAAATAAAAACAGATTAAAAAGACGATCCGCGCTCCCGTTGCCTTGGCAACCGGTGGTAGTTACACACATCCATACATATATACACACATGCAAGCACGCGCACACATACATAGACTACAGCGTTTCTCTCTTGTCTCTTTTATACAGGTGAATTCAAATATACCCGAAGCGCTGGGCTAGCTCGGCGCTGTCGGTTTGTTGTCATGTCGAACGACAAACCGAGGTAGACGCACACACACATAGCATTGATGGAAAGATATATGTGTGTATGTACCAATAGATAAATATAGAGGTCATCTGACGAATCTCATATTCACTCGACGAGTCGTTATAGGTATCATATAATCATATATATATACACGAATACTTATATATTACAGATAAATTTATATATATTTCATCATTTACCTCGGAATACAATGACAAAGATTAAATATGCAACTAAATTTACCATGGCCAACAGAAAATTAACTGGTTTTATTAATAATAATGCTAAGATGATTATTTACATGTATTTATTGCTTACAATAATTTCTGTTTTTATTTCATAAGGTTAGACGATGCGACTTTGAATAAATTTTTGAGGTTATTGTGTCTAAATTTACTACTTTGATGGTTTATAAAAATGAAAAACATGCTACTGATCAAACTTAAAGGGCATATAAATAGATATATGTAAATAACAGCCTCAAATCAAACGTGTTTAAATATTATCTAGTGAAGACAAGACCTAACGGCTGTGACGTATTCAATACGAGACAATCTGCTAGTAGTCATAACACAGAGAAACGGCGTGTTGTTACGGATTCCTTTTGGGATCAATTTCTATGTACTAATTGTATTCAGTGCTTTTCATCGAAAACTCGTTGCGAGTGTTTTGAACAATTTTTGCAGCCTCGAAAAATGTTAGGTAAGATACATTAGTGGGGCGAATATTGAAATTCCATTTATACAAAAATTGTGCCAAGTTAAAGTCAAATAGCTTTTATACTCTTAATAAATCACTACAGAATGCACAATTTGCAAAAAGTGCTTTTCGACAAGAGTCCGGTCCGAATTTTGAAATTTCGTTTATACAAAAATTATTGTATATCAAGCTCTAATACTCTTATAATATCGCTCGCTGCGAAAAATACTCTTAAATATTGTAAACCAAGGGGGTAGCCAGGTTTTCGGGCGGGGGGGGGGGAGGTCAAGGTCTTGACATATTAGGGCTCGAAGTATATACATGTATGGTGGCATATACTTATTTTCAACTAGAAATTACGAAATTATAAAAAAATATGTTAGGTTCGCACGTGAATGTATGATTATCGATAATCGTTCTTATTTCTGATTTTTTGGACTTTCCGGGGGGGGGGGGGAGTGCCCGTCCCTATCGAACTATCATCGGCGCCCCCGGACGAACTTGACAGATGTTAACGTTGGCGCTGTTGAATAGATTTTGAATACATAAAATTCAATGAAATTGTTGCATAACTAAAATCAGGTAGGGCAAATCCAAAAAATTACCTGGAATACGCAAGGATTCCATAAAGTTTCCGCTCGTTGGGTGCTACGTCTATTCACAGAAGAGATCTGCCAGCAATATACGAACCGTTACGAGGTAGATGAGGACACTTCTTTGAAGTTCATTGTTACTTGCGATAAAATTTGGATCCATCACTTCATCCCAGAAAGCAAGCAAGAGAGTATGCAATGGCGAAAACCAAAGGAGGGCGCGCCAGTCAAAGTCAAAAATCAACAAGCTGCTAGTTATGATCACAGTTTTTTGGGATTCGAACGGCATTTTGCTTATCGATTTTCTGCATGGCCGGCATACGATAAATTCCAAATATTACTATGGACTTCTTGTTCAAGAAAAGGCAGCATAAAGATACAATGCAGAGCGAACCGTTTAAAACTGAAAGAAATCGCGAATACCCTAGAACATCCGCATTATGATTCAGATTCCTGTCCCTGCGACTTTCGTTTTTTTGAAGAGGTACTCGGAAAGCAGCGTTTTGCTGCTGGTGTAGGGGTATTAGTACGTAAGTGGCTGGCAACTCGCCCACGTTCATTTTACGAAAAAAAGACCAAAGAACTTGTTGCACTTTGGGAAAAATGTTTTTTGAGAGAGCGAAAATCAACGTGAAAGACTAGAATTTTTATCTGTATTCAATAAATTCTTATAAACAAATTCTCATTTATATTTGACTGCCCCTCGTATTTTATGTAGACTCGACTGATTAAGATTATGGTGCATAATAATTATTTTTAACACGCTATAAACAGTCAATGTATATACTTTTATAAGCATTTTGTTTAATGATAAACAATTGTAGTTTGTGAAATATAAAGTATTATTTATATATTGCACATTTCTAATTTGGATTTTATAATGCAGAGCTTTTACGTCAAATGAAAATCCTGAAGACACAGGATACATTGAAAGGAAAAGAATTTTCTGTTACAGCAGAAAGTACAGACCTTACAGAAAAAGGTAGAGCACCTCAGCAAAGAAATATTTCACCTCAATGGAATTTTAAAGAAATATTTTCACCAGGGCAAATCAGACTATTTAAGTCAAAGATGAAGATTAGGGCAAAATGGGCTGCCGAGGATATTTCCTCAGCAATTTCGCTTCGAAGCAAAAGCCCTAAAGACTACAGATATGATAGACAATATCCACTGGCAGGCTTGTCAACGTTAAGGAAATGGGCGACAAGATTGGAATTGAAACCAGGTATTCTCGAAGAATAATAATAAGAAAACGAACATATTAAAACGTTTGGTGAAAAATATTAAAATGGACCTACTGGAAGAAGTTATACTAGCATAGTAAGAGTATGAACTTATATATGTATCAAAGAGATAAATAAAAAAAATATCAACAAAAAATAAAATTAACAAGAAAAACATTAAATATACCAATAAAAAAGTTACCATATTTGTTGTTTTATTTATTACCTGTAAATTAACAAGAATTAATAAACGTAAATCCTTTACTAAACCAATAGTTTCCTTAGTATAAATACTCCTAACTTTTGCAATATTCATTGGTATCAGTAAAGCAATATACAAGAAAAAATGAGGTGTGGCCACCACAAGACTTTCTTATACGTATGAACGTTTCAAACTATACAATTTTAAGAATTTTTTTATACAAAAATTATTCAAAATCCTATTCTAAGTACCTATTCTCTTAATAAATCTCTATAGAATGCATACTTTGCAAGATATTATCAAAGAAATGCTACTCGCTAAGAGTAAAAGTGCTACTTCCGGTCCGAATTTTGAAATTTCATATATACAATAAACATTGCAAATCCAGTTCTAAATACTTTTGTACTCTTGATAAATATATACATAGAATGCATAACTTACGACATATTTGCAAAAAATCGCTATTCGATAAGAGTAAAAGTGGTACTTCCGGTCTGAATGTTGACATTTTTTTTATACAAAAGATATTGAAAATTATGTTTTAAATACTTTTATACTCGTAATGTACCTGCCTAGAAAGCATGGCTTGCGAGATATTCGCAAAAAACTGATTTCCGATAAGAGTAAAAGACCTACTTCCGGTTGAATTTCGAAAAACTTTTTTAAGACAATTTGTCTCAAACTTTATTTTAAGTACATATGAATTCTTTACAAATTTGTTTAAAGTTAGTAGTTGACGAAATATTGGCAAAATTCGATTTTTTCACTGAAATAAACTGCTACTTCTACGTCTACCGATTTTACTGAAAAACTAATCAGATCTCAAGAGGGAGATTATACCCGTAAATACAAAATTTGGAATTGATATATACAGCGGTTTGACCGCTATCGTGGTCACAGACACACAGACAGATATTTTTTTTAAACCAGTTTTTCGGTATCAGGGGACTTCAAAACGTGGACATCTGCAAAAATCTCGAGGTCGAAAATTTTCATCATCACAACAATACTTCCTTATACTACGTATAAGAAAGTAAAAATGGACATATTCAAATCTTAAAATTATATTTTTAATAAATTACTTTGTCAGTAAACTAATTATAAATTGGGTTATCAAAAAACATAAAACAGCTTTCTTAACTTAAATGTCACATAATATCCAATGGGACCTTTTTCATTAACACAGTTTTATTATTTTGCTTTATGCGCTTTTAAACAGATAATTTGTAAAGAAATTTTATTTAGTTACACATTCGTAAAACAACTGTGCTATGTATTATGTTTATTATTTAATCTATATAATATTACATCTATGGTTATTCGAAAGTAATCGTTTTTTCTTAATATCAATAGTGTGACGTAAGCTATGTGCGATTACGTCATAAGGAAACTGCGCCAGAAGATGGCACCTTATATATTTGTACCATGAGGTATATCTTACTTCTAAAATCACCAAAAAAAATAATATATAATAAATAAACTAATTATAATAAAGACAGTTGACAAGGAAGTATTAACAGACTAGATTTGTCTCGTCTTCTATTTGTTTCAATTTTATTTTTTTCCAAAATAAAATAAACAGTTAAAAAGTTTTAATTTCCTGTCTCTTGGGATCATCCATCATCTCGTAACGTAACGACGCCGAATTTGATAATTCTCAATTATGCAAATTCAAATTCCACATTGATAGGGAACGTACTTATGTCAATATTAATGTCTATTTTAATTGCTGTTCACTTAATCACCTGATACTTTATCATCTTGTCGATTTGTTTCACTCTCCTGAGAACAGAAATCCTCCTCGGGCCCAGATTTTTGTTTCTCATTAAACGGAAGCGATAAAAATTTTACGAAAACTTTCGGAGATAATGTACACATGTGTTTACACCTTGTTGGTCTATATAATTAGCTGCATTTAACATCATTAGTAGTTGATTTAGCGTGATAATTTCATTAATAAAGTTGAAATTATATGTACGTATGTTTTTAAGTCATTATTTAAAAATTGAAAACGGTTATTATGACAATTATTAAAAAAATAAATCATAAATAAATAATATTTAAGGCACCTAGATTATCGTATTCAGCAAAGTACCGTCATAGAATGAATCACAGTTTTTTTTTTGCCATTAACAATAAATCTTCTGAAACCATTTCAGATTTATTTCAATATCCAATTATCTAGCACTTCAAAACGAGCGATTTACATTATGATTTTACATCATATCATGCAGGAGAATATCAATATGACAATACAGTTTGATATAAACTTCGAAAAAACAGAACGGCATAAATTAATTAAAACACGTACTTTTTGATGAGCAAGTGTGCTTAATCATTAATGTAGGCGGTATGAGTTGTAACGAATAATTTATGATTGTGGAGAACAAGAAAACTTAGAAGCCACTGTTTTACCTACTAGAATGTGGAGACCACTAAAACTAGCAATGTAATGTTTATATTGTTTATAATTACCGAGTTACAATAACATAATAACTTTAATTTATACATCTAATACATATGTGTATATTATATATCCAACCACCTTCCCAAGAAATAATAACAGGCGCTATAACTTTAAAAAAGCAAATTTTCACAAGCTTTACTCAGAATTATCTTCTGTTGATTGGAGCTTCCTTTATATACCTTTTGTGATGTTAATGCGGCAACTGATATGTTCTACTATGTAGTCTACTCTATAATGGACACTTGCATTCCCTATACTTGCCATAATAATAAGCAACATTTCCCCCCATAGTTTACACCATCTATGGGAAGATCTTTAGATTTGAAAGCTTTATTATTATTGGAGATGGAAGCAGACTGGGAATAATTTCTTCAAACGTGAATTTCAGCGATTTCTCAGATCGCTTAAAGATGATATTGCCACGGCCTATCAAACCTATATCAACAGTATTCAGCATTCTCTCGTTGGTGACCCTAAATCTTTTTGGAAATTTGTACGACCCAAACTTGGGTGCTCCAGAATTGGAACAGCTGAAGAAATCAAAGAATAACTTTTCCTCCGGACATGATAATATTCCCAGCTTTCTGTTTCGTGATTGTGCGTCTATTTTTGCTCAGCCTCTTTGCAGGATACTTAATTTATCTCTGTAGACATCTGTCTTTCCTCGGACCTGGAAGGTAGCTTGTATATATCCTTTACACAAAAAAGGAGATAATACCAATATTAATAATTACAGGCCGATATCAATCCTACCAAACTTTGCAAAGGTATATGAGGCTATACTATATGAACATACACGTTTGGCCTACGATTATCGTGCATGCGGCTTCCCGTACATAACACGAACGGAGTTGCCAAACCAAGATATACATACGAGAGCCGACAAGTAGACCTTCAGCGAAATCAAATTAAATTCAATCATAAAAATAATAAATCTGAAGGAATTCTCATAACATTAACTTACGATACTTTTTTAAGAATATTATTAGAAATGTACTAATCTCAAATATTTCAATTGATAAAGCACCGCTAACCGAAAGATTACTAGACAAGACGTTCGTAAACCTTCACTGAAATTCCTGTTGCAAAAGAGATTTCATTTCTTTTACCGCTTCTGCTTCATCCTAATCAATCTTTGAAATGAAATTCTCCATCAAAGACTGCGAAATGTGTATTACCACTGAAGTCATCGGCTGACATTTTGATGACAATAAAGTTATAGTCAATTCGAAGGATTGCAGTATCTTAACAATATTTTCAATGATAGTGCAGCATTCATCTTCAGCACTGTCTTCTCGAGAATACAGAAATAAGACGGACCAGATGGTGTTTGTGATAATATTCAGGAACTCCGGAAAAGAATCGGACTCTAAATACAATAAATACATTTGAGCGCTTGATAAATCTGTAGAGAATGCATAGTTTGCGATATATTTGCAAAAAAAAAAAAATAACTGTTATTAGATAAAACTGAAAGCCCTAATTTCCTGCACAAATTTCGACAAAATCTTTATACAGAAATTATTCAAAATCAATCTCTAAACACTTTCATACTCTAAATTAGTCTTAATATGTTCTGTATAGAACCGAAATATTCGTGAAAAATTATTTTTCGATAAGAGTAAAAGACCTACTACTTCCGGTAAAAATGCTTTTTATAAAAATTTGGAAACCTACAGAAATTTCGTGGTCGAAAAGACTTGATATTAACCCTGGACTGCTTAGGTAAAATGTGCACTCATAGTTGCTTAGGTGGGGGTTACTCATAACCCCATTCAATAAAAACAATTTTAAGCAAATCAAAAACGCAAAACTAAACATTAAAAACTATATTTACTACATTTTAGGCATATGTCAACACGATGCGCATTACAAACAGGTTTATAACATTTTGCACAAGCTGTTTTAGTTTTCTTGTCTTTAGTTCTTGGGCAGATTGCACACCGGGTTTGTTTTGTAAGTTTTGTTGGAGGTGGAACCGCATCTATATTTTTTTGCTCTATCCCTAGAATATTTTTTATTGATAAAGACAATTTTTTTGGCAGACTTTTTGTTAAACGCCGTTCCATGTGCGGTCTGGCAAGTTGAATTCCGAGCTCAAACAAATAATGTCGGCGAATGCATTTTTGTCTCTCACCCTTTACCATTTGAAACAATATTCCGGAGTTTACACCAGCTTGATCCAGAATTCCGTAAAAAAATCGCAAAGGCCATCTTCTGGTCTTCCGCGTGACTGAATATGTATGAACCATTTGGTCAAATGTGTCGACACCTCCTTTTGTTGAATTATAAAAATTAATTATTTCCGGTTTATTATTTGGATCTATATTTTTTGTATTGTGCATTGTAGATAGCAATAACACACATTTCGACTTTTTTGGTGTAAATGACACTAACGTCTTTTTTTGGTCGAAAGCAAATTGTGAAGTAGTGCTTCTTTAGTTTTATTTGGCAGGAATGATGGAGGAACTTCTCTCTTATTTTTACGGAGGGTTCCGACAATGGTTAGATTGAATTGATTTACCATGGTATCTGCCAATGGAATGCTGGTAAACCAGTTATCCATAGTTATATTGCGTCCTGTTCCGTGGATGGATTTAGACAGCTTTTTTACATAATAACTTGGTAGAGGCTCTGAATTTGGTCTAAGTTCTTTCCCAGTATATGGGATGGCACTTACCATGTAAAAAGTCCGTGAATAGCACATTGTTACTATTTTCAATCCATATTTGTCTGGCTTCGACGCAATATATACTCTAAAAGGACAATTTCCGCGAAAACCCAAAAGCTGCTCATCGATAGTAACATATTCGTGAGGAGTATAATATTTAGTACAGTTTGATTCAAACTCCTCCCATATCTCCCGAATGGGCGAAAATTTATCTTCACAATTTCTGACAGTTTTATCATCGAATCTTATACATGATAACAAAAAGAGAAAACGTGTTTCACTCATAATAGCACAATATATTTCAGGTCCATACTTGGACCACATTTCGACAGTTGTAAGGTGATTATCTTTTCTGCATCCTGATATATAAAGGAGACCAAAAAGAGCAAGTATTTCCGTTGTATCCGTTTCGCCAACACAGCCACAATTTTCAGTAAAGTTACTTTTTTTTCTTATAATTTCCGAATTAGTGTGCGAAACTATTTTGTTTATTATTTCATCAGAAACTAGCAACTTCCAACCGTCCAATTCAGTAGAAATAGTTTTTGCCTCGCCTTTTGGACCTGGAATGCGTACAACTGAATTTCGCTTAGGTGTCCGAGTACGAGGAGGAGGATCAGAGCACCACCGATGTCCATTTTTACCCTTGATAGAAGGACCTAAATTTTGATCTGTCGTGTTTGCATTCTTATCTTCATCGTCCGAAACTGAAATCTCACTTTCAACTTCTGACTGCTGAGATATATGGTCCTCAAATTCTTAGTCACTACCATCAGAATCAGCTTCATCAAACCACCGTAAAACGGTTTCTTCAAAATTAGGATCACCTGGTTTCACTGCCATCTAAATTCAAAACAAATTGCTTAAATGTGGAAAATAATTTAAGCTTTAATGCTTACCTGGGGTTACAACTCACCCCAATTGCTTTATAATGTAAAAACAAAGCACAGAAGCAAATGTTTAACGCACATATGACTTAGAACATAACCTCAAATAAACATAGCTAGTTCCGCAGTGATGCAAACCGCACCGCAAAAAAGTTACAAAGTTTCTAAATTCTATTGGGGTTACCAGCAACCCCACTAAGCGTTCCAGGGTTAAGAATATTCAAATAATAAAATAGATTAATCAAATAGCCGATTAGTGCAGTCTCTATTATACACCTATTAATATTTGTTTTACAAAAATATAGGTTTTTCTACAACTTGCAAGAGCAGTGGATACTCATAGTAATCAACAGCAAAACTAAGGTCTGTAAAATGATTGGATAGGTCCTATTACTTGAATTTTTGGATGACTCTATTGTTAAAACACTAGTTCGTCAAATATTTCATAGATGAAAAAGAATAAAGGAAATATAATTCTTGTGACTGATCAAATGGCAAAATTAGAAAACAAAATTCTCGGAAGATTACCAACATGAAAAATGAAATTCCAATATTACTTATAAATAACAAAATTTTTAAAATGACCTAAGGTGGGTACATTTTATATGATGTTATAAATAATCTTACTACTACCACTTGGCTGAAGTGTATTAGTCACGATATTGAAGAAGAAATACATATGAACATGAACAGTCCTGATAGAATAATTGATGATCTAATAGAACCATTTATAATTTCAATTCGGAAGACGGTGATATTGAAGATTCAGATCCCTATAATAGAAATAAATCATCTTTTACTGAAGTGTTTACGACTTCCCTTTAAATAAATGATGTACGTTTTGTAAATAAATATACGGATAAGAAACATTATTTTCGTTATCACAGTGGTGGATTATATAACAGTAATACCACCGTAAAATTATTGTTTTATTTTCATGCGTCCTGAGAATATTTTTAATTCTGTGAATATTGACGGTACTGGTTTATCCACACAAAAAAAATCATATATACATAATTTTAGTTTTGCGGCGTAAAGTTTAAACAAATTCCTAGTATGTACTAACGCCATTAGTTTTATAACATTTGGAAACACGGTTAATTTATTCTGAAAAAAGCCAATTAATGTGTTAATTATCATGTATTGGTTAGGTATGTGAATTTCAAAATTAAACAATGACCGCGGCCAGTCCATTTCTTTAAGTAGTAGAGCTGACCGCATTTTAAATCACGTATGTATTGATCATAGAAACTTCTACTGCTTCACTTATGCCTGTTAAAACATATGATGCTCATTAAAACAAATATATAATTAGTGTTATAATTGCAGCCTTTTTACACAGAAAAACTGCACTTCAAAATTTAATATGAGGTTATATTCTTTTTATATTTTGGAAAATTCTTGCTATATTGCCACATCATCACTAATGTAGTCAATGTGGAAATTTGTGTGGTTACGTTCTATTGTTACGTTTGGCAAAATTACACTTTGTTGTCATTTGACACGTCATCACTAATGGAGTCAATTCAGATTGGATGTCTGTTCAGAAATTCGTCTGCTTACATGTTTGAAACAGAAATGCAATGCAAGCACTTCCCTCGGCTATTCTTCACTAAAAGTTGGTGAAATAGGAGTAATAATTAAAAATTCTTTCAATAAATTTGTGGTGCCATCTATTTGACTATTTATCAAGTAACATTAAAATTGAAAGGTAATTGCAATCAACCCAAAAAGCGATGAATTCACTATAAATATAAGAATAAGAACGTCATAAGCAAGAATATAATAACTTAAACTAAATTTAAATGAGAGTATAAGGTACGTACAAGAAATGCTTAAATTAATTAGGTAATCTATTTTAGGTTAGGTATAATATCAATCACTTTAATAAATAATATTTTTTTAATTTAATGCCCGTACAAAAAATATTGTACAAACCACTTGCATGAAGCCATCTTCCACGCATTCGCACAATTAAAAGCACTCGCTTCCTTCGGTCGCTCGTGCTATAAAAGTGTGCTCATGCGGGAAAATAAGTCTTCCCGCACTTGGTTTGAAAATAACTATTTTGTACTCACCGCCTGTAACGTGACATTTGGCGCATGCATCGCTCGACCAGCAAGGAGTATTTCCCGGTCGAGGCGACTGTAAAAATTGAAAAAAACACTGGCTCTTTGGGACATAAAAAAAAATCGAACTTGATAGTAATAAAATTTAGTTTATAAAATACTACTTCCCTAGACTATTCTTTACTAAAAGTTGGGGAAATAGGAGTAATAATTAAAAATTCTTTCAAAAAAATTGTGGCGCCATCTATTTGACTATTTATCAAGTAACATTGAAATTGACAGGTAATTGTAATCAACCCAAAAAGCGATGAATTCACTATAAATATAAGAATAAAAACGTCATAAGCAAGAATACTAATCACTTTAATCAATAATATTTTTTTAATTTATGCTCGTACAAAAAATATTGTACAAACCACTTGCATAAAGACACCTTCCACGGATTCGCGCAATTAAAAGCACTCGCTTCCCTTCGGACGCTCGTGCTTGTAAAATACGCTCATGCGGGAAAATAGTCTTCCCGCACTTGATTCGTAAATAACTATTGTAGGCTGCAAATCTCAAATAGAACTGGGCGCTGTCTTTTTTTTTATTATTATAAATCCTGTTTGAGTTTGAGAAATAAATTCTCTCGTTACTTCCTGCCACGCTTATTTTTTTTGCAATTATGACAGCATCACTTTGTTTGTTTTTCAAAATATGTTTGATGATCACTGTTTCTAATGAATCAGAAAGAACTGTAACGAAAATGAAAAAAAATTGCATTTTGAACTTCTCGTCGGCAAGATCACGTTCTAAACCCCATTTTTTCCATTTTCTTTAAAATTCATTCCAGTTGATTTCTTTTGATCCATTACAAATACATACTTATAATCATCAGTGAACATGCAATCAACAAAATCAAAATTTCATACCATTTCGGCAACGACAATTGTAGCGTTATTTATTATATTTTATAATAATTGTTGAGTTTAGACTGAAACCAAAGCATTAGCTGTCGGAATCATTAAGTTGTGATCGCTTTCAGAAACCCTATGAAACTTAATAGATTCGTTGAACTAATAAACCAGTTAGTTAACCTTAAGTTTTAAAATTTCTTCCAGAAACCGGCGCTTAGTAAATCAATTACTAGAGCTCGGTCTAAATTCGCTTAAGTCGAAGTTTACACTCTATCAATTTCCAGTTGAATTAAAAGGTCTTGTAATTGACAAGTCGTGTAAAACGCATTAATGTACATTACTAGTTCAAGATCTTGTGTACTTCAATTTCAAGTTCAATTAATTGTAGTCAATTTGTTTTACAAGTTAACGACATTAAAAAGCCATAAAAAAAAGTTACGGTAATAGTTCGAAATTTATGATGACATTTATATTCAGCATGTCTTTTGCACTGCTATAAACTTTCATTCTATATCTTCTTTTTTTTTTGAAAATCCTTGTTTTATAAAGTAAATATTAAATTACCTTTACTTACCCTGTAAGTATTTTAAAATACATTATAGAAATACCAAGGGAACACTGAAAATTTCGGGAACCAGCAATACAATTGGTACCTGGCCCATGGTTTATGCAAATTCTGCTAACTTCACATTTATGTAAACGAAAACAAGTGACAGAACCAAGAACAGTAACAAAATGAATTTAATAAGAGAACACTGTCGTGCGATGATTTATTATGATTTTCGAAGTGGTTTAAGTCAACAAGGTGTCCAGCGAATGAATTCTGCTCTTGGTAGATAAACACTATGCGACAAACGTCGATGCCGTTCGTGAAATGATTGGATCGACATGTGACGTATGCTGAAATTCGTGCATCATTAGTAGGGAGCGGAATCGAGCGAGTCATGACTCATCGCCAATGGGCGCGCTATTGAAATGTTGTATTTTTAAAGAGGTTTTAATTTTATTTATATAATTGAATAACAAGTGGCTGGTGATTATAAAATACAAAATACCCCACTATTTGGTCATTTTCTCTTCTGTAAGACTTGTTCTCTTTGAAATAAGTACATCCTTGTAGAAAAAAAACGTCCCTTCTACATTAGCATACACAATTGCCGCAATGTTATTAAACCTGGATTTCTATTAAAAACTGCGTCTAAGTCACTTGGAATTATTAATAGCCACATCTAATGTGGTTAATCCATTTTTACTTTCTTATACGTAGTGATGTGAAATTTTCGACTTCGAGATTTTTGCAGATGTCCACGTTTTGAAGTCCCCTGATACCGAAAAAGATGTTTTTAAAAAATGTCTGTGTGTCTCTATGTGACCACGATAACCGCTGTAGATATCAATTCCAAATTTTGTATTTACGTGTCTAATCTCCCTCTTGAGATCTGAGTAGTTTTTCAGTAAAATCGGTAGACCGAAAGTAGCAGTTTACTTCAGTGAAAAAATTAAATTTTGCCAATATTTCGTCAACTACTAAATTTAAACAAATTTATAAAGAATTCATATGTACTTGAAATTAAAATTGAGAACAATTTTATTTAAAAAGTTTTTCGAAGCTGCTACTGGAAGTAGGTCTTTTACTCCTATCGAAAATCAGTTTTTTGCGAATATTTCGCATTCGCATGTCATGCTTTTTAGACAGGTACATTACGGGTATAAAAGTATTTAAAACGTAATTTTCAATATCTTTTGCATAAAAACAATTTCAAAATTCAGACCGGAATTACCACTTTTACTCTTATCGAATCGCGATTTTTTGCGAATATGTCGTAAATTATGCATTCTATATGTATTTATCAAGAATACAAAAGTATTTAGTGCTAGATTTGCAATATTTTTTGAATATATGAAATTTCAAAATTCGGACCGGAAGTAACACTTTTACTCTTAGGGAGTAGTCCTTTTTTCGAATATCTTGCTAAGTATGCATTCTATAGCGATTTATTAAGAGAACAGAAGTACTTAGAATAGGATTTTGAATAATTTTTGTGTAAAAAAAATATAGTATAGTTTGAAACGCTCATACGTATAAGAAAGTCGTGTGGTGGCCACACCTCATTTTTTAATTTGAGATTCGATTTTCAAAATATGTCATTAGTTTAGGCAAATTTCCAAAGTGTTCCTGAAGGAATAACAACTGATTTTTTAAATTTGGGATTTGTGTTAGTTCCTTGCACTCAGAAATACTTCGAGCATCGTCATTTAAACATGTAACGAAATTTTGTAAACTATCGAAATTCTCTGCATGAAAACTATTTCTGTGTATGTTTTAGCAAAGCTAAGTGACGATATTTTACAGACTTTGCAATAAATTTCGGAATCACTGACAATTAATTTTTATCTCAGAAAAAGTAACATAAACAACGTTCTAGATCTAAATAAATGATAACTAAAAATGTACGCGTATGTTATTGAAACATACGTATTATATTGCGAAATATAAGGTAAATATAATAAATTTTTGTTAAATGCAGAATGGTATACCACCATTTGTTTGCCGAAAATTATTGCAGAGTTGCTAAAGAGCAATCCGAACCGTCGCATCCTAAAACAACGTTGAATTACTCTGCCATTTTCCCTACAGCCGCCCGACCTATCCCCAATTACTTCTTTACGTTCCCCAAAATTAAAGATAAAATGCGTGGACAAAGATTTTCATCACCTGAAGAGGCAGTTGAGACGTATGAAACACACATTTCAAGCATACCAACTTCTGAGTGAGATAAATGCTTTACTAATTGGTTTATACGAATGGAAAAGTGTATAGAACTTAAGAGTGATTATTTAGAAAAACAATAAAGTACTTCAACTTTTTATCATCTTATTTTATTTATGATTTTCCCGAAATTTTTAGTGTTCCCCTCGTATTCATCATGTAAAATGACGGATAAAGGCTTAGGCTCCCAAGCATGAGAATTAGTTTCAAACCTAGTTTCCCTAGTCACTGCGTCAGCATTTCGAGCATTGGGTTTAATTATCCTCACCTGCTGAGATTTTGACAACATAGATACACTCAAGTCACTTTATTATACACTGGTTGTTGTCAAGTTGGAGTATGCCGTTATCGTGTGGTATCCTATATACCATAGTCGTCAAATTTTAATTTCGGTTTGCACTTCTATCATATGCAGAAGATGACCTTATGATATGCAGCGATGCCTGCTTGCTAACAGTGGTGGGAAAGCAACGAAGTGGCGGGGGACCCCCCACGCCTTCCATTTCATAGCAAACGTTTGTCGAGTGTGGCAGCCTCGCTTATGTTTATCTTTAGTTTATTTCGTCGCGCTCTTTTCCTCTTTCTACTTTCGTATCAGAAATTAAAATATGTCGACCCCGGTATAATTGCTATATTATTGTAATTGAATCAGTACAGCGCAGGTTCGTAAAGTATTTGTGTTATAAACTAGATGGATCATACCCGCCTGCGCCTCGTGGATTTGACTATAAGTTGCTCCTGGATCGACATAAGGTTGGGTCTCTTGAAGCAAGGCGACCCCAATTAGTGCTAATTTTGTAAAAAATATTCTGTTTAAGATAGACTCTCCAGATTTGTTAGCAGAAGTTAACATTCTACCAGGAATTTCAATAACCTTGCTGATGATATTTTTCATTAGTTGTAGGTATATATTTTAATATTTGTTGTTAATTTTCACATATGTATTATCTTTATGATTTGTCTGAATTATCTGTATTGGTGTGCTTGTTGGGCAATTTAATAAATATTATTATTAAACCTAGTCCCGGCATGCTTTGAATAAAAGTAAAATAAATGATGGCCCTATGATCCATTTAAATACAGTTTATGAGGTAATTCAAAAATGATATCATTAAAATCTCTAGTTGAGGATAGATACTGTGTACTGTACTACACATATTTTCAGGTAGTACCGACCGCTTTGGAAAAGCTTTATTGTTATTCATGCTAGTACAGTTGAACGGATTCATTCATACAACTATATCCATCGATATCAACTATCGGGAGATAATCATGGTGACACGAACTAGAAAATACAAAACGCGATCACATCGTTTATTTGACATACTAATATAGAATACTATTTGTTTTTATTATTACGTTTCCATATCTCTATTTAACAAAAGATATATCTTCTCCTCTATAATAATAATAATAATAATATAAATGAAAAATTTTAAGTAGCATGGAAATATAATTGTGATCTGTGAAAATTCGATGTAGTATTTTTTTTTTTTTTTTTTATTGTTAACATGACTAGAATAACGAATATTCAGAAGAGTGTAATAAATCTTATAAATTAGAATGAATAAGTATATTACATTTAGTTATTTTATAATATAGATAAGATGCATTTATTTATATTTTTAATTACTGTGATAAATGATTAAATTGAATATTAGATAAACTGACTCCAAAATATCAAATATTGTATATTATTCAATCATTAAATCCAGTATCTAATATAAAGTTATTAATTCCACGGAATCTTTACATTTGAAATCATTAAACTAGTGTTTAAACGTAATTGAATATTTGGCAAGGTGAGTAAATAGTAATAAATGTAGGCACAAATATTCTGATTAAAAATATACAGGTTTCCTAAATTTTATGGAATATAATCTTATTTTCTCTACGACTGCAGGCTGGGATGATCCAGTGCTAGCCTATGCCATAAGAAGTTGCTTAACCAAAGTAAGTGACACATTTGCAAATATGGCCGCCTGTGGATATAAAGGCCATATCTACACATACTCATACATTTTATCGCGTTCACTACTACTTATAAACAGTATTTCCGTATTCAACAGCTTCTATTTGATAATAAATTAATTGTTTGTCTTAGTATGTTTATTAAAACAAAATTTACCGAAAAAATATAGCATCAAGTCGTTTTAGAAGAAATGTGAAAGTAAAGACATTGCAGAGTTATTGAATGTGCTATGCCCTTTACTTTGGCCTGAAACAATGCAGAAGATACTTCTGTAAAACATTGTCAACTATTAATTAACTGGTTGTCAGGCAATGTTTTTACGCAGAATAACAAAATTTTCAGAAGGTACATTTTGTAAGAATTTGTGCATGATTATGAGGCAAGAAAAAAATGTGAACGTATTCTGAATAAAATATTACTAATTATTGCGTTATCAACACGACATTTGAGCCAAACATTAACACATTCTTCTTCTGCGAATTAAGAAGCAAGTTATGTTCAATAGATAACTTATTTACCTTAAACAAGCCCGCATTACTCATGAAAAGGAAATGAATGAAATAACTGTGTGTCATCTGCTTAAGCTTGGGCGTGACATTTAATAACATATGATAGAATGACGTTAGTGTACATTATAAAAAGGAGCGGACCAAAGGTTGAACCTTGTGGAACTCCAGATAAAATAACGGAACTACTTTAAATATCACCACGATACGAGATTCGCTGTGATCTTCTAGATAAGTAGGATTGTAGCAAAACCAACGAACAATCGCAGTATTTGTAGGATTTGAGCTTAGAAATAAGCAGCTGATAACAAATCGTGTCAAATGCCCTCGAAGACTCCAAAAGAATAAGCACACAATTTAATCCATTATCAATAGACGTCATTACGTCATTCAACACATAGCGCTTCCGAAAGCCAGCTTAATAAGATAGGAAAGGCAATTATAGGCAGTAAAGAAATTGCAGATCTGATTGATTATAAAGAACTCTTTCTATTATTTTAGAAAGAACTGGCAATATACTAATTATTCTTATGTCAGAGAAAGGCAAGGCTCATTGCATTCGAATAGCAGGTCACTCTGAAGTTAGTAGTCTATTGGTGTTGTATTTCATGTTCATATTTTCATATTTTAAACGAAAGTGTATCGCTCCTCCCTTAAGTAAAACGACAATTCGTCGCAACTTGATTTTCCAGTTTATGCGGTTACCATGACAATGATACGTAGGCCGTAAGCGAGAAGGAATCATATTACGTCATCCCAGTGAAGCAACACAGTACGTTGCTTCACTCGTTCAGCCTGCGTCTGACAGACTTACAAATTTGTCGAAAATTTCAATTAAAAAGGAACTGCTTAATGAATTGTTGGATACCCAATCTTTTTATGATGACATCATTGATAAGTTTGCCGCTAGTTGGCAAAGCAATTGTTACCTATATTATGATATATAGAAATAACTTGTGAAAATCTACATCAGTTGTGGTCATATTTAATTGTAAGATATGTGAAAATCGTTTCAATTATTGCTTTAATCCATTGCGGACCTAGTCATTTTTGAAAATTAATTTATATAGAAAATGTAGCTCATTACATACATATTCTCAGTAATTTAATAACAAAATAATTTACTAGGACACAATTTACAACACAGCACGATGTAAGAAGCATCTTTTCCTAAGAAGCAAAATAACTGAAAAACGTTTATCGACGGCGTCCAAGTAAAATCACAATTGAAATACTGTAGAATTGAAATAATGCTGAAAAATGGCTCAATATATTTGGATATAAGAACGTTCGAAGCATATTCTGACATTCAGGTCGACAATTTTAATTTTAAATTCCTACAGTGCAAAGTGAAAAATTCCAATCATTAATTTCTAATTTGCAAAAAAAAAATCTTAAAAGTTATAGTGTTAAAATCCACATAAAACATTTTATTTGCAAGTCTGGTTGCAATCATAATAATATTTGGACCAAATATAAATATATTCGAGTAATAGTTGATAATAACAATTTGTTTATCATCAATTCGCAAGCCATTTTATCACTGTCTAACTGTATTCTTTAATAGATCATTAATGCTACAGCATTATATTACGACTATCATTTATGTAGATTTAAACTGTGAAAAGGATAAACACAGCTTTTCGGAAAAAAATATAATTTTCAATATATAGCCTTCACTTTATTCGACGAGTTTACAGTTCCATAATTCGTCCATAAAGGTAGTTTACTTCAAAGTCTAGGAAATATGCATAGAGGACATAATATTTATTTTGCATAACTTAGAAACAAAAAACAAAATCTCGAACAGATGATATAAAAAGCAATGAAAACAAAAAGAAACAATATGTAATCAAACTTATCGGATTCGTGCTTGAACTGCCTCGTAAGTTACTATTTTTCACATATTCTGATTGTGTATAAATGCAGCCTGTCAATCTTTTAGTTAGCCTAGCCGTTCTGTATGGTTAATACATCTTAGGTTTATATCCAGTATTACTTACAGAAACTTTACTCCTTCCTCAATCTTACTGCTTTACTCTTAAACTAATGTCTGTTATAGCAGTGTTCAATGTGAGCTAGTATCGTACGAGTTTCTGCAACTACACCATCATTTGAAGCATCTTACTATAGTGTGATGTAGCTTTGGCATAATGCACAGTGTTAATAGATATGGGGTCCTAAAATACAACCCTGGGGAACTCCGATAATGACACGCTTTAACTTTGATCTCCGTCCATTGCAGTCTATATATTGTTGTCTATTTACTACATATAACTCTAATAACTTATGCGTTCAGCCTGTGATCTATAATATTTAAATCAAAAAAAAAACTCTTGGGCGAGCAGCCAAATGTAATTAATTATTCCCTTTATACTGTCTAACAGTAAACCAATACAGTAAAAATAAATTACTAGTTTCATTTGGCTGCTCACCCAAGAGTATTTTTATTTTTCATCTAAACCAAGGCTTTACAGTTCATTCAATAATTATGTTCACAATCTACAGTATCTCAAATTGCAGAACTCTACCAGTTCTTTACGAAAGCATTTCAACAAAAGCCAATTTCTTCTATAACATTCCCTATTGCTAGGATGTAGGCCTGTCTCTTTCTGAATCATTTGAAACAGTCTACTATTATTTCTTGTTTTTATCATTTCAAATACCTTATAGACGCAATCATCTCGGTATTGAAAAATTAATTACTAGTTTCATTTGGCTGCTGACAAATGCAATGCCTGAAGAAAGAAATTTATTTGAAGATCATGGATGGCTATGTGATTTTGCTTTCTTGGTAGACCATAACAACTCACCTCAATAAACTCAACTTAAAATTACAAGGCAATGATTTCTCATTATCAATAATGGTAAATAATGTTAATAGTTTTAGGGCTTAGTTGAAATTATTTATATAAGACATTGTTCATTTTCCAAAACTGTTGGAAATTAAGAACACCTCAGAAAATATTTTACCTAATTGGGATAAATATGAGATGGCGGTCGACTCACTGTTGACATCCTTTAATACGCGGTTTAAAAAAATTTGACGAAGAAAAGGAAACAATATCCCTTTTTATGAATCCCTTCGCAATTAATTCTGAAGAGTTGGTGCAATTTTCGCCAAATATACAACTTGAATTAACGGATCTGCAACATGTGCGAAAAATTCTTTTCGTCATTAAATTTCATATAAGAATCGAACAACACTGACGCGAGGTCATCTCTCAGATTATTAACACTTCTACAGTTACACCAAACATTGAAGAAGTACTTAACAATAAGAATATACAGAAGGCGCATTAAAACTCCACTATTTATCGTTTTAGTTTTCATTTTTAATTTAAGATTGAATATTTACAGTTAATAAATATGTGAAATATGTCTAATATATTCTTATGTTTTATTGTTGCCTTACTCAACTGTATCTGAACGTAATAAATGTTAAATAATTAATTAAGTTAATTTATGACCAAGTGTATGGTGTCCGCAAACAGATTAGCTTTAAAAATAATTCAATAATTATGTTCACAATCTACAGTATCTGAGATTGCAGAACTCTACCAGTTCTATATGAAAGCATTCATCAAAAGCCAATTTCTTCTATGACATTCGCCATTGCTGGGATGTAGACCTGTCTTTTTATGAATCCTTTTCAGTTTTTTGGAATTTTTTTTTTTTATTATTTCTTGTTATTATCATTTCAAATACCTTATAGACGCAAGGATCTCTATATTCGAAGATAATTTCTTACCGTCAAGCTGAAATTTTAAAAATAGGTCAGATAAAAATTATAAGAATAACATTAATGAGAAAGTAATTTAGAATCCTAATTTATTACTTATACATATTTAACTTTATGGGCATAATTTGCATTATAGCTGCACTGTGCTCGTCCACATCTTTAAATATCTAAAGAAGACGAGTACTTAAAAGAGGTTAAATTGGAATTATGCCCATAAAATTAAAAATATGCATACAAGACTAAATATCATTCAAAAGTGTGCACTAAATAAGCAGACTAATTATTCTTACTTTTATTTCATTTTATTTTTATTTTTATGACTGAATATTCAGTATGTGTATTATGTAGACAGACACCTATAGTTGTCAGTTCGACAATAACAGGTTAGGCTGGTAACTCATTATACTGACACGACATTTTAAATACTTGTTGGTTAGGATATTATTTTTTTTATATTATTAATTTGATACTTGACAGGAAGGTTATGTTGAGATACTTACACCACACCGATAATACATAAACATAATAAATCGAACTGACAACATTGCCTTGAAATAAATTGCTTACTGTAGTAAAAGAGGAATATATCCCATAAGAGACTGGACTGAATACTAAAGTTGAGATGATCTATAGTTCTAAATGTTTACATAGTTAGTGAAGAATGTCACTTTGAAGAATGTCACTTGTCATGTGTGACGTTTCTAATCGAATTGTAGTGCCATCTCACAGAAGAAGTTAATCTAATCAAAATTTGAATCTATTGAAACTTAAAATATCGTATGAACGTATTAAAAGTAGATAAAAACAATGTACGCTACCACGGGTGACTTTGCGAAATTAAACACGCTAACGAAACAAAAGAAATTGTATAGCTGGCCATTTCCGGGTTATAACAGAAATCTTAAAATTTCGCAATTTAACTCAAGTATAATGTGGTAAGTTTATCCTAAATAAAAATACTATTACGTCAAATAATTCATGGAAAAACCTTCAAAATGCATGAAAAACTAACCAATACATACCACGATTATTTTTTTATATAACCCCTTATCTAATTAAGAGTTACGCAATACAAACACACGCATATATATAGAACGTATATTTACAATCATATACATACATATATAGTTAAGCAAACATTTTTTACCCGTATCTGTGTAAGGTGAAAAGATGAAAGTAAACAGAAGACTTTCGGCAGGTAATATTGCCAATGATGTCATGTGCTTTTCTAAATCGAACCTTGTTTTGACCATTGGATGTTTGTTTTTATTAATTTAATCGTGTTCGATTCCCCAACCGCTTAAAGACGGATATATTACAGGAATTATATCTGCACGGTTTGTTACTTTTTAGGTTATTTTAAGATACGTTCAGTAAATGTCTAAAATGTACAAGGTCTGATAAGTGGTTCAAATATATGTGTGTATGGTATATTAAGTATGCACTGCACATTCTCTTTATTTTATATAAATATAGTGTATTGAGTTTATTTCCTATGTTTCTTTCGCTACTAGTTCTATTAACCTAAGTAATTATTATACAAGTGATATACCATAAATAAGTAGATTTTTGAATTTTTGTTTGTGTGTGTATATGGTTTAAGATTTTTTCTCTTCTTCCTCTGTTCAGGCTTAAACGGTCGTTTTCTCTGAAATTTCTTAATTAGATGTCTTTTTTCGTAAATACCTCTTTCTTAATTATTTAATAAGAATATAAACTTATATATACATACTTGTATTCAAGTTTAGTGTTTGGGAAGAAATATTTCTTTCCTTTTATGTGATGACGAAAATTTTCGACCTCGAGATTTTTGCAGATGTTCATGTTTTGAGTTTTGATGTCCCCCGATATCGAAAAATTTTTTTTTAAAAAATATCTGTGTCTGCGTGTCCAAGATAGCGTCCAAACGGTTAAAGCTATAAATACCAAACTTCATATTTACTAGTATAATGTCCTTATTGAGATCTGCTGTAAAAGTGGCAGACCGGAAGTAGTAGTTTACTTCAGTGTAAAATTGGAATTTTACAAATATTTCGTCAACTACTAAGTTTAAACAAATTTATAAAAAATTCAAATGTACTCAAAAGTCAGTTTGAGACAAATTTTATTAAGTTTTAAGTTTTTCGAAATTCCTTCCGGAAGTAGGTCTGTCACTCTTATTGTGAATCACCTTTTAGCGAATATCTCGCAAGTTATGTTATTTTTAGGCAGATACATTGGGATTATAAAAGTTTGATTTTCAATATTTTTTGTATAAACAAAATTTCAAAATAAGACTTACTTAAAGGTTAATTTAGAACAACTTTTGTATAATTTGAAACGCACACAGGTACACCTCATTTTCTTCTACCTAATATAAGACAGTATTGTTATGAAGTCCTTCCATGCCACAAGGTGGTTTTTGAAAAATGTCTCTCCCTCTCTCAGTCGATGACCACGACAACGGCCGAACTATTAAAGCATCAATACCAAACATTGTATTCCCTATTATAGTCATTCTCTTAAGATCTAATTAGATTTTCAGAAAAATCGGTACACCGGAAGTAGCAGTTTACCTCAATGAAAAAAACTATTGTTATCAATATTTCACCAACTCTGCTTAGTTTAGAAAAATTTTTAAAGACTACAAAAGTACTGAAAAGTGAATTTAAAAGAAATTATTGATTTGATTTTCAGAAAAATCGGTAAAAAAAAATAGTAGTTTACTTCAGTGAGAAAATCAAATTCTACCAATAGCTCGTTAACTACTAAGTTTAGACAAATTTCTAGGGAATACGAGGGTAAATTTGAAAAATTTATTATACTGAAAATTTTTGGAAATCCCTACTACAAGTCTTTTATTTTTATCGAAAAACAGTGTTTTTTTTAATATCTCGCAATGCTATCATGCTTTATATTGAGAAAACTTAATTTAGAATAACTTTTGTGGTCGCACATACCGATAGGGATTTTTCCTCTTCATTCACTACTTCTACTTGATAAGCACACAGATTCTATGGTAGCAGGTTGCACAAACGATAAAATTCATTGAGTAACAACTTTCATTTTGGTATGTTTGCATTTCTTTTCACTATCATTGACGGAAGCATCGCCCGCGATTTTGGTTATAATTGTCATATTTAATTCTTTGACAATTTCTCTGGATACGCTTATATTTGTTTTAGCATACCCTAAGTTTTGTTAGTCTCTATTTATATTAACTAGTGGTCGCCCATTGGTCGAAATGCGACCTTAATTCATTAAATTTTTAAGTTTGAACGTTACGTAAACAAAGAATGTTTTGTTTTATTTTATTTAATTTAATGTATTTGTAACACACATTATACATAAATTTTATCTTTCTGCACTCCTTCTCCATATGAACTTTAACTACGCCAAATCTCACACACCTACGAGCGCGCAATATGGGTAAAAAGGGTACAAAGGTTTTTCTTCACGTATTAATATATAGATATCATAGACTATAACTAACCAAATAATACATTGTTCATTTCTTTCATTTATTTCTACTACAGGCACATTCCTGACATATTCTTTTTTCCTATTAACTGTAAGGTGGAGCACTTAATTTTCATGCTTCTTGCAGTTCCATATAACCATGAATTATAACTATGAACAAAGTCTTAATAAACACAAATTTCATTTCTGCATTTCGCTGGTAATGATGTATTACATTTAAAATTTGTAGTTTTGCAGTTCAATAACAAAATAATTATAACCTCTTTAATACATTTTCCAATATCTTCTTCTAAGTGGCCTTTTCTTATTGTTAAAATCTATAAATAGATCAAAAAATTATAATATTTTTGTAAGTGCAAAGGATTTAAATTGTAATATATACTATAATGTGAATATAGATTAAATATGAAATTTGTTCTCCTTAAGTGTTAATTCTCTGTTTTCTTAGTTCATATATTATGTTTATTTGAATCGTTTATAATTTCGAAAAAGTTTAAAAAATAATATACCTGATTATTTACTTCAAATTTTGCTAATATTATATATAAATCACGACGCCCATAATTTAATAAGAAATGGAGAAACTTTTCATGTCTTTAATTAGGTAGGTCTAATTAAAAATAATTATGAGATATAAAGAAAACTACGGTATATTGGAAGAGAAAATATATAACGGCTTGAAATATTACGAAAAGTAGTCGCCAATAGACTACCATTACTAAATGATAACGGCAAACCACCAAGCAAACAAAATGCGTGATTAAGAAAGTCATTAAAATCACCAGACAGACGACTTTTCCGTTCGACGGCTCTTCCGGTCAGAATTTTTTTATACCTAGATTAATAAAGGTATAAAATATATATAAAACACGTAGGTATAATATATGTAATAAGTGTTCCCGAGTAAGTTCCCGTAAGCGGTCAAGAATTTGGTCTTTTACACTTTGTTCACAAACTTATGTCATTCTTCCTATTCGATGGTAATATATTTGCTTCGTCCCTGCTTAAGTTCATCTTTCTTAATATTTTCATAACCACCTTATTTTACATCCTTAAATTTTCCTCTACGTCTTGCATCTTGATCTCCACCTTCTATCTTATTTCATCATTTCTATTTTCTTTTCTTGTGGTTACTCCTTTTATTCCAAGTAGACAGATCATTTCTGTCTCCTGGATTCTGGTCTTCATCCCATTTGAAAGCCGCTATTTTTCACTTCCAAACATCAAAATGGGTAGACAAACGGTTCTTAAATAATTTTTGCTTCCTGGGGTGCCGCCTTTCTTCTGACTACTATTCTGCATATGCTATGAAAGCATTTTCTATACGCTATTTGTTTCTTGGATTCTATTGTGATGTAGTACTACTCCGAAGTACTTAAACTTCATGACATGTTCCAACATTTTCTTTTCTAGGCGTATGCTAATTTCCTCGTCTTAATATTGCGTTACTAGTATTACTTTCAAGTTGTTTTCATCTAGTGTTCCTTTCTATTCATCGAACCAGTTATGACATATGGGTCAGAGATATGGGTGATAGGCAAAAGAATGACAAAGGTGCTTTCGGCGGAAAGGCAGCTGAGGTGGTATGGACATCTACGTCCAATTGAGGAAGAAAGATTACCAAGAAGAGTATGGAATTGGAATCCACCTCAAAGGAATAAACTAGGCAGACCAAGAAGGAGATGGATGGAAAATATAAAAGAAGAAATGAGGAAAAGACGTCTACGGGAGGAAGAGTGGAACGATAGAGATAAATGGCGCTTAGGATGCGAGAAGCGGAAATAACTGCAAAAACTCGCTATAATAATAATAAAACAAAGTTCCTTTCTATATACAAATCTCCGTGATTTATATTTTCCACATATAATTTCTTTATTTTAATAGCATTCAAAGAATAATATAGGAGTCACGATTCCACCTTGACGTAAGCCGTATCTAATTATAAATTCTTCAGATTCTTCTATTATGAGTTCTGACATGGTTAGTGACTTTTAACTGCTTCTATTTGTTTCTGATTTTGCTTTTTGGTGCCTTGTGGAACGCTTTTCCAAGGTCTAAGATGCTGAACATATTTCGCAATCAGTAGCATATTTTGAACAGTGCTTCATATTCTGATGGCCCTTTTTAAATCTACTTTGAGAGTCATTAAACTGTGATTTGATAATTGTTCTTAACTTCATTTCATATATTTTGCCTAGGGACTGGCAGTCCTGTTTTATATAGAGGTAATATTATGGTGATATCTCAGTCTCTCTGGATATCTTTCCCTCTTTCCAGTAAACTAACTTTTTGATGCCCATATGTTTGATTAAAGCAGGTGTTATTCCATCATGTTTTAGTGTTACCATTTTGAATTACATAGTTTCATTGCATAGTACATTTTCTCAGTAGTAAGTACTTTTTGCTGATCTATTGCAAAACTCTCAGATCGGTTGATTAAGAGTTTCTATTTCTATCTAATTTGAATTAAGTGGTTCAGAAAAGTTGAGAGTGTAACATTTTTGTTTTTAATTATGATTGATTGTTTTCCTTTCCCTTTCTAATCGCTTTGAATCAATATAATAAATATATAATTAATTTTTATATACTTGACATAGTCATTTAAATTGTAGACACTATTTCAGTCTTGAATTTGGAGGACATATAATTAAGAAACAATAAATATCTTTGGATAAAAAGTATACTATAAAATGAATGTGCTCATCTTGATTATGCAGTACTTACAGATTATGTCGACATAAAAAATATATAAACGATGTGTCATAAAATAGTCTGGAAGTAGACTAAACAAATTCCTAAAAATTTAATTCCGGCATTTCTGATTACGCTAAAATCTAAAATTGCAAATTAAAAAATAATGTAAAAATTTTATTTCACTAGTTTTCGAGGATTTTAGAAGTCGTTAACGTAAAAATTTGTTGAAAATAAACTTACACGAAAGTGACCCAAGTCTAAAAGTCACGTGGTGTGTGGGCACCACATGATTTGCTTATACGTATGTGGCTTTTAATTTTTTTTATACAAAAGTTATTCCAACTTAAGTTATTCTTTCATCCTTTTAATACATTGTATCTGCCGGTCCGAATCTACAATTCTTTTTCAGCTCGAGCTATAAATACTTTTGTACTAATACAGACTGTCCCAGAAATAAAAGACGCTAAGCTAAATTGTGTAAAAACGTACCCTCAAAATATCAAGTCTTTATTCGTGCGCAGACGGCAGAAAAAAATAATAAAGAATTCAATTGGCCTTACGCCGACCCTGGACTAAATATCCACCTGCTTCACTTTCACAATCGGTCCTTTTCAAGACCACCATATTACTTGTGTTAAAAAAAAGGAGGAGGAATAGACACTTCATAATAAATATCAAACCATTAATTACTTTAATTTTACACCTACTAGAAAAAAATAATTACATTCTTGATATTTACTGTAATCTAGAAAAACTACGATTTATTGAATATTCTAAAATAATAATAATCAGCCGTTTCCGACCACAAACACATTAAAGAGCAACAACCTTCCTATTTTAAAAATAAAAACAATCTTTTATTGTCTGCAATAAAGTGGGTCGCCCATCTGGCAAAAAATATGTTTTATATGAATGAGTACGATTTAACGTTTTTTTCCCGTTTTATACAAATAAAAGCGTATTTTTCTATGAATGCGTGTTCGTTTCTATTTACAAATGCGCATTCTTACGTGTATTTATAAACATACATTCTGTGCCAGGTCCGTAATGTAATTTTTTTATCTAAAAAACAACATAGAAAATTAAATTTTTAATTTCTTCGTTATTGCGGTATATTTGGGCCTGTTTCTGTTCGGACTTTACATACCTGCTACTCCGTCTTTTTATTTCTGGGACACCTGTATATCTGTATAGAATGCATAATTTGCGAGATATTCGCCAAACAACTGCAATTCGATAGGAGCAGAAGTGTTACTTCAGATATGAATGTTGAAATTTTTTATATATGTACTAAAATTGTTCTAAGTCGAGTTCTAAATACGTTTTTCATAAATTTGTATAGAATGCATAATTTAATAGATATTTTCAAGAAACTGCTTTTCGACAAAACAGAAAGAAGACCTACTTAAGGTGGGAATATCGAAAAACTTTTGTTTTATAAAATCCTTCTAAAATTCACTTTTAAGTCATTTTGTATTTTTTTAGAAATATGTCTAAACTTGTCACTGAAGTAAACTACTACTTTCGATCCACCGATTTCAATGAAAATCTACTCAGATCTCAAGAGGACGATTGCACTCGTAAATGTAAAGTTTGGTAGTGACACCTTTAGTCGTTTGGCCGCCATAGTGGTCACACACACGGAGATCTCAAGAGGACGATTATATACGCAAATATAAAGTTTGGTATTGATAGCTTTAGTTGTTTGGCTGCTATCGTGGTCAGAAGGGAGGATAAAGAGGGGCAGATTGGGGGAAAGAAGAGAGGGAGATGTTTGCAAAAACCATTTTTCGGTATCAAGGGACTTCAAAACGTGGACATCTGCAAAAATCTAAAGAGGTCGAAAATGTTCATCATAGTACTTCCTTATATCATTATTTAGGAAAGCTGGTCAAAAATTTGTATCAGTTTTATTAATTGTTTTTTAGTGACATTTTCGACATCTAGCAACCAATTTTAAAAGGGCACATGTAATGAAATGCATAATCTTCTATTTTACCCTCCAAATTACAACAGGTTTTATAAAAACATACGATTTTTAAATATGTATATGTGTATAAGTACGAAATGTGTTCAAAAAAAGACCAAACTTTTGAAATAGCGGGCCAGCCGGCACATGTGTCTTCCTTTCAACATTATATCCATAGACCCAGTTCTCATCTCCTGTTATGATGTTCTTAAAGAGGTTTACATTGCAATTTGCAGGCTCAAACAGTTCCCAATTGATGTCAACACGGTTGTGTTTATGTTCGTCAGGTAACAAACTCGGTACGAATTTTGCATTGACACGACACATCTGAAGCTCTTCAGTAAAAATTTGCGGGCATAATTCTATATTGATGCTAACTTCGTTACCACCTTCTTGAACAGTTAAACGACGATTTTCACGAATCACGTCACACTCTCTGTCGACATTGTCGTTATCTGTTGATGTGAAATGTCATCAAGGTCTGAGATTCTCACCGACATTCTACCCTTCTCCAAATGCTTACACCACTCGTGCTCTGCTGAGCGCATTTGCCTCGTTGGTTGACCATTATTCGCCGAGCTACTGCTGCTGAAGTCAGCATGTGGTGCACAAGCTGTTCATAGGATTGTTGATAAATAGAAAGAGCTTGAAAGACAACACGTGTGTGTGTGTGTGAAATTTTGTTACAAACTTGGAAACATTTTTACAGAGACATTTCAATTGCAAGCATACGGTGAAGACAGTATGAGTCGAATGCAGAGCACGAGTGGTGTAAGCATTTGGAGAAGGGTAGAATGTCGGTGAGAATCTCAGACTTGGATGACATTTCACATCAACAGATAACGACAATGTCGACAGAGAGTGTGACGTGATTCGTGAAAATCGTCGTTTAACTGTTCAAGAAGGTGGTAACGAAGTTAGCATCAATATACAGTAGTGCTCACAAGGCTACGTTAATATAGAGAGAGGAGAATATAAGTGGGGGGTGTACATCAGACAGCGACGAACCTAAGAGGAATCAGTTGCATATAACCTGTGGGAGAGCGCAGAACAGGATGGAGTATTCATTAGCGGAAAAAGTACAAATCGTAAAGTGGTATCATCAAGGTCACTCGACTCTATCCATTAGAGGCCTTTTTAGAAATAATTTTGAAAATCGGCCTGTTCCTTGTATTGATACAATTCGCCGCTTTGCAAATAATTTTGATAAATTCGGATGTGTTTCACCTTCTAAACATAAGAAACCAAAAGAAAATGCGAACGAAGAACGGGACGTAATGATATGCGCTAGCGTTGAAAATAACTTTGCACAAACAACAACACAAATAAGTCGACAAGTGGGTGTGTCGCGTGCAACTGTGGGGAGGATTCTCAAAAAAAAGTAAATACCGCTGTTATCATATTAAAAAAACAAATGAAATATTTCCGCACGACAATCACGAGCGAATTCAGTTTTGCCTAAATATTATCGAGAAATCTGCACAAAATGAAGACTTTATATCAAATATATGCGGCTACGCTAGGCATACCCCACCCATATTCCCCATTCCGTATATTAACGTAGCAGTGTGCGCATTACTGTAGAATTATGCCCGCAAATTTTTACTGAAGAGCTTCAGATGTGTCGTGTCAATGCAAAATTTGTACCGAGTTTGTTACCTGACGAACATAAACACAACCGTGTTGACATCAATTGGGAACTGTTTGAGTCTGCAAATTGCAATGTAAACCTCTTTAAGAACATCATAACAGGAGATGAGAACTGGGTCTATGGATATAATGTTGAAAGGAAGACACACAATCTTCGCAGTGGATGAGGAAAGGGTCTTCCCGTCAAGAAAAGCATGTATGAGTCGACTGCTTATTGTAAACAAACAGTTCTACCAGAAAATTTCAGCGCGCTTGAAGGATGCTGTGCGCAAAACGCTTATATTGTGGAAAAACCAGACATGGATGATGCATCATGACAACGCGCCAGTTCAGACGTCGCTCCTCATCCGCAGTTATCTGGCAAAAAAATCAGACTGTTGTTGTTGTGGGTAAATGACCTATTCTCCGGACCTAGCCTCAGCAGAACCCTTTCTTCTTTCCCAAACTTAAAACCACTTTGAAAAGACGTCGTTCTCAAACTATAGAAGAGATATACGGCAATGCGACAAGGGATTTGCGCGCCATCCCAGAAAGTGCATTCCAGGAGCGGGAAAAACGTTGGGAACAATATATTGCCAGAAGGTGAGAGTACTTTGACGGTGACGATTCTTAAAATGTTGTTAAATGAGCAATACAGATTTTATAGCAAAAGTTCGTTTCTTAACACCCCTCGTATGCGAACAATTTTTTAATTAAACAAAATCTTCAGGCATGTTTGAAAATTACTCGAATAATCTACAATTGGTCCCATCCTTTCATTGGGAAACAGAAGACCTTGACCCAAATATTTCAGTTATCTCAAAAGTATAAGTATTCATAGCGTATTCTTATCAGATTAGTGATTGAGCTAGTTTAACATTTATATGAATACTATATATTAGATTAAATAAAAATATCCACAATATTTTTAATTGACAAATTAAATGTGCTTTCATCACATAATTTGAAATAGATCTGCAATTATGGGAATGCCACTTTCTCAATAATATATTTATGTACATAAATTATCAAAAGATCTTATAAAACGTATCTTCACGCTCCTATAATTCTCCGTCACTCGATATATTTGGAAGTTAATATAAGCAAGACGTTGGTGTTTCCCTTCTCCATTATTCGAAAAAATTTATTCAAATATGGTAATCAAAATGACAATATTTAACCGATGCAGGAGATACTTGTTGGAACTCCATATTAACAAATAACAAGACTGGGTTTGCGAGTTATATGTAACAAAAGCCATTCGACGAGCTATTTTTAACACGAGCGATTAACACGGCACAGCTAAAACCCAAAATTGACGAATTGGGCAGACACTTTTTTGAGAAGCTGGCCCATCTACGGTCCGAACGAAAGTGTCACGTGACGGGGACTACGATCCCATGTGCCTTAGGCTATTTTTCACGTATCCGAAGAGAGAACGTGGGCCCGAAAGGGATTTTTGAAAATTTTCGTACGTGCAGAATAAGACTGTGCATCAAAGCATTTTGCCATAAGGCCTACGTGTAGAATAATTTATTGTGGACTAGGTTCGATTTTAAAATGGCGGTGGGTCGGTACAGCTGCTAATGACACCTCAAAGTTCGAATAAGGTTAAGTTAAACGCACGAAAAATTCAATTTCAGGTTATAAATTATCAAAACCATCAATCAGTTTGAGTTTGCGATATGGCATTTGCCAGGAAACGCTAAAATTGGCGGAAAGCATATATAGCATATGGCAGTCGTGCAACACCATTGAGGAAAAATACTATAATACCACTTCTTTCTCAATGTGTAATACACATAATGACTAGAAATAATTTAATATGGTCGTCGATCGGCACAGATGACATTGACAATCAAATATCCGCGTTAGGTTGACTTTAATGTAATACACTAAATGTCAGAATTACACCTGACGTATGATTAACGTTGATTAATGTATGGAGTACGATAAATTACCGAATAAGAATATTCACGTTCATCGATCGGTTGTCAAATTGAAACGTCAGAAAGCCGACAAATAAAGAGATTGCGAAGGAAAAGTGCATTTTCAATTGAAATGTGGTACCTTGGTACCTTAAGTACAGTCAGGGCTTCCAGCGTAATATTTAATAAAAAATCTGATAAATCTGACTAAATGTGAAGAAAATCTGACTGAAATCTGACTAAAATCTCATTAATTGATTCGAATTTTAATGAGTATTTTGTGTGGAAATAATAAACACAAATTTTGATAAAAATACCATTTATTTAAATAGAACAAAAAATAAGAAACTCCATTCAAGTAACAAAAAATTAAAAAAATCTATACGTAACTAAATAAAAGATAATAAAAATTAAAAAAATATTTTTTTTTGAAATCATTTCTTGAATCTCTTCACATTATTGACGCATTTCTCCATCAACTTAGTTCTCTTAAGAACCAAGTTATTCTCCATTTCTTGAAGACGATCCATACCAGTCTTTTCTTTAGCTTTCATTTTCCGATAACCTTCTAGCATGGTTTGAGCAATTCTCACTTCTTGTAAATCGTTTCGATCAAGCGCTTCATTCAGTCTTTTGTTTGCTTCTTTGATTACTTCTTCTCCGGCCTTGCTTTGGTCCATTACCACTTTTCGTTTCAACTTCAATTCCGCTTCCAAAGTTTCAATACTCTTCTTCTCCGCAGATGTTTCCTTTTGGTATTGTCGTTCCCTTTCTAGTCGTTCTTGCTCCAATCGAGCTTCTTCCGCTTTTCTTTTGGCATTCTCCTTCTTATCATTCAAGTATGTTTGGTAACTATTATGGGCTAATCGAGCCATTTCCAACAATTCTTTGGTTATTGGTACCAAGTGTGGTTTATTTCCATACCTCCCAAGAGCTGACGCAACATTTAGGCGAGCATTAAGAGTTCGCAGTGACATCGCCGTTTTGTCTTCGCTCAAGATCAGTTTAGATTTTGAAAAACCTCGTTCAACTGCAGCATTTCCATGCGATAAAGACAAAGCTGCTTTGACCACTTTCGTTAAGTTTGGATACTTGAAAGAAATATCGGCCTGTTTTGTCATTTTAAAGATCCTATTCCAAAAATAGAACAGGAGATCTTTTTTGGGGACCTTTTCTTCCAATAATACATCAAAGTCTTCGATGGTTGTCAAAATCGTCCACTCGTTGGCCAACATTGAAGGATTCACATTAAGTGGCAATTTTTCCGCAATCCTTAAAATAGATTGTGACCCGTGTGATTGTACTAATGTGGGATTCAAACAGCGGCAATGTCTTAAAAATGAACCAGTTTTTAATGAGGACTTGGCTATGAGATGTTTTGCAGCTGCAATAAAATGTTGTTGTGCTCCCTTATAAAATATAACGCGATCTTTTTCATTAAAGTTTGCCTGATTCATAAAAGTCTTTGTCTCAAAGCCAATATCAATGGTTGTTAAAACTCGTAAGTTTGCCTGATTAAAAATTTCATCGAGGGGTGAATGAGTGATCTCGTGTGCTTTTGGTGTCTTACCTTCCAAACATACTTTGGAAATTAATAAAGTAACCAATGAGATAAGTTCATCATATAAAATGTGTATCAGTGGCTTGTCAGTTTGAAACAGCCTAGTAAATGATTGGAATATTGTTGCACTATGAATTAAAAAGTAAATTTTGGCTTTCAATGCTTTTTCAGATAGATGTTCCGTAAGAGATTTGTACCGTTTTGTTTTCAATAAATCCTTTCTTTTACCTGGGATAAATGTCAAAAAATATCTCCTTATGGCTGACCATTGCTGAATCACCCTTTCTGCTGCATCTTGCATCGAAAGCCATCGAGTCCTTACGTGTTTAATAATCTTTGACTGAGGCAACTGCAATTCCTCTTGGACTTTCCGAAAATCCTCTTCTCGTTGGGGCCACTGATGAAAAAAATAGAACAAATCAATGATAAAATCTTCAACTTCAATACCAAATTTATCAAGTCCTTTGAGAAAACTGTTGTGTACGATGTGAATGTCACAGGAACCTACAAAATAATTAATATTTAACTATAAAAAAAAAAGATAACACAGGCACCTAACTTACCAAGGTCAAGCAAACTTTTATTTCTTTCACTTTTCAATTCATCATTGAGCAGAGAGTAAACCTTTTTATTCACATTAGGTCCATCCATTGACAACATCAAAAGATTAGTTTTCACCAAGCCATTATCATCAATTACTTTTTTAATATGATTCAGAATTACCTCAGCAGTGGCCGTTCCAATGAAATAGGTTTGTAAATGCCTTGTAACAACGGCTTCCATTTCTTCACTATAAAATCGTACCGCAAACTGTAGCTCCTTCTTGGATTCAGCATTTGTTGTTTCATCAAATTCAATGGTGTAACCATATGCTTTACGAACGTCATCAAGCATTTGCGATTGAAAATATGGGCCACAAGCTTCAGTAATATAGTAAGATATTTTAGTGCGGCTTAAGGTGAATTTTGCAGAAGTCTCGCAAGGAAACATTTCATAAAACAATTCTGAAATGCCATCACAAGAAGAAACTGACATATCACACACAATGTTTTTAAATGTCCATAATAATTCAGCCTTGGTAACAGCATCTTTGACACAAAAAAGGCCCAGTGTTTTTGTGGGCACCAAATTATTGTTTTCCTCTTTTGGACATCCAGTAAGTCACAATTGTTTTTCTTCAAGTTTTGACCGGGCATTTTTAATGTGTTTGCTGGTTTTCGCATGCCGTTTAATTGCTTGAAATCCCGTACTATCAATGTTAAGAGAAGCGCAACACACAATGCAGAAAGCATTCTGCCCATGCCCATCCTCGTCTTTGAGCCACTGTCCATATTTGTACCCCAAATTATCAACTTGTTGCAGCCAAGCCTCGGAAACTTTGCAGCCTTTACCCATGGTGATCTCTACCATAAAGTTATAAAAATAGAATCCAGTTTGTTATACTGAATAAAAGCACAACTTACAGTATTTTCCCAATTGTCATCATTCGCAGTCCCATTCTTCAGCTCACATTGCCCACATCACAAAAAGCGCAGTGACAAAAAATAATAAAAAAAACTTAACCTATTCGCTGATCGAACGCGGTGATCGAATTAATTGCCGATCTGCAATACCGATAATGTATTGTAATGACAGCGGCGCGGAAAATTTAAAATTCAAATTTTAAAATAAATTTCAAATTTCAGATAATTATTGAAATTTCATCTGAATTTGATCTAGTGGCTGACAGAAATCCACAGAATCAAGTTATCAAGTTTATTTTAGTTCGTGATTTGAGAAAAATCTGACTTTTCAGACCATTTTCAAAGAAATCTGACAAAATCAGACAAGACTACAGAAATCTGACTAAATCTGATTATCTGACTTCACTGGAAGCCCTGAACTTACAGTATTTTCCCAATTGTCATCATTCGCAGTCCCATTCTTCAGCTTACATTGCCCACATCACAAAAAGCGCAGTGACAAAAAATAATAAAAAAAACTTAACCTATTCGCTGATCGAACGCGGTGATCGAATTAATTGCCGATCTGCAATACCGATAATGTATTGTAATGACAGCGGCGCGGAAAATTTAAAATTCAAATTTTAAAATAAATTTCAAATTTCAGATAATTATTGAAATTTCATCTGAATTTGATCTAGTGGCTGACAGAAATCCACAGAATCAAGTTATCAAGTTTATTTTAGTTCGTGATTTGAGAAAAATCTGACTTTTCAGACCATTTTCAAAGAAATCTGACAAAATCAGACAAGACTACAGAAATCTGACTAAATCTGATTATCTGACTTCCCTGGAAGCCCTGTACAGTGATAAATATAACGATTTTTCTATATTTTATTAAGATATATTAAATACAATGACAATCTATTCATTATAAATGTCATCGAAATGTCGTCACGATGACAGCTCGCGAGAGAATTTTAAGTACGGGCTATTTTTTGCTTAAAATTGGACGCAAAAAAAGTCAGGCAACTACCAATTTCACACAACGAAGAACTTGAAGCAAGATACACACGAATTATACAAAACCTAAATGTCAACAGTATGTTGGAAACATATCAGTATTCAAGATATAATTATATAAATTTAAGCCATTTTACGAATGGGATCATTTAATAACATTTCTCATCGATACATATATTAAACGGCTTGCATACATATCGATCACCTTTCTACATACAAATAATAGGCTGGGTTTTCTTTATTTGTCAGATGTGTCCGAAACACTTCGAAATAAAATAAATACATCAAATAAAATTCCCATAAGCATTTATGTAATTTCGTTTACCAATTTTTTCAGTTATAAAAGCAAGCATTTAAAGTATGCAACTGCTGGTTGGCACCAACTAATCAGAAGTACATTTTCGGTTAAATGGTACGACACAGTGTTTAGCATAAACCGTTTAGGAGCAGCAAGATTTTCGATTGCGTATATTATTAAAGCGTAATATGAAAATTAATTAATTCTCTCAATGACCTGTAAGTTTAAAACATGTTTTGTTAAAGTTCATCATGTTATGTTGTTAATTTCATACGACAATTTGGTTAAGCGCTGTCACTCTGACATTTCATTCTCGCAAGTTATTGTGAACGAATACACTTCAACTGCTGTCACGATGACAGATGGAATGACAATAACTTACTTAATTAAGCATATTAACGTCAGTTTGACTTTTCTTCATTGTCGAATAAATATCATCGAAATGTTATCACTATGACAGTCTTAGGCTAAATCATTGAGGAAAAATACTATGGAGACGCTGCAAAGCATCTTTGCTGTACTCCTAAAACGGGAGCATTGGACGGGGCTAAGTGTGGAATCAATATGGCTGCCTCACCTAGTCTGGACTACTCAAAATTATAATGTCATCCCACACCTGTCAGGCCTACACTATCTTATGAAATGTTATTCCAGACGAATTCTTAGAGTAGAGCACAATTCAGCTTATATTCGTTTATGTGCTAATATAATACTTTGTTTGCACTGTACTATACTTTAATTATTGTTTTGTCCTGTAAATGGATTCTGTCTGTTGGACAATAAAGTTTATTATTATTATCTCAAATTTTGATTAAACTAATCACAATATTTTATTTGCTCCCCCATACCTCAAAGTAATAACTTGTGGCCATATACCTTATTTATTTATTTATTTATTGTGCCACATGACAATCCTTAATAGAAATATTTATTAACGACCAAGTTATCCTGAAGGTTTGTTTGGTCTTCCACAACAGCCAAGATACAAAATACCTACTACCTACTACCTTAAGTGACACTGTCTGTTACTTAAAACGATTTATGATTCTGTTAAAAAAATATTAACTTTCAAATTATATTGCGTTCCATTTTATTATAGAGTATTCTTGAACATACAATTCTATGGAATATTTCCAATCTCCTTCCTTATTCCGTTGGCTTTTAAGAAATTAGGTTTTCTCTGAAAGAAAACGATATCGTTAAATAGTAGCTTTTGAATATAAATGCCTCTGTAGTTTGACAAATTCATAAGTACATACTTATAACCACACTTATAACAATTACAAATTTAACTCAGCAATTACATCAAATTTAGTAACTTCCTTAAAAAGTCAACTTCACACTGAAAAGTGGAAGTACTCGTAGATATTGATGTCAAGCCTGTGAAAAATAAATATAAATAAGATTATGTCAATCATTTTCGATAGCATGTAATTTTCTATATCAAGTATTGCTATATTATGTTAAGATATGGGTTATTATTATTATTACTGTAGTTAATTATTATAATAATATTAAATATGTAAATATGTAACGCCACTGGCAAATGATTAAATTATCTATCTATTTATTTGTTTATATCCATTAATTTATGTGGAGATCGTATATTATGTACGAATTGCTTAATGACACACAAATGTACCTTAGGTCTGTCGAAACGATAAACAAAGATGCGTTCGTTTTAATTTTATCGTTC
Organism: Amphimallon solstitiale; assembly: GCA_963170755.1. Classification (NCBI taxonomy): domain Eukaryota; kingdom Metazoa; phylum Arthropoda; class Insecta; order Coleoptera; family Scarabaeidae; genus Amphimallon; species Amphimallon solstitiale. Next base: position 112,266,751 of record OY720681.1, on the reverse strand, counting down.
ATGATCTATTGGTACGTAACTTTCTGGGTTGGCAGGAGCATTGGAACGCAATGGGTAACCGCCGGCCTGCACCTGAGAATAAATGATATTATTCTACATATTCTTGTAATGAAGGAAAAAAAAACAGTGTGATCGACCGTTCTGGCCAGCGCACACGTGAAACCCGTTTGCTGACTTCTTCTGTCTCCTTATTCACTCGTTGTTCTTCGCCTCTGCCTGTCCCAGAGCCCCAACACTTACGAGAGAGAACACAGATTCTCCGTAAATGTATTACAGGAATTCCTAAATTTTCATTAAAAATTTTGTGATTAATTTCTTACTCAATATATATTACTTATATGAGTTTATTACTAGAAAAATATTAAATATACATAATTAAGAATTATTTGAATATTCAATAATTATACGTGCATCTTTTCATCACAGTAATAGCACTTTATTATAAGAAAACTTATTCGTTTTAAACTTACTAAATCTTCTTGCACATTAGAAGTGATAGCAAACAAAAATGAAAAAAATATTTTTCCCCTTGCAATTACTTATTTTGGGATGATAGATATATCATTTTTAATAGCAATTTATTAAGACTGTTTTACCTTACTTTAATATCTTAGATGTCTTCTTTCTATTTTTGAGTTTTGATTTATTAAATTATTTGTTTCTGTCGAACACTGAGTGACCTTTGTTATGGTTTAATGACAGATAAATAGATAAGTGTATCATGGGTGATATTTTACAACAAAATATTATATTAAAAATGAGGTGTGGGCACCACAGGACTTTCTTATACGTATGAGCGTTTCAAATTATACAAAATTGTTTTGAATAGTTTTATCTTCTTAGAAAAATAAGCCAAATTTTAAGAATTTTTAAATACAAATTATTGAAAATCGTATTCTAAGTACTTCTATTCTTTTAATAAATCTTTATAGAATGCATATTTTGCAAGATATTCGAAAATAGTGCTACTCGCCAAGAGTAAAAATGTTACTTCCGGTCCGAATTTTGAAATTTCATGTATACAAGAATATACCATGTAAATTAAAATGTACAATTCCACGTACAATTTTTAGCTACTTATACTTGTGAATTTTAATCACTCTCAAATATATCACAATAATATGTATTTAAAATATGTAGAAAAGAAAATTCTGCTTTTCAAGAGTTATTTGTACAGCAGATATTCAAGGACTTAATACATTGGGCACTTTTACTTTTGGGGCTAATCACATTCAAAGGTTAATCAAGTCCCATACATTACCGCGTTTAATGTTGTCAGAAGTACTTCTCGTAAATACTTAAGATTTATAATTGTGTCAAAAAATTTGTCCATTACGAGCAAACATCGTAAATCTAGGGATCCCATGGGTGATTTTTTTATACGAGTCACACGCAACACAGTTATAAATTCTTACATGTCCAGAGTACGTTTTTACACTATTAAAATTAATAAACTGTTTCACAGAAATATTCCCGACAAACTATATTATATTTAGACTGATTTATTCTGAAGAAAATTGGGGTAATATTTAATCTAATCTTCCTTGGCAATACAAGTTACCTTCTTTTCTATTTTTTCTGTTTTTAATGTTTATGACAACTCTACTAAATTGTGTTACATAAGTAATTTACGGCTTTAGACAACAACAGGCTAGACATTTTTTATGATACAATTTTGGACTAAAATGCTGCTATAAGTTTTGCTTCAAAAAGGCTGCTATAAATTTTTGAAGTTTTTGAAGTTGCTGCTAACAATTTAGCACGAATTGTTTTCTCGATCTTGGGATTACGAAATTTTGCACCTAACTGCTGCTATACATTGTTGTCAGAATATTTTGCACTTAGCTTTCGACAAAATTATTCCTAATAGGTAATGCTTATACGAACTCTTTTCTATAGATTGTTACAATAAACATATGCACTAAAATGACGTTAGAATTTTTATGCTATAAGGTTTTGCACATAATTATTCCTCGAAAATTTTGCACTAAATGATGCTATAATTTTTATTGTTTTAAAGTTTTGTACAAAATTATTGCAAAAAATATGTACGCAAAAGGTTTTCTCTAGATTGTTACTAAAAATGTTTGCACTAAAATGATGCTATAATTTTCTGCTATAACGAATTGCACAAAATTGTTCCAAGACATGATTGCATGAAATGTTTTCTCGCAATTCAAATATTTAAAAGGATACATAATATATTTTTTATTGTTCTAAAGTTTTGCACAAACTTATTCTTAGAAATATTTACACAAACTATTTTCTCTAGATTATTACGACAAACTTGTGCACTAAAATGATGCTACAATTTGTTTATATAAAATTTTGCGCTAAATTATTCCTAAATATTTTTGCACTAAATGCTTTCTCGCAATTCAAATTTTTGCACTGAAATGATGCTATATTTGTTCGCTATAAAGTGTTGCACTAAAATGATATTATATTTTTCTGTTATAAAGATTTGCTTGTACAAAATTATTCCATAGAAATGCTAACACAAACGGTTTTCTCTAGATTGCTGTTACATCTTTCTGCTCTAAAATGATGCTATATATTGTTTGCTTTAAAGTTTTGCTCAAAATCGTTGCATTAATTGTTTGCGCAATAGTTTTCTCGAAATTCATGCTAAAAGGTATTGCTGTCAATTTCTTATTATTCGGAAAATGCAATAGAAAACTTATCTATAAATAAATTCATTATAAACGGCTTTTCATCTTAAGCGGTATTCATACTAGGGATGCATAATATTATTTTTTTCTACTCCCATACTTTAATTGTATTATTAGATATGATGAACCTGTACTTTAATGATGTCTATTAAGATACAAGTTTATATCCAATAGGAATACAGATTTTTCATTAAGATACAAGTTTATATAGCAATGCGACATTCCAATATTTCATCAATATTCAATATGGCCACTTCATATCTGACAGATATAAAAATTAATTAAATTTGACAGTTCTCTGCAATTTACTAGTAAGTAAAATAAAATGCAAAAGGAAAATCCCTTACCACAAAAAATATATATCAAAAAATCTAAATACGTATTTCGGCAACTAAGTTGCCATCTTCAGTAGATATCTGTATAAAACAAAAAAGAGTGTTAAACGTGGTATTTTTGGCTAAGGTGTAACCTTAGAAGATATGCTCTTCACCAAATCACCAGTGGGATAACACTTCAGTGTGTTATCCCACTGGTGATTTGGTGAAGAGCATATCTTCTAAGGTTACACCTTAGCCAAAAATACCACGTTTAACACTCTTTTTTGTTTTATACAGATATCTACTGAAGATGGCAACTTAGTTGCCGAAATACGTATTTAGATTTTTTGATATATATTTTTTGTGGTAAGGGATTTTCCTTTTGCATTTTATTTCACATTTTTAGCCACAGTCTCCACCCATTATTGGATTACTAGTAAGTAGTTAAAATTTGTGTTTTTGAAAATATAAACGGTAAAAATGAGGGATAATGACAGTGAAATGTAAAATTTAACTTCACCAGAAACTATGGAACAAGCCTTAGTAGCCCCGAACAATTTATTACCAGCTAAATTCGCAAAGATGTACGGAAAATTTTACGCTCAATTTATGAAATGGAATGTTCAAAAAATAATGTTTTATTTGGGGTCATAGAAAAAATAGTGTATGCAACTCGCATTTAATGGCTATTAAGACACTCGTATTCATTTCGTTATTTTCATTTTCGTGTCTTAATAGTCATCATTAAATGCTCATTGCATAATATACTATTTCTAGATTTAAAGTACTAGAATAATATTTTAAAAGTTCGACAGAATACTTCTATTATATTGCACGACCTAATTTTTTATTTTCTTGTATTACTTTATCACTATTATTTCAATTTTCATTCTGTAAGTATCTGGTTGAAATGCAAAAAAATGAAATTTATCTTCATAATATACGAAATACTTAAGATCTATTAAGAAGAAAGTAGTTCATACAGTACTTTGATACAGAATATGTGATTGGTTTTTATTCATGTTTTACTTTGATTTGTTAGTTAAAAAACATACATTTTCAGGTTTATTTTAATTATTCGAGGAACGTATAGAGACAGCAAAATTAAAACATTCGCAGCAGCACTTGATATTGATTGAATTCGTTCGTAACTCCGTCTTTCTCTTCGTGAAATGTGTATGTGCTTGTGGTAGATGCATTGGGAAGTAAGTCAATCGTAGGAGAGGTGGAACTTAAAAAGCGGGTCAAAGAGAAATGCTTATGCTATCTAATTGAGTCTGCTACTCTTTCTAATTGTGAGTTTAAATCAGATCCACCCGAGTATTTATTTTGCGAAACAAAATAATCCATGAGAAATGGAAAACATTCTGTTTCTTTCTTTTTGGTTGCAATATTGGTGTATTTTACCGATGCATATACAAGATATAATATTAGTATTCGTAAGACAAAATGTATAGATTTATGATGACGTATAAGAAGTGTATCGAAAAATGTGATAAAAATTAATAAAAAGATTTTTTTTTAATTCGAAAATTTACAAATTGCATATGAATCCGATACAGGTGAAATACCAAATTTGCAAAAATAAATTTTTACCAATAACTCGAAAACCAAAGATGATGGCCAATTTTGATTTTCACCATTAAGAGTCGTCGCTAGTGAATCGCAAATGTAATATTGGTTGCAAAGCACATAATTAAAAGAGCCATGGATGTCCGAGTACCTATTACATATAGGGAATATATAATAAATATTTTAAATTATAACTCAATATCTAAGCGAATAAAAATTGATTTATGATCAAATATTTACACATTTGTAACCGTGGGAATGATATTTACCAGAATAGCATTCACTGTAATGTGGGTTGCCTAATTTTAATTTATTTTATATACATTTAAAACAAAGTAACGACGAAAAATAAGTGCAGAGCGGGGTAGTTTTTTATTCAATTTTTAACGTGAACTAAAGCAAACAAATCTACTGCAGAGGATTTTTGAGAAAACTTGTTTTAAATATTTTCTTTAATCAGACAATTTTTTTCTAAGTTTGATTATTCAGCGGGGTAGATTACTAAATTCTTCATAAGTTGACGATGAAAGGTTTTCTCCAAATTTAAAATCAACAAAAATATCTTGCATCAAAAATGTGCGATTTTTCAACTATTCACAGATCCACTATCGAGTAGCCTTAAATTTTTCTCAAAAAAAGAAAGCAAATGCGGAGAATGGAAGGTCAATTTTGCCCTCTGTCTTATAATTATCGAAAGTATCGAAATATTTCCACCCTGTAAATAAATTAACTAATTAAAAAATAACAAATACTTTAAACGATAATTATTTAAAAAAAAACTGTTCCTTGTTTACATTGAAGTAGAAACTCAATTAACAATATTAATTTAGAAAATTAGAGTATAAATATATATAAAATAATTATGTTTATTTATGCCGTTGACTGTTTTTCCTTATATGATTGCGTAATTTTCAAAAATAATAAATAATTTTAAATATTAAGTAACTTTAGTAAAAAAAGAAATTTACTCGAATTTGTACATAATTTGGAATTCATACATTCCTGAACTTTCTTCCCGTGTATTCGTCTGTAAAATAAAGATAGCTAGCAAATTCCAATGAAAAGAACAATGTTAAATAGGAGTTTCTATATTTCAAAAAACAAAAAAATACAAACAAAATCGAACCCAACATTCTAAAATTATTGATATAAATATATTAATACAACAGGGAAAAGAAAGTTTTCCATTGATAAATTATTTAAGATCTTATTGATTTTTCGTTGACTTATATGAGGTCCCTAACATTGTGAGACCCCTAAATTCCTGATCAAATAGAAAAAAAGGATTTTATTGCTTTTTTTAGAAAATACGTTATGAACACGTAGTATATCCCTACAGGCTGTTAAAATCCCGGAAAGTCCGGAATTTACTACAATATACGAAGGACAAGCTGAAATTATTGAGAATTAAAAACAAGGTTAATATTTTCTAGGATTTAATTTTAAATATGCTCAAAGTAATTTCCTTCAGCACTGATACATTGATCATTCTTTCTTTACGCTGTTTGAAAGCTCCCAACCAATCTTCTTTCGGAATACCTTGAAAATAAGCGTGAACTGCGGTATCAATCTCTTCTTCCGACGAAAACCTTCTTTTGGGCTTAAACGCAATTTGCGTTTAAGCCCAAATGGAAAAAATTCACAAAGTCTACTCATGATGACGACCATATCCGTGTGTACCGTCCACCCAATTCACGATAAAAAGAAAGATATGTATCTTCACGGAACAAATCTAGACGATGTGCCGTTGGCATGGATATGTGCGTATGGTCCAGGTATAGCGTGGTGTGTTGGTAGTGCTTTATCGGGAAGTTTATCTTGATATACTGCAAAACGTTACGCTTCCTTCAGTAGACCAAATATTTCCCAACAATAACTTCATCTTCCAACAAGATAACTGCCCCGATCATACAGCTAGGATTATAATGCAGTGGCTTGGTATGAATAATATATTCGCCTTCGTGCAGTCCTGATCTAAACCCGATAAGGAAGGTTTGCGGTTTAATAGTTAAAGAAAAAATTAAACGAAACATCCTACCTCATAGCCTGGATGAAATTATTGGAGGGACGTTATTTCATCAATGCCTGCAGGGTTAAATCAGGTTTTAGAAGCTAATGGAGCAATGAAACATTTAATAGTTAAAAAAATGTTAAAATGAAACATCCTACCTCATAACGACAATGAATTGTGGACGGTTACCGAAAACACTTGGGAGGAATTGAGCCTGGATGAAAATTATTGGAGAGACCATATTTCATCAATGCCTGCAGGGTTAAATCAGCTTTTAGATGCTAATGTAGCAATGACAAAATATTAATCGTTATCTACATTTCATTATACTTAAAATATATTAAATCAAAATTATTGGTTGTTGTGTTTTATTTATCTAATAATGATTTTATAAATTGGTTTCAATAAACAATAAGTAATAAATAAGTTTACTCGTTTTCAAATAAAATAGTGACAATTTCACTCTATCAATTTATAACCTATTTGCAAATATAATTGATTTTTCAAGTGTAGTCGATTTTTCTGAACGCCAGTGTATAAACTGCATTTGAAGCATCGGATGTTTTGGAATGACTACAGTGTGACAGTGAATTGGAGAAAAACAATTAATTCGAAAATGATGAAGAATGTTAGGAGGCGATCGAAAAAATTTGAACCCTTGAATAAAGTTTCACTAGATAGCACCATAAACGCTTGTATTACCTTAGTGGGCAAAACAGAATGATATTCATATTGAGGATATTATGGTCATAAAGAGAATACGAGAAAAAACCATAACGTAAACAATATAAAACATCCAGAGAAACACAAGAATTTCTGACTTCTTTGGGCAAAAAATACTTTTTGAATGATTTTTTTATTTGTTGCTATTTTTACTTTCTTATACGTAGTATAAGGAAGTATTGTGATGATGAAAATTTTCGACCTCGAGATTTTTGCAGATGTCCATTGTGAGGTTCCCTGATTCCGAAAAAGTGGTTTTAAAAACATGTCTGTGTGTGTGTGTGTGTGTGGCCACGATAGCGGTCAAACCGCTACAGGTATCAATTCCAAATTTTGTATTTGTGAATATAATCCCCTTCTTGAGAACTGATTAGATTTTCAGTAAAATCGGCAGACCGGAAGTAGTACTTTACTTCAGTGAAAGAATTAAATTTTGCCAATTAAATTTGAGAAGAATTTTATTAAAAAAGTTTTTCGAAATTTCTACCGGAAGTAGGTCTATTACAGTTTTTTGCGAGTATTTTGCAAGTCATACCTTTTAGACAAGTACGTTAGGAGTATAAAAGTATTTAGAATTTAATTTTCGATACCTTTTGTATATATATTTTTTTTAAATTCAGACCGGAAGTACCAATTTTACTCTTATCGAATAGCGACTTTTTGCAAATATGTCGTAAATTATGCATCCTATATATATTTATCAAGAGTACAAAAGTATTTATTGCTAGATTTGCAATATTTTTTGTATACCGGGTGTCCAGTTTAAAATGCAGTACATGGGGATATTGGAAACCGTTGGAGATACAACGTCGGTTAAATGGGAGAAAAGTTGCGTATTCATTTGTCCATGAATAATCCGACATCAGATTTTGAAATTTTTGTTTCATTGGGCAGATACAGGGTGAAAAAGAAAAAAATGCATTTTTGAGAATCTTCCATATTTTGTTTCCTAGAAGAGATAAATTTACAAAAGTTGTAAGCTAGGGCTAACAAGTCATGAGGATTTTAAAAATGATTAAAAAAGAAATCTAGGTCTACTAGATTTTGCGTGACAATAATCAACTTTTGTTTTTCTTATGGCAGCCATATTGGATTTTGACATTTTTAATATCTTCAAAAAAAATGCTATTCAATGATGTATAACATGTTTATGTTCAAGATACTAAAAACATGAAAAATAGAGAAAGTAAGATTTTAACATAGTAGGCCGTGATAATAAATGTGACATTTGTATTAAACAACTCTAAAAGCTGTGAAGTTTATTCTGAACTGTCAGTAATCTTATTGTTAATCTCATTGTATTGTTATAAGTATCTGTACTGTGCAAACCTAAGATGGATCGTTTTACAAATAGTGACAAATATCAAATGCTGGAGTATTTTATTTTGTGTGGAAGAAATGATGAATTGGCTGCAGAAATGTATTTCGATCGATACCCTGAAAGACGGCAGCCAGAAAAAAGCATTTTTCGCCGATTGCGTGATAATTTGATAATGCATGGAAGTTTTGTCAAACCCAAAAAAAGGCAAAGCAATGAAAATAATGAAAATATTGTTCTTCAAGCAGTAGTTGAAAATCCCCGTACGTCTTTACGGGTAATTGAAAGTACACTTGGATTTTCATTATGTTTTTCGATGAACCAATGACAGAATTGTGCTCTCCGTATTTCATCACCATTTTGAAGCCCTTGACTGGCTCTTTCATGATAAGGTTTGAATTTGGCACGCTTTGAAATGGTACCAGCTGTTGACCTAGCGACGCCAAGTGTATTTTCAATTACCCGTAAAGACGTACGGGGATTTTCAACTACTGCTTGAAGAACAATATTTTCATTATTTTCATTGTTTTGCCTTTTTTGGGGTTTGACAACACTTCCATGCATTATCAAATTATCACGCAATCGGCGAAAAATGCTTTTTTCTGGCTGCCGTCTTTCAGGGTATCTATCGAAATACATTTCTGCAGCCAATTCATCATTTCTTCCACACAAAATGAAACACTCCAGCATTTGATATTTGTCACTATTTGTAAAACGATCCATCTTAGGTTTGCACAGTACAGATACTTATAACAATACAATGAGATTAACAATAAGATTACTGACAGTTCAGAATAAACTTCACAGCTTTTAGAGTTCTTTAATACAAATGTCACATTTATTATCACGGCCTACTATGTTAAAATCTTACTTTCTCTATTTTTTATGTTTTCACTATCTTGAACATAAACATGTTATACATCATTGAATAGCATTTTTTTTGAAGATATTAAAAATGTCAAAATCCAATATAGCTGCCATAAGAAAAACAAAAGTAGATTATTGTCACGCAAAATCTAGTAGACCTAGATTTTTTTTTTAATCATTTTTAAAATCCTCATGACTTGTTATCCCTAGCTTACAACTTTTGTAAATTTATCTCTTCTAGGAAACAAAATATGGAAGATTTTCAAAAATGCATTTTTTTCTTTTTCACCCTGTATCTGCCCAATGAAACAAAAATTTCAAAATCTGATGTCGGATTATTCATGGACAAATGAATACGCAACTTTTCTCCCATTTAACCGACGTTGTACCTCCAACGGTTTCCAATATCCCCATGTACTGCATTTTAAACTGGACAGGGTGTATATGAAATTTCAAAATTCGGACCGGAAGTAACACTTTTGGATATAGTAAAATATGAACTTAGCAGTATGGACTGGACTGACGTTCTGTCCTCGAATGATGTAAACTCTTCCTATGCCAACTTCATAAGAACGTTAACGCTCTCAATAGAAAGAAATACATATAAAAAAAAGGTTAGAACCGGGAACGCTCCTAAAAATGCGTGGATGACTGATCACATTAGGATGCTATGTCGCATCAAGAGACAACTATACGAAGCGGTCTTATCCAATAAACTTGAAAAAGATATCTACAAAAACTTTTGCAGTAATCTCAAAAAAGAAATTGACAATTCGAGAAGGAAAACCTATGCTAATTGTATAGTAAATTCAAGTAACCCTATAAGGAAAACTTGGGAAATCATAAATCAAATCCAAGGAAAAGCGAACAACAAACTTTTTGAGATAGATGCCTTGCGGCACAACAGAAGGACCGACATTCAGGTGCTGACAGATATGAATGAATATTTTATAAATACTGTGGACAATAAAGTAACAAGAGCGCGTGTCCAACACAACAAGAAACTCAATATGACTTTTGCTTTACATTTAACGGAACATGATGAGGTTGTAAATACAATAAAGAGTCTCAATAATGGTACTGCGACGGGATTGGATGAAGTTCCAATTTCTGTATTGAAATACTGCGCGGAAGAACTAGCACCTCCTCATGTGCATCTAATAAATACTTCTTTTCAGAGTGGAGTATTCCCCGATGACTTAAAGCACTCCGATATTAGGCCTATATACAAAAAGGGCGATAAATCGAAGTTCGAAAACTATCGACCCATAGCCCTACTATCAAACATCTCAAAAATTTTTGAAAAAATAATCTTGACAAGAATCGTAAAGTTTTTGGACAAAAACAATTTATTAAACACGACCCAGAATGGTTATGTGAGGGGATGATCAACAACAAGAGCTATGTTCCAATTCCTAATGGAAATATACGATGGTATTAATAATCAAGAAAGCGTAATTTGTACTCTAATAGACCTATCTAGGGCTTTAGATACAGTTCATCATGGAGTCCTCTTGGAAAAACTGGAATTGGTTGGCTTCAGAGGAGTGGCGCGAGAGTGGATTGGGTCCTATCTGGCGGGAAGGAAACAATGTGTAGCAACATATGATAATACGGGGAAGGAAATACGCTCGGAGTGGCGCAGGGTTTCCTTTGGGGTTCCGCAAGGTTCTATCCTGGGACCATTGCTGTTTATACTCTATGTCAACGATTTCCCGGACGTTGTGGACAGCTTGGCTGTTATGTATGCCGACGACACCTCCATTGTGACTCGGGCAGCTGGTGAGAAAGATTGTATCAATAAATTAAAAACACAACTTGGAAATATGGAGGAGTGGTTCTCCAGTCGTAATTTAAAACTTAACATACACAAGACCAGTTTCATAAAATTCACCAACTTTGAAGAACCTTGGCAAACGTCACACAATGGAAATATGCTTACTTCTGTAGAGAGTGCACCTTTCCTGGGATGGTCCATAGACTCTCATTTGTCTTGGCGTCAGCATGTGGATTATCTAGCTGGTAGACTAAGCAGCTCGTGCTATGCTTTGAAAATGGTGGCAAAAAACGTTGGTGTTGGCACCGCGATGACTGTTTACTACTCTAATGTGTACTCCAGACTTAAATACGGCGTGATATTCTGGGGTAACTCGGTGGACTCGGATAGACTTTTTAGACTTTAGAAGGCCTGCATAAGATCGGTTTTTGGTGTGTGTCCAGGTGACTCCTGTGTCAACATTTTCAAGTCAAACAATATACTGACATTGCCATCTGTGTTTGTGTTAGAATGTGCACTGTTTGTGAAGCAGAACTATCTCGAATTTTTCAAAAAATATGAATTATCACACTGCCATAATACAAGAGGAAACTCTCATAAGTTTTTGTCACAACCGCGAACGCACTTGACAAAAATTCAGAAAAATGTTCTGCATCAGTGCATGAAGATTTATAATCATCTTCCAGCCAAGATTAGAGAACTGCCACAAAAATGATTTAAAAGTACACTTAAAAATATTTTAATTGTAAGAACCTTGTACAAGATCGAGGACTTTTTTAAAGAGCCTGTAAAATTTAAAATTTGAATGTGTTGTCTAAAGTCTGCTTTTACTTTTACTTTTATATACTTGTTTATATACTTATATATTGTTTTTTTTAACTTTATGTGTATGACGTATTCTACGCTCTATTGCAACATAGAATAAAGTATATTATTATTATTATTTACTCTTAGGGAGTAGCACTTTTTTTCGAATATCTTGCAAGTATGCATTCTATAGAGATTTATTAAGAGAATGGAAATACTTAGAATAGGTAGGTAGTCATACGTATAAAAAAGTCGTGTGGTGGCCACACCTCATTTTTAATTAGTATTACTATATTTTATATATTTATTTTGTTAATTATCAACGTTTATTACGAATTAGAACCTTCGTTAACGTGACAAAAATCGATAATGTGAACAACGATTCTTTTATTCGTTTCAAGCTATTGAGTCTTCCGTAACACTTTTTTTTTACTAGATTGTCAGATTTGTAAATATTCTGAACTCATGAGTCGCGATAAAGCCAATCATATTGAATCATGCGCTGAAAGGACTAATATTAAATCAAACTTATAGATCGCATTTTATGCCGGTGAGTGTATAAATATATAAAAGATAATTCACAAAATATACTATACATGACTTTAATAATACTATAGGTATACAGATAATTTAAAGGTGGTAAATACCAACCAACAGTGAAGCCTAATCATTTCGAAATAAAATATAGGGCATCGTTTAAAAAAAGGTCCTCATTTTCGACAATTTTCCCGAAATAATCGCCATGCGATACATAATTTTCAGCTCCATTACATAAAATACGTGAGGTGTGCGGATTTCGCACAATACTTGGTACCGAGCGCGCGCGCGTACCGCTCGATATTTTGTTCGAGCAGAGAACCGCCAACTAAATGGCTTTAAAGGGGAACTGCCGCTCGGGCAAAATCAATCCCGAACGGAGAGAGAGCGTGCTCAGAAGGAACACACAATTGAATTTCAACGCTGGCCACGTGCGTGCGTCAAACACGATGACGACGACGACTACGATGGAAAGAGAGACCTCGGAAACGGCGTCCTCGTCGTCGCCACCACCTCCACCGCCTCACCGATGGATGTCGTCGCCGTAGTTCGGAAAAAAAAGAAAGAAGAAGGGAAGAAAGGGGGGGGGTCGAGGGCGACATGAAAAAAGAAAGTTGGTCGAGAGAAGAACATCACCGAAATATATAGTCGGAAAGTGAGCTATAGATTTTATTCCGCGCGGCCACCGGTTGGGATAATTATAAATTCAGATATCGCAATGCCAGAAGTTCTTTCTTTGGCGACCGATAATATTTGGGACCGGGGGTAGGAAGTTCAAATTATTCAGAAAAGAAAAAGCACGAGAAAGAAGATGAGCACACCACCATCCAATTTTGAATTTATGAAAGTTTATTTTAACGCTTAAACTTTTCGATATACTCCATCACGCCGCCATATATATACATATACATATATACAGTTAAATAAATTGTAGTTATCAATATGTATATGCGCTTCGAACACTTTCATCGCAAAATAAACAAATTATTATTGAACTTCTATCAATATTTAGCTGCTTCTTCGACACAAATAAAGCCAATGCTAAAAATGTGGAAGAAATACCGTGCCTTCAAATACTTTCCTCATTAGAGACGGCCATCCTTTTTTTAATGGTTGGTGCATAATTTTGATAGTTTGGATATGTCATGTAAATAATAATAGGCGTCTATAATTTGAATTTAAGTACGACAACTGTCAGAATTTGAAGTTTTCAAAAGTTTAGCATGTACACCAACATTGATTACTTAAAAAACTTAGAAAACAGCCTACTCTAATGAGGAAAGTATTTGAAGGCACGGTATATGTACTTCAAATAATAAATTTTGTTCACAATACCATCGATGTGGTGGCTTTACATATGTAATAGTTTATAAAAAAATAATTTTCCATTGATATATTATTTGTGTTATTTTCATCGTTGAGATTCTGACCAACCGACGTTTCGGCAAACATTACGTCTGTCGTCTTCAGACTACTTTTTGGCAAAAATAAAACTAAATTGTGTTTTTAAAAAAGGAATTCGAGTAAAACACGTATGACAGTTATTAGTGCCGTTATACTTTTGGTTTTTACAAAAATAAGTTGGTCAATGCCAATGCAGTTTGATTTTAACTTATAACATCATAGGTTAACCAAGTGTAACTCTTTACAACCAATATCTTGGATATGATCTTGCGCCGATAAAAAAAATGGTTAGAAACATATGGATTTAAATACATGACACATTTTTTGTCTAAAAGTAAAATTTTTCAAATGGAACACTTGTATATCGGTGCATTTTTGAATTGTTTACTAAATTTCTCACCAGAAACATGTAACAAAAATGTGTCATTTATGTAATTTTAAATCAGTTTTCTGCACATGCAATTAGTAATTCAAAACAAAGGCTATCAAAACATTCGACAGATGGGGCTGAAATCTCTTTATTAACAAATTCTATATTTAGTTTTATGTTGGTTCAGTGACAAAACAGAAAATCACTAAAATCTGCACACGCTGTGGTCAAGCTATAAATTTTATATTTATAAACATAAATGATGTATACGTACCTACACAATATGTTTGCGCGGTCAACAAAACTGTTTTAGTAATATGCTGCCGTTCCATAGACGGCGCTGTTTTTCTTTTTAGTTGGTTGAATTGAATTTTTACATATAAACATCATTTCTCTTCGAATTTCGATATTTTCCGGTCACCACAACTATCCTGTAATCGCATTAACAACCTCTTTTGTCCACTCTTTCTTATACAAGGACCTAAATCAAACTAATCGCGCCACCTACCGGAAAGGGCAGAACAACGTCTGCAGAGCCAGCTAGTAATTTTATAGAATACTAAATTTTTTAGAAAATTGGTAAAAGTCGAGAACTTTAAATTTTTGATTAAACTATCTTACTACTTCTTGACCAAGAATTATACGAGGAATATAAAAATGAAATAATAGACAAAGTGTTCCATTTAAAAAACTATATTTATGCAAAATAAATTTAAAAAATACTCCGAATGAGTGGCTATCATATTATATTGCTTTCTGTAAATTCTACAGCAAAATCAAAAAAAAAACTGTTTCTGTCATTTGTTTTGATTAGTAAGGCAAAACTTATATAACAGATAATGTAGGTATTGAATAAAGTGTAATTAACACTATTAAGAATTTCAGATGATCTACAGAAGACCATCACATGATTTGATAGAGATATTACCTAACTTGTTTCATAAATAAAAACACGAAACATCAAGGGATCCTCCTATAAAGTCGTTATTCTCTGGTTTTAACATAAAAGTGGTATAGTACAGATCAGAAATAAAAAAAATTATAAGCAAATATTAATGAGTTTGTCATTTAGTTAATAAGGAATATGCTTATTGCCAAACAAATGTGACAAGCATGCGTTTATAGTAAACTGTTAATATAATAATAATAATAATAGATAATTTCGCTAGTTTTAATAATAAAAAATAGCACATTTTTGAAGGGCATGATGCGTTTTTGAGTCTTTATAATGCCTATATTACCCCATATTTTGAACCATAGCCTGAGTCGAGTTGGGATCAGAAAAAGAAGCGTAAGTATTAAAGATTAGGTGGCCTAGCCTAAATCCAATGTCGTGGAACTTCTCGCCGTCTGCAGTATTCGCTATGTTAGTACAATCCTTGGCAAAAAATTTACATACAACGAACTGGAAGAACAACTATTTGAAGTGATAGCTGTGCGCATTATATAAAGAAATTAAAAAATATGTTTCCATTAAATTTTCATCTATAAAATTTACCGCATTGATCCAGAAATTACAATGTTGTTTGGCAGGTACCCTGTACAAAAAACGCATGTTTAAAGAAGATTTAATAGAAAGAAAGCAATACAGTAAAATATAAGTAATTTACTTATATATATAAAGCCTTTCTTTATATACCCTATTTACGATCTGAAAAACTAATAAAAATGCCAGAAATCTCGAACAATGAAGAAAAGACGGCAAGATGGACAAAAAAAATCAGAAAAAATATATGTATATGAACACAAGAAAGAGGGAAAAACCCAAATTTAATGACGCCAACAAAAAATTTAAAAAAAAACTGGACGATATTAAAAATCAATATGTTCTAATTTTTTGCGAGCACCACCTCCCTCCCATCGACTATACATTCTTGCAAAGTCGAAAAAAGACAAGAGACTTCAACAAGTAAAAATCCACAGTGAAAAAATGCAGACGGATGAATAAAAAATTACAAAAACATACAATTTGTCTACTTCTACCTTTTATTTCTGATTTATAATCACAATCACTAACGAACCGAAAAATATTAGAAATTCCCTCTACGGGGTCTATTCAGAAATAAATAAACTTCCTACCAGAGATATATATTATGAATATAGAATTTATTAATAACATGATTACACAGCGCGCCTATCGGATCCTAGCATAGCTATGAACCATCGTCTCGACAAACGAAATACATTGCGTGAATATGAGCTCAATCGGTCAAATCGTTCAGAAGTTATACGATCACTAACAGACGCAACAATTTAGGTTGGAATGCGTTTTTCCGCATTGTTCCAATCTTCAAGATTACTTTTACTTGTTAACAACATTCAATTGAGTTATTTCCATCCCCGGGAACATAACAAACGAAATAAAAAAAAGATCAACCAAATATGTCGTTCCTATCGTGAGTTATGATCGAGAGTGCATAAAGAAAAATTTGATTTTTGTAGCTTGCCCGAATTTTCCGACTTTCTTCTGTAATTGTTCCGATTTCCTTTTCCCCGACAACTTTTCCAGGACCATTACGAACAAATAGAATAGTAGAAAACTACGAGATGCTTGTTGAGGAATTCCCTAAAAACGACAATAAAATTAAGTTCAGAAGATATCTTACGATCCACTATTTTCATTATGCGTTTTCGAGCTAGCAATTTGGTCAGATCTACACTTTTTGTGGTTCGCTGATAACTAAAAAATAATAGTGTAAGAAGTGTTACGAAAAATTTCTCTATTATGATTTCAAGTGTTAAACTCCATTAAAACATTTTCACAATTGCAATCTCCAATTATCTTTGAGGTGATTGGTGAAACTATCACCACATGCTCAAACTATATAAAGTATTACAAAAGTTGTAGATCTCGGTTTCCGAGTTGGAATCGAATCGAGTTTGGCGTAGATGTCAGCGTTTCGTCCATTATTGCAAGGAACATCTTCAGGTCGGAACGATGATGTTCGTTCATTCGTAGTACCTTGAAAAATACTTCGATAGAGATTGCTCCGAAATGATATCTGTTGAATATTCTTTGCGCAATTCGATAAGCGCACCCCACCATTTGTCAGTGTGCCCTTGGCATGAGGAACACGAGAAGTAGAGAAACAGTCATACTCAACAACATATCGTGAATTACCTGATACTAAAGTTAAAATAAAGCGATTAAATTTACCAATCAGTTTTTTACAATTCGCTGGTCCTTCGACAAACAACAATACTCCACAACTATAACAAACAATATCTATATAGGAATCAGGTCAGACGGTCGCCTGCTATTGGCTCGAGAGTTTGCCACGGTGCACATACGTTGATTTAAAGGATTTAGGCGGTCAAAATTATTTTAGACCGTATTTTGACTTTAAACCATATATGTTATTGTAAAGTATTGTCCTTTAGAAAGCTACTGTATTTTTCTCGCCAAAAAGTAAAAATAAATAAAAAAATAAAAGACCTAATCTTAAAAAAAAAAATATTTTTAATAAAAAAATTTAGCTAAAAAAATAATACTCTCGCTACAGATTAATAATTCACGTGCAAATAGATTATTTTAAATAATTAGTTTATAAGTTTATGGATAAATCCTGATCCATGTCTGAAATATCGGATTCAGTATTCGGGTCAGCCGATAATAACATATTGATTGTTTCTGGGCAATATAATCTTGGTTTGATACTTTTTTCTGTTTTTCTCATGCCACTTATTAGAGGGTCTGAACTCACTTATTAAAGGGTCTGAACTTAGTAATAGTCTACTGTATATGTCAAAATTGCATTCCTCTCTCGAAAACTTTCTTGGGTAGTTTTCGCGGTATAATCCAAAGTGCTTACTTCTGGCTTCTGTGGCCTCTTCGGAAAACTGTCCTATCGGTAATAAGGCATTCTCAATTATAGATGCACCATGAACTAGTATTTTATGCATAGTTGGGGTCATTGGGTGCCATGCATATAAGTTGACATGCAACGTCGCACTTACCAAGGCATATTTATCAAATTTTTGGACGTTTATTTTATGACCACTTGAGATCGTTTCCAGTATAACCTTCAATCTATATAGTAATTCAAAATCAACTTTTGTTATGTCGGCAGCTAATTGAGGGTTTTCAAAGAACCTCCTGCTCGTATTCCCATCATTGGTATTTCCAAAATTAGTTTTTGGCATGTCGATTAACAATCCAGTTTCTTTTCGAAATCTTTCCTGAATATGTTTTTATGTAAGCACTTCTAACTCTATTTCTTTGTTAGTTCTCTTTTCTCTATACTTTTTTAATGGTAATTTGTACGCCAGATGCATAACACTTTCAAATAATCGAATCCTTGCATGTAGTACAGATAACCCAAATTCAATAGCCGTAGAATTTGTATCGAACTTTTGGGTCAGACTGTTAAAATTTTTAGATGTAGCTCCGCAAATAAAACACTGACTTGTTGATTTTGTATGGGTTGCAGCGTTCACACTTTGCCATCGATCATCGTCATCTTAAAAACATGTTTAAACATGAATTGCGCCCATGCAAATATACTTCAGTGGGTGTCAACTTCTTGGCAGATTCTTCAACGTAACTGATTTCCTCCTTTATTACATCAGTCGATTCTTTGACAAACCTAAAACGTATTGGTCTGCAATATCTAGGCGATGATGGTGGTACATATTTCTGGCTTTGGTATTTTTTTGGTATTTTTAACATCACTTTTTAAATTTAACTTTTGGCCGGCTAATTCTTAATAATCAACCTATGTGCGGTGGATGTAACCTATAGAGATCGTCTCTATTAAGATTAAGGAATGTTTGTGTTCTGCTACAGTTGAATCAGTTATATTTAACAATCTAGTACAACACTCGTGTTCAGACACACGCAAGCTGACTGGCCCCATAGTTTCGCCAATATAAACTCTGGCCACACAAACATGGAATGCGATAGACTCCCTCCTTATGCTTGCAGAGGAGATATTTTCTCTTTAACGGAGAGCAAGAGATACGAAACTCTGAAATCGAGTATGGGGACAGATTTGATTTTATTTTTGAATAGAATATTGCCTATTTGGTTGGTGATACCGTAAATATACGGGCAGAAAGCAGTATTGAGCAGAATCGGACGCGCTTCCTTGTGTATGTTGTGATCCACTTTACCACTAATATTGCGGATGACTAAGACGTCTACAAAAGAGAGATTTCAATCTGAATTCACCTCTCGTGCCTTGGCATTCTTCGAGCTACAGAAAATCGATGAGCATATCTACGAACAGTCCTGAAGTTGACCCTTGCAACAGAAGAAGAAACGTCGACATCTATGCCTAACTTGACGCGGTTCGGACCCGAAACCCGAATAAGGTTTTTAGAGAAAGAAGAATTGGAAATGGTGTCCGGAAAATTGGAAAATTGCTATATGAACTTAAAACCACCACTCACTATTCCAACGATGGATATGCGCAATTCTTCTTTTGTTTTGTTCGTTATGGTCCTGGAAAAGTTTTCAGGCAAAAAAAAATCGGGGCAATTACAAAGAAAAGTCGGAAAATTCCGAAAAACTACAGAAATCATAATTTTTATATGCACTATCGATCATAACTAGAGCTAGGATAATTAGGCAAATTGCCTTATTATGCCTTTTTTGCGTATTTTTTAGGAATTTCCTCTTTTCTTGCGTTTTTTGTGCCTTTTATTGTATGCTAAATTAAAATTTTAAGAAATTTAGTTCTTAAATTTTCAATTTAAAAAAAAAAGTCCTACTGGCAATTTTCCTAGAAAAATTCAAATTCTTATGTCATTTTAAAAAGCACAAGAAGCCTTTAATGGCAGTGAGGTATTACATGCCTTAAAGTATATTCAAACAAATTTCTCTTGGTTGTCTCACGAAATAAAGAAATTAGAAACAGTTGGACTGACTCTTGTGGAATCCCTATATATTGTACATTGCTGTTTTGCAAAAAAAATCCTTCTTTAGAAAAGTTAAAAATAATTTACGAAATTTATCAGGGGATTTCCACTCGAAATTCTATGTTTGATATACTGGTACCACAACAATTCAGTTCTCTGAAATACGCTCCGATAACATCATGTGACATAGAAAGGCTAATGTGACATAGAAAGGTTTTTTCAAGCTATAAACAAATTGTCAGCGACAACAGAACTTGTTTGACTTCGGAGAACACAGAGAAATTACTGGCGACTAGTTAGCAGTGTAATAAAACCAATTTAAAGAATCATGTGCCTACCTGCAATAAATAAATAGCTAATACTGTATTTACGTACTTATGTTATTTTTTTTAAATAAACAGTTTTAGTTTTACGTTTTTGCCATTTTTATATTTTATTTTTGCCTTTTTAGTACCATTTTAAATCCTCTTTTTTTGTCTTTTGGCCTGCCTTTTTCGAGACTTTATTTTGTCTAACTATCCTAGCTCTAATCATAACGATAAGACCGACATATTTGGTTGATCTTTTTTTTTGTTTTGTTCGTTATGCTCCCGGGATTGAAAAAACTCAATTGAGCGTTTTCAACTGAAAAACAGATTCTGCAAGATCTGGAGAAAAATCTGGAAAAAAAGGCATTCCAGCCTCAATTATAATTAAATTTGTTTTTACTTTTGTATCTTTTATCGAACGAGTCGGGTTTACAAGCCAAGCGAGAGAAGCG
This sequence comes from Amphimallon solstitiale, assembly GCA_963170755.1. Classification (NCBI taxonomy): domain Eukaryota; kingdom Metazoa; phylum Arthropoda; class Insecta; order Coleoptera; family Scarabaeidae; genus Amphimallon; species Amphimallon solstitiale. Next base: position 112,245,757 of record OY720681.1, on the reverse strand, counting down.
AACGAGGCGAATAAAAGACGAGTTCGATAAAGGCACATTATTGACGTGGTGCATACAAAATTTTATCGCCAACTGCAAAAATTCGTAATTTAAAAAATAAATGTATAATGACTTATGACATTTCATGACAGCGACAAACGATTTATGTTTAATGTCATACAATCGTGTCTGTGTTGACAGATACTAGCGGTAGTAAAGTACTTTTTTCTATTCCGGTGCTATAAAGTTCACTTTACGACACCCGTTTTGGTTGCATAAAGTATTACTTTATCGCACGCTAATTTTATTTTTTTGAAGTTGGTAACAAAAAAAATGGAACCAAATCGTATTTAAATGTCAAAATATAAGCCTTTAAAGTAACAAAAATGTGCAATAAAATTGTACAAAGAATAAAAAGCACACATGCTAACATTTCACTTACTAATTCGCAATATAAATAGTTAAGCAAAGTTGGATGATAAGTTTTCGGATGCTACTATTGACATTTACTTACCATGTTGAATAGTACAACTGTTATAAAAGTTTGTTTTGATAAATATGTAGAGAGTTTGTGGACGAAAGATTTTGTAAATTGTCTTCTGCTATTTTGCGAATCTCTGGGGGCGTACAGTTATTTATTTCGTCCTTTTTGTTGATAATTTGAAATAATTTATTGTATAAATCAGTCTGAATGTTAAACACAATTACATATAGCACCACCGATATTCAAATATTTAAAACGTTCTACTTAAAAATCAGAGTAACCAACTTCAAAAAAGCAAAATTTCTAAAATATTCGAACAAAACATGTCTCTTATTTTAAGCTTTTTTGAACTTTTAATAACCGAAATAGAAAAAATAGTATAAAATACACGTTTCATAAGACATTTTGCGCACTTGTTCTTTAGAAAACTCGCCTAGCGGCTCGTTTTCTAAACTTGAACGCGTGCGCAAAAATCGTGTCTTATGAAACTTGTATTTTAATATACTATTTTGTGCAGTACGATAGTGTTTGTTTACCTCCGTAAAACGCTATGGTAACGGATCGCTTTATTGACGGTTGGCGATAAATGTAGTTATTTTATTATTATTTATTCTATTTATCCATTAATTTTTCGTCACTATGTAACCGATTGGTTGAATTCACAATTTGACAATCAGCTGTCAAACGACATTTGCGCAGTAGCGAAATAAAATGGAATATAAATAAAATAACTAATTTTTTTTATTTCTATTCCAATTTATTTCGCTAAAGAAAATCACAAAATCTGGACCCTGTAGGTGGCGCTGTGGTCAAGTTCACACCACCTACCGAAAAAGACAGAACAACGTTTGCCGTTCCAGCTATTATCTTTCTATAATTTATATTCACCATTAATCAAGTACATTTTTATATCTAGCGAATTCTTCTGCCGCAGACTTTCCAACAGTAAGTAATCGAATGCAATTTAAACAACTATAACTGACTCTCTAATAAAATGCACCATTTAAAAATCCAAATGAAAAAGACCAGAATAACGCTAGGCAATGTTGACCGACCGTCTTGATGGGATACCGTTGTGTATTGTTTGCTAGACCGATACGAATTTTCTTAATGAGTCTAACTGTATTTTCTGTGTCGGATTAATAAGGTGAAGCACTACAATCGACAATTCGCCTCGCCATGTGCATATTTCACGTATTTTAAAAACTGTTATGCAACAGTTGGACTATACTAACACATACATCGAACCTGTTTGCAAAATTTATTACGAGAAAATTATTACACGTTCGCTAATTTGTCCTGTAAAGTAATTGATTTATTTTTTCCTCATAGTTTCGCGACAGTAATGCTGCATAATAGGCAGTTAATGTTCTAAAAGTTTATGCACACGCAAATATACTATGCCTATAAATTTACCTTTTCCATATGTTATGTGAAATAAATCGATACTAAACAAGTTACTATGCATTTGAAATTGATATTAATATAAAGTATACGATAAATAATATAATTTTATAAAGTAAATAATGGTCCACGTACATAATAATATATACATTCACAAAACAAAAGCTACGATTGCTTACATATGTCCTAAGAGAATTTCTATTTGTTTCATCTAGAAGATGACCAGTTTTACTTGTAAAAAAACTATTTCAAATGGAACTAATTAATGGAAGCTCATTGTCCTTCACAAAGGATCTAAAATCCAAACATCCACGAGATTCATGATGTTTGGATATTAATATTAGTGTGATAATGAAGAGCTGAAGAATTTTTTTTTATATTATATACCTACACTGAAATAATAATATTCTAGTAGTCAACTAACTTCTATAGATTGTACTCCTGCTTTAAATTCAATTATAATTGGAAAAATTACATCAATCCAAGCTGATAAATTTGCAAAATTGTCAAAAATACCAAAGCTTATTAATAAATCATTAACAGACAGACATTATTTTGAAAGTATTTTCAAAAAAACGAACCCAATAAAACCACTTTTTTATTGAACTTGTAGGAATAAATCTTTCAACGTGCTATCAATGCGAGAAACGGACCTCACAATCACTAGTCAAGTACCCTTGCCACCAGGCCATCGAGGGTGATGATTTCGAATCTTTAAATCGTACTGAATCACATAACAAGTTAACAAGTAACAGTTGTTAACTAATGGCGATTTACTAGATTTTAAATTAGTTTTTTAATTGTTTTGAAAATTGTAGTTACAAATGGTTTTATATACAAGACTGTCGCAGTTACATCATTTTATTAAATACATATATGTGTTCTTTATATTATTCGTTTGGCCAAATGTGTTTGTTGGCAGTTATTCAGTCTAACTAGATTACAAGGACCCCTTTTTCAGTGTCAAAATAATGTACAGTAAGCTTTTATTCGCTGGCTTTAATTTTCCATTTTTTCAGCAGATTGTTTCAAAAAACTGTTTACATTTTATTATTTACATGTTTCTCTATGTTTCCACATAGTTTCCATGTTTGTTTAAACATTTGTCATAACGTTCTACGAGCTTTTGTATGCCTAAGTCAGTCCGCGGTCTGTGAGGATAACGTGCGCACAATTTGTGAAATTTCAAATTTTCAGAGACAATTTTGTGCAGAGTTGTTCCACCCACATTCGGAAATTCCAATGCTAAAGTTGAAATTGTGAATCGCCGGTCTTCCCGAATCTTTTCGTCCACGGCATTGACCAAATCTTCTGTGATCACTGATGGTCGACCTGATCGCGGTTCATCATGGACATTTTCCCGTCCGTCCTTAAAAGCTCTCACCCACTTACACACTTTGCTGTCACTCATCGCATTGGGGCCATAAACTTCACTAATTTGTCTATGAATATCCGCTGCTGAAACGTTCCTTGCTGTCAAAAACAGAATCATTGACCGTATTTCACAGTCGGCGGGCTGATCAATTGTTTTAAACATTTTGAACGGACACTGTAAACAACACACTGCTACAATACCAATGCGAATGGCGTCGTTTGACGAGCAAGGCATGTCGGGAGTCGGTGCGCATGCGCGTTTCCATTTCCGCGCGACATTCGATTAGCTACGGCGATTCGGACCTTACTTTCCGAATATCCCTCGTAATTAAGTTTATTTGTTAGGTTCCTTAATGCAATCTTTGGATTGTCATGAAAAGTCGGAAATGACCAAACTTTCATTTAACATATTCAAATTATTAGATGCAGAAATCACAAAGAAAACATTGAGAAAATAGTGACTTTAAGTGACATAAAGGGAATAATGTGATGAAGGTATGCAAACATTTTTGATTTCATTTTCATCAATAAATGAAATTCTTATCTTTGGAGCGCTTAAAAAGGCGTTTGAAACACAACATTCTATGAACTAAACAATTAAGTATTTTAGGAACCAAAGCGGTGTTTTAACTGATCATCCCTCGTATATCAAGTTTGGAAGTGCTAGTTTAACAGTGTGGCTGATATGCAAAAACAATTTTTTGGCACCAAGACACATCTGCAAAAATATCGAGGTTAGAATTTTCATCTTTACAATATTATTTTGATAGCAATTCATTCAATATTCCTATGAATTAAAACGTAAGAACAACGGAGTCAGATATAATATTAACACCATTTAATTGCTTATATCTATGGTTCCTGATCAGCAGAAGGAATAGTTACAATCTCAAACTGTTTAAAATATTGGACAATACTAAAGAAAAAGTAGAAAACTACATTAATGATATTCGAATTATGTAGGTATGTATTTAACAGTAGAACATAAACACTTAAATAGTGAATTGTGTAGAGACCCTTAAAATCGCGTCTTCTTCTTTCTGAACTTTCGACTATTTTATTGTAATAATAAACTTAACGGTTCACTTATGCCAAAACTAAGAACATATAATGAATAGATAAAGTAGCTAAGTTGCATAGTATATTCATTGGATCTCAATTTCACGCTTTAAATATACCGTAGTCGTCAAATTTTAATTTCGGTTTGTACTTCTATCCCATTCAGATGATGACTTTATAATATGCAGCGACGCCTGCTTGCTAACAGTGGTGAGAGAGCAACGCAGTGGTGTACATTTCATAGGAAACATTTGTCGAGTGTACTGTCTTGGCAGCCTCGCTTATGTTTATCTTTAGTTTATTTCGTCGCGCTAATTTCCTCTTTCTACTTTCGTATCAGAAATTAAAATATGTCGACTACGGTATACTTCTATTTTAAGAAACTAAACTTGGAGTCTGTGGCTTGATACTAACTAAACAAACACAGTAAAACACCTTTACCACACTAAAGCATAAAAAACTAAATACGTATTTCCACAAGTATGTTGTCATCTTTAGTAGCACTGAATAAAAATCGCGTTGTCTATGCAACGAATATTCTCCCATTCAGCTTCCACTGCTTCTTCAAGTTCCCTAAAAATTGTAGTATGTAGCGTCTAACTAACCGTTTAAGTGCATCTCACAGATACTCTATGAGAATTATGTTGGGGCTTTTAGGTGGCCACTCCATAACCTGAATATTCACCTCTCGAAGGTCATTACGTCTACAGCAACGTGTGGTCGAGCGTTATCTTACATAAAGAGGTAGTTAGCGCTGATAAATGGGGCAAATAGCACAACATGCTCTTCTACAATATTCTCGATATAAAAATTTACATTCATTGATCTCGTATGAATAGGTACCAACTCCGTGTGAGCGTCAAAACAAACTGCTCCCCATAACATTACTGACCCACCACCAAATGGAACTCTTGGAGAGATGTTGCAATCAGCTAACCTCTCATGTGATCTAGACATGGGCCAGAGAGGGGAAGTCGTTCCGTTTTCACTCAGACTAGACCGACTCGTGTTTTGTCGGCTCTCGGGTACCGTATTACCTACCGGTTTCCCCGAGAGTCGACAAAACACGAGTGGGTCTAGTCTGAGTGAAATCGGAACGACTTCCCCTCTCTGGCCCATGTCTAATGTGATCTTCTCCAAAGACGCTCACGTCCATCTGGTGACTTCACACTGACTCGTGTTTCATTCGAAGACAAAACTTGTGTCCAATCATCAATTGCCCAGTTTCCATTAGCTCTAGCAAAACGCAATCTAGCAACTCTATGTTGCCTGGTGAGCAGTGGTACAGTTTCTGGTCTTCTACTCTTTAACTGTGCTTCATTAAGTCTTCTCCTGACTGTTTTACTAGAAACTTCTACGTTTCGGATTTCTGCTGGAGCTCTGCGTAACTCGGAAGTGGTCGATCATCTCGTCCTTAAGGCAAGTTGTCTAAGAAATCGATCATCATCTATCTACTTGCAAACTTATTACTTTAAAAACGTCAAATTGTTACCCTTCCAATGTTGTTAATTTGGAACGACGCTGTTCGACATGATCTCCATCATGTGTTTGACGGGAGTAAAACGTCAAAAAAAAAATTAATGAAGGGGTTGTCAAATGAGGCTTCTGTCAGTTGCTTACATAATAAATTAAACATAATTTATATATTGTTATTCTACATTAATAAATGTTATTAATTAAACGTTTGGTAACAATTTGGCGCCCCACGTTGGGCGCCAATATGTTACCAATCGTTTTATTAAGAACTTTAATAAAGAAATACAATAACATAATTATGTTCAGTTTGTATCTGGAGATCGTGTCGAACAGCGTCGTTCTATGTTTGTGAGGGGAAGGGTTGGACAGAGTGGTAACAAAATCACTGCAATTCTTTTTAAATAATAAGAGACGACATCCTAAGCTACCTAGACCACTATATTACGCGAATTAAGACTGTGAAAATTACAAGTAATAGTAAACTTAACCAGTGATGCGTTAATTTGTTCCAGGAGTTTATTTATGTTAAATCTATACTGAAGTTTTTATAATTCTCCATATTTGTTTCGGAAATATAACTATATATCCTCACAATATAACATTTATATCTAATTTAGGCACATGTGGAATATTTAAACTCATTTCGGATACTGACACATCTCATTATGTACAATTTAGCCAGCTAAATAACATGGCACCGCAACAATTTCCAATTAATATTATAAACACGGCATTATCCGTAAATTATGTGCACGTGGACGATTGATTAGATTCCGGAGAAATACACAGATTACATACACCCCTCCAGTACCATCTCGTAGGCTCGAGCTTAATAAATATATATTAGATAGATGAGAATGCAGATACATAAGTCGTCCTCTCCTATTCGTATATGAATTGGATAGATAGGAGGCATTGACTGGGACCGCCCGCGAAACGTACACAATATAATACGTAAGTGTATCTAATGTATGTGTGGCTCATAGGTCAGGGTGAAGAAGTGAAACAAAGTTCACAAACAATCTTCTGTTCAAGTTTGGAGCAAACTTCGCCGTTTATAGCCCCGATATATATCACAGGACTTGTAACAACAACAGCGGCACGGCAAGTAGCGAATATGCGACGTCTTCCTACTTATTATATAGGGTGACCTCATAAATTCAAGGATAGTTTGCGATTTAATAAGGCGATAGAACACACATTTTGGAATAAAATGGTCGACCTTTTTTTATTTACACACAATGATGAATAAATTGTTCTATTTCCCTTCTGAAGAGTCTCCCCTTTACTGTAATTTTTTTTTTAGAAGTTGGTGACAAACATGTTACTTTATACGTCAAATAGTTACTTTAAAGTTCAACTATAAACCTTTGACAGTAATCAGAACTTAAGGTAAAATTATGAAAGGATAAAATGGTATTTTAATGATTTTGGTTGGCTGATGCTCTGAATTTTTACACGTGCAAGTTTGAAGTTTTTGTTGGTGAGCAACAGGAAGGACAATTTAGAAGTAGCAACGATGCAGTATTTGAAGTTTTACGCCTTATTGAACCTATTGATAATACTGGACGAAATATTACCATGGACAACTGGTTTACTAGTGTCCCCTTGATTGATAATGTACTTTTGTATCATTAGACTATATGCGTTGGTACTCTAAGAGAAAATAAAAAGGAACTTCCTCCATAATTTACAGAGACCAAGGGTAGAGAAAGATTTTGCAGCATCTTTAGATTTTCACCATTTACGACATAGAATTCAACAAAAGAGGGAGTAGATATTGTGGATCAGTTGTACGCAATATATTCGGTTTCTAGGAACTCACGACGCAGGGCATTAACAATATTTTTCGGCTTACTGAATATTACTGGAATAAGTAGATACGTAATTCATTAACAAACAGTATTGAGACAGCATAACTGGTTCATCGACAATACCTGAAGCAATTATCACAGACTCTAACGAAAGAACATTTAGAAATAAAGAGCTAAGATACAAATGCTTCCAACACTAAAATTAGGAAAAAATTGTCACTTCCTGAGAAGGCCACCCACTCTTCAGCCTCCAGGAGGATATCTCACACTACTGAAAGTTGCAAAGATTGCGGTAGGAAAAAAAGACGGCAAAACTACTGCAACTTGCAAGTTGTGTAATAAACTTATATGTCGACAGCACGTACTCCAGTATGTGGTGAATATTTTGAAACAAATTTTAATAATAAATATTTTTTTCTACTCCCATACTTTAATTGTATTATTAGATATGCCGAACCTGTACTTTAATGATGTCCATTACGATACAGATTTTCATTATGATACAAGTTTATATCCAATAGGAATACAGATTTTTCATTACGATACAAGTTTATATCCAATAGGAATGCGACATTCCAATATTCAAACAATATTCAATATGGCGACTGCATATCTGACAGATATACAAATTAAATAAATGTGACAGTTCTCTGCAATTTACAAGTAAGTACTTAAAATGTGTGCTTTCTTGAAAACATAAACGGTAAAAATGAGGGATAATGTTAAATTTGAGTCCACCAGAAATTATAGAACAAGCCTTAGTAACCACGAACAATTTATTACCAGTTGAAATCGCAAAGGTGCATGGAAAATTTTAACCTCAATTTATAAGATGGAATGTTCAAAAAATAATGTTTTATTATGCGGTCGTAGAAAAAATAGTGTATGCAACTCGCATTTAATGGCTATTAAGACACTCGTATTCATTACTATACTCGGCTTCGCCTCGTATTGTAATTTTCTTACTCGTGTCTTAATAGCTATCATTAAATGCTCATTGCATAATATACTATTAACATATTGTTATATGCTTAATCCATATTTTACTAAGGGTAAAAATTATGTTTTTTGTTACTATTGTTAAGCCATATTTTATAACAAAAAATGTGTGTTTCAATAAGTTCAGAAAAAACGAGAATTGGTAAAAAAATAAAAAGGAGCACTTATTAGATGTTTAAAAGAATCGCTATGTATATACGTATAGTCTGTTTCAAGATATAGAGCGAATGCAAGCTCCCACAGGTTACTATATCTTGAAAGGGACTATACATATATAGTCTGTTTCAAGGTATAGTGCCAATGCAAGCTCCCACAGGTTACTATATGTTGAAACAGACTATATAATGTATAGTCCGTTTCAAGATAAGTGATCGCCGTATGGAAATGTGCTATTGGTTTCTGACAAAGTTGGAGGAAGACCAACAGTTTTTTTTTGTAAGGTTATGTTTTCGGACGAAACTAATTTTTATATAAATGGAGAGGTCAACCGACATAACCTGCATTATTGGTCTGACAGTAAACCTCACTGGTACATTAACAGTAAGGAGCAAAGAGCTGATCGCATCATGGTTTGGTGTGGCTTGTGGAAAGACCGGATTATAGGCCCCTATTTCTTTGACGGCACAGTTGTATTGTACTTATATTATTTATAATCGCTAAGGTGCGGGACTTTTTGGACTGCCTGTCTATAACGATTTTTCTCCAGATCTTCCACATTTTCTTTTTATTAGGTATAAACATGCAATTGAGTTATTTCCATCCTGGGAACATAACAAACAAAACAAAAAAGGAATCAACCAAATATCTTGTTCCTATCGTCAGTTATCATCCAGAGTACATACAATAATTATGATCTTCGTAGTTTGTCCAAATTTTCCAACTTTCTTTGTAATTGTTCAGAATTTTATTTCCTGAAATCTTTACCCCATAACGAACAAAACAAAAGAAGAATTAGAAACATCCATCGTTCGAATCGTAAGTTATACTCTTGACTTCACAAAAAAATCCTATACAAAAAATGAGGTGTGGTCACCACACGACTTTCTTATACGTATGAGCGTTTCAAATTATAGAATTTTAAGAATTTTTTTATACAAAAATTATTCAAAATCCTATTTTAAGTACTTCTATTCTCTTAATAAATCTCTATAGAATGCATACTTGGCAAGATACAATAAAAAAAAATGAGGTGTGGCCACCACACGACTTTCTTATACGTATGAGCGTTTTAAATTATAGAATTTTAAGAATTTTTTTATACAAAAATTATTCAAAATCCTATTCAAATACTTTTGTACTCTTGATAAATATATATAGAATGCATAACTTACGACATATTTGCAGAAAATCGCTATTCGATAAGAGTAAAAGTGGTAGTTTCGGTCTGAATTTTGAAATTTTTTTTATACAAAAGATATTGAAAATTATGTTTTAAATACTTTTATACCAGTAACGTACTTGTCTAAAAAGCATGACTTGCGAAATATTTGCAAAAAACTGATTTTCGGTAAGAGTAAAAGACTTACTTCCGGTAGGAATTTCGAAAAACTTTTTTAAGATAATTTGTCTCAAATTTAATTTTGAGTACATTTGAATTCTTTATAAATTTGTTTAAACTGGGTAATTGACGAAATATTTGCAAAATTCGATTTTTCCACTGAAGTAAACTACTACTTCCGGTCTACCGATTTATTGAAAAAAGCTAATCAGATTTCAAGAGGGGAATTATACACGTAAATTCAAAATTTGGAATAGATATCTACAGCGGTTTGACCGCTATCATGGTCACACACAGACAGACACAGAGAGACATTTTTTAAAAACCATGTTTTCGGTATCAGGGGACTTCAATACGTGGACATCTGCAAAAATCCCGAAGTCGAAAATGTTCTCGCGTTCGGAAGAGTCAAGAATAAATTTAAAACCAAATGGAGATTAGTTTTTAGTTTATAGAATCTTATTTGTCGGAAATAAATGATTAGTGAATTTAATCGACCGTTCAAAATAACAATTGCTCTAATTATCATACCCAGAGCATGGTCTACTTAAAATTAAGTTTAAATACTGGTTCCTTATAAGCCCGACTTAATGATAAACATAAGCTTAGTAAGCTTTTAACGAACGTACCTGAAATACCATCTCTTTCATTCACTGCTCAGTGATCTAACGATTACGCCACTATGCCACTCTCTGAAAAGCTTATTGACCATAACAGACCAAACATACCATAAATGTGTTTCAGAAAATAAAAAGTTGAAGAAATGATTGCAATCGCATGAACTACATGATTATCATATAAAGATCAGTCGAACTCTTATCAGTTTCAATTTTTTCTTCCCTTTTCTGGGTCATTTACTTTCGTTTTCTGCAACATTAGCACCATAATTTATTAGTGTTTTCCTTAATTTTCGATAGTTGCGCGTCAATATTTCGGCGACGAAGCGGGATGAGAAAAAGTTTCCAGAGTATGGCGACGGGCTCCGGGGGTTAGCCTTCTCGCTACCCTCCTCTCGCCGCCAGGCTCCCCCGCACGACATCTATGCGGTAACAAACAAGGGTAGCGAAACTGGGGTGAATGGAATTAGTTAAAGTATTACGCAGAGTAATAAAGATCTAATGAAGACCGTAGGAATACATGTATGTACGCATGTATGTGCCCTGTGTGCAAGTACGGGGATAATATAGATGTATCTGGATTAGGGCGACATTGTCGTATGTGTTTCATTCAATAAAATAAAATTCGGTTCAATCGTTCTGCAACAATTTATGGCTACTACTATTACTGATTCACGTCGATTGTTCGGCTCTGCGATATGTTCACTTCCGTTAGGTTGCGGAGTGAGCCCAATAAATGCATGAATGTGCATGTAAACCTGCGGATGGAAATATGTGACGAATTCAGCACGTTGAGATACGATATTTTACAATAATCCTCAACCTTTATATATACCGTGTGTTTCACTTTACGCAGGGGTTCTAGCAAAATTCATTGGAAAAAATATTTAAATAGTGACTACATTTTCCTTAAATATGTACTTTTTAGCGACTTTTGTAAAGAAAAATATGTACCAATTATGAAGTGTGTAGAAAGAAAATATTCAACGAGTAAATTATAATGATGACTATTATGGCATTATCCAGTCAAATACTATAATGGGTCCACGACTGTTCCATTCAATTTTGATTCGATTTTTTTCATTTTATTTGTGTTTATAAACTTAACTGTTTAAAGGCCTTTGTAGCTCAGTGGATCGTTTACTTTAGATCACTAGTGAATAGTGGATATCATTTAACTTGATAAAATAAAGGCATAATGATTACATTTAACAGCCGCGAACAAATATTTTTACGTTTACAAATATTCATATATTATACGATATACTTATTGCAGAAATGATAAACATCAGACAAAAATATTTAATAATAATAATAATAGATTTATTTATATCTAATATTACTCCGATATTAATCTCATAACATAAAATTATTTCTTATCAAACAATAAACACAGAACGTTCATTCGTAAAATATAGTAACAGTATATTAAGCAATGAGCATTTAATGATAGCCATTAAGACACGAGTAAGAAAATTACAATACGAGGCGAAGCCGAGTATTGTAATGAATACGAGTGTCTTAATAGCCATTAAATGCGAGTTGCATACACTATTTTTTCTACGACCCCATAATAAAACATTATTTTTTGAACATTCCATTTCATAAATTGAGGTTAAAATTTTCCATGCACCTTTGCGAATTTAGCTGGTAAGAAATTGTTCGTGGTTATTAAGGCTTGTTCCATAACTTCTGGTGGACTCAAATTTTACATTTCACCGTCATTATCCCTCATATTTACCGTTTATATTTTCAAAAAAGCACAAATTTTAAGTACTTACTTGTAAATTGCAGAAAACACATTTATTTAATTTGTATACCTGTCAGATATGCAGTCGCCATATTGAATATTGTTTGAATATTGGAATGTCGCATTCCTATTGGATATAAACTTGTATAGTAATGGAAAATCTGTATTCCTATTGGATATAAACTTGTATCACAATGAACATCTGTATCGTAATGGACATCATTAAAGTACAGGTTCGGCATATCTAATAATACAATTACAGTATGGGAGTAGAAAAAATATATTAGTAAAATTTTTTTTTGAAAAATAATCCAGTAAACCTGATGTTCGTTTGTTCACATTGTTTGAATATGTTTCGTTTGATTTTGCTGCTCTTCTTCTTGTAACATAATTTGGGCTGAATTTCTTTGGCAGCGGTTTATAAATCCCATATATTCAGTGCGCTTTATATATCACGTATTCATTCACTCTGTAAGTTACATAGTACTGTATTGTTAGATGGTTTATGAATTCTAAGAAATGAGGTCATCGTTATTTCCTAAAAAACCTCTGTATATATGGAAATTCCCAGTAGTTATTGCCTATATGGACGTTAAACCCGAAGTTCGCCAGAATTTGAGGCCGTTATATGGTTGGTTACTATAGGTAATTCCAAGTCCCAAAAAAATTATGACGCTATACCCGAGTAGCCGGTATAACCGATGACGTTATAAACAAGTCCTGTTGTATTTTAAAAACGATATTTTTTAACGAAACTTCGTATATGGTCCATTTTAGTGATCAATAACAACTTATTAAAATACTTTTTTGCTCTATCTTGATATCCACTATAACTTTTCTTGAAACACTAGTTTTAATCTTAATCATAGTTAGTCCGATTTAAATTTAAAAAAAATCATTCCTACAAAAATGTTAATCGTGACGACCTCTATCACTAGTAAAAGTTTTATACTAATTGCGTTATTAATAAACAGTACTCATACAAGTGAAACACACGGTATCCGGGTGGCCCAACCAACCACGACACTTCTCTAAATTCTGTAAATTGTTACATGTAAATTTTTATTTTTATTATTTAATTGCATATTTCTGCACCGAGAAAAATGGTCTAGCAAAAATTTTTGTTTAGATCATTTTACTTATTTTTACTAGAAAATGTATTGGATGTAAAAATATTCTTTTATTTAAATTGACAATAAATTTATATTTAATAAGTTAGCAAAATTTATGTTGAATAATACCACAATGCCGACATATTGGGTGTTTAGCCTCGCAGAGTATACTTACGTTTACAATAAAATATTGTAATTAAAGAAATTAAACTGAGGTTTACTATATGGTCTTATTAGCGAACACTGTATTTTAATGGAATTCAAAGAACAAAAACGTTTATTTTACATCTCACATTTAATTAATTTAAGTGTTTCCTCGTCGTGCAAATCACTTTGTTTTTCAAACTAATATTTGTTACTTTTCAACAAAAATAATGTTATGCTACTAAATAAAGTTCGTTTTCTTAAACAAAATATTATATTTAATTTAACTCTTTTCTATGTCTAATGTTCTAAGATTCTTCAAGAAGGGTTGGAGGGAGGGGGTAGAAGAAATATGCAATGTCACGGGCATAATTGGACATACTTGGCGCAACGCATGCGTAATCTACCTAACATGGTAACGTTTGTGGTCCGTACTGTTATCTGCTATAATCACAAGTATTTCGTTGTAATTGTGCGTAGTTTAACATGGATATGAAAGTATTATTAGTTGAATGGGGCTTTAGGGAATTGGTAGCTGTATTTGAAGGTATGTATTTGCTTTTTACATTTTTATTTATGCCATGAAACTACTTTATGTTATGCTTCCATGAGAAAGTAGGTATGTTAGTTGAATAAAACTCGTCCAATTTATTAACTCAGGTCAAGATCATTTTAAAATGCATAATAAACGTGTTTGCATTATTAAATATTATCAACTTAGGTATAGTGTTTATTATTAATTTGAGTATTGTTTAAGTATGTGGTTGTGGAAAATGTTACGTTCTTTATAACCCAAAATTATTTTTGGCACATTCATTGATGCTGTCGCGTGCCGTTAAGAACAGTAACAACCTATTTTATTTATTTATTGGATACTAGGATTGTACCATATGAAGATGAAGCATACAAAACTGACAACAGAATTCACCATTTTAGTAGAATTAGTGGAATTATCTGAAAATGATATTACAAAGTTGGATAATTAATTATTAATAATTTTTAATAGAAGTTTTCAAGAGTTTAATTGATATACAAGCTATATATAGGTAAGTACTTTAATTACTACGTTGTTCAGTAAAATACCGTTTATTTTAATATGACTTAAATATAAAAATATTATTCAATAAGACGAGAAAATAGTATTGATAGTGGTAACATACATATACCAATGGTTAACTAACTTCATATTTTTAACTTAATAACCAAATACTTAGATAGGTACTATAAGAAATATTAATTTTTAATATAAAAAAATTGATATATTGCTGTGCTTATTTTGACTGTTTTTGTTTAATACAGAAAATGAGATAGATTATGATATATGTATGGCAATGGAAGAAAGACACGTAAAAGAGATAATACCGCAAATAGGAAAAAGAATAAGGTTTATGAAAAAGCTACAGCAACACATCGATGACACTTCAAGCACGTCCGCACAAAGTGATGACGTGGTAAGTTAAATTATTTTTATCCGTGATCTTTTTCAAAGAAACATGATTTTAAAAGAAAAAGAATGTTACAACTAGGTTCAATTGTATTTTGACTAGCTTCTCTATTAATTTCTCACGGTTTTATTAGACATTTTAATGCGTTCAAATCCTTAAATTAATTTTTCTTATACTGTTTCATTTTTATAGCCAGCTCTATTACTATAACTAAAAATAATTACTTCTGATCATACAATTTTTTCCAGCCTTCTAGAGAGTATACCAGTTATTTAGCATCAACAGTAACTGTATCATCCAATAATAGTTTTGATAGTGCTGACGAGATAGATACCATACTGAAAGTTCTGCTTCAAATTTGCTGAAAGGTTGTAACTTCTAGTACCTACTGTATTTAATATTAACGTAATAGTTTTTATTCGCTTACAGATAAATTTAAGGAATCCCTAGCAGGAATTGTGACTGGGCAACACATATGCTGAAAGGGATGAGACCGTCTTTCTAAAACCTACTTTGCTAATTATTTCACTCAAGCATCAATGTTATTTTAAATGTATTTATTTGGTAGTTGAAATAAATCAGATTTAAGTTCTGATCAAGTATTAATGAAAATATCCCGTAGTAATCTCCATAGGTTCATTAGTATACCATATTTATTCTAACATTCATATCAACTCGACAAACGAATTGCCTCATGATGTATCTTATGTATGTTAAATGTTTGTTATACTCTCTTTAAACACGCATTTCAATACTTATTTTCACATAGCATTCTGTCAAATTCTGCAGTGCAATGCCAGTTGATGAACAAGAATAATTGTCAGTTTACTTAATTTACTGAAGGTATATGTATAACCTTGGCGCTCATATTTTTGATTAAAAAGAACCTAAAAGTGATGAAGACTATACTAATATTGTGAATAGCGCCTACTCCGTAATTTCAATAACCGCGTCAAAAATGAAAAAAAATAAAGTCGATCAGATTTATGAGCGTCAAAGTTACGAATATCTCTTAATATAATTATAGATATTTATAAAAATGAGTAATTTATTTATTAAGGTAAGTAATACATTTAATTAACCAGAGCAATTTCGTATGTTCAGAACAAGTACAATAATTGCTATTATTTATATATTATATTTATTTTCATTTAAAAAGGTACTTGACTTAATTATACATACTGTTGAAAGTGAACAATTTTTGCTTTTAAGTTAAGTAATACATATACTTAAACAAAGCAATTCAATGTTGAGAACAAGTACAATAAATGGTTACTTTTGCTTAAATTCTACTCAACATCATTATAATTTTTGTTAAAAATAAACATATACATTTTTGGAGTAAGAATGTATTATATTGATTTTGAACAACAATTTATTTTAAAGTTAATATGTGTCTTTATAAACTTAACAAAAAATTATTGTTATTTCAAGATACTCCTTTTATTTGATTTCAATACACAACATATCCCAACTAAATATATTTTATTCTTAATGTTTGAATATAAAATTATTTTTAAATTAAAAAAAACACATTTTTGTCCTATATATAACAATATTTTATGTTTAAACACAATATAAATATATTTAAAACTACAACAAATTTCTCTCGGTGTGTTAATTCCCACTCTAATTCAATTTTTTCCCACTCTAATTCAATTTTTAGGGCATGATGCGGTATCAATTCTTCATCTATCATCATTGTTTCTATTTAATTTAATGTGGTCTGTATATCTTGTTTCTCGGTCTAGTATTTGTATTTTTTCCCATTGATTTAACCCCGCTAGTTTTCCGTGGAGCCTGCTGCTAGATGATCCCTGCGTTTCTAATATACAGGTTGTGTAATGGAACACTTGACATAGCAACTCCAAAATACATCAGAATACAACGTTGCAATGTTTACTTGGTAATATCAACTGTTTCTTTACACAAGCTGTATAGTTCTATTAAAGAATAACGGTTACATCAAAATAAGAAGTAGGACCTACTTGTATAGTAGGAATAGCACACGCGAATGCATTTATTTATAGCTTCTAGCACAACCATACCATAGAATCTACTTATGCAAGACAAAGACGGATAATTCATACATTTCCGTTTAACGTCAGTCTGATATTACGCTTTAACGTTTGTATTTGGCCGAATTGTTTCAGCACTTGATATCAATAATTGTTTCAGAATGTCTTTAATCTCAGGGAGTAGCAGAACAATACGTTCGCAAATCTCATAAACATGTTACATTTTTAATTTAGATTTGTTATTTTCATAACGCAAAGTTTTGTTCTTTATTTTTGATGGCTCGTGTATGTTAATTTAGTTTTTTAGTTTTAATTTCACCTTACCTATCAAACTAACTATTTATTATTTAAAATTTAAAAAACTTTGAAATATATATAATGTTTCACCAAGAACCTACACTGCAGAAACAATTAGTAATATTTAACTATTTTCTTTTGGGACATTTTGCGCCATATGTCGTTGTCATTACTTAGTTCTTCATGTCAACATAGTGTAGATTTCTGTGCTATATTTGGAACTTCCTTATTTAATTGAGTTATTGTGCAGTTATTGTCTCTAAATTTATTACGCTAATTTCTTTCTTTATACGTAGTATAAGGAAGTATTGTGATAATGAAAATTTTCGACCTCGAGTTCACTTTTTGAAGTCCCCTGATTCCGAAAAAGTGTTTTTTTTTAATGTGTGTGTGTGTGTGTGTGTGTGTGTGTGTGACTACGATAGCGGTCAAACCATTATAGCTATGAATTCCAAATTTTGTATTTACGAGTATAATCTCCCTCTTGAGATCTGATTAAATTTTCAGTAAAATAGGCAGACCGGAAGTAGTATTTTACTTCAGTAAAAAAATCGAAATTTGTCAATATTTCGTCAACTACTAAGTTTATAATCAAGTTTATAAAAAATTCATATGTACTCAAAATTAAATTTGAGGAGAATTTTATTAATTTTTTTTTAATTCCTACCGGAAATAGGTCTTTTACTCTTATCAATAACCAGTTTTTTGTATCTCGTGAATCATGCAATCTAGGCTGGTACATTACCAGCATAAGAGTATTTAGAACTTCATTTTCAATACCTTATGTATAAAAAAAATTCAAAATTCGGACCGGAAGTAAAACTTTTACTCTTATCGAGTAGCGATTTTTTGCCAAATGTCTTAAATTATGCATTCTATATATATTTATCAAGAGTACAAAAGTATTGAGTGCTGGATTTGAAATATTTTTTGTATAAATGAAATTTCAAAATTCGGACCGGAAATAACACTTTTACTCTTAGTGAGTAGCACTTTCTCTCGAATATCTCGCAAAGTATGGGTTTTACAGAGATTTACTAAGTACTGATAATAGGATTTATAAAATTACCCACGAGCTTATTTTTCTAAGAATATGGAACTATTTAAAAAAAAATTGAACAATTTTGTATAATTTGAAACGCTCATACGTATAAGAAACGCTCATACGTATAAGAAAATCGTGCGGTGGCCACACCTCATGTCTTTTAACTATTATATGTCTTTTAACCTTCAATTCTTACGTCTTCGCGTGTTTGCCATCTTATATTTTTGTTCAAGCGCTAAGCATAATTTCGTAGGAAATATTTTTTACGAATTTAGTGATACCATACATACAATCGTATTAAAGAATTATAATAAAAATCTTTTTGTTGTAACTAAAATATGAATAAAATAAGTCTGTCATGGTTAATTGAAGCTGTATACCAAGATAATGCAATTATTTAGATGACAGCTTTAGTAGTACGATACGTCTAGTTTATTAGGATAATAATTCAGGATAAGTTTTTATCAACAGGAAGTCGCACCTTCACACATGTCAAACAAAGGGTCACAATTTTTAATTAATACATAATTACAACTAAAGAAACAGAAACAAATGCGCCCCAGATTTAACACCAATGAACGTTTTTGTATGACAACAGAACAGAGTCAAACTTAGCTTTCGTAAATTATACAAATATACTTATGAAAAATAAACAAAAAGCAAACAATCACGTACTTCAAAGTAGATACATCAATAAAAACGTTCTAGTTTCTACTAATAATAAGCTTAGTAAAATTTGTCAGAACATAAAATAAAAGTATGCAGTCGATAAAATTTTACAAGTCTTGTAATGAATATTTTCTAAAATTAAAATCAAAATATCTTTAGAAAAGCAAACTGGTTTAATTTACAAATATGTACGTTTATAATCCACGCCGTGATATGTATTTCTGACCAAAACAAAATAATTTTACCAATTTGTAACCGCCAACTGCGTTCTAATAGCAAAATTTATTGAACTATTATATTCTTTTCATACATTGCTCTGAATTGGACTTCATAATAAGGTACTACAAACCCAAATGACGTTATTTTGCAAGGTTAGTGGAGACGGAAGGATAAGAACTGCCAGACACATTTTCTCTAAATAAACTGGGTTTGACACCCAGATTTTAGCTTTGTCCAAGTATCACGAACAAAAAAATGTTAACCTTGAAAGTTTTGAAAATAGTTTTGAGCGGTGCCCTGACACAGATGAGAAAGAATGAACGATCCTCACATTATGTATTAAAAAATTGTAGTGCAGAATCTAGGCTAAGTGATAAAATGCTTTTGCAAAATCTATGTAAATAACGTCAACTTGACTGATTGTCAAAGATACATATCATATGAGTAATAAAATAGTGATGGAAAGAAATAAAAGAAAAATTTATATCATTTCAGCAGTTTCCTACATTGTAATTAAATTTATTTTCGGGAAATTCCGATATCTCTGGGTCTTTAAAAAAAAATAGTACTAAAAATTAGGTGCCTTGTAAGCAATCGAAGAAAAAAAACTGGAAAATTATTAAGTTGTGTTCGGGCCTTGTTAAACAGTATGTGAACAATTCTTTATTCTGAACATTCCCTTTTTATTTGTTATTTATTATATTAATATGAAATAGAAATATACGGTGTACAAACAATTATAAAGCAGAAACAAATAAAAATATTAAATAAATATGACTGAAAGGCAATACAAAACAGTTCAAAAAGACGCTGGTGTTCACAAAATACGGTAAGTAACTGCCTTAAACCCAAAAAAGTAATTAAAGACAGGACAAAAACACAAAACAATATAAGTTGAGACTGACAAAAGTGGGGCATTGTAAAACAAAACATTTATTTGTTATAACCTAAGAAACAGCCAAGGAGTTGACAAAGTTACATTTACAACAAAAATGGCAGACGATGCTTATGTCGATGATGGTGAAAAGAAATATAAACATATCAAGAAGAAAGTGGTTATATCAATGTAACCAAGAGCATGGTTTGCGCAGCCTTCTAACACAGAAACTGCGCTTATCAAGTAAAACTAGTGAATCAAGAGGGAAAAAGGGTCGTGTTGGCATCCCAAAAACAAAAGTTATGCAAAATGTGTTTCAAATAATTTCTTAATAAAATAAATCTGTCAGTAAAGGGTTTCTTTCGAATTTTGAATTTATTTTTGTACAAAAATTATTCCAAATCCAACTCTAAATCCTTCTGTACTCGATAAATCTGTATCGAATGCATAATTTGCGAGATATCTGCAAAAAACTGTATGAGGTATACCCCTTGGAAACAAATCCAAGACTACAGAAAACCATTGCACAAAATGTTACGAGAGAATCATTGAAATGTATGGTCAAATTAATGGTAAGATAAAAGAGCCTACTAAAATCATAAATATAATACCAATATTGTGCAAACATTTGAAAATAAATAACGCGCAATATAAAAACAAAATAAGAGCTGCTGAAGGCAAAAAACAATCAGCCCTGTACGACCTCTGATAGAAGAAATCATTTTGAACAAAAGGGAAGAACCAAAAAAGAAAAAACTTGGTATATCCACTGAAATAGGACATCCTAAAACATCTCTAACAGTTCAAAAGGCAACTGATGCACAGGTTATGGATGGTGTATGCACACCCTTGTTTATTAATACTATAGTTATACAACCTAGAGAAAACTGTAAATATTTTTCAAATGAATTAATATCTACGAATAAAAACTGGTAAACCAATGAAATTATTTGAAAAATTCTCATGTAATTTATATGAAATCTATAAAAAATGTAAATATATTTTCTATTAAATTTTACATAAAAGTATATTTTGTTTGATTTGCTTTCACATCGTTTGCCCTTGAATTACATATCAACATTGTGATCAACATAACCGATATAGCTATAATATTACTATGATAAAGTAGCTTTCAGTAAATTTTTTTATTGAAGAATCGTAGGATTACTAATTTTTTTTCTTATTATACTCACAATTACCCTTTCATAACATAATAAAGAAAATAAATAACGTTATACGAAAGGCTTTTTAAAAAACGTATTAATTTTTTTAAAGAAATATAATCTAAACAAGGAAATGGTATTAAAAAGCCATTTATTAAATACCTACATGAAATATCAGTCTGTTACGGGTTCAGAGTTTGGGTTATTCTCATTTTTTTCTGTGTTCAACAGTCTTCTATGTATGTCGTATGACTAAATATGTTATGTAAAACAAGAAAACGTAATTAAAAGCTCTCCGAACCACAACATTTATTAAATTGCTTTGCATGGTATTATCAACTTGACTGGTTTATGTGAGGTATTAAAACCGGTAATGTAGTTCGTTTTGCAAAGAAAATACACTATAAGCACCACATTTAAGGTTTTGGTATCTTCAGAATTTAGACATTTAAATGGTTCACAGCCAATTGTTTATCACTTAACCAGCATAAATGTGAGACAATTTACTTTACCAGTAAACGTAGATCAAACACTTATTCTACGAATAGAAAATTCCTTGATATTAGACTAGACACAAGATTAACAAGGAAGCTGCCCATAGATTCTGCTTATGCAATTAGAAGTATCAGATTTATAACTGATAGTCTACTGGAATAACGACATACTATGGACTATCAAACCACATATCCACTATATGTTTAACCATTATGAGGTAAGTAGGCCTACGCAGAAAAGGTGTTTATTCTGCAGAAGAAGGCTGTTCGAGCAATTGTCTGTGTTTCACAAACTATCCACTGCAAACCTCTCTTCAGACAGCTTATGATAATTTTATTAGCCTAGACACATATGCTGCAACAACTAAGGAGGGCTTTAAAAAGCTGCCACACCTGACGACTAGGGGTGAGATTACAGACGTCTCCACCCCTCATAACCATTTGCTGCACGTCCCACATTGCATAAGACAAAAGCCACTTCAGTACAACATCGTCACTGGTAATTATTTAACAAAATCAAAATTATGTGTAGAGATTTTTCTATTTTCGTATCTAAAGAGAAAATAAAGGACATTCCCCTTCAAGACGCATTTTACAATGTCAATGACATAAATTGGCCCTTTGATTACCTGTGTTGACGTTATCATCACATTTTTGCTTGAATGTGCTATGTAAATCTTATTATTGATATAATAAATTTATTATTATAATAGAAACACTATCTTACTGCAGAAGTGTTACAATTAATCCTGATTTTACACCCACAATACCTCATCTCATCAGGGAAGTCGCAGGAACTTTCATTATACATTTACATTCTTAATAATTATCAGTATAGGAAGTACTGCCTACACGTGGTCTGTATATGGACGTTTCTACAATTTGTATTCACCTGCGATTTTAAAAATTGCTTTTAATAATAGTAATTCCTAATAATTGAAGTTACGTTGGCGTTATCAAACAAAACTAGTTTACTTGTATTTCTACTACTTAATTTTTCATTCACCCACGTGTAATTGCAATTGTTTGAAATCTTCATGGATTTTATTGTGTTGTATATGCAGAATTTTAGCCTTCATACTCATTGAAGTAAGGTATAAAATAATTATAATCTTTCACTTCGTAAAAGGTAATTAGATACACACTTAAATGTAATCAGATTTGATATTACATATTTTATTATGGTTCTAGTTATTTTTATTTTATCCAGGCCTGAATCGTGACAACTGCTATGATGCAAGCCTGGATGAATAATCATCAATTATTGTTGAGGATAGTACATACCCAACAAGTTATACAACAAACTAATTCCCAACCAAGCAAAGTTTTTATTAAAGGTTAGTACTTGGAACCTTTTTCAGCTTGTACTGCAATATCATTGTCAATTATAAGATAAAATATATAGGAAAAATGACGTTTATTCGTTACATCGTCTTGCAATAAATACTTCAGAATAACATTTAACATCCACAATCACATCATTACTTATTTTTGGAGTTTAAAAAATTACAATCAGTAGACTTATCATATCCATCAACTGAAAATATTTTAAGATATTTAAATCTAAAGCAAAACGTCTATAAAATTGTAACAAACACGATTGGTGTAATTGGATAATTGCGTCACTTCCTTTAAGATCCCATTGGTTTCTTTTTATTACTACAAGAAGACTGCTTTTACTACAACAAATTTAGTGGGGGAAATTTATGAATGGGCACATCCTACCGCCGAACCCCTCTGGTGGCTACTGTCTCGAACTAACCTTGTATATCTATAGTATACATAATCAAAGGCAATACATAGCTGAAATATGTATCTAAACCAGAAATATCAGTGGAATACTGGAAGCTCAAACATAAATAAAGCTTAACAAAAAAATCGTAAATTTGGTCAACGACAGCACTAAATGTACCGAGGTAGTTAAAAATATATATATATGTATATATAGTGAAGGTAACATTAATAAACAAAATCCAATAAAGGAAGTAAGTTAGCGAACATATTGAAAATATCCTGTAACATCGTGAGTACGACTATACACGAATGAATACAAGCCATGGTAGAAATTGCTTTTAAGCTGGTGTTGCAAAGAAGGATTATGACAATGTCCGCAATCTGGTCCCCTAAGAGTTTTTTTTAGTTGCGCAAGAGAAAACAACCAAATTGGCTTGGCTTGTACTAGCAAACGGAACACTATCCCTGTAAATATTGACCCTCAAAGCTTCTGGGCACAACATTAGACATCGAGTTAACTCGGAGGACTCACGTCGATAACCTTTTAGCCAAGCTGTCCCATGCGTTGTACACGATTAGGCGAGTCAATCTCCTTGCCCTACAGCTACATATATAAACATATTTTATGTGTCAAGCAGTAACTACCAATTACACTGCCCAACAAAAAAATAATTTTTTAATGTTTCCTGCACATAATTTGTTAAATGTTACTAATTTTTGGAGGAAAAAAGTCGAGATGGGAGTGTAGAAAATGTATTTTAAGAGACATGTTGCATCCGAGTTCATGATATTTTTGTAGGAGCAGTCACTAACTGAGTGTAGTTCTTATCCCGTTTGTTGCCTAAAAATCCATGAACAACTCCCTTGAAGGCTTCTCAAGCTTCCTTTTCTTTTCACTCCAGAACTCGATCAAATGCAGGATCCTTTACAAGTTCTCGAATTTGTGGCCCGACGAAAATACCTTCCTTAACTTTGGCATCACTTAATTTCGGAAATTTTTCCCTTACGTACTTAAAGGCCTGTCCTTCTTGGTTCATACCTTTAACAAAGTTTTTCATCAATCCCAGCTTTATATGTAGGGGTGGAAGACAAACATCTTTTGGATCCGCAAGTGGCTTAGCAACAACATTTTTCTCGCTTGGCTTAAGATTTCTTGCAGGCCAGTCTACTTGGATATAATGTGATTTTCTATCCCTACTGTCCCACATACATAAAAAACAGCAGTATTTTGTGTAACCCAGTTGCATTCCCAAGAGTATAGCGATTACTTTGAAATCGCCAGATTTTCCACTTGTGTTCATTATATTTTATCGAGTCGAAGAGTGTTGACATATTTCCATAAGTCTCCTTCATGTGAACAGCATGACCAACAGGAATAGAAGGACAATGGTTTCCATTATAGTAATACAGCTTTTAAACTAAGCTTGGAGGAGTCTATGAATAGTCTCCATTCAGTCGGATCATGGTTCAAATTCAAATCCTTCATCAAGCCATTAATGTCGCGGCAAACAACAAGATTGTTTTTCTTCTCAAAAAAGGAAATCAGATTCTTATGACGTTGTCTGTACTGTGAGACCCTAACATCACATTGGAGAAGATTCCATTGCTGTAGTCTAGAAGCTAGGAGCTCTGCCTTCTCCTTTGACAGGTCGAGGTCCCTAATGAGATCACTCAGTTCCGCTTGACACAGTTTGTGCGGTTTGTCATCTTTTATTTCAAAATCAGGGTCATGGGATGTGGAAGGCTTACTGGGTTCCTCTTCATCCACAGAGTCTTGAATGTCTATTTCAAATGAAAAGTTTTCAGGTGGATTAGGAACAGGTAAGCTATTTGAATGAGGAATAGGTCGAATAGCAGATTGAAGATTTGGGTATTCAACTTTTCTTCTTTTCTTCATAGACATTCCTGCCTTTATAGGTGGGGTCAAGCAGAAATAGCAATCATCTATATCGTTTTTAGGCTCCCGCCAAACCATAGGCACAGCAAAAGGCATAGATCGTTTTTTATTTTTCAACCATTCTCGCAGTGTGACTGAACAAGAGTTACAACACATATGTGGAGCCCATGACTTATCCTGGTCTCCTACCTTCACACCAAAATAATGATGGTAACCAGTCTTCACAATAGGCGTCAGATTGCGTTTTTATGACGAAAATGTTATTTCTCCACAAATGTAACAGAATTGATTCACTTGATTTACACATTCTCGTGGCATTTTTACAATTTTACACTTCAAAAGCACTTACAAACGAGAAATATATATGAATTATAACAGAAACAAAACCAAATGCACATTAACAGCACCAGTAAAAGTGTACATAACCTCCAAATAGTTAAAAAGCATATGTTCTGTCAGTTGACAGTTGTGCCAAATACCAAAACGTAAATTTTCCTCAAACTAATAATTCTTACCCTAGATCAATGACATGTCACTGTATCTTCAAAACAAGAGCTAATCGGTGATTTTTATTGTTATTTTTGAATTCAGCGGGTAGAAATACATAAGATTCAGCTATTTTTGTGTCCGAAACATTTTCATTGTTGGGCAGTGTTATCATAGGAAAAGGTGAAATAAACAAGGTATCGTGAAAATCAAAGCATCAAGTCTTAACAACCTATATGTGTACATATTCCACTCAACATAGGCATCTGAAATTGCTAATATATGTCATCCATACGATCGATGACTGGAGAAGCAACAAACAGTTCCAAAAACATTTGACACCTTTCTTACAAGAACAGTGTGTTTGACCAATAAATGAATTCATACAACATATCACTAATATTTTCTTTTGACGTTACCCCAGTACTGTTTACTGGTTGGTATAATAATACAGTGGTTAGTTATTATAACAACTGTCAGAAATCTATTAATAGAACAAAACCTGTTTGCATGAGCTTCAAGGAAAACTACTAATGGAAAATATCGTTTATATTTTGTGGACAAGAATTTAAACTGGAATGGTTCTCAAAATCTAAAAAAATTGGATAAAGGTTTAGTGGTCTATCTTCTTTTTTTTCTTGATATTATGATTTGCTGAATCATTGTGTATATGTTTTATGGACTTTTATGAATTATTTCTCTTGGTCATTTCGTATAAATAAATAAATATTTATTGATCACATGCCCACTATCTTATTTATTTATTCCTCGCAAAATTTACTTCAGAGTCTAGACTTTCGTAATGCTCCAACAACTAGCAGTTAACAAAGACTATATTATGACTGGCATCATTGGATAAAACTGTTATTAATTTCGCAAAGACCATTAGTGACAAAACGTGCCAGATAAAAAAAAAGCAAAATCGATGACAATTCGCCAGATAACGCCGATCGGTATGTTTTGTTGGGACTTCGATGATGTACCGCTCGCAGAAGTCTGTCTCCTCCGTCGCCTGGTCTTTTTCTTTCGCATGCATTTCACCATTCACTTCCATAGAGATACGTGAGCATGCATCTGTTTCCCCCGTCTAACTTGTTTTACACGTTCGTCCAGGCGGCCGGCAAACGGACCCACCGACCACGTGGTCAAAGAAAGATGCACCTGTACGAGAATTCGGCGACGGTGGCCGATCGACGACGCGTAATTGTAGGCGAGAGAGCGACCAAACGCCGTGCAGTGCCCGCTTTACTGTCCCTTGTTGTACCAGCGCTGCAGCGGCTGCCCGAACGGACTATACGAGCGAACCGTATAGATGCGAGAGCGCTGTGTGCTTGGCGCCCTGCCGAGGCTATAACCATCCCCCTTACTGACTCGACTGGATAAAGTGAAGTCGGTGCGTCGAGGCCAGTTATATTCTGTACTAAAAGGGCATTTGATTTCGTTAGGTTGTTTCTTTCACTTGCACGTCCTGGAGTCCATGCCCAACGTTATAAAATTTTCGATATACGTACATTCATTATTTTTTATGTAATCGTTGTAAATAGAGACAGAGGTTTGTAATAGTTTGAAAACAAAGAAGCAGAAATAAAATTTTATAAAGTGTGAAATACGTATAGTAGACCGTGTCGCTCAAATCGATTTTCTGAACAATTATAGTAGAATTATCGAACAGATGCAGTAGCAACAGCGCATTTGCCCGTTTAAGCTATTACAAAAATGCAATGTTGCTACTGCATCTGTTCGGTAATTCTACTATAGGGTTTTGTTCACGCCTATGAAGGTATTGTAACGGTAGGCCCTGTATATCATAAATAAAATATAAATATAATAACATCAAAGCTACTTACGTTAAGATAAAATTACCAAAGGTAATGATATCATGAAATTAATGTATATAATTAAACAACACAGATCGGGAAATATATATTACTTATTTATTTGTATTAAAATATTATATTCCTTCTTAAAATGTCTCCATGTAAATTCTGTATATATTCGTGGTGTAAAAAAAAAAAAAAAAAGAGTGCGTAGATGTATCTATGTAAAAGAAACACATGTGTCGTCAACCTTATCAACGCCAGCCAAGAAGTTATGCGGCGTTGACAGAAACTGCTTTGTGTGC
Source organism: Amphimallon solstitiale (assembly GCA_963170755.1). Classification (NCBI taxonomy): domain Eukaryota; kingdom Metazoa; phylum Arthropoda; class Insecta; order Coleoptera; family Scarabaeidae; genus Amphimallon; species Amphimallon solstitiale. Next base: position 112,217,581 of record OY720681.1, on the reverse strand, counting down.
AATCGACACGTGGGCAACCTTGAATGCTAAATAAGCACGAAAAAACATTTTACGGAGTGCTTTTTCTCATGAACAAGTTGGAAAAGAAGTGGAGTCCCTAAGAGTGGCCCGGGGAATCCCCGTAAAGAATACCGTGAGACGCTCCTTAAGCGGCGAAGATGCAGTTAGACGTTCTCCGACTAGTGAAGGAGCAGGTTGATAGGTCCCTCTTGTCGAATAAATAAATCGGCTGGACCCAACCCAGTTAATTATAAACGCATCAGAAGAAATTTCCTGGCGTTTATAATTTCATAGGGAACGATCTCGCAGGTTAATAGTGCTAATAAAAATATAGTAATTCAAAGCACTCCTTAAGAGAAAAGAAAAGCCTAGTGAGAAAATAGATATATAGGCAATAAATCAAATAGTGTGCTACGCGATATAAAAGTAAAATTAAAGCTAGTGTGTGTGCCCCAGTTCGAGGCAAAGACGACGTCATCCATCTATCCTGGGAAGCTGCCGGTATCAACGAATGAAAACACCGCTTCATCTTCATAGCATCATCGTAAAGGTACCCAACGTGTAATCTAATGAGAGGACTATATCATGCATGCATTTTACGTAACCAATCAATTAACATCTAATTAAATTCATGGTATGTTGTCTCTGTAAAGCGCCATCGTCTTGTTAACCTATTATATCTGCCTATTTTGTAACTTATGCGTATTTTATATTGATATATACAATTTTAATTGTATTTCGCTTTGTAATATTTGTTTTGTAACCTGATCTTTGTTGTTTGTTTTTTAATCAATATATTCATAGTATTTAAATATCATTTTGCATCTTATTTGGTGACCTTAACATAAAAATCTGGATTATAAAGATAGTACGTCTATAGAAATAATCTTAGTGTCTTAATACCTGAACCGACTTGAAAATAAGATTCTCATGCGAACCGACCTCCCCATCTGAGCTAGTAACGAGGAGTGTTCAATAAGTTAATTAATTTCACTATTAAATTTGAGTCTGTTTAAAAACCTAAAATTTCTCTCACAAAAGAACAACTTAATTACTTTATTAATTACAGTCAAGAATAAAGCCGTACTATTACAGTATTCAGAGAATCCAATTAAAGGTTTTTTCTGTGAGACTTAAGTGCCCCCTTTTGACCACGAAAATCAGAAAAATTGGTCAAAAATTGTCATTCGTATAGTTCTCTTGCTATTTGTACTGAATTG